>CM065419.1:31506464-32756464 GCA_033060865.1 Dorcus hopei
TGCAGTACAAATTGCTGTCAATTGAGTTCAATCACTGCACGTAATGCAAGTTGTTAAGTTACGAAGGAAAGCCGATGTACCCCCCCCCGTCTTGCTTGTTAGGGTGCATTTTGTAGAAACGGACGACCTGCAGATTTCAATAAAGAGCCCACCGTTACCGAATTTCAAGCACGTAGCGCAAGAATATTCCTCTCGACATAGGAAACATTTTAAAACGAGGTTTTCATATTTGTGTAGTACGTACGTCTGAAATCAAAGTAGCAAGGGAGCAGAATTTCAAATGAAAACTTGTTCGTGATAATACTGACGAACGGATCTGAATGCATCTTAAAATATTTGCTATTTAATAGAAAAAGTAAATGTAAAACGAAATGAAAGAATAAAGAATAAATAAATAAAAAATCATTCACAAGTTATTCACTGTAACATACTGTTGTGTTGTCCAGCTAGCTCAGTCTTCAGTTATTTCTTACTCGAGGCCTTTTTTTTAGATTTTCAACTAGGTGATCCAAGATTTTGAACATATTCCTCATGTTAAGTTGCCTTAAATATCTCATACTGATGGATCTCTTTCTACTGTGTGTCAGAGGCTCTCCCAGAATTTAATCCGTTCGGATCTTGCATTCAATTCTTCAACGCCTTTAGGTGGTTGTCCACCTGGTTCCATTCTCGTTGTCATCTTCTGACGCCTCAAAAGTAAGATACACCTCTACATCTTCCACTCTTAAGTTATTGCTTAAGATATATAATAATTCCCTCTTTCAAGAATAGCGTGGGCCATCATGCCACAGAATCTGAGAGTTTATCAGGTAATATAAGAAAAGGAAGGAATTAAGTATTTACAGTTGGTTCTTGTCCGATGAAATTTGTATCACAAAATCTTTTAAGCGGACACTAAATCGCGCACTTTACACTTTACGTTTCGCAGTCGTTCGACCGCTTCGTCAGAAGTGAAAAATATGTTGTCAAAATAAACAAGGTTGTCAACGGAATTAAGAGTATTCAGCACATCCAACCTGAGTACCCACGTAGGTTTCATATTTTATAAGAGCGATCAGGTCTTTACAAATGGAGATCTACATTATTGGTCTTATTATTGCTTTCATTGGAATTAAAATGAGTTTGAAAATTATGATTAATGCAACCAAATTAAATGGATTCAAACAATGGCGAAAGATATTGAAGGATGATTTAAAGCTTCTCGTTGCTGGTTTCATTTTATTTTAGAATTATTTCACAGCTTAATGAGAATATTGGAAGGCGATTCCATTAAATTATACTGGCGGCGCCCGTGTGCAGAATGCGCTACCGAAACCACAAAATTACACGTGCTGGTCTCTGCCGTGACCGCAGCGTCGCTTCGTTAATCTCCGTCATAAATTCTCATATCGATGGCGTCTGATAGTGCGATATGTGAAATAAATTACGGGGTGTCTGTGGAAGCTTAATTTATGGCTTTCGGAACAAATACGTTATTACCGGTTCGGAGAAAACATCTAGAGTTCCAGTTTGTTGCACTCGGAACAATCCTTTAAAGCTTACCGATAATTACTAAACTAACTTGACGTTGCGTTGGTGGAAATATGATGGAATTTATTTTCTAACCAACTTTTGAATGACAGATATTAATTTACAGAGGCAGTAGATATTTCACCTTCCCAAATTGTCGTTAGACTATTATTCGGCACAGTTACTTATGTTGGCATTATTGGACCGATCACGACCTACTAGATTTCACCAGACACTGTGTCTTTATCCGGCCTGCGCAATTTATTAGTTCAAGTGTTTTTCCGTTGACGCCACTTACCCAAAAAATCGGATGCGAATTAAATCCCGAACGTCATTTTCAATTAATGTCAAGTTCACGCGATTTATATCAAGCTATATACACTCGTGGACAAAAAATTCCAGACACCTAATTTAAATTCTGCTATCATAGGAAAAAATTGATTCTTGTTTTTGTTCTTTTTTACATGTGAAACATCTACAAAGTAAGATTGGGAAATAAGAAAGGGGTAGTAACTTGATTTATCTGCAAAACTTAAAACAAACAAAAACTGTGCAAAATTATCTTTACTCAAAAAATATTAATGTGCAGTTTTATTTAGTTTTCATAAGTTGAACTGCGCATTTTAACTGTCTGGAGTGACATTATCGTTTGGAAAAAATGCGACCTGAAAAGGTGGTTCGAGCTGTAACTTTAAAAGAAGATACATCGACAATGTGTTGAATGTTCCTCGAAGTACCATTCAATATGTAATCCAGCGATATCGCCAAACTGCAGAGTACACGAGAAGACAATGGATCGGGGGGAAGACCACGCATCACAAAACGACGACAAGAACACTTTTTGGTGTTAACTGTACTACGCGACCGTGGTTTACCATCAACGGTTTTATCTCGTCAAGTAGAAGATACATGGAAGTGGAAGTACATGGTACTGCAGTTTCAGCACGAACCGTTCGCTGAAGATTGCAGGAATACGGATTGACATCAAGAAGACCTGCTTCTTGTCCCCTTTTCCTCCTAGCTCATCGTGTTGAGCGACTACGTTTTGCACGTAAACATAGACATTGAACAATGAAGCAATGGAGCTTCGTATTGTTCACGGATGAGTCTCGTTTTCGTCTACGTTCACCAGATGGACGAGAATATGTGTGGAGAAGGCCAGCTGAACGATTTTCAGACTGCTGCATAATTCCAAGAACACCATTTGGTGGTGGCAGTATAATGGTGTGGGTTGGTATTTCAATGCACGTGAAAACTGAGCTTGTTCTCATTGAAAATGGTGCGATGACGGCTGATAGATATATGTATTAACGAATGTTTAGCTGACCACGTCGTACCATTTGCTCCATTCGTAGGTGAAAATTTTACGTTAATGCACGATAACACGCGACCACACATAGCACAGGTAGTTCCGCGCTAATTGAATGAAATCAATATTCATCGATTATAATGGCCAGCTCGAAGCCCGGACATGAATCCCATAGAAAACCTCTGGGATTCATTAAGGCGACGAGTTTGGCACTGACAGCCACACCGGTAACCATTCAAGAACTCAGAGTAGCTCTTATTGAAGAATGGCAAAACAATACACAACGGAGGTCTCTAACTACAGTGGAACCTCCATAACTCGAATCTCAAGGGACCGGAAAATTACTTCGAGTAATTCGAGTTAAAGAAAGAGATTTCAATTATACGCAATGTGCAGGGACTTACAGAGAGTTTCGAGTTGTGGAGATTCGAGTTGTGGAGATTCGAGTTATGGAGGTGCAACTGTATTTTCAAAGTTTACCACGCCGTATGGCAGAAGTCATTACTAGGGGAGGTAGCACATATTAAGTCAACCAAAATTTTTTCTTAACGCAATTCTGAAACTTCACGATGAATTGAATACTAGCGGTGGCAGCATTCCCGCAAGTGAGCTAGCGAACCGTTACGTCACCGCATACCCGTGTCTCCTTTTATACAATATTAACATTTGATTAACTGCCTACCCCGACAGTTAATAATTGGTTGACAATTAATGCGTTAGAGGCAGAAGCAGGCATGCGAATGCGATGACGTAACGGTCCGCTATCTCACTTCAATGCTGCCATCGTTAGTATTCAATTCACCGTGCTGAAACCTAGGCAATAAGCCAAATGAATTTTAGTTATTTTGTACATTTTGTTTTTCAAGTTTTTCTTATCAAAATAAATGTTTAGTTCCTTTTTTTATTCCCCATTCTTACTTTGATTGGACAAATAAATAGGTAATATTTCATCATTTGTAAAAATAAAAGAAAACAAATTTTTCCCCTTATGATCACACAAATTAAGTTGGGTGTCCGGAATTTTTTGTCCACGAGTGTATATCTTGCTCAAATATAGTTTCCTTGTGCTTTCTTCTTTCGTTATTTATGGTATTTATTGTTTGGGTAAATAGCGCCAAAACGGGGAAAATTTGCGTTAAACAAAATTTTGCCCGTTAAATAAAATTTTTCTTAACTTTGTAAATGTCTTTTCTGCTCCTTTTCACTTCTCTGCTTACAGCTAACACCAACAAAAATACTAACATGTTATATTGGTTACAGCTACTAAAATCAGTTTACTGTAGGTACTTTTAATATAACCCAATTGAATTACTGCTAGCTTCGACGACGTTGATGAGTGTGTTTGGAATTTGGAACTCTTGACAACGACTGCACAAGAGATGTGTGGCAATGGTGAATGCTCTTGACAATGACTGCACAGGAGCAGACCCGGATTAAAGGTGCTTGGGGCCCTAGGCTACTGGTTATTTTGGGCCCCTTTTCAGATCAAGTTGTCAGGGACGCCGTTAGGGTGTCGATCGCCCTTGTGCAAAACATATTTTAGCGCCCTTGAATAATGCATTTTAAAATTCCGAACAAATATTCCATTTTACTCAAAATATACAGGAGAACCAATATATATTTGCAAAACATTTAATTGTACATGCTATTTCGCTATCTGAAAACCAAATCAACACATTGGGTGGTATGCATAAAACGTAGTACATGCTAATACTTCAAGCACCTACTTCGAAAGTGAAGTACCTACTATAGTAACGTAGTATTTACTATGCGATCTAGTAGATACTATTATGTAGAAGTTTTTACTTCGCATAGAAGCACCTACTGTAGTATCTACTTCAAAGCCTCAGATTCATTTTAATAGTAAATACTACTGCAGCGTAGTATTTACTACATGCTGTAGTATAAACTTTGCTTTCGTAGTATATGCTTCAGAGCTGCAGTAGGTACTTTGTGTAATAGAAGATACTTCGAAGAATATACTAATTTGAGAAGTATTAGCATCTACTTCGTTTTATGCATACCACTCAGTGTACATACAGGGTGATTGATAATTGTTCCGCCAAAAAAAAAAAAATGCGTAAGAGAGTGGATGTCACAGATTACTCGAAAAATGTTAAAAAAAATTCTATGGAATAGTTTATAATTAATGAAATAGTTATATAGCCAAAAAGTATCTTACGCCATTATGTGTAGAGTATTTGTAATACAATTAAAATTATAGAAAAATACTAGGAATTTTTTTATCACGGAAATTTGAATTATTTTCGTGTTGTAGTGATTTATTTGTCAAAGCAGGTGTTCAAGTGGAGACGTTGTCCTGATTTTATATAATTTTCTTCGGGTGATTCGCATGCATTTGTCAATATTTTGGAGCTCGTATTTCAGTTGATCACAATAATTCCGTGTTAACGTCCAACGTCGTAATATCAAATTTACGGAATTTGAGCTCTGCGTCAGTTCGAAGTCACTGCGAAGTTACAACCAACAAATATTTCAGTATTATTTCTTTGTCAACAGTGAATAAGAAAAAAGGATGGAGTTATGCTTTTTTGTCTGATTATGCAACGCCAGACGCGTTTTATTTATGATGCAGAGCTCTTCTTTTATGAAAAATACTATAACAATCGTAGAACTATAAAACATTTTTATAATAACTTATCTAAAACGATATTGTATTACAAAATCTTTTACACGGACACTAAACAGCGCACAAACACTTTACGTTTCGCTATCGTTTGTTAGCTTCCTCAGAAGTGAAAAAATATAAACAAGGTTGTCAAAATAAACAAGGTTGTCAATAGAAACAAGGTTGTTAATAGAAACTGAAAAAGTAATTGATTTCTTTTGTTTTTAAAAAGTCTAGAAATGAATTTTAAACGTAATAAAATGTTTTATTTTATTAAATGTTAAAAAATTGACAGATCTATATCCTATTTAAAGAATCTAGAAAACTACAAAATATATCGTTTAAATTTGCAAAATCTGTACGTTTATTAATAGAATTCGATGACATTTTTATTTTACACATTTTTGTAAAACGTCTTTTGAAAATATTAGACTCACAGTATAAAATATTAGTATTTTCAAAATCAAAATTATGGTCATTTTCTAATGAATGTTCTACAAACATTGAATGATTTTGATTATTTTTTTGCATGTGATATTTATGTTAGTCTAGACTTTTTTTTTAAATTTTGGCTTGTTTCTCCAATATAACATAAATTACGATTTAAACATTTAATTTCATAAACCACGTTAGGTTGTTTTAGTTATGGATAAAACGATATTATTAAGTTTTTGTTTTTCATAATAACAAATTAGAAATACTAATTCATTTACTTACTAGTGCCATTTTTGTTTAAGTTTGAATATTTTATATACAGCTGAATTCAAAAAAATCGGGAAATGTCAAAATAAATCGACACTTTTTTTCAATATTTTCATAGTGTGAAAATGGATTTATTAAAAATAGGTTAGAATTATTCGACGGTATGTCAGTTCATAGGTAAATAGGTTAATTTTTTTTAGAGATATGTATGTATTGTCAAGTAGACAATTAACTGACAAATGGAACCAAATTTACAACTGGAAAAAAATCATTTCCCGTTTTTTTTGAATTCAGCTGTACATTTATTTCTCTTCATTACATCCTAGGTTAGTGATCTGTAAATATAATTTTTATTTCCCTAATTTTACGTTATTTTCTTTCCTTAATTTTGCGATATTTTCTTTTTTTTTTAAATTTTGTTGCAAGTCGGTCAAAAAGCAATCGCAGGATGTCATTATTTAAACTTCTCATTTCTTGTTTTAGATTTAAATACTTTGTTTGCTTATTGCTTTTGACACTTTTCAAAGCTATTTCAAAGCAGATTTGTTAACTTACGTTTGAAATAGAACTTATTATTATTATTGTTAACTGTATTGCGTTTATCTGCTGCTCTTTCTTAACTAGGGACGAATCGTCGTTTTGGATATAGTTAATTTTTGATTATTTCTCAAAAACTAGAGAGTTTCATTTTTTGACGAAACAATTGTCAGTCACCCTGTATGTACTTACTTAACTAAAGTACTTTGATAAAAATTAATTCTGCTGAAATAAAGTTTACAAGCAAAGTGCTTTTGAACAATTAGTTTTGCTATGTTTTAACAGCAATTCATTTTTAGTTATATCTATTTAAATAATTACAGATAATTTGGCGCCCCTTTGCTTAAGCGCCCTTGTGCGTTGCACAATCTACACAACGTTTACCGGTGGGGCTGTAAGTTGTATTTGGCTTGTATGTACACATAGATAGGCATTCAACCTCATTTAAAAAATGAAAAATTTAATAAACAAATAATTTACAAAAACTTAAAAATGATTTTTCCTACATTTCACTGAAGCAAAATCTTCCAAAATGGTTTCAAATTCAATTGATTTTAACAATTCCGATTCTAACTGAACAAGCACGGCAGGTTATTTTTAGTATTCTATACGTATATCAAATTTCGTATCGGCAGTTTCTTTAAAATAAAACATTATTTATACTTCTGTTTCTTTAGATCCCCCATTTGCTTGGGGCCCCTAGGCTACAGCCTAGTTAGCCTAATGGGTAATCCGGGCTTGCACAGGAGGCTTGCGGATGCTCTTGACAATGGTTGCACAAGAGGCTTGCAGATGCTCTTGACAATGACTGACAGAAGAGGCTTATGAATGTTCTTGACAGTGGCTGGCAGAAGAGGGTTATGAATGTTCTTGACAATGACTGCACAAGAAATACTGCTAGCGCCGTCGCTTTTATAGGACTTTTTCGCAACTGGGATGAAGTAACTTTGCTTCATTAGTCTGAATGTGTAATCCAATCACCGCCGATTAGAGCTGTATCATTCGTCAGAGTCAGTCTTTTTATGTTTGCTCCGGGGGTTGTCTTAACGATTCTATTTTCGGGCCAAGCAAGAACGAATGCGGTTTCGCTTTTTCGCTCGTATTTTAGCGTTTTCGATTGACCGCACTAATTTCTTCATCTCGTATTATTACATGAGATTAAAAGAAGATGCAAATACACTGAGTGCAGCCGTTGTAGATGAATCGAAAACGCTATTTGTCTATAGGGACCATGCACATGCGAAGCCAGCGCCACCAATGACCATATTCTGCATTAGTGGTATGAAAATACGAGTTTGAAATTATTAGCGTACATTTGAAGTTGAATATTGTAATGTATTTCAGTATCAGGAAGTGCAAGTACTATGTACTACAATCGTAAATTGTCATAAGAGTGATATTATTCCCATGCAATGAGTCTCAAGAAATATTTTCATATCACTAATTCATAAATCACCAGGCCAGGCGGCGCTGAACGCAGAGATGTGCATGGCGCCTATATGCCGATGCCTGAAGTTGTCAATCTGACGTCTCTTGACATCTGCCATCTTCATGTTTGTTACCACATGTCATCGTGATAGATTCGTTGGTCGCTAAGCAACGTATGAGTTCCCACAAATATACAGGGATGGGCAAAAGTCTGGAACCAAGCTAATATCGTCGGTACCGTTAGTTCAATTTTTGTGAAAATTTGCATTAATATACAAGACTTCCTGGCGGATCTGATTAGTAAATACTCGTTCGACTGAGACTTCCGGTTTAACCGGAAATGATATCAACTTTTGTTTTTTAAATGGAACACTCTGTATATTTTTTAAGGTTTCGAAAGAGCTCTCTCTCAGGAATTCAATGATATAAAGATTTAATTCCTGCGATGTTAAACTACCACAAAAGGAATTTTTTAAATTTTTCTGTAAATATTTTTTCATCATGTGAACCTTGAAACAAAACTACAAAATAGAAACTAAAATTGAAAAATATTGTCAGAGTCCAGTTAATTAACTCAACATGACTCAATTAACAGAAAAAGTGTGAGTAAAAATACTCATTGATGATTGGTTTTGGTGACCGCATAAGAACACAGCACAAAGTTTACAATCTGTTTAATAACTTGCATCCAGATCGCAACCCTATATCTTGGAGTGTTGTAAGTAAGACTCAGAGAAGATATAATTTAACAGGAAGTGTTAGAAATTTAAGTAAAAGCGGACGATCGAATATTGCAACAACGAATAACACTGTTGCTGAGGATATTGCTCTCGAATTGGAAGAATTACCTCAAACATCAACCACAGTTATGGCGTTAAATCAAGATGTAAGTCGCAGATCGGTTTCGAGAGTATCTTCTCAGAGTCTTGCTTACAACTCTTCGAGATATAGGGTTGCGATCTGGATGCAAGTTATTAAACAGATTGTAAACTTCTTGCTGTGTTCTTATGCGGTCACCAAAACCAATCATCATCATCAGTATTTGTATTCGCTTTTTTCTATTAATTGAGCCATATTGAGTTAACTAACATTGACTCTGTCAATATTATTCAATTTTAGTTTCTATTTTTCAGTTATGTTTCATGGCTCACATGATAAGAAAATACTTAGAGAAAAATTTTAAAAATTGCCTATTGTGGCAGTTTAACATCGCAGGAATTAATTTTTTATATCATTGAATTCCTGAGAGAGAGCTCTTTCGAAACCTTAAAAAATATATAGGGTGTTCTATTTAAAAAACAAAAGTTGATATCATTTCCGGTTAAACCGGAAGTCTCAGTCGAACGAGTATTTGCTAATCATATCCGCCAGGAAGTCTTGTATATTAATGCAAATTTTCACAAAAATTGAACTAACGGTACAGACGATATTAGCATGGTTCCAGACTTTTGCCCATCCCTGTATTTTGGCAACAAACGTAGCTGTATTATTTTTCTGTTCAATTAATTTTTCATATGGACACAAGAGTTAAGAAAACTGAACATTGTTTAATATTCCTTTATAAACTTTTACACATGTGGTAAGTACATTTAATGAGCTAACTTTGCCATTAAGTAGTTTCCAGTATAATAGACCTAATTATATTTTAATATCTAAAATAATCTCCATGTGATCGTCACCTTTATATTTGGCGTCCGCACAGATACCGCAGCTCTCTTGCCACGATATTGTTTATCGTAACTTCAATAAGAAAAGAAACGTTAAGAATAATGAAAAAAATCGAAGTACTTCTCGAAATAATTAAACAAAGTGTTAAATTATTAAACAAATACTTAATACTACACAAGGATACTTAACCTAAAGGATCGCTCAATCACGGGTTTCTATTCGTTCGTGATGTAAGCATCGATCCGTATAATTTGAAATTAAAAAAGGCGTACACTTTATTATAATTTACTTTAATTAGATATTTACTTTCAAAATTTTATTCTTTTAAATAAAGAACTATATTATATTAATTTCATTTAAAAAAGTTAAGCGTTAAATTTAAAGGAGGACCGCTGCTGACGTCAGAAAACAGGCGAACATTACGAGATAGGGAATGAGTAGTCCTATAGAGTTTAATATCCTTGAATATTTCACATAACTATTTTATATTCTTAAATAATTTGTAAATCGTTACTGTCCCTTCCATGCGACGGAGTGAGCTTATGTGTCTCCCTAGTTCTTCTGGCTATGACGTGGACTAGCATCGTCCAGGCGGTGACGTCACTTCGCCTCGCTATTCCGTCACAATATTAAAATATGTCAATTTTTTATGGCTTCCGATTATACCGTGTTACAACTTTTCTTTCAGTCGACGGTTTTTCCTGTCTTACAAAAGGAATTTCTCAGGCCTCCTGCTGCTTCGATATCAAATTTTATTCGCCGATATAAAACTCCTTGCATGTTCATCCCATTTCATTAGCAGAAAATTTTATGCTTCCATTCAAATCTTGAAACATCCTAAAAACATAAACCGTGAGCTTTCATCTTCATAACACTTCATTGGTCGTCACGTCCCACCGCACGTTCCGGTACATTACCCTATAAATGGAGCAAGTCAAATGCATCATAATCCAAGGAACGGCAGCAGCCAGAAGAGCAAAAGGACAAAATGTAAGCGAAAAGAAGAATTGTGACGCAGTTTATTCCTTCTTTTTCTTCTTTATCTAATGCCTTATACCTTACGGGCGTCGGCTGAAGTGGACACTCCACCCAGTTCTTCCACTTTCTCTTGTCTGCTGTCATTCGTTTTAGCTCACTGACTGATTTCCCCCTTTCTTGTTCAATTCTTTGTTCTTTCATAGTCTAGCAACTTCAATTCTTTGTTCTTTCATAGTCTAGCAACTCATCACTCACAAGAAATCAAAAAATGCCAAAAATACTTTCAACATGCCTTGGATTAGGATTGACTTCCTTTCTTCCTAATCAAATCTGTTATAGGACCAACATGAAACTATTTAATCACATGTATTCATTCAAGCTACTCATTTTATTTAAGATCCATTCGGTCCTGTTTTATTTTTAAACATATATTATTTTTATATAAGAAAAAGGTGCTTTTTCCTAACGTAGGTATATCAATTCTCTTCCAGAATTGTTGTGGCATAACAATAAATTGTTGTGGCATAACAATAAATTGTAATGAAAAATATGACACGATGTGCTTGTTAAATGTATACATATCAATTGTAACAAGTGTTACAATTGATATGAGATTCTTATAGGGTAGAACTAAATATGTAATATCAAGATTATCACAAATAAAACAGTTTTATAACACACTATATATTTTTAGTTTCACTCGATTTATCTTTTGAATCTTTTTCTGGTGATTTGATTACATTGCAGAAATTTTTGTGATTGTTTTAATTGCGCTGCATTTGAATATTTTGCTGTTGAATGAGTGCATTCGATGCACAAAAGCGAGTATAATTAAAATATTGCCAGGTCGGAGTTTGCATTTGTTTGAAAAACTCGTACAAACAAACATACCGTCAATAATGTATGTAGTTGTTGCATCGTATCATGGCGAAATAGAACGTCGGCCCATGGCGATAAACTAATTGGGATTCCGGCTAGATATCTATGCAAATACATACGCCACAAATACCACTTGCGATGAAAGTGAAATGTGATTTGTGCTGCCAGTTATTTTGAAATTACTTGAGTATAAGTTGATTTTTTTTTAAATAATACTTCTGCATATGAAACTTTTTGTCAACAAGATGCTAATTCTCTGCTAGTATATAAAAGATAAGGATACTTCAGAAATTCTTCAGCAACATTATGGAATTTATGGAATCGATACGTCGTTGATCCTTGGAAAAAGCTGCAGTAATGAAAGTAAAAGACTGCTCTACGCGCTATTGCTTGGATATATCAAATCACATTTCACAATTCACTTGAATTTTAATAACGAATACCAATCAATAAATTGAAGTTTTTTTACATCACACCAAAGAACAATATTTTTAAATGCTGTTCACATTCATTAATTACAATTTAAAATGGTGAAGAAAGACCACTGATATAATTCCTAAAGATAGGTACGCACTTTGCTAAATTTAAAGGTTAATAAAATGGACAGAATAGTAGTATATTATACACGATGCTATAATGAATGCTATTATTACCGAGGATAATTTGCAACATGAGCGAGCGTAGCAGGCGAGTTTTGTAATTATTATCCGAGGTAATAATAGCCATTATACCGAGTCGTATACAATACTTTGTCCACGACTACAAATATCTTATCCAATTGTTCAAATATAAAAATTAATATTAATGTAAATAATTGAGTAATTGTATTAATTTTGAGATTTGAGGCGTTTGCACAAAGTTTCATTAATAAAAATGTTGGTTACACTCTTGGCAAGCAGACTTGTTCGTTCAAAAGTACTGCATTCTCTTTCCATTATTACTATTTCATAAAATTATGAATAAAAGAGTACACAGTAGTATAACTTACCGTGTATTACGGATGCCGGTAGTTTCGATGAATAGTGACTGCCTTCGTTATCGATTTCATTTTCCGCACTCAAGATTTCTGGTGTGGCTGCCAAAACATATAACAGCGACAAGTTGACTGTCCACCAAATCACGAATAACTCCTTCATAGTAGAGTCTAGAACAATGAGTTCAAAACATTGTTAGTACATAATCAAGAAGTAAAAGAAATCTAAAATTTTTAATTCGAACGTATTCTATGGCCCGGTATTTCAGTCACAGTTTAACTTTAATTCTCACTTTATTCCCAATTATTTTGATAATTGTTACTAAGGGAATAAACTGAAGATTAAAGTTAAACTGTAATTGAAATACCGGGCCTATAGACTATGCCAACGGTGGACAACTCCGATTAGCGAAAAAGTTCTAATCTAATTTTTTTTTATAAAATAGAAGGCAAATATTAATAAAAGAATAATGCGAAACAATAAAAAAGTCTACGTGCACCTTCTAGTAGTTAATAGGTTTGTTCGTTTATTCTGCACTTTCTACACTTTTAGCTCCTTTACTCTACTTTTCTCACTCCAACTTACAATATATTATATACCTCTCACTCTCTCAGGAGCGGTTGGTGCAAAAAGTGTAGAAAAGTGCAGAGCAAACGAACAGGCCTATTAAGTAACCGTTAATCTTATTTAGAAAAGGTTACCCACCGTTGGTCTATACAATAGTTTCTCGAAAATGAACACACGTTTTCATAAATGAACAAAACAGTTTCTTTCTTCATGAAAAATGGAATCATGGAATTTAGAAAATGTAAATGAACAATGATGTCTAAATGTATTAACATACCAAAACAACGAAGTTGTTTCTAAATTTTTAATTAAGCAACTAACGCAATGTGGATCCTGGATAATTGATAATAAAGTAGAATTACAGAATAATCTATTTCATATACCTACCTTCTTGTCCGTTGAATTATCTATCATTTGACGTCAAACGATAGTGAAACTTTTAAATTGATTTTATAACCTGTCCTACCGATTATAATTACAAATTTTAATACAAATTTATGTGGAAATTTATTTATGGAACTGTCCACGTCAATTTCACGTATAGAAAGCAGCTACGATTTACGACTGAAGTTCAAAAAACAAGAACCCATCGAAATTTATTAGAAAAGAGTGGCCCTACTTCGCATAAAATCATAAAGTTTTCAAAGTTCTCTAGCATTTTTAATTAATATTTATGAAAGCAGTAAAAGTCGGAATGACAGAAAGTTCTAATTTACTGTCCGAATTAAACGCGTATATTCTGCAATAAGCTGTGCCAGTTTAATATAAAATTACGAGCTTTGTTCAGCTGTTACAAAGTACGGACGCCTTGTCTCCGTAATAAAATAGTTGTAACTGAAACTTTCCGGTTTATCGAATTGAAGCCTTGAAACTGAAATGGATTGGCTTGTGTTAGAGTGACAGTTAGTAATTATCAAACATTATATAACAATTACAAATAAATTAAAATTCCAAATTCAAGTTAAAAATTAGGTAAATTTCTAAAAATTACATGTATTTATAAATTTAATGTAGATATCATGCTAGTTATGTATACACTTTTATTCGTTTTGTAATTTTGTAGATTTAAATATGTACCGTTCTAAAACATATAATAAAATCAGCACAGTAATTATTTTATAGTTTATACGTCTCAAAAATAGTATTTCTGCCAAGGTTCGGTACACTTTTAAGGACACTTTCATTTGACTCTGTATCGTATTTTATTCTGACCAATTTATCTTTGTTCTTTGCAACCGTTTTAAACTGTAATCGTTCACTGTGATTAATTTTATTGCACAGAAGTGTACTTTTATAAATTTTATTCAGCTTTCGAAAAAATCCAAGTATTTATGACCCCGAGAAAATCTTGAATTCCGAACTCGTCGGAAGGAAAAAGTGCAATCGGAATGAAGTGGAATATTCTATTATTACGACGAGCTTTAGATTCAATCATTGCGTCCCGGACGTCTGCCGTATAAATTATCCCCTTTGTTAATGCAATTTGCATTTAAAATTGAATTTTAAATGAATTTATATTGCTCGAATCGCGGCTGCATTAAAATGCATTTACAGTAGCATCGGAGGCAATAGTTTTTGGGTCTGTTGAATCTTTGATTTCAGGAAACTCGAAATACTTGAAGACATTTTTATTGCAATAATTATTATCTAGAAGTAAAAAAACATACAATTGAATTAAGCACAAAATATTAGTAAAACGTTACAAATACTATTTGGATTTTAGTTAATATGATTGCACTGTTTGTTTCATATAAAGAGGAAATAACAATAACCTGCATTTTTATTTGAATAATATAAAAAAAATTCATAAATATTAAATTATAACGTCTGGTGTTAACAGTAAAATTATTAAGCTTACTTAATACAAATAAATTTCCAAGCTTCGAATCTTAAGTAAACAATTGACAGCACTTATTGCAAGATAAATACAGACGCGATGAACTTATGGTTAACTATATCGTTTTATCAAAGTAATATGGTGATATAGGCTGAGAGATATAAGAAGTCCACGATCAGATTAAGTCTCCCCCTCTGAAATGGCGCTATTCTTAAGAATTCGGAGAATACATTTACCTGGTATCTTTATCTTACAACCAAGTAAAACAGAGTGAGAGAGTGCTGCGTGTAAAACAGAGGCTCCGCCTCCCGGGACGAAGCTATGTCTATACCAAAGCTCTCAACAGTTTGTAATGCAATTTATCAATTTACGAAAATTGCGTTACAAAGTGTTGAGAGGCTCTGGTATAGACATAGCCTTGCCCCGGGAGGCGGAGCCTCTGTTTTACATACAGCACTTTCTCACTCTATTTTACTTGTTTATAAGATAAAGATACCAGGTAAACGTATTCTCCAAATTTTAAGAATAGTGTCATTTCATCCTAGCAACGTTATCATTGGGCAGACGTTAATGAAGGGGAGACTTAATCCGATCGTGGACTTTTTATATCTCTCAGTCTATATTTGCTAAAGATAGAAATGTGTATGTGGGGCAAATATGCTTATCAGATTTCAGTTTTTTGTTATTCCTTATCCATAACGCAAACATTCATTGACAAATAAAAGCTGAAGTATATCAGAGAGCTGCAAACCAAAGAAAATTAATTTACTGTTCTTCGGGAATATTCTAAACGAGTAATATTATTGTGCTCTTAAAGTTTGATTGGAGTTTATATTATTATTTCGATTACAAAAAGCAATAATTCAACATGGTACTGACACGAGAGAAGTTTTAATAATATCCGAAACTTTTGGGGTTGAACGGCAGTTTTATTTTGAGCATAACAGGAAGTTTGCGAAAGCTCCGACTCTTTTATGTTTGAAAACGGTATTCGTAAGGATGAAATTAAAAACGCCTTTAAAGACTCCACTGAGGATGATAAGTTTCACATATGATTGGATAAATTGGACGAATGCATTAATATCTATAAAGAAAAGTGTCTGAAATCAACAAAGACGACCAGGAGAATCGACTTGGGAAATTATACACTTGTGAATTTCGGAACCAATCGGTTGCGGATAACGTACAATAAATCCTTTTTAATAGCTAATTTTATTAATTATTACGTGGGGTATTATTCTGTCATGCATTTCAATTTACAATCAATTAAAAAACAGCTAATTAAAAAAATACCTGTTGATGTTTTCCACCTCTCTTATTTAAGAAATATAGTGAAACTAAATAACAACTTCAAATAGGAAAGAGTTGAATAAAACGACCACTTTAGATAAAGGTAATAATTGTCATTTAAGAATCTGATAGAACGAATGTAGGTCTGGGAAATAGGTATAGATCTTCTCAAATCTGACCATTCGACTACTTTATTTTTTACACAATTTTTACATTCTATTGGTGCAAGACAACTTATTTCTCAACCGACAGAATTAACAAACACTACAGCAACTTTAATTGATCTAATTATTAGTATGGATGATTCCTACCTACACAGTTGGTGCAGTTGCTTCGTGTCACTTTTCTGACTACGACTTAATTTTTTGTTCTATTCCTGATGTACAGATGTGTTCAAAAAGGTGTCGTACAGCTAGATTTTAAATATCTTTGGTTTTGAGCGGCAATTGGTTTTATTTTTGTGATCAATAATATTATTATTGCCAGAACTCCTTTATGTATGTAACGAAACTTGTACAACAATTTTTTGAACTTCATGATTGCACCTATAAGTTTACACAGTACAAATTCTGTACAACACTTTTTTGAACACGACTGTAAAAATTAAACGTTCTTCGATTTATCGTACATGCAGATCCTATAAATAAATACAGGATAATAGGTTTATTTCAACACTGAAATGAATTACTGTAAATGTCTCAGAAATTTGACTAATCGTACTGTGAAATTAGAAAAAAAAGGCATATTTCGACTTTATTTTAAGAACTCGTCGCACAAATATTTTTTGGAAGCATTTAGATTGCTTAGGTTTTTCTAATCGCGATGATACTTTTATCCCTAACAATATTTCTAACCCTAATAATTATAATGATTATGTGATCAATAGCGTTTCGGTTCCCGGAAAGTTAAATACTAATATGGCGTCATTCAATTCTTATGACACTCCTATTGACGTGTGTCAATAGGTAAATAGTGTATTTACCTATTGTAAATGACAATTTTGAATTTAGTCATGTTGAGCAACATGAAGTATTAAATATAATTAACCAGATCAAGGGCCAGTTTCATAATGGAATTTAAAGGATACTTTAAAATTAAAGTCACATTCAGATGTGTAAACAAATGTGTTTTCGTATTCGTTTTGACATCTGAAAGTGACTTTAAATTTAAAGCCTCCTTTAAATTCTATTATGAAACTGGCCCTTAATCTTAAGCTGTAGGTAGTGACAACTTTATGATATCTATGATTAAAATGTGCTGTCCGTTTATAGTTCCTTACATAACTCACATTATTAACGGTTGTATTCGGGAAAGGACCTTTCCTTCAATCTGGAAGCATGTCATAGTAAAACCACTGTCCAAAAATCAAGCAACTCTTAAAGTATAAAGATTTACGGCCTATAAGTATACTTCCCACTTTGTCAAACATATATGAGGAAACGCGAAATTTGCTTCCTGTAACCCAGTCTGGGTTCAGATCAAATTATGTTGTGTAACCGCGCTATTAAAAGTTACAGATGACATTTTGGCAGCTACTGTTAACGGAAATATAACAATTTTGGTGTTACTAGATTATAAGCAAAGCTTTTGGTATGGTTCATCACGCTAAGGTTTAAAATATATTGGCCTAAGTCCTTCTGCTGTGTCACTCTTGTAAAATTACCTAGAGAATCGTTCTCAAGTTGTGCGGTTTCACGTTCGTTGTCAGTTACTCAAGGCGTGCAACAAGGATCTATTCTTGGTCCTGTACTATTTACAATATATAACGAGCGTCTAAATAAAAACCTGGTCAAGTCGGTTGTGATCGAGAATTTATCCATTGCATTTACATAGCAGAATTACTAAATGTAGCCTACTTGACCAGGTTTTTATTTAGACACGAGTTACATACATCAAATGTTTTGGCAAATTTACTGTAATGATTCGTCGACACCAGCCGGCGTCAGTCTGTCTCTTGCGTCACAGCGGACGCGTCTTAGACTAGAGGCTTCTGCAGACAGCCTGGAGAATTCCGGCGGCGGAATAGAACAGACACTCTGGAACCCTTCGCGAAAGTTCACGTACAACCAGCCCTGGCTTATAAAAGTCAGCAGCCGTAGAATGTAACCAATTCGGCATTGGACAGTTCGGTATTAAAGTTCTCATTAGACTTTCGCTCGGCTGTTAAAATAAATTAGACATAAGCTTGTAAATAAATTATTGTTATAGTGTAAGTTATATAAGTGTATAAATTGGTATTGCTTTTAAATAAATTAGTTTATTAACTATACACAGGTTTATAATACTTCAATTCAACACTCTCTTATTATAAATGTAGATCTCGACGAGGTCTTGTTTGGCAAAAAATGGATCTGTAGTGAGTTGGAAAATACTCTAAAAATTCATATTAGCAATATTGCCATACCAACAGTCAATAAAGTCAAAAGCTTAGGAGTTATTTTAGATTATTCTTTACCATCCTGCAATTGATATATGTAAATACTGTGTATTGTATACAGAAGATACAAAATTGTTGTTTAAGGTATATTTATGAGATTCCCGCACCTCCATGTTTATGTAATAAAATTAGATTCAGATATGACAACAACTGTAATACTATCTATGATAATTAAAAGGGTTTAAGTTTATACATATCTAAATAATTCTGCCTGTAATGTAGTAAAAATTTTAATAAATTGAATCGTATAATGATTTGTATTCGAAATTTTTCCTGATTGCGTTCTGCAAAAAAATTTTTTTTTCGTTTCATTGTAATTTTTTTTTGTTATCTTTATTATATTATTGCAAGGACACAATAAAGACCATATTATTATTATTAAAAGCTATGGGTTTCCATTGTTCATATAGTTTAAATGTTAACACCAAAATTCTAAGAATAATCAAATAATCACCGAAGGCATAATCAATTTTACACGCTACTGTATTTTACTTTATGCCATAAAACAATGTGTATTAATTACGTACTTGATTTATGATAGAATTGTTTCATAACTAGTAAGAATATTCGAAAACACTTTGCTATTCTAATTAGAGCAATTATCTTACTGAAAGGAAACTAATTAATTGTGCCTATTAATTATTCCATTTAAGCAATCTTGACGCATATTTCTGCGAATTACGACGCCATTCATCGATAAACTTTTCACTGAACAATTCAAAGTAGGTAATTAATTAAGTGCTTCAGTATGCCAAAAATTTTCCCGGAGAATTTTTATCAATTAATTCCATCGCGAATAAATTATCATTAACAATGCGTTCCTACGCCATCGTTTCCCCCGTCCCCTCGTTTTGCCACCTACTACCATTATTTATACAGGCGGGTTTGCGTTCATCCATCACGAGTCCGAATAAACTATGCGGCTTACGTAGATTTTGAACAATTGACAGTCATCGATCGGAATTTTCCTGCACACAATGCACGGCGAGGCGACGATAATCCCTTTTGTTTTGTGGGTCGGTCAAGCAGGGAAATCGGTAAGTACCCTCGCAGGGCTAAAACGGATTCGTATTATTTCCAGGGCATTAAGACTGGGCACGTACGGGGAAGTGATGAAATTCTGTGGCCCCTGAAAATCTCATAATGCTGTGCGCTTTTCGGACGTGAAGTAAATTAATTATATACTCGTGGAATACAGCAAGTGATAAGGGATTTGTTTCTCTCAGAATATCTCGAAGGTAACGTTAGGGTAATTCCGGGGGAGATGGCCATACGGGAAAGATGGTCAGCGAAATTTTTTTTTTACTTAAGTTCAATAGGTGGCGCATCCGATGGACTAATTCCTTTCGCAATAAGGGTAGGAATAGGTGAGTGTGTAAAATTTTGGAAAACTAAAATGAAAAAGTGCGCCACTTATCTCTCCCGTATGGCCATCTCCCCCAGAATTACCCTATACCTGAAGGGACATGATTAATTTTTTTTTTACAATTTTCGCTTATCAAAGATTTCACTAAATCTAATAATTGCTCAAGACTAGATACTAGAAAGGAAATTAGTAGAAATTAAAGATTTTAACTAAACAATCTAGTATCACAAAATCTTTTAAGCGGACACTAAATCGCGCACTATAACACATATTTTTCACTTCTGACGAAGCTGTCGAACGACGGTGAAACGTAAAGTGTTATAGTGCGCGATTTAGTGTCCGCTTAAAAGATTTTGTGATACAAATTTCATCGGACAAGAACCAACTGTAAATATAAACAATCTAGGAGGACAAGTTGGTCGAATTATGAAATTAACACTCACTAAACTAATCAAAAACCCTTACTTTGGGACAATAATTTTATTGGCTTTATTTATAGTACAGAGAAAAAACAATTTATATTAAAATTTAAAAATAAATTAATTCGTATCTTCAACTTTCTTCCTTTTTGCTAAAAGCCTCAAAGTTACTTATGTGCTGATGTTCGTAAGTGTTAAATAAAATTGTAAATTTGTCGAAGTAATATAATGAGAGGCAAATTTAAACGGCGTGAAAAATGAGTAGTACGTCGGTAATCAAGTACAGAGGTATCGAACTAATAATTTTTCCCAATAACTTAAACTTTTAGGGTCGAATTTTCAATTAGTTTAAAGTCATAATCAGTTTAGGTGGACTCATATCATCTCTTGATCTTAATTCTCTGTCAAATGAATCTGTTGCTTGATGTTTGATTGAAAAACACATCCTTTACTTTAAACTTTCAACTTAATTTAAACGGATATTGAAATATCAGCCCTCAGGGGCGTATTCCTGGAAAGTATGGAGCAGTAATTATTAGTTACAAGTTCCTCCTTGTTTTGAAATATGGAGCTTTAAAATCGTTTTCCTCAAAGGAAAAGTGCTTACTAATATTAGTATTATTAGGAAGCACTTTTCTCCTCTGAGGAAAACAATTTTAAAGCTTCATATTTCAAAACAAGAAGGAACTTATAACTAATAATTACTACTCCATACCTTTCAGGAATAGGCCCCAGTAGGTAAAGTCGAATAGGCAAATCAATTTCCATAACTTTCTCATATCATATAAACAATTATCTTTTATTCAAATATGTGTCGGATTTTGTGGTAGTCTTCTTAACTCATATCTTGTCTATTTCATCAAGCCATATTTTTCTTGGTATTCTATTCTCCCTCTTTTCGACGTTTCTTATTACCTTATTAGCCTTTCCCGTCCCACCTTCATGAGAAGGACACAACAATTTAATTGTTTATCTTTATTTTTTTTAAATATTGGTTCCTACTTTGTAGTTTATTCAATATTTTCATTCCTTAATTTATAACAATATGGCGCTATATTCTTCATAAATTTTATCTTAGCAGCACTTATTAAAGATTGACACTTTTCTTGGATTTCTCATATTTTCTACCCATAAGATATTGTTGGTAAAGTTATGGTGTTCTAAGTTATTAATTTAGTTGTTTGGTCGATCTTCTCAAGACCCGTTTTATTGAGTCTAACAAAGTTTTGTTAATGTGCCTATGTATAATATTCTTTGCATCAATTCATTTCCTTCACTATTTCTTTTTACACTTTTCACATTTTCCATTGTTTTACTTCTTCTATCTCATATCTCGTTTATTTTTTCAAGCAATATTTTTTCAACTTCTCTTCTTAACTTTTTCTGCTTTCACTACTTTTTTAATAAGCCTTTCCCGTCCCGTCTTTACGAGATGCCTAAACCAATTAAATTGTTTATTTTTGTTTTTAATATTGATTCCTCTTTTGCAGCTTTTTTTAATTATTTCGTTTCTTAATCTACAGTATTATGTCGCACCCGTTGTCTTCCTTATATTCAGTGTGTAATCGAATAAGTTTAATTTATGTAACCACTATTCATACACAAGAAAAACGAAATGATGATATACCTATACGTGACAATAATAATTCCGGAAAAATCTACGTTTATTTGTTTATAGAATCCTCGGAAGACTCCCCAAGTCTTTGGTGCAACTTCACGGCAATCCAACCCAGCCAATCGCTTGCACGTATAGCAACTAAACTACGTTCCTCTTTGACCCTTGCAAATCTAATGGGAAACCACTAAAAACATTTTTTCGCAATAGCGACCGTGTCTTGTATTTGGTTTTTAAAATTTCTTCAGTCGTGCCTGCTTTAGCATTTCTTCATTTTTTAGCATAAATACCACTACGTTGTCCGGTGTTACCGAATGTCCTACAATGTTTTGTAGCTGTAATCTGCAGACCCCCCAGCGAGGGCAGCGTGTTCCACCGTATCTACCGGGTGACAGCAATATCTACGTCTTGGGGACTTTGTTTTTTTTAAGTTTTATATCTGAATTCCTCGAAGAATCCGTGCCCACTTAAGAATTGGGTAATGAAGTAATTTACATCTCCATACTGTTTGTTATACTATGTTGAAATTTCCGTAATCAAGCGCCTTTTCCATGCGGCTTTTTCATAAGAGCTCCATCTAGCTTGCTAGTCCTTTAGGGTCATCTCCCTCTGCTCCTATCTAGAGTCATTTATGTTTCTTTCCACTTTTGCCTTCTCCATTGTTAGCAGGTCTATTGGGCTCATTCTTGCAATTACAAGGGTAGCCGTAGACACGGCCTTGTATGCTCTGCTGGCGCTTATTGCCAAATATCTTTGACGTCGTAACAGTTTTTCCTCATATAAGTATAATGCACTGCGCTGATGTTCCTTATATTTTCCTTTTCTTCTCTGAAGCACCGTACATTCTAGGCATCAATCTCGTACGGGTACTTGATGCTACTTGCGCTCTACCTATATCCTGAGAGACATGTTCTCCAAATGTTAAATTTCTTTTCAAAATCACTCCAAGATATTTTACGAATCCTTTAGCTATAATCTCTATTCCATTTAAAACAAATTTAACTTGCCTGCATTTTTTCCTTCCAGACAGGATTACTGCTCCTGTCTTTCCCGGAGCTAATTCCAACTTAATATCTTTATTCCATTCGGCTATTTGGTCTGACCTATAAATCACATTATATTCTAGATCATCTTCATTTTAGCCATGGACACGACCGCTAGATCATCCGCATACATCAGTACTTCGATACCCATCGTTTAAGTCGATTCTTAATACCCCATCATCTTACATGATGTCCCATAAAAATGGTCCCAAAACTGCCTTTGGAACTCCGCGAGAAATTTCCAGACTAATGCCGAGATCAATTCAAGCATACTTCTCAAATAAGGACTGTTGTTTCTTTCCTTCAATTTAACTTTATAATTCTGTTCTATTTTAATCGTATTAAAGACATTTTTTATATCAAGTTTGAGAAGCACTGGATGCGACTTAAATGCCCCAGCTATGCCAAGTTTACTATTATGTGCAATGTAATATTTAAAATAAACGTTGATGCAGGTCATTTATGACTTTCATACGAAGGAATAGGGTGATTAGAAGTTACTGATGCGTAAGCAATAAAAAAAATAATGAAGAAACATATTAATATTATGAAAATATTTAACGTGCTTGTGATGGTCAGAAACAAATTGCGATCCGTAACGCTTTAATAATCTTAATAACTTTACAATCAGTATTATGAGTAAGGAGGGGCAAATATGCAGAGAAAAAAGCAAAAAATATGCGCATAAATATGCGAAGAAATTATTGAAATTATGCAAGAAATTTAAAAAATATGCAAGTCAAATAAGTTCAAATCTATATCGAAAATTTAGTTATTCAAAAAATACCTGGAATACGATGAATATTTTACAAAATGCAATTAAAATAAAACAAGTAGTAATAATTAAAATTTTTTATTCAATAGTTTAATATTATGATATATTTTCTTAAAGTAGATATCTAAATAACGATTAATTAATTATAAAAACTATAAATAACTAAATGGTGTTCAAAGTTATCCAGTAAAAAATTGTGCTTTCTGTCAGAGTATATGTATTTATGAATAGAAAAACTTCTTTCAACGTCGACAAAAGTCAAAGGAGCATTTTTCAGATTTGTTATAATTTCAGGAGGCACATTGAAATTCTCGGTAAAATTCCCAGATAAAATATTAACAACTTGAAACATAAACTTTAGTCCCTCATTTTTCTCAACAACTTGTTTGTATTTTTTAAATATTTCCTGTCCTGTTTTGCCTCTAACAGACTGACAAGCAGCTTCAAATTTTTTAAATAGATTTGTTGATTCTACTGAGAGTAAATTGGAAGCTTCTAACTGAACAATAATTTGTGAAACAAAGCTATAATTTGATTTTATGAAAGAGAGTTGTTGTTTCACAAGTTCATTTTCAAATAGTTTTTTACCTTCCAATAAAGACTGGGAAGATTCATCTTCCAATTCAGAAATTACGGTTTTTAAATCTGCAAAATTTTCGGCATAAAATATTGCAGCTTCTAGCCATGTTCCCCACCTGGTAATAACAGGCTGAGGTGGAAGAGAGATATTTGGAAGCATTTCTTTGTACAACTGAATTCTAGAGGGTGCTTTAAGAAATTTTTTTTTTTACATTCGATATTAAATCATTCACCAACGGAAATTTTTTTCTTATATCTTCTGCTACTCTATTTAACCCATGTGCTATACAAGTTACATGTACTACCAGAGGATAGAATATTTTTAAATTTTGTCCTGTTTTAACCATATAAGGTGCAGCATCTGACAGAAAAAGCAGAAATTTTTCAGCAGGGAGAGGAACAGGGAGAAAAAATTTACAAGTCCATCCTGCAAAAATCGCGTAACAGTTACCGCATTAGTTTTTTCCAGCTGCTTTGAGGCAATTAGATATGATTTTGACATTTTTGTATCACTCAGAACTCCTATCATCAAATGGGCAATATAACGTCCGCTGGAATCGGTTGTTTCATCTACACATGTATAAAAGTAATTTCGCCCAATCTCAGACCTGATTTTTTCAAGTATTGAAGAATATAAAGAGTACACATCATTTCTTCTTAAAGATCTTTCACTTGGAATATTAAATCGACAGTATTTTTGAAGAAATGAAGAAAAGTTATCGTTTGACAGCTTTGATATTGGTATGTTTGACGCCACCAATGCCCTACATAAATCTTCATTAAATTAGGGATGTTCAGAATCGAATCGATTTATAATTGAATCGATTCTTTGCAACCGATGCATCGAAAGAATCGAATCGATTCTACGTGTTCAAATGGAATCGATTCAATTCAATCGTTTGTGTGGAATCGATTCAGATGAATCGATTCCATTTAAACACGTAGAATCGATTAGATTCTTTCGATGCATCGCTTGCAAAGAATCGATTCAACTATAAATCGATTCGATTCTGAACATCCCTACATTAAATACATCTTGTTGACTTGAACTTTTTGATGTAGACTGCATGCATTTTGATATGGATGTTTGGGTTTTTCCTTCGGATTTTAATTTGTCCACTTTAGCTAGATGCGTCGCCGTTTTGATATGTTGGTCAACTTGCGATTTTCTTGCGCACGTAATCTAAGTGAAATAAAAAATTTAACTGAACTTTGTAGAATTTTAAAAGGAGATATAAACTTAGTTCTTAAGAGTGAATCAAGAACAATTCTAAAGAGTTTAAAAAATACTTACAATCTTTGAGCATACTGAACAATATACTTTTCCCATGTCTAAGTAGAGTTCTTTATATGGTTTTATCCACGACAAGGATTTGTCACTTTTCGGCATTGTTACAAAAAGGCACGACGAGCACAACGATTACCGACTTATTAGCTCAGAATACAAGCGGAAACTGACTAACCCAATCTTCGAATAAATTTTCGAAGAGAACATATGTATTTTACAACCTTTACATTAAACTCTTCAATATTAAAATTAGGCACTTTTATTATTATTTATATTGCTTAAATGGAGGTTGAGATAATGGCCCTCGATATAAGTTCTAAGAAGGATTAAGCTCTTTTCTAGTAATATTGTAATTATGACATCTTCCATCACATTTGTGTCAATATTTTTCTTTGTGCAGCTGTTCCGTTACACGTGTTACGAGTTGTAAAATAATAAATGCACCACAGTATTGTACCTAAATACAACAATAAAGCAATCTTTGAAATTGTGATATTATAAGGGTTAATCGACTTAATGTTAAGGAAGTAAACGCTCTGCTTCAATATTTGTTGATAAATTTCTTATTATATGCAAAATATGCAGTACTTGTTTAAAATATGCAATAATCTTAAAAAACGCATAAAATAATCAAAATATGCAATTTGCATATTTGCCTCTCCCTAATTATGAGTTTCAAATAATTTGAGGCGTTCTAAAATGCTAATTATTATTGTAACCTATAAAAACCAATATACACATTATTTTCGTGAATTTATTTAAAACCTTGAATATTATTTTACATTTAAGTCACGTGACAGTACTGTTGGAGTAGCCACCTCTGGTCTGTACACACGTGTGTGAGTGTATAACTAAGTAAAGGCTGAAACAAAATGAAGGCCTAAAACAAAAGAAAAAGAAATGTATTTGGTGAACAGTTGCTTAACATCATAATTTAGCTGACGAGACTGGTTACTCCACTAAATATTGATATTTACAAATAAATTATCTTCACTAACTACTCTTTTATATCTCGCAATAGGCACTTCGAGAAACTCATAAAATTGGGGACATCTAATGCATTTGATTGATCAAAATTGCATTTTCTCTTGTTCTGGCGTCTGCTTTGTTGTATCGTTGCACACGATTACACTTGGCTTATATCAAATGTCAAGTTAAGGGCTTTCCTACCCGTCATGAAGCTCTTCCAAACAACTGAATGTCAAATGAACTATTAATCTGCAAATAACGACCATTAGTCTAAATTAAAATCTAATACGGTTACGGACTTTATTTAAAACAAACTAATCCGAATATTTATATTATTGAACGTCAACAAAATCATTATTAACACGACCAGTACTTCTTACTTACGTGAACTTAACATCCCAACAAAAAATTATTTGAAAGGCGGTTATCATTTGCGCTCAGTTAATTTTATCTCAACATTGATAATGTTTGTTTAATTTATCTTTTATTAGGTCTGTTGATAGATTACCTTGGAAATATTAATTATTTGAAATAGAACTGTTATCTTATTATGTCACCTAGAGAATAAAATTTTAGTTTAATCTAGTATTTGTAAATTTGTATACAGTCGCGGCTAAAAAAAGGGACACTTTTTTAAACGTCAATTTTATAATACTAAAACTTTTGCTGGGTGATTGTAATTATGAGCTGATACTTACGGATGATAAACAATAAGTATTACTGTTTGTCATCCGTAAGTATCAATTCATAATTACAATCACCCAGCAAAAGTTTTAGTATTATGTAATTGACGTTTAAAAAAGTGTCCAATTTTTTTGGCCGCGACTGTATTATTGTACATCTATAATAATTTAAGTTTTCAAATTTCAACATTTAATTACATTTCTCGAAAAGTTAAAAAGTATTAGCTACAGATTCATCGGCGAAATGTACCATTAGCATTCATCGACTGCAAAACTTTCCAGTTAATGTCAACAGAACTTTTTTTTTATTTCTTCCCAAACTCCTCGGAACTGTACACAAAAGTTTTCAAATAAAAGTGTCCCAATAACTCTGTTTAGGGGGGTCCCCAGCTTTACGGAAATTAGAGACCGGTAAACTTCGGACGCACAAAAGCTCAGAATTAAGGTTTTCGCGGTCGCAAAGCATCCCTGAAGGAAAAGCGATTACCATGAAAAAGAAAAGAAAAAAAATTACACGAATAGGAAGTTGCTTTAAGACATAACCAAGAATAATTTCGAAATTTAATCTTTAGCTTGGGTCATAAAATAATTTATTATGCCTGAGCAATTATTTAATTAAATACGATGTGGTAACATTTTGCAATAATAATAGTATATAAGAAATCGTCTTTATTGTGGGATGCGAAACAGAAATTCTGAGAAACTATATACATATATTTGATTTCAATGAATATGTAACTCTTACAATCCAGGAGTTCTTGTTATGGATATTTAATTTCAAACAGATCATTATTCTATGGCAATGATTTATAATTTCACTTAGGATAGTGAAATTTATTATTAATTCAGTTCTTACTTGTAGTAATTTTGTGTCATAAATTCATGAATTTCAGAGTTTAAAAGTTTCTCGTCTGCGTGCAATATACATGAAAAACTAAATGCATAAAAGATGACAGTGAACTTAAAACAAAATTTAAGTACATGTCGCCTAGATAAAGTTATACATATTTTATGACAGCTTCATTATCGTGCTCTTGTTTCGCTTAACGGCACAGCACCCTTGCATACATTACAAACGCGGCGTCTCTATTGTCAACTTTTAAGACTCTCTCTGCTGGGCTGCTGGTAGTTACTTGTTACAGTGACGAGTTTCTCTGATATTTCCTGTTTCCTCTTGTCTGTCTCCTTTGTTTATTCATGGAGATTATACTAAAGAGCGTTAAAAATCATTCATGTTGAAATATCTCTGCGCTTCGAGCAGAAAGATAAAAAATTCATATATTTTAATTTAGAATGTTTTTTATTACATAAATAATAAACATCCAGCGTGATTTTGGGGTGTCAATTAGACAGGGCGAACAAGAAAATTCTGTTGTGTAAGATCCAAATAATTGAGGGGTATAAAGACAGAAGCAAATCTTGAAGAGGTACAAATTAAAGCGTAAATGTCGTTAATAGGTAGTATGCTGCGAATGTACCACATACACGACGAGATAAGAACATTGATCATCTCCCACCCATCTTATCGTATCATATACACAGAGTGTGTTTCAGAGTTCCGAGGAATTGCGAAAACGATATCTTATGTACTGTCACGGAATTTAATAATGTTATAGGGGAAATGGCTTATTAAGGAACTTTAAAATTTAAATGTAATTCTCTCTAAACATAAAATCGTTTGCTGCAATGAGTAATAAACTCATTTAACTGTTGTTAGATTTCGAACAAGATTTTATAATACAGAGAATTGTTTATTTTAAATGGAACAAATTACAAAACAAAATATGTCGCTCTACTTTGTAATGCCCGTAAAACACCTGCGTCCGTTCTGGAACACGTGTGCGACGAGTAAACTACTTGATTCAATCTGCAAATTTTGATCGTAATTAATCGGAGCTTTTCGGTCTAAAAACTAATTATAAGTAAAAGTTGGCTATTGTCGAAAGTTGGTATCACACACCCAGAGAAGGCGTATTGCAGTTAACACATCGACAGAAGTAACATTCGAATAATGTCATATTTACAGTTGGTTCTTGTCCGATGAAATTTGTATCACAAAATCTTTTAAGCGGGCACTAAATCGCGCACTATACACTTAACGTTTCGCAGTCGTTCGACAGCTTCGTCAGAAGTGAAAAATATGCTGTCGAACGACTGCGAAACGTTAAGTGTATAGTGCGCGATTTAGTGTACGCTTAAAAGATTTTGTGATACAAATAATGTCGTAGGTGTAATCGTAATGATTTCAAGTTCCGTTTCTTTTTCTGCATCCAGAATCAACATTTGGTGAACAAAATCTAATTAAATTGCCCATTAATAAAGTTATAAGTAACTAACATTAATTGTTGTACAGAATGCCATTTCTTTTCTTTAAACAATTATTTTAAATTTGTTTCTTTCGTTTGAATTTTATATTTACATAAATTATTCTCATTAATAATTTGTCTAAATTATTATTATTTTTTACTTTTCTTAAATATTATTTAATAATACATTATTTTGACTTACCTCTTTAATACTGTCTTGAATCTTATCTTATGCAAAATAGCTTTTTTTTTTTGGCTTCGATATAATATCATGCAGCCAGTCTCAAAAGTTTTAAAATCAAAAAGGTTTTAATTTTACTTTAAGTTTGTCTTATACTCCAGTAATTCAAATGTTAATTTGAGCCCTGGTTATGAAGTTAAACAGTATTTGATAATGTTTACTTTCCGATATTGTTAATAAATGTAAAAGATTCATTGGAGCCTGCACTCCTGTACCAATTAAATCGTTGTAGAATTTATTGCATGCTAGTATATATTTATTACATCCAAAAAAACATATGATCAAGGTCACCAACAACTCCACAGGATACGCACATTTCAGATTTAATGATACCTAATTTAAACAAATGTTGAGGGAAACGACCATGTCCAAATCTTAATCTATTGATGATAGAAATTATTTTCCTTGGGAAATTAGGACAGTTATCATGCCAAAATGTAGATTTAATTTCAGGATTAATCAAAGTATATCTAGTGGGATTCGTAAAACAATATTCCTTCCATATATATCGCCAATGTGTGAATAATTTAGCTCTATAAAGTAATACATAATCAGCTATATGAAGTTCATTGTTAAGCGGTTGTCCATATTGTAAACTTCTTTTAGCGAGATTATCGACCATTTCATTAAATTTAAGTCCACAATGAGCCTTGATCCAAACCAATTCGACTGTTTGTCCATTATGTTGAAGTCTTAATATTTTATTCCTAATTTCCGTGATAACAGGATTAATGTTGTAATCAAAGACGTATTTTTTTTAAGGATGTCAATACTGACAAAGAGTCAGAAAAAACCAACACTTTAGGTAATTTCATCTGTTCAACAATCTTAACAGCCTCAAAGACAGCTATTGCTTCAGCAGTATACACCGAGGTATTTTTGTTTAGTTTGAATTGATAAGTGATTCTTTCACTAGGGATTAAAATTGCACACCCAGAACCAGCGGTTGACTTAGATGCATCAGTATAAACATGAGTAAAATCTGGTCTGCTTGCCAAAAAACCTTGAAGAATGTTAAAGTTTACTGAAGGTATATCACCAAAAGGTAATTCAATAATGGATAATTCTGTTATCAATTCAAAGTACGTTAATTTAGAATCAAAGTAATCATACACTCGATTATTATTAAAAATATAACCAGTCTCTCTGAAAGCATCACAAAGCGAGGGGGAACATTTTTTTTTCCAAAATTCATTAACCTACTCCAGAGTGCTTAATCGGGAAATTTTATGGACAATACTTAAATTCTTAAACCTAAATTTCAGCATAGTCTTTTGAGCAATAAAGGCACGTCTCAGGGCTAAAGAAGGTTCTAAGTTTTCTACTTGAAGGGGTGGAATAGGAGTAGAATTCATAGCTCCACTACAAAAACGTAATGCTTTGTTTTACAACGTATCAAGCTTTTTTAAGAGATAGTTACTCGCAGAACTATATAGAATACTACCGTAATCTATAATGGATCTAATATAAGCTCTAGAAAAAAGAAGAGCCGATTTATGATCAGCTCCCCAATTAGGTTTCATGATCATTTTTTATAGTTTGACTAAAGTATTGGTAAAAGAGTAAGAAGAAGAGGTGGAAATAGTTTCTTTATTTCTGTGTAAAATTTTTGTAAATTTTGAAGAACATAGTGTCTCGACGAGGCCTTGTAAATTGATAAATTCAAAACTGTTGGATAGTTCATCCCCTTTCTTTTATCTTTTAATCCCCGTCCCTCACAACATTTAAGCAACAATAAGTAATTAGTTAATAGTTACTTTTGATATATCATCTATGTATCAATTTGTAAGATGAATGTCTAAGAAAAAACGAAGGTTTGGTGCTAACATCCCGGGTGCCCCTAACTATTTTAATTATTATAATCTTGAGAGACGTTTGAATTTGGGTCGTTTCTCGTACAAAATACGAAATAATTCGAAAACTACTAAAAATAAGTAAATGTAATAAATATTTAATGCTAAAATGTACCTCCTGTCCGCAGACTTCACTCTTAAAACCCTGTGGTACAAGTCTCACAGTGCTGTTAAATTATATGTAGCACTTAAGCTGCAGACGACTATACATCTGTATATGTGACGAATGTGGGTAATCTTTATTCTTGTAGATTCGGACGCTATGCTACACAGCAAGTTTAAATCGATTTGAATGAGGAGAAAATTTTTCATTATAATTTCCGAAATGTCGAGTTATACTTCTATTTATAGAACGTACGATAAAGTTCGGTTGTTTCCAGTTTAAACAGAAAAGTTTCCCTTGACAATCTACAAATCCTGCCGCCGAGTTGCAGGATGGGGGATTATTTGAAAATCTCGCCTGGAAACGTTTCATTTTCACTGGTACACAAAAATTAGTAAAACTGACAGAATTAGTAACAGGACTACCCGTAAATGTCCTATTTTTTTGTTTATACGTTACGGTTCGATTTAGAACTTGTTTAAGCTCGATCCTAGCAGGTAAAGTTGTCTGACCGTAAACATTTTAGCAGCGGCACAAAATTGCTAGGAAAATATTTTCTAGTTAAATAGAAACATAATTCTTCATTTCCAAATAATTCAATTAGTACTTTTAAAAAATCGTTTAATTACGGTCTAAACTAGACGAGCACTTTTTTCTTGCGTAAGCTACGCAGCGCTTTCTTGGCAGAGAGAGATCGCCTATCTGCTTTCGATGAAACAAAACGCAATGGGCAGATTTGACAAAAATTTGCAGCGTAGCTTACACAAAGAAAAACGGTCGTGCAGTTTAGGATGACAAGTACCCTTACTGCAAAATTTAAGATCAATAGTAAAATAACAAACACAAAATAATTAATTGCAGGTAAGGCGCTCCCACTGTTTTAATTAATTTATATGAACCTTGACGTACCATGCCCGCCAGAAAAATCTGGGATAACTCTATACATGCATTTTTGAGGTATTTATTAGTTTGAATGCAGCTTTTAATAATTCATTATGCTTGTTCTATGGTAAGGTAAATTAATTCGTCGTATTTACAATAGAACATTTTTAAACATGTATTCCGTAATCTGCGACATGGATTTTCTTAGATGTTTTATTTTGTCTGGTATTATTAAAGTCACCTCCGTATAATGACAGAATGACACTGATATCTATTTTTTCAAGGTATTACAACTTCTGAAAATGTTAATAAAACAATAAAATTCAATTAAAATTCGTGTTTTGTAATCTGAAAACAATAATATAAACATAATTTTAAAAAAATTGACAAGCTCCTTTTGGCAAGAAAACGCCGGAATCAATAATTTCAAATGTAATAATATGTGACTAGTTGTAAGTTCTGAAATTATATTTATTGTTTTTACTAAAAGTGCGAAGTGCTAAATCTATTGAATAGGTAGGTACCATTAGCTTTTAGTATAATAAACTTGAAAATGCACTGTGAATATTTACCCGTTATTAAACAACGCTGCAAAGAAACTTCAGCAATTAACCTTAACCTTATGCGATACTTGGCAACAGTAAAATCAATTTCAACTGAGAAGCTAATTCCTGGAAAAACAAGGTAGATTCTTTCAATGCATTCCATTAAATATACTGTAACAACTTTTTTCATTACTTTTAAAATTTAGATTTCATAATATGTTCCGTTCTCTGTAATAAAATTAAGTACACAAATTACTTTACAGTTTATACATTTCAAAAATAACAGTTCTCCCAACTTATAAGGCAAGATTCTGTTAAGTACAGTTTTTAGGGCAATTTTAAGGTTTCCATTTGACTCTGCCTCGTATTTTATTTTGCCCAATTTACCTTTGTTGTTACGCCTGTTTTAACCAGGAATTACAATACAAGAATACTATTGTTATACGACATTCACACTTATACAGGGTGACTGTTAATTAACCCGACAAAATGAAACCATGATAAGAAGCGACGTCCGAGAGTTGGGAAAAATGTTAAAAATATTCTTTGTACTAGTTTTCGAGAAATAATTAATCAAAAATTAGCACCAAAACAACGATGCCCCCGATTAAAAAGTACAGGAGCAGATGAACGAAATAAATACTCTCATAAAAGTTTTCTATGGTTTTATGATACGGCGGCGTGACTTCGTGAATTTGACCTTTAAGTGGAATTTCACAACTCCGTTTTTAGGTCACCGCCTGAGGCGGCGCCGTGAAATATGAACTCGAAAATATTTACTTGACAAATGCATGCAAATTACCTGATTATTCCACCCAAAGGATAACAACGGCTACCTTTGAACACTTGCTTTGACAGGTAAATCAATAAAACGAAAAACAATTTAAATCTCCATGTTAAGAATTCCTAGTATTTCTCTTTCATTTTAATTTAAATTGCAAATAAAAGTTTATTTTCACAAGAAACGTGTCCTTCATCACCAACCAGAATTTAAAACATTATAATCAGTAATCTGTTTCGATTGTTAATTATTATAATGTTGTTTTGTATGTGACACAAATTAACACAAATCTATTAAAAGTTTATTAAATTCAAGATGCGTTTGCAATTCCCTATCCTGTGCATTTAGTGCACTTATTCGCATTATTTCGTTACCTGGTTAAAGTTGTGTACAGACTTAAGCAAGAACGCGAATTTCCTCGTCGCACTTTCGTAAAAATTCCGCATGAGAGTGTTCGCCGTTGATCCAGCTGTTCGAAGTCGTCAGTAAACAAATGTGGATATAAAATATTAGGTTCACACTGAGCACTGACAGCATTCGGATCGACCCGAGGTCGTACGCCGCGTATCCCGAGGCATACTGTCCGTATGTTGCTTAATACGTCTATTATGGAAGGTTAAGTTTTACAAGCTTTATTCTGAGTAAATATCATAAAACGTTTGTGACATACGTGCGCTGTGTTTTAATCTAAACATACCTATTTTTTGTGTAAATTTATAATTAATTAATTACAAATTGCTCCCCAGAATTTTTTCTACAATTTCTCGTAATCTGATCGCTATTTGATCAAAAATTGTACACATAATACCGTGCGGTATCGATCGGCGCGAATGCAATCAGCGCCCGATTGTCAGATTTGTTAAATATTAATTATACCAATAAATATACGCAATTCATGTTATTTGAGAAATTATTAATACTTACATCGCGTAAAAGAAACAGCTCAGACTTCCGTTCCTCAGCTGTTGAACGTGAAAAGAATTGAGATGTGTGTCAAAACCGCATTGTGTGCAAACGAGTAGTCAATAAAAAATATTATAGTCCTATTATACTGTTGCGTTTATAAAACCTGCCGTCGTATTTCGTACACAGTACCGCAGCTTGATTTTGGGGTAATTTTTAAATTAATTATAAACTGTTGGAAAGAATTTTTGAAACATTTTTCCCATACTCTCGGACATCGCTTCTTATAGCCGTTTCATTTTGTTTGGTTAATTAACAGTCATCCTGTACATACCTGCAACAGTGTTGGAGCGTGCATGCATTTTAACTTTTATATTTGCCATTCGATTAGTTTATCTGAGACACCTGGTAGTGATACAAATGATATTCTCTCATTTGTATTCCTTTCGATTTTAGGAACAAAACATTTATATTAAAAAAAACATACTTGTATATGTCAGAAAATAAAATAAAATATAAGGTAAGCTTTAGGAAAATATACTAAGTTTGTCATTTTATAAGCCGATACTAAAAGAAAGATTAAAAACATGCCCGAAATTATTTTCTCCAACTTCATCCTGTAATTAGCCAAGTCGGACTCTAAATAAGCGACCCTCATTAAGCAACCAAATTAATTTCGTCTTTATGGAAACGTCAAATGTAAATTTATTTAGATGGTAATTACATTGAAGAAAAGATTTCAAGTGGCTTGGTAACGTGTACGAATTTAGTAAACACGACGCGGCATCTGTACGGCTTTTTGACTCGCTTTTCATCGCGAGGAAAATTGAATTTTGTTGTCCATTCTTTCTATTTGCTCATTTTTGGTACTTCTACTTTATCCACCGTATTTTTTTGCGTTTAGACGTTCTTCAATAATTATATAGCAAAAAAAAAAACTAAATGTTATATACGTTTTCGTTATTTTAAAAAGATTTCTTCAGAGCGATGTTTTTATTGAGTAAGAATCGTTAGATTTTTTCTTAATCGAACAGGTTTATTCTTTAGCCAACGTTTTGAAATTTGTGGTGCAAAATCTACTCATGTCTGAGATCTTTAAATTTGTTTAGATGAGGACACACATTAAAATTAATTTTCATGTAGTTGACAGAAAAGTGACACAATGCTTAATCATAAATCATGAAGAAAAGTGGGACTTGTCTTGTTAGCGACATTTTTCTTCATGTTTCCGTTAGCAACACTTTTTTTCATTCATTTTGACGTATCAGAGGTCGAAGATTGATTGATTGATGTCACAGATTGATGTTTTGTTACTATGTCAACAAATGCTTGACATACCTTGATGTATTAATTATTCATCGACACTCTCATAATTTTAGCGTTATTTTCGTCAACTACACGAAAAAATAGCATGATCTACACCTTAGAAAAGTGAATTTCCATGTTCGTGTAAATTTAATCCACTCGTGAGCTAACGCTCACTCGTGAATTCAAACATTTACACTCACTGGAAGACTATCACTTTTCTAAACTTATAAATCAATATACTATTGTCTTGTGCTATAAATCATGCAAGTTTTTGATTAGCGTATACTGGCGTAAATTTTCTTTTATGTAAACTAAGCAGTAATTGTTTTTGTCCAACAGATGCATGTTTTTAGGTGTTTTATGCGTTCGTTTTGAGCATGGGCAGCAACATTAACATTCACTGACGTGTATGTATGGCCGTGTCAATTCACCTAAAATTCGGTTCCGGAAAGCATGCCATGGAGTACTCCCCTCAGCGCTCTCTATTAAAGATACTACAGAACTACTGATAGTAACGTAATGGCAACTGCAATTACTTAAAAACTCACAAGAGGCGCTGAGTGGAGTACCGTCAAAATATTTAAAAGTCAAAATGAAACGGCCATACATACACGTCAGTGAATGTTAATGGAGTTGGCCATGTTTTGAGTGACTAAAATAAAATTTCAATCACTAGCGCAAAATGTGCAAAATCAACAACTAGGTATCTATGACGACCGACCATGACTGCTTGACGTTTTAAGTAATGTCACTTCAAAAATATCTTTTCAAGATTCTTTGTTGCTAAAAAATGCATCTGTTGGACAAAAGGTCGTATATCACACGTGAACGAAATGCAATTATACACTCGTGAGAATTGTCTCACTCATGTATAATTTTGCATTTCTCTCACTTATAATATAATCTACTATTGCAATCAGTTGCTCCATGATTGATAACAAGCGATTAATGTAAAAATGAATTAGGGTAGGCGTTGGAATTTAAATGCGTGTCTTGGATAATGTTATATTAATACTAATTGTCAATTAATTGTAACACAAATAACACGCCGGAACGTTATTCACGCAGTTATTCATAGAATTCAAACCTGTCTTGCTGCAGCAGGAAGTGGTCATTTTATGCACCTGCTTTAATTTTTTTTTTAATAAAACTGTTTTCTTGCTTTGTAGAAACGTCAAGGTGGCTGAAGGAATGTTTGATGAACTAAATACACACATGCGCGTTTAGTTGCATTGCCAACTCTTATTCTTTTTCATTTGATCACTTCTTATTACGAGTAGTAACCATAAACTAAATAATAAATATTTTGGATGTGTCGTTGAGGTTACTAAGAAAACGAACGGTTTCACGAATTATTTAATGCCGACATGTTTCAGTGTCAGAAAAGGCCACCTTCGGAGTGACTACAAGAAATAATAAAGTACTAAATTAGTTTGTTGTAAGTAAAAATGAATTTTACACATACCTAAGTATCGAAATGTGGTATATCACAAAGAATGTTCACAATAATTCAATTATTGCGTTGTCACAATGTAAACAGATTAAAAATATTGTATGAAAGGACATTACACCATGTTAAAAACGAGATTGTAAATTTAATACATAGTCAGGAAATTCAGATGGTTTTTAATTTAGCAAAATAAGATTGAAATGTGGGCATTCAATTACTGGCAGGTACAGCCGAGATGAGAAGAAAATGGCGGCGAATTTGAATTAGTGATAAGGCAAACTTAAATAAATAATAAAATTTTAAATATTCTGCCAGTTAATGTTCCTAAACAATTCATCCTGAAGACCAATCAACTGATCATTCAGAATATTAAAGTTATTGTTATTTTTGTGTAAGAAAATTTCAAGATTTTTCGGTTGAGTAAATTACCTTTTTTGTATTTATGTAATATTTTGACGTTGTTAGTCGGGTCAAAATCGTGTGAAGATTGAATCAGGTGGTTAGCAAAGTTGGAGTCAGATTTTAGTTTTTTGAAAGACCTTACGTGTTCAGTCAGTCGTGTTCTTATGTAACGACCTGTTTGTCCAATGTAAATGGAGTTACAGGCGTTGCAAGAGATAGAATAAACTCCACTTTGTTCAAAAAAATTTGTCTTTTGTGTGGGATATAATGGTTTTAGATTATTATTATTAGAGAAAGATATTCTTAAGTTGGTTTTGCTAGTTGGTAATGGTTTGTCTTTTGTGTGGGATATAATGGTTTTAGATTATTATTATTAGAGAAAGATATTCTTAAGTTGGTTTTGCTAGTGTTTTTTTGATAAATATTCTTTTATTTTTTGTGAAATATTGTGTAAATAGGGGATACTATAAAATTGTGGTTCTTGTGTGTCCTTACTGTATGTGGAAGTATTTGTGTTGTAAATGGTCTTATTAATAAGGTTTTTGATGATGTGTAAAGGATAACCATTGTCATAAGCTATTTGTAAGATGGTCTTTATCTCTTGTTTAAAGTCTGACTGTGATATAGGGATATAACCAATTATTCTCTATAAGAAACTAGGTTGGTCTTAAAAGAAATAAGAAAACTGATACTTTTCAAGGAACAAAAAATTGTCCATTTTACATAGCAACATCGGCCAATAGATGGTCATACGTGTATTATTTTATAAATAAATAAATTTAAACGTATATTGTGACGAAAAAGAATCTCATGAAACATGTTCTACATCTTATGGTCACTGTTGTTAATTTTTAGTGTATTTTAATAATCTTATTATTTACAGTTTATCAATGGGGTTTATACTGGGTATAATTGACCATCACATTTACTTCATTGTTGTATGTTAACATAAAACGTTGCAGTAGCATTGTTGCAGATACAATAGCAGCAGGGAAATGATACCATTGATATAGCAGTATATTAATTAAGAGTTGTTTGTTAAAATAATACAAAATAACACTGATAGCTCTCCAAGTTAGTAACACAAACCATTACTATCGCTAGTACCAAAAAATACTTACAATGCCCAAAAATTATCGTGTTAATTAGAAATAATTGTAACAAAGGAATGCAAACTATCCAGTTATTGGAAAATTGTATATCTTTGCTTTAAAGAGATAAAAAATTAATCGTGTAAATTCCAAATCGTGCTACCATATAGCTTTGGTAGCAACATCTTTTTTGCAATTAACAAAGAAATGAGATTAAGAACAGTAAATTAAACTATTTTTTTTAATACTGCGAATTTCCTTCTAGTCTGCATTACAGCCTCAAGTGTTCTTATAAGACGCCTAATGTAATCCTGATCCTGTTTTATTCTTCAGTCAAGTCTAAATTGATTTAAGTCGTTAATAGGAAATTTGGTGAGTTTTAATGCCTATCGACAGTTAGGTTATTTTAAATATTATCTTGCAAACCGTATTCTTTCTACACGATGTTTCCTAGTGAGTATCCATCTTCTCTTACGCGGTTTTTCATCGTTTGCAACGAAACCCTAGTATTTCGAGCTTCCCGGAGTTGGTTTGGAGCTTTCTTGCAGTGCCTCCATATGTAATGCACTTAATTTTTTATAAAATGATCATCTAAAGCCAATATTACTCTCTTTCGACCATTTCTGCATTCCTAGCATATCCACCAGTTTCCATGAATCGTTGTTGACATTGCGGACTCTTGCATATTTAACATAATTAGCGCCTTCTCCTTTAAACAAGACAGTGGTAACAGCTTCATCACGACTCAAAGGTCGAGGACTGCGATTGAAAGTGTCCATGTTATTATAAAGTATGATTATGATTATCCTAACGCGTCTAAGAATTATTTAAAGTAAATTAAGGTTTTTAGTTTATTTATCTGCAAGAAACAAAACTTACCACTATGAATTATGGACTTATTTTGCTGAAAATCGCACTAAATGGTGTGAAAGTAAAAAAATCGTATGTATGTTAAAACGTACACTGTGATGTCACGTATTTGTCATAATGATGTATTCATCGCAAGTGACAACTTCTATTTCTTTTTTTTTATAAAAGATGTGAAATAATTTACTGTAATTTTTGAACATTATTTTTTGCACACCTTTTACATTCATTTTTTAAACTTTTTAATTGAAACCTTGAAAATATGTTTTTGTCATATACCTAAAACAAAATTTGCAGCACATTGATTTCGCCTTCTATCGGTTATTTGGTTAGTTTAGATTCGGAATGGACACTTATGAGAGAGTTACTGAAAATGAGACTAAAGTAGAGGTATCCTGTTGTCTTTTCAAGGACAGTTTAAAATTCGTACATTGAGAAATCAACGTTTTTCGGTTGACATCTTCAAGAGAAGCAATCAATCGACAACAAAACCTTGAAAAAGTGTGTGGATTTTAAACTTTCCATGCAAAATTATTAAGAAATTTTCATCGGAAAAGAATCTACTGTAATTACCAGACCGCGGCGCTTGTTAGGACATTTCAGAGCCGGACTTGTTTTACCTCATCGCCACAAGTTCACAAAACACAGTAAAAAAGCGACGTATTTTAAAATATTTTCCGACTTCCAAGATATTGTTATATGTACTTCGTGACACGTGTTAATAATAATTTAATATTACCCTTTCTTACATTTAAGATCCCGACCCGCTACTAATGTCATCGTCGCCGTGAGCCATATAGTTTATGATATGAGATTTATGATACGGTGGCGGCGGACAAAGACTTTGCGTTGATATCGCATCGGGGAAGGCATTGCAAAATATAGAACTTGAGTGAAAAATTCATACCTAAACTTTGTCAAAATTCATACTCATTCTTTATCAAAATGTACACCTAATCTGTGTCAAAATTCACACTAATCTGTGTTAAAATATTTACACACGTGAAAATTCATACAAATTACAAGAACGTGTGTACTAATTGCTGAAACTTGACATCGCTACAAAATATTCATAGTTTTATGCAGGTGTGTTCAAACATATGACATCTGTGGTAATCTGTGTTTAATAATAATTGTATAAAATGTTTGGTAAAAATTGCATGTAATTTGTGGCAAATTATGTTTGATAGGTAGGTATAATAATATCTTTTACATAATTTAAATATACATAACGTTTAACAAGTATATTGTAATTACTTCTGCACTAGATTCTTATTCCATGAAAATTTGTGTAACATTTTTTTTAGTAACTTTTCAGGGACAGCTTAAAATTCTTACACTATCTCAACGTTACGCGATTGACAGCTTCTTCAAGAGAAGCAATCAATCGATAGCAAAACATTGAGACATTGTGCGGATTTTAAACTATCCGTGCAAAGTTATTGTTATACAAAAATGTTCATCGGAAAAGAATCTAGTGCAATTACAGTAGTATTTAATCTGTGTGAAAAATACACACTTAATCTGTGTCACTATTCAAACTTAATTTATTTTAAAATTCACACTTAGCCTGTATGAAAATTTCACATTTAATCGGTGACAAAAGTCACAATTAATCTGCGTTAAAATTCACACGCAAAATTTAACTTCCAATTGTGTGCGCCTGTAAATTATTGACGATGAAAACGCATACACACAAAAGTTCGCAAATAACACGGGAATGTGTTAATTTTAGCACAGTTATTTTAACAGTATACTTAAGCATTGTTGGCGAAAACCTTTTTCTCTGTTTTGTCCGGAAACTTATAGATTGTGATCAAGTGAAACTTCAATTTCTTTTTACTGTTGTCTACAAAATTTCATAAGTTTACTCTTGTATTATGATATTTCTTCTGAATCAAATCTCCATAATAAGCTTCCAATTTGTAGCAACCAAAAATAAGTAGGTACATATATTAGAAATCTTACTAATTGTAAGAAATTACAATTAAATTAAAATAAAATGTAACTAATAGCAAACAAGTGTAGCTAGACTTTCAGAAAGTAATTTACAGTGAATTGTTTACGTTTCTTTTCAATCTCTAAAAGCAGCGATTATTTATATAAAAACAATTGAGAGATAAATTTCCAAAATTGAACTAATTACCCTAATAATTGTAAGATACCTTAAATTAACTGTAAAAATTGTTTTACGTGCATATATACAGAGAGAATAAGATTGGATATCCGCGTTAAGTTCAGGGACATTATACATGTGTGTCGTGCGCAATATTAACTGCAGTGCTCTTCATCAGTTAATTACGAAATTATTTACACCATATTACTTACATCTGTCTGAATTGTTGTCTGAAAAGATCTATTTCGTGTGTTTGTTATTAACAAGCAAATACACGAACTACCGACGAGGATTGCATAGTGATGTCACGGAGTTTGATCGTGAACTGAAGCAAACCTCCAGCATCGCAAACAGCATCTGTAAACTAACCTTTCGATTCCAACACGCGAGCACCGCGACGCGCAGTCTCTATTTATATCGACCTCGATGAACGCGCGGAAACAAACTTTGCAGGTTTCGTTCTTGAATCCGTCAAAACTTCGGTCCAGGAGACTTTGTTGTTTTGAACCCCGAGGCTCAACGTGTGTTTAAGCTAATTAATAGTTTTCAGTGCGCTTACTTATTGTTTTCATATGTATGTGTTTGCGAAAACACGAACTCATAATTTAAGTGTCACGGCGACGTCGGCGTCCCCGACCGACGTCCGCTCCGGAGAAATATTACGCCAGTACGGGGCGAAAGCTCGTATATATTAAAAGCGGTGCGCGAATGCGGGGGAATAACTAAAGTTTTATCTGGAATGCGAACGTTTGCGGAATTGAAAAAAACTCTAGGTGGAAGTTTCAAATTCTCTTTTCGTAAAAAGATCTTACATCGTTAATCATTTACAACAAAACATTACCTATACTCGTACCAAGAAATTATTTTCAAAGTGCTTTCCATTTCTTTAACATAAACATTTATTACAAAATAAGGTTTCAAAAATTTACTGAAAAACTTATAACGCTTGTTCAATTGAAAAGTTCATCAAGTTTGCGGACTTTTTAATGAAAAAAGAGCGAAAAAGGGAAGACTTCCTAAACCGATTGACGTTTGATGGATGATAGTTTTCAAACAGTTGTTTAACTTATTTTCTTGAATAAGTTCTCCTTTTCAGTGGGGTTATTACAAATTAGCTGTTTTCAGGGCTAAACAGAACGTCTTGTTCTGTTTTACGGTGGCTTTTGCCGTGTGGAACATAAAACTTTTTTAATCGAAAGTAATCTAATACAAGACCTGTTTCACAATGTTACGAAAAATGCAAAAGCTACTTGAAATTTTTAATTGAATACTTGATACTTTGTCGTATACCCGATTGATCTAAGTTTAAGTGCGCAAACTATAAAACGTATATTCTCTCCCGTCGCTTACACTACATTTGTAAATTTACTTCAAGTTTATTGTCAAATTATACTGTACAGGGTGTAAAAATGATATACATGCATATTCACGGTGAGTGGCATCTTAGAATATATTGGAAACTACAGTTGCAGATCGTTGAAAATTTGTATATGGTAATAACCGATGAGGAACTATTTAAATATTACAAAATCAGTCATGGCGTACTTCCGGTTCTACCGGAAGTAGATAATAATTTTCTTATTTTAAATAGAATGCCCCGTATATTGTTACATCTTTTGTATTAACATAGATCAGGGCTAAAATGTATTCTTTTGACGATATTAATTTTTTTGTAAAAATTTTGTCGATTGATAAATCGAAATATTCAAAAACTAAAAAAGATAGAGAATTGTACTTTTCACTGTTTCATCACAAAGATGAAGTAATATTTTTCTGATAAAAGATTAATCGCATACTTTACGTAGAGCTTACAAAGGATCCATAGAAGTTAATAGTTGTCAACAACGAATAACTTGATTCTTTTAAATGCAACCACTGTTTTTTTTTCTGTGTCATCTGATGCGAATCGTAATTTTTTATGTATAATTTATTTCTTGTGAAATATTGACATTATAAGGTCTGGAAGCAGGCACTAGTTATGCCTCTACCAAAAAATAATAATCCGACCACGTATGGAGACTTACGTCCAATCAGTATTCTGCCAGTGCTTTCCAAAATTTTGGAGAAAGCTATTGATTCACAAATACGCCGTCATTTAAATAAATTTGATCTTTTACCCACCGTACAATCGGGTTTTAGCCAGGATCAGGGTTGGGACGTAGATAATGAGACGTATAAATACCCATTAATTACGCGTAGATTTTGTAATTATCTACGTCGTCAAAAATGAATTAACTACTGTAAAAATTACGTTGTTTTCTATTTTTTCATTTTCAGGTTATAATTAATTATTTATACACAATATAATGTCTATTTTGATGTAAAATGGATAAAATTGTTGTATACAAGCATTAAAAAGCTTCAAAAACTTGAAATACGTCAAATGAACAATCAATTTTGAGGTTAGAAATGTGACATTTCACATAAACTACGTCGTATAAAAATTACATTTAACTACATAGAAACTACGTTTAGACGTAATGTAATGTAGAAAATATTTTTTACACGTAGTTTTCCCAACTCTGGCCAGGATATAGCTGCTCTGCGGTACTCTCTGGTATAACAGATGATGCACTTAGGGCTCTAGACACAGGGAATGTTGGGGTTCTCGTTCTCCTAGACTTTTCTAAAGCTTTCGATGTATTAAATCATAATTTGCTCTTATCTATCTTTCATTACATGGGTTTTGATAATAATGCTGTAGAATTTTTTAAGAATTATCTGTATAAACGAAGACAAACTGTTAAATTGGGAGACTCTTACTCTGCTGCTCTGGAACTTAGGTCGGGAGTGCCGTAGGGTAGCATTCTTGGACCGTTAATGTATGCTATGTATACGTCATATCTATTGAATTGTTTAACTCATTTTACATATTATATTTATGCAGATGATACACAACTTTTTTGTAGTTTTCCGCAAAGTAACATACAAAGCGCTGTTGAAAGTGTAAATTTGGACCTTAGTAAATTACTAAAATCTATCTCGGATCATGGTTTGGTAATCAACTCTTCTAAATCCTCAGTTGTGATCTTTTGCAAAGAAAAATTCAGAGCAACTTTCTCCACTCAGATTTCCTTGTCCATGGGGGATTGTCCTCTACGCATGGTTGACTGTGCAAAGAATCTAAGTTTACACTTAGATAATAAATTACGTTTTAAACAGCATACGGTTAATACTGTTGGTAAGGCTTTTGGTAAGTTGAAAGTCTTATTTGGTAGCAAAGATAGCCTAAATGTACATCTTCGTAAGTTATTATGTGAAACTTTAATTCTCTCCAATTTCAACTATTGCGATACCGTATATGGCCCATGTTTAGATAGTATTGATAAATCTCGGATACAACGAGTCCAAAATGCATGCCTCCGGTTCATGTATCGTATAAAACGTAGACATCACATTTCCCACACTCTGACTTGGACCAATTGGTTAAATATGGATAAAAGACGATACCTTCATATGGCGGTTTTCTGTCATAAACTTATCGTTACTAAATGTCCTCAGTATCTGTTTAATAGAATAAGCTTTCGTACCGACGTTCACAATATTAATGTTAGGAGCAGAGGTTTGCTTACGCCGCCTCTCCATCACACAGCTCTTTTTCAACGATCCTTTTCATACTGTGTTCTAAAGATTTATAATAAAGTTCCTGATGAATTAAGAATTTTAAGTATACAAGCATTTAAGCGTCGGTTGCGAAGTTCTCTGCAATCACTACAATTTTAGGCATAATTTATATTGTTTCTTGTCACATGATATGCTGTTTCAAGTTTCACGTTTCCTGTTTTATATTAAGATTTAAAAATCGGTTTATCTCAGTATTGTTACTAGCTTTTTGGTGACTGATTATACCTTTTATCATAACGTACTCTGGTTTGTGCGCCATATTGTTTTGTTACTAGTTTTTTCATTATATTATGGGACATGGAGCAGCACCTTTCTTGTGGGAAGCTGATCCTAGTTCCTTTAACCGCATTTTCTATTGATTTTTCATTGCAAGGTACTTATATATATGTATAATGTATTGTGGTTAATAAAAATTATTATTATTATTATTATAAAAATTTTATTTTTTATTACAAAGGGAATTGATTTAGCTGATTTTTCAGTTTTGTTCACAATGTTATCCATTTATTAATAAGCACTTTCATAATGCTAGATGACGTGTTTGAATATCGTTGAATAGGGTGCGGTGATCATTGGGTTTGGTTGCTAGTTCACCCGATTTGACTCCAGTTGATTTTTATCTATGGAATAAAATAAAAGATAAAGTATACCAGACCCTTGTAAATAGTAGGGAAAATCTGTAACGAAGAGTCAGAAATGCATAGGAGCTGTTGGATGCACAAGATATTCGAAAAGCAAGTCTTTTTAAATCAGTATTTAATAAGAAATAAATTTTGCATAAATATCTTGAAAACCATTAGAGATAAACAAAACGTTATTTATATAAAATCGAAGGAAAATTCTATTTGACGTCGGATGGTGCAGAAAAACGTCAGCGATTGCATTAAGTTATTCATTGTTGAAAACTTTCAGCTTCTATGGATTCTCTGTAAGCTCCACGTAAAGTATACGATTTATCTTTTATCAGAAAAATATTACTTCATCTTTGTGATCAAATAATGAAAAGTACAAATCTCTATCTTTTTTAGTTTTTGAAATATTCCAATTTATTGTAATCACTGCAATCAACAAAATTTTTACAAAAAATGTAATATCGTGAAAGCAATACATTTTAGCCCGGATGTGTATTAATACAAAAGATGCAGAATTGAACAGGGAATGCAAAAATGTAACAATATACAGGGCGTTTCACTTAAAATAAGAAAGTTAGTATCGACTTTCGGTAGAATCGGAAGTACGCCATCACTGATTTTGTAATACATATTTTTATAGTTCGTTATTGATAATTACAATTTCCAAATTTTCAATGATCTCTAAGGCGTACTTTCCAATATATTCTAACAGCGATTTAAAGTTTCTCCAACGTCACGTGGTTTATTTAAAAAAAAACCAAAGTACATACTTAAAATGTTCCAAATATTCTTCTTCTATTCCAACACAAGCCAGAAAGATTTCGTAATTTTTCCAAAACGTCCGAATATCTCGAAAACGGGTAATCTGACGAAGATGGAACAGTTCATTTCTTGTATAATTTTATTTGAACTTTTCAGTTTTTGTTTCAGATTTTTCGAAAAAGTGACAATAAAAAAGTTATTTACTAAAATGATAATCTACTACCCTGGATCTACGCTACTGGTGAAGAAAATTCAATTTTGCCTAAGACACATCCATCCTTGTATTTCAGTTGTCTTACATATCAAATTTCAACGCTCTATATGAAACCGTTCCAGAGATATTTGAGAAAATGTACTTTCCAAGTTGTCCCTTTAGGAGGTTATACAAGGGCAGTATGATAAGGACCTGGCCTTGACAAGAAAAGAACTTTTTTATGTGTAAAATATCTTTTATTTTTCAACATAATCGCCTTTCAGTTCGATACACTTAATCCAACGTTTTTCTAGCTTTTGTATTCTTTGTAAAAAATACGATTGCTCTAGCTCTTCAAAATAAGCGTTTGTTGCAGCAATGACATCATCGTTGGAGCCAATTTTTTTTCCGCCAAGCCATTTTTTCATATTTGGAAATAGGAAATAATCGCTGGGTGCTAAATCCGGCGAATATGGTGGATGCGGCAGCAATTCGTATCCTAACTCATGGAACTTTACCATGGCGACGACGCAAGTGTGCACACGTGCATTGTCTTGGTGGAAGATGATTTTTTTCTTCGCCAAATGTGGACGTTTTTCTTTAACAGCAGAGTTGAAACGGTCCAATAAGTTGACATAATACTCTCCATTAATCGTTTTACCCTTTTCAAGGTAATCGACGTGAATTATGCCGCGTACATCCCAAAACACTGTAGCCATGACTTTGGTCGCCGATAAAGTCGTCTTAGCCTTCTTTGGCGCAGTTTCCCCTCAAAAAATCCACTGTTTGGACTGTTCTTTCGTCTCTGGTGTGCTGTGATGAATCCATGTTTCATCAACAGTCACGAACCTACGCCAAAAGTCATTCCGATTGCGGTTTAACATCGCCAAACATTCTTTTGAAGTTGACACACGTGTGTGTTTATTGTCAATTGTGAGTAACCGCGGCACCCATCTTGCGGAAAGCTTTTTCATATCCAAATGAGTTGTTAAAATATTCTGCACCCGCTCGAGATGCCCACAATTTCGGCAATCTCACGCACTTTCACTCTGCGATCATTTACCACGATATCATGGATTTTTTCAATCATTTCTGAAGTGGTAACCTCATTTGGACGACCTGGACGATCTTCATCAAAGATGCTTGTACGAGCTCGTTTGAATCCAGCTGTCCAATATTTTATGGTTGATAACGAAGGTGTAGGGTCCCCATAAACTTCGCTGAGTTCCGTTTTAATCTCATCATTTGTTTTCTTTTTCAAAAACAAGTATTTTATCACTGCTCGATATTCAATTTTATCCATTGTTTAAAATCACAAAAGTTGTTCTATTTAAAAGACTGTCATTCACAAACTAAATCACTCAGCGACTTGACAGTTGGGCAGTATTGTTGTGAAAGGTTATATTTACGAAAAATACCACCTTTTAAAATCTAGCAGCGCTATCTCTGGCCTAGGCCAGGTACTTATCATACTGCCCTCGTATGTCAGAAACGAGAAACTTTTGGATATGGATAAATTAGGTTAAATCGCAATATTTTTATGTCCTCTATGATTGATAACATCCTGTAAAATGAAAAAATTTATCGCCTTGTGAAGATGGAAATAAAAGTTTGTACGCTACACACTTTGCAGTTAATCTTGACCAGGCTCACTGGATTATGGGGTGAGCGACGCCGGCGCCGTAAAGATTAATTTACAAAGCTTGACACGTAAATAATTATTACAGGCCTACGGGCCATTCATTAAATTTTTTAAATAATTCCTCGTGAAGAGACCTAAACAAGGCAGCCCCTTCACCACAATTCATTGCTGTTCCTCTTTGTTTGTACATGAGTGTACATTCATTTGACAGTTGTCAAAGCAAAATATTGTTGAAGATACGGTTTTAATAAGAACACAATATATTTCTAATAGAATTCTATTTTTAAAATGGTCGAATGCATGAGTGAGATTCGGGAAAAATTTCGTTTTCACTTTAACAGTTCACTTCGACATCTGTTAAATTACTTTTATAAACATGTCAAAGCAAGAAAAAGAAGAGATTACCTCCTCGGAAAACAAAGTTATTACGAGAGCGAGAGAAGTTTTCTAAGTATAATAAGTATAGTATTAGCATATTGTTGAGAATTAAAATTTGCGCCTTAGCAAAATAATTAACCTAAATCCTTGTTTAAAAAAGGTTGAACACCGATGTTTCTAGGATTAATCTTGCCAACGTTACAAGTTCTAATGAAAATGTTAGTTAAATTCAGTGCGTTCCTCAATTTTTCAGCACTCTGCAGGTAAATACATAAACTTTGAATTTTTCAAGCACGCAAAGAATGAGTGAAATTTTTGGTATGCTATGCTAAAAAAACAATTAAAACTTTTTTTATATACTATCCAAAAAATGAGTTGAAAATGCTTTTTCCTTTATGAATAAAAAGTTAAATCTTGAAAATAGTATAAAGTGGAAGTTTGCAAATATGTAGGTGGCACTTAAACTATTTTAAGATAAAAGAAATTGTAGTTGCCCATCTCTTCCTGAAGGAGGAAATTTGAAAAAATACGTTTCGGTCAAGAGAAAAGATACCTTCTTGTCTTTCTTCATTGGTTAAGAAGCTGAGCATTCCAGAAGAAATAACTCCATTGATTGTATAATTAGTAATTAAGCAGCAGAGTGGTGATGCGTTGAACAGGCGAAATATAGGTAACCAGTAGCGGCGAATAATGTAAATTAATCGTTTTCACAATGCAAATTATCGAGTGAAGAATATGCTTAAATAATACAATATTTTTTAGAATATTTTAAAATTTGCAAAAGAAATCAAACGTATCGAAGCCCGACGTATAATTATATAAACTAATACATGATATTCGATTCAAGTTTGGTAGTGGGGTCTGCTGTACGAGTCGTATATGGTTTGACCTTCCTACTCCCGCTCTGTTCCCGATGAGAATCCGCTGTTTAATAATTACACCGAGAATTTTAATTGTATAATTTAAAAAAAATTCCATAATTTAAGACATTCTATTCTGTTGTTCTGGTGAAAAATTCCAAATATATTATCCCTCGCATTAAAATTAAAAGCAACGGTCTTTGTCACGAAAATTTAACGTCGCAAAAATAAGTTGACGCCCTGAAAAAGCAGAATAAATTTTGCTTCTGCTGGAAATTGAAAATATATCATTTGTTCCGCCGCCCTCGGGTGTCGTGTGTCAATCTCCCGTTATTCTGCTACTTTATTGAAATCCTTATTCTATATTATTTGCCTGTCATGGAGGCAGGCAGCATCTTGTTTTCGGTTTGCCGTTGATGCTTCCTATCTGTTAGAAGATAAAAACGATTTTGAATTCTATGTATTATTTATTTAACTCTGAATCAAATAGTTTTCAACAAAACACACTACCCAACATATAAAAGCTGTAGTCATTCTTGTTTGTTGACAAATATACCGGGTGGAAAGTTTCAAACCCGAACATAGGAAACTTGCATTGTTTATGGAGATTGCTGCTAGCCTTTTAAACGTACAAAAATGGTAATAGGCTTAAAAGAGAGAAAATTATGATCAATATTACCTTGCAAAAATTATTGCTAAATGTTAATAATTTCGTGTAAATTAAATTTTCAAATTTCATCTGAAAAATTTAGTTTCCTTGGTATGTCAGATTTGAAACCTTCAATTATTTTTTATTAATTGAAAATAATTTACACGTCACTCCGTCATTCAAAATGTATGATGAATAATTTACACATTGAAACTTTATTAAACGTTCTTAATACAATACATTTTACAGCAGGTATTCAAATAAGACACCGTTTTGCAATAAACAATATCCTAACCGATAGAGAAAACTTTTCATGTCTTGAATTTCACGGAAAATAAATTTCTCTATCCGAAGCCCAACATCACTGTAAAAGATTTCTAAAATAAAAGTCCTTCCTTCTGTGTAATTATTTATGATACATTTTGAGTGACGGAGAAATTATTTTCAATCAATAGAAAATAATTAAATCTTTCAAACATGACATACTGGTAACTAGATTTTTCAGATGAAATTTAAAAATTTTATTTTCACGAAATTATTAACATTTAGCAATAATCTTAGCATGGTAATTAATGGTCATAATTTTCTCTTTCCTTTAAGACCATAACCATTTTTGTATCTTTAAATGGCGAGCAGCAATCTCCATAAACATATTTGTCAATGCAAGTTTCCTATGTTCGGGTTTGAAACTTTCCACCCGGTATATAACTTGATTAAATGTAAAATAACTTTTGCACAAATGAAGGGGTAATCTTTAAACAAGTAATAGCCTTATAGATCTTTTAAACCTTAATGAAAATACGACTACTAAATACAATACACCACGCTATAAAAGAAAACTGAAGAAGGCTTGATCGCTTCGAAACAATAAATTGAAGATCGAGGTCATACGAGTTCCAAGGATTATAGCCCTTAACATTCGAAGACTTTTTGCTCTAACTTCCAGAGTAAGGAAGATATAAGTATATAGAAACGTGAGTCCCCTGTATTAAGTAAAATTAATTAAAATCCTACGTCAGAAAGCTTTAATGTTCAATAACAGAAAGCTTCTTAGGGAACGTGAATGTAAATTTTTGTAAACTGCCCACATCTTCTCATTTTTAGATAAATCCCGAGGGTCATATAAAGTATCTTGACATTACCGACAGCATCCTGCGAGTTAACAACTTACGGGGGAATTCAAGGCGACCCTTTATTTTATACCCCTGTGACTTTTCGTGTCTTCTCGATAACTAATTGAAGGTGACTGTTAATTCTATTATGGTGTTACTAAAGTACGGCAGTACTAAATTAAATAATTAGCTGCGGTAATAAAATAAATCGAATGAAGTGTTGCTAACTTTTTAAATAGATATCTATAAAAGATATACGGGGGTTTTATGAAACAAAAATTTTTCGAAAAGGAGTTGTAATGGAAAATTTTAATGGGAATAAAAGGTTCTAATGATATCGTGTTGCATTGCTGTTTGTATAGAAAATGATACTTCGGTATCCTTTCTACAAGTTTTATTTATAACCCACGACCGGTTTCGTCTACATTTCTGATATTTTCAAGTAGTAACGCTATAAGAAAAAGAATAAACTAACTGATAGCTGTCATAAATAGAAAATACAATAATACAATAGGAATATTCACTTTATTTGAAAGAAATAAATGTCAATTAGGTGTGAACTGTAATATTGTAACGAATTGTTTTCTCAAGTAAATTGTTGTGTAATATACAAATAAATTCTAGTGCGCAAATATTTATAATTAGGGCTGGGTCGATGTATCGATATATCGATACGTATCGATACGCCAGCTGTATCGATACACATTTTCAGCTGTATCGACGTATCGCATATCGATACGTATCGAAATATCGGATATCGAATATCGATACTATCGAAATATCGATACGAATCCAAGTATTTCATATCGAATATCGATACGTATCGAAATATCGGATTTCTTATCATAAGTTTAAGCAATAACCTTAAACTAAATTCATTTTATTTTACCGTTTAGAAGATATTTAGTTTATTTCAATTTTCTTGAAACTTGAAAAACTGGTCTTACCCGTTTTTGCACCAAAGTTTTAAACCTCTGTTCAATATTTCGAAACGTATCGATATATCGATACATATCGATCCGATATTTCGATACATATCGATACGTATCGTAGCCGATACTCGATACGTATCGATATTCGATATATCGATACGTATCGATACAGAAATCGTATCGAAATTCGATACACAATTTCCCGTATCGCCCACCTCTATTTATAATTTCTACATGAAACCATGACAAAGCAGATCAAAATTAACTAGTCAAATTGTATTTCATTCGAATGAATCAAATTGACGCAAAATGATCAATAATGAACTTGATACCTTTTTAACGAACATAAAGTAAAGGCTCCACATTACTTAGGAATAATTTGAAACAATTAGTACCTTAACGTAAACGATGAATAAACTGGGGACCATAACATAATAATAAAGTTAGTTTCGATATGACCCAGCTAATTATAAGCGAACACAAGAGGAGGTAAATTCGTTTAGCACGGAGCGCCGGCACTCGTTTAATCTTTCAATTAAATCGAAGGGAGCCCGTAACTCCGAAATTGCATTAATTAAAACCGGCTCGATAAATAAGAGTCATAAATTCCGAATTCTGAGCGTACAGGAAATACTGCGGCGTTTCCCTATCGACTAACAAACTAAAAATACCTGCTCACACGGAAGTCGTAAATAAGTCGGATTTAAAAATAAAGCAATAGCCTAAAATTGATTATTTTACTGGCAAGTTAGAAAGAAATAAGTTTTTTGATCAGTGGAAATTAAGAGGTCATTATAATATGCTCAGCGAATCCCCAAATTTTGTCAAATATTTTACTTTTCATTTACCATTTAGGTTAACATCAATCAAAATTCAATAGAACTAATTACAGCCCAAGTATTTTTTAGGGATTATTCGCGGCCACATTTGCGTTTAATGTCTAACGTAATTTTTAACAAATTTTGTGCAAATCGGTTTTGAAATGTCCAGTAATTTTTAACATTTAATTTGACATTAATCTGCGGTTACACTTAAGCTTAATTACTTGTTATAAATTTGTTTTCTTTTTCATGTTATCATATCACGAGTAAAAACTACACCAAACTAGTCAAATTAGACTTTGAAAATCATGTTAGGCGTTACATTAAACGCAAATGTGGCCGAGGAGTTACTGAAATTGATACCTTTAACAAAATCTTCAATAAAATATCGAAAAATACCCTGTTTTACAATCGCGGAATAAGAACAGAATAACCATTCGCTGAATATCCTTTAGGGTCGATTTTACAATTGGACTAGGTAGCATTAAGACTTTGTTCGATTTTGTTTTTCTCTTTGTGTAGTTGTACATTCGAGCGTTTACTTAACTTAATTACAATTCACCTTATAATTTCTTTTAGGAGTCCATAAAAATTGTTAATCCACATGAAAGGATTTTGAATATAATAAGAACGCTTTCAACCTACGTAATACACACATCCAATGTTTACATACAATTAAAGCAGTGTTCGAATGAAGTGAATTTATTGACACATTTGATGACAGAAAGTAAATATGATCAGACCAACCAGAAGTTCTACAAATATGTAGGGTTTGGTTTAGTAGTTATTATAGTATACAGATATTATACAAAGATAGATAGTCCTCTAAAAAATGGTGTTCATAATTCGTTCAGAAACACTGACGCAGTTCCACATAATTAAAGTGATTTTCATTGTGTTTTCTGTAAATGCATATAAAAATTGTTGAGAATCACTGTTGGACTTTTATCCAGCTATAGATTTTAAGTATGGAACGATGATAATATGTACACACAATAACAAATCGCTGTGCTATCCGACGTTATTCATATTTCCGCCACAGTCCACATCAAAGATGCCAGTGTATAGTAGTTCAGAGACGGAATCCTCTCCAAAGAGTAGAATTCGATGGAAAAAGCGCAGCCCCTTTACGCCGGAAAATACAATTCCCATTCCTGAAACTGCTAAAAGGATGTTGCTTCTTTCTCTCTCGCAAAGTGAATTCCCGGATAAAAGCGTCCTGGGGAGGCGAAATGAGCGTGAGCGGCAAAGGGTGAAGAATGTAAATGAGGGCTTCGAAAGATTGAGACGGTTCCTGCCGAGCCATCTGAATAGAAACAGGAGAATCAGTAAAGTCGATACGCTTCAGGCGGCTATCTGCTACATCAAACAACTTGAAGAGTTATTACAGTTTTCTAAGTGGTGACGGATGAATTCAGTTTCTGTTCGAAAATAAGTCGACGTTCCTTAAAGTTATAATCACGTACTTATAAGAGCTTAAACTTCTACGGATTGTTAATTATTTGACTTTGAACTTGAAGTAATTTTAACACAAATTATTTTATAAAATAGTTTTGACGTAGTGATATACAATATTCTTAGTATTTTTTTTTATAAACAGTCTTTGTAAATCTTCTACGAATATAATTATTATAATACTCAATTTTATCCATATTTACTTTATTTGAATTTCAGCAAAATGAGAAGAAAAATATGAATATCTGGAGTTAGTATGGGCTATGGAAATAATTGGGTGGTTTGCATAAAACGTAATACATGCTAGTACTTCAAGCATCTACTACGAAAGTGAAATACTTAATATATTAGCGTATCCGCATCTAGTAGATACTATTATGTACAAGAGTACACAGAAGTTTCTACTTCGCCATAGAGACATCTACTATAAATTTTGTAGTATCTCTTTCAAAATCCTCAAAATTTGGCTGCCGCATAGTATCTACTTCAGTTTAAGTGAAGCCGCTATTTAGTAAACTTCTCCGATACGCGGTTTGAATTATAATAAAATATTTTGGCTGCTTTTATGAATATGCGTACCCAGAAAGTGTATACAGAAAGAAGAATATATACTGATCATGTATTTGCAAGTTATTCAGGTAAAAGTGACACAATTTGTAAATATAAAGTGGTTAACTATTGTACCAATAGATTGTTGCAAAAACTACACAGACATAGATATAATAGATATTCAACAAACCATTTCGTGTAGAACAAACGAACGAACAAATCACTTACTCTTCTTGGCCACGTCTGTAGTAGATACTTCAATTTAATAGTAAGTACTACTACAACGTAGTATTTACTACGTCTTGTAGTATAAACTTTGCTTTCATAGTATATGCTTCAGAGCTGTAGTAAGTACTTTATGTTATAGAAGATACTTCGAAGAATATACTAATTTGAGAAGTATTAGCATCAACTTCGTTTTATGCATACGACCCAATATCCTCGACTTTGTGCAGTTCCTCTTTGAATATATTAAACAATTATTTAAGGACTCAAGACTTAATCGTTTACTGGTAAATTTATATGGAAGTACATACACACTATGATTCGTATATTTTTTAGACTCTTTCCACATTGTTAACTTTTTTCGAAAACTCGTACCTATAAAAGCCTTTCCTGTTCCCAAATCCCAATATATTTTTCAATTAGTATACGCACGTTCTTAGCTTTGAATATGTGTTTATATTTCTCATTATTTCTCATTAACATGAAACTGTATCATTTCCATAAATCCAGCTCCTTGAGCAGGTCCTTGTTTTTTCGGAGATTTTAATACTTTGCTTTGGATCTCGTCGATGTCTTCCCTCGTAGTCGGCATTATAGATAATTTCCGTCCCTAAAAACGATTTCAGAATTATTTCGTAAGACCTGGTAATTTTGGATAAACTACTTTGATTTTGAAAGTTTGAATGCTCCAGGACTCCCGCGAACGATATTTTAAACTTTCAGTTTTTAGACTTCGCTTAATGAAGTACAATAACCAGACTTCGAACATTCCGGAGCGTTACCATGTTTACGCAATACAAGGACCAATGAAAACCCATTCATTGCGTAGCCGTGGCAACGCTCCGAAATGTTCGATGTTTGACAATAACAAACAATTCTCATTATTAAAAACTTGTGTGATAATTTAACTTATATTGTGGAAACGTTATTTTAGGTTTTCAATGTACAGTAGCGGACAATAAAATCCGTGCGCATCCTTTTTTAATCATAAGTTCGTTATTTTGTTGTTTTTTTTTTTTAATTATTTAAAGGCTGTTTTAAACCAGCCTCTTTGTTATAGAAGATTTGGTTCAATTTCTTAAAATAATTTACTTTATCTACGACTAAAATATAATGGAAGTATTATATGTGTGGTTTGTGAACAATAATGCCATGCAATATTCTATTAGGGAATAATGACGAGGGATTAATAGTCATTATTCCCTCTTGCTCACCAATTACAAAATTTCTCTAATCAAATAATACCATGGCAACAAAATACACAAACTCAAAACTGTCATTGTTAAACGCGTAGTGTTTGTGAATTTGTACTGAAATGGATGAAAATGAAGAGTCTTTTACTTGTACACCTCCAGTCGTAGATAAAGTAGAGTATACTACTCGCAATAATGGCTATTATTCCCTCGGAGTGTTACTCCCTCGCGCTGCGCGCTCGGTTCGTAAATACTTTTCCTCGGGAATAATAGCTATCATTATTGACTCGTGGTATAATCTACTATTATGCAGTAGGTAAATTGTAGCAAAATTTAAATTGGATTAAAAACTATCTGGAAAAGTAGAACTTGTTCTATCTGCAAATCGTATCTGCAGCCCAGAAATTTCTTGCTCTAAATTTTTATTGTAGACATTGAACCAAATTTTGTACAAGGCTGGTAATCTAAAACGGCCTTTTATCTTCAGAATCGCACATTTCTCAGGCCGAGTTTCTCAGTTCTAGTTTAACTTTAAACTCCTGTTTATTTCCATAGAAACAATTGTTTTTATAATTGCTACCATGGGAATAAACAGAAGTTTAAAGTTAAACTAGAACTGAGTAACCCAGCTTTAATTTTTGCCGAAGAAACTGTCAACCAATACAACGTTGAGAAGTAGGTGATTTTGAAGTTATCCATCAGAAATAATTACGAATTTCTTACATACATAGATTTAGGTATTGAAAATAATATCAGAGTTTACCCGTTTCATCTCCTTGGTATTGTCGTCTTCCGAAAATCGTATTCCTGGCATGACCGACATTCTTCTACTTGCGGGCATATTTGACATTTTCCTAAACATATGTGACATTTCCTCCTTCATATGCGAATGTGTCATCATTCCTACGATTTGCTTTTCTCTCTTTTGGACGACTTCTGTACCAAATATACCCTCAAAGTGAGCAATTTCCACAACACGTAAAGTCTGTTAACCACGAGAAAAGAAGGAATATTATAAAATAATCGTAGAGGAAAATAATTACAAAATAATCGTGTAAACTTACTTTTTCCAAGTATTCTTGTAATACTTGGTTTTTCATTTCCTTAGCCAACTCGATCGCCTCGTTAACTTCGTTCTTGGCATCGTTCCTATTATGCTGCTGAATGTTAATTCTAGTGATTAACATTTTCGCATTCACAACCCACGGCAAATTGTTGGAGGTCCGAGCTTCGACGATACATTTTCTTGCGTAAACTCGACCCAATTCGAATTGCTTTATTTCTGTGTAATAACGAGCCAAATCATGATATAACCAAGCAAGTTCCAAATGCGTTGTAGCATTACGAATTCGATCTTCCGCTATTGAAATTTGTTTCCTTTAAATTGTTTGATTAGTTATTACTAAATAGAAAGTTTATTGAGTTTACCTCCAATTAATAAATACACCTTTGAACTCTTTAAGTACCGAATCTGTGGATGGTTCTCTGCTTTGTCGCATGCCCAGCATATTATATATTCTCTTGCATTGATCCCATTCAAACAGAGAAGGATTAAGTCTTTTAAGATCCAAATAGGCTTGTCCAATGAGATTATAAATTTCTTTCAGATACTTATCACGGCGAGGAAGGTACTTTTTAGGTGTAGCATCGCACAATACCTTCAAATTTTCTGCCTCTTCCAGAGCGGAACGAGTGCTCCTATTAGCTATATGTTCTTTAACCTTGTCCAGTATTGTATTTGCTTTTTTTTCTGTGGCATCTTGAATTCTTTTAATTTCCTTCTCCTGTTTCTCCCTTAAATTCTGCGATATAGATGTTTCTTGAAATTTGATGAAGTAGAACGGTCTTCTTGTTCTTAAAAGTTCCTAGACGATACAACTTTAAGTTTCGTATCTTCCAATGCATGTATAATTCTTGTTTTGACTTACCTGTTTATAACAGAGGGTTTTATATCCATCTTTAGCTAACCGTACTATTTGCTTGTAGCCTTCTTTATTTGGTGATTTAACACCCGGATTGTCTTTTAAAGTTTTTAAAAATATTTTATCAAGGTACATGCCCTTCAGATACTTCTCAGCCATGAAGTTTTGAATATTGGTCGTGTATCTCTGTAAGGGTCTATATGGGAAAGGTTCTCCGGGGGGTATATCGTCATCTTCCGCCTTATGACTATACAGACTCTCCCTTATTTCTAATTCAGTTCCTTCAGGTTCTTCACCGCACGGATATCGCTCTACATTTTGCAGTTTCGCCTCTTTCTTCATTTTTAAGGAAGTCAACGGTTCAAAGGCTGGTTTTTTATCTTTCTTTGACTTCTTTTTCTTCCTTCTTTTCCGCCTCTGACTCATATACTCCAACGGATTCTCTGCTTCTCTTACTTTCATCCAAGCTAGCTTGCGTATTATTTTGTAATGATCCCTTAAAGGACGACCGGCTCTTTCTCCTATCCCATTTTCTATTGCTTGATTACACTGAAAACCAATACATTTCTCAAGGATGTTTGAAGTCTCTTAGAAAATCATACGTGCATAACTCCCATACTAAAATGATCCGGCTTCTTTCGTTTCGGAAGGCTACGTAAATTTTGTACTAATGCATCTTCAAAATCACAACTCAAGTAGGTATTGAGAGCTTTGAGTGCAAGCACATTGAGATCTCCTGGATGTAATTCTAAGGCTTTGTTTATGTCTTCTAGTGCTCCTTCATATTGTACTGCTTTAGCTCTTGCAATGGATCTCCCCATAAGAGCTCTTTTATCATTTGGAGATTTTTTAAGGGCTTCGTCGAAGAATTTAAGGGCTAGAAGAAAAATAATTAAATCCTAATCTTTAACAATGTACATAGACATTATTTTAAATCTACACCTAAATTAGTATCTATTCTAACAAGAAATTGACTTAGTCAAGTTATTTCTAATTAATTTAAAATCAAACTTGTATGGGGAACTGGCAAATGATCTAGATGGCGCTGTGTTTAAAAACAAATCGTGTTGAGGAGATAAGTTGTTCATGGTTGAGTGGTTATACGGGCAATCATTGTTAATTGTTATTAACGAACAAATAACACCAAACAAGGCAAAACTGTGACAAAACTTGGGCAAAACTACTATAATCTCTATTGTGTCAGTTTTACAATCCCCGCATCAATAGTTTACACTAGGGCGAGAGACTCTTTCGACGCCAGCTCTCAATTGATTATAATCATCCAGTGTTATCTCACCTCGTTCATATTGTTCTCTTCTTGTAATATAGTACCCGAGTTCCCGATAAAGTGTTTCACAAGCAAATACTTCATGCTTTTTCTGTTGGAGTGCTGCTGCTACTTTTTCCGCCGTCGTCATTTCGGATGGCAACTGACCAAGAATTTACGTTGAACAAACAAATCTTTCTTTCAAGAATATGAAAATTCATTCTAATTGTCAAATTGACAAACTTAGTCAATGGTCACTAGTTTGCGTTTATTTAAACCCTTTTAGGTCCAAGTAAACAGTACCTATATAATTGTTAAATTTAAATCCATATAATGTTTATTTCAATAATCGTCGTTAAGGGTTTAAGCTTCGGCTTAAATTTAGACTAAGGCCCAGTTGTACAATTCGAGTTTAACTTTAAGTGAAGCTTAAACCCATAGCAACGTCTATTACAACCATGTTATTGTGAAGGGCTTAAGCTTTGGTTTAACGTTAAACTCGAATTGTACAACTGGGCCTAACATTGTAAAACTGGGCTTTAATCGACTTTCATTTGTCACAACGGTTCAAAGTTCTAATTGGCGGTGAAAACATTAAGGAAAATCTTAGCTTAAATCATGTCTAATATAATCCGAATTTAATTTGTTATTTTTAGAGGAGAGGACAATGTGGTCATGATGAGATCTGTCGTAGTTTGCTACCGTTATGTGATTTGTTATGTGATAGGTCATACTCTACTCATAACGATAATAATTTAAATTCATTTAGGCCCAGTTTTACAATGCCAATTTAAATTTAAGCTGCAGCTTAAACCCATAGCAACAATTATTTCAACAATTGTCGTTAAGGGTTTAAGCTTTGACTTAAATTTAAGCTAGCATTGTAAAACTAGGCCTTAAAGTTGTTTTTGACTGCAATTAATTACTCCAGCATCCTCTGGGCAGCTGTTTCGGCCCTATTTGGGACCTTTTCAGCAGAAGAGTAGCTCGAAAACTCCACTGCAATCAAACCGACCTGTTAGGTCAAAAATCGATCGCATGACCTAAACTATTGATTGATAATCTTACAGTTTAATTGCTTACAGATTTTTCACGCTATCTTCTTTTATCCTTCAAAAGAATTTCAAAGAGGTCGGGCTTTTTGTTTATCTCATATGTGTTTATTTCGTGGCTGCGGTCATAAAAATGTTGAAGAAAAGTATAAAATTCATTGATATTTAAGAGACCAACTAACAATAAGCCAAAGTCAACACAAGCAAGTCCAACCCAACTGATATAAGTTCATACTTTAATCTAAGGTAAATCGAATCCACGCCGAGCACGCTCAGGTAAACTTATTAGGTATCAAAAGGTATTAATCCATACATATTTTAAAGATGTACGATTTACACATTAATGTTTTAAGGTCGATTCTGTTGTTAAAAGCGAAATAGGCATGCGTTTATATTTCCTTTAATACGATTCAGGAGACTCCTTCGATTCACACCAATTTGAAACAGCCTGTATATATGTATCTCTCCTAAATAGCAAAGTTTTGAAAATGTTTATCGTCTGAATTTTATATTTTGTTGACTGGCCTTCAAAATGTAAAAGTATAAAATTTATAAAAATAATAAATGAACTGAATAATAGAAAATAATTTTTAATGAAAGGTGTGGAAAATTTATAAATTTAAGAAAGACAGACATACCTATACATGTATTTATTTTAAAATGAAAAACTATTTTTTTTCAAACGAGTGTGAATTAACACCATATTTTGAACAACCTGTATTTAGAAAACTTCTGAAGTAACAGGGCATATTTGAATAATAGAATGAGGATAAGCGAAAAGAAAACACGTGCATATTTCAGTACTTTATATTTTATTAATAATCGAGTTTATTATATTATAATACAAAAGTCAAAGGTAAGCTGCACTAGGCCTAAAATTTCACTACATTTATGTGATGATAACATATTATTCTGATTATCTACGTTCGATTGATACATTAGTTTCAATTATTGTAAACCTAAAGTCTGGCCTGGCCTTTCGGACATGAACGAAACAGAAGGAACTTGTAAATTATTTAATTTACGTGTCCGCAAAAGCAGTACAATTAAAAAAGATACACAATTAAAAAGAATTACGCTAAATTTCTGCTTCTCTAATTAAGGACTTGAATTATATAACTACGAATATTAAAGCGAATTATTTATATTCTCAGAGAGCTTTATATTCGCTAAGAAGTAATTTTTTAATCTCTCGTCTCTCGTCAGAGAAGTAAAAGTAACTATTAAACATAATTTCAATCAATCAGGATATGATTACACGTCCTCTAAAAATATTTTCAAAAAACAAAAACAGAAAAATTAATTTAATAAATGTATTATTTTTTACTTGTACTGCATATTAATATATACAATTGCCTAAATGTTTTTTTTTTAACTTACGATTAACTTACATTTTTTTATACATTAGTATCGGGCAGTTGTGGCGGATTCTTTCATTAGACAAGGAGAACTTAATTTCGAAGCGTTTTGTACGAGGAAAGCAGCGTACCATGCACTAAAATATTAGTCTATAGTCACGTAAAAATAATTGTTTCACTATGCGTAACATTCACATGTACCACGTAACTACTACTAGTACATAAAGTTTTTCGCTTACTTATGACATTTACACATGGAACGAAATGTAAAAATATGACTATATGACTTACTAGTGGTTAAACATTTCTGTACTTGATTTTTATTCAGTTATTGTTAATATTATATCTAAGGCAAAAAGTAATTAATATACCTAATCAATTATTAATTACATTATAGAGATATAATGTATTAAGGCCTCTTGATTTATGACATTTACGTGAAACTCGTTTAAGTTAATATTAATTTAAGATATTGGTGATACCAGATTTTTTTAGTGGTCCATTTCTACTGCGATATATGTATACTTATGAATTATCGTTGATATTATAGTACATGAATGATATTATTTTCGCTGGTCACTACTACAACTATACGAAAGACTCTCTACTAAGTTGCTCTTGTTTTAAAACTATTGTTACAATTGTGCAGAGTGTATTGCATTACAACAATAGCAAAAAGAGTAAACTTGTATTAATTGGTTATTTTAAAAAATGTATCACAAAAATATAATTAAACTTAAACATGAAAACGTGGATATGTTGATGAAATGATTTAAAACCAAGATGGAAACGAAAGGACTTTGAAAAATATAAAACTAATTTTGTTTTGTATTTTCTTTGCTTAAAAAAATTCTAAAAAACATTGAAGTGCTACAGAATTTACAATTAAAAAGAATATGTAAATATAGGAAACAACTGTTTATTAATTAATTGATTTAATTCAATAATAACTTGTTTTCTTGCTAGCAATATTTTTTCTAAATTTCATTTTTTAAATTCGTTGTTTCAGAATATTTTATTATTTCTCAATATTTTCTTTTTAATTTTAAAGTAATTTCACTGCAAAATCTATTTAATAACAAATAATGAGAACTATTGTATTTGCAGCTAAAATAAAAGAAATTCCATGAACAAGTTGAAATATTAAGCCGAATACTTTTCTCTGCACAATTAAAAATTCCACGGGAAGTTTAATTTAGTGCTATGTTGACGTCGTTGTTTTCAAGAACTAAGTTAGCTAGGTTCTCTTATTCGAAATATTTCTACTATTACTATAATTTAAAATTACTATTTCACCTCACAAAAAAATTAACATTTACCATATGTATGTCGTCAATGATTTCAAATATAATTAGAACTTTATGAAACTCTTATTTTACTGTCAAAATATTTTTTTTGTATTTGTTATAAGAAAATTGGTTCGCTTTATTTACTTACGCATTTTTTGTTTGTTTTTAAGAGCTTTCCTAAAATCAAATATTACAATCTACAAGTTCTGAAAATAATACTTGAGACAAAAGCTCAATTTAGACGTTGCGATTTTTCTTACATTGACATATTACATGTTGACATTTTGCAAAATAGCGATGCAGAAAAAATATTTGTAAGAAACATCGCAACGTCTAAATAGAGTATAAAAGCAAAGTTACTTTTACGAATACGAAAACAAACATGTTTTTACTTTACATTTTAAAGTAACTTTGTTTAAATTTAAAGGCTCCTTAAGTCCTCTTTTGAAACGGTTCATTAATGATATCGTCAACTTACCCGTCGAATGCAATAATAAAAATTGCTTATGTGCGTTAATTAAACTTGTTTCTTGTTTCAGTCGTTACTGTTTATTGAATTATTCTACTCGTTTAAAGACTAATCGTCAGAATTATACTTTTAAGTAAGTAAATCAAAAGAAAAAACTACTGCATTCACATGAACATGCATCTAGCGGGCGATTTGATCAATTACGGATTTATTTTTACACAGGGTGATTCAAAATAAGTGTCTGACGAAAGAACAAACCAAAAAAAAGTATGCATTGTTTCTAAGATAAAATGCATTGAAGATTCGGATGCGAACTGGTTGATGGGCCCTGGAATAACTGTATAGTCGTCACGAAAGCTCTAAACTCTCGCGAAATAAAAGGAAACATGTGCGTTTACCCTACACTAAAACTTTAAAGCGTTTTTGTTTATGGAGATGATTGAAAAACGGACATCAAACTTGTATATGCACAAGGAAGAAATAAATTACGCAGAATTTCTTACGACTTAAGTTTTTGTCGTTGCAAGATAGTTCGTGTTATTGCGCGAAACATTCGCTTAACTTGTATATTAAGATTATCATAACTGAATACAGCAATGAAGAATTAACGATGTGCTCTTAATTTATGGAGAATGTCGTCAGAATGCTAATGGCGAAGCTGCCTTTTAAGCAGAACGTTTTCCCACAACACGACATGACATCAAATAGAGTGCAATTAATTATTTTGTTTCTAAATGTCGTTATTATTAATATGAAACCTCATAGCACTGCCAACATCAAAGTTGTAGGATCAATGTATTAAATTACAATAATTCGCATTCGAAATCTTGTTTATTCGTTTTAAAATATAAGTACGCGTTTATTGCTAAAGTTGCTGCAGTTATGGCCAAAAATGTGGATACTTTTTTTGACGTCATTGCATATACTAAAGCTTTTCCTGTGTGGTTGTAATTACGAGCTTATACTTACGCATAACAAACAATAAATATTACTGTTTGTCATTCATAAACGACACGTATTAAATTAGGTTTGTTCTAGCAACAGTTCGTAACTAGTTCGAAACCGTTAAAATTGTACATTTGACGACGTCGTTAAAATCGATCATTACTTCGGCGGGCAACTGTTTTTAGCGGTTCCGAATTAGTCAGAAAATGCTGTTGGAATAAACCTATTATAATATTATTCAATTTAAGATTCATAAGAGGTGGAATTTTCAAATGCCTCTGATAAATTTATTTCTTGCAATATCGTACTTGCATGAGTTTAGTAAATACGCCCCCTAACGGATCGGACACTTATTTTGAATCACCCTGTATACCTACTCACGTTTAAAAGTCTTTTTTGTGACTTAAAAAGTATTGTTTTTCAATAAAAATTTGAACCAAATACAACAGACACTCAGACAGCCCCAGTCGTAATCCTTTTTTTGTTTTCAGTTTTAATTAAGTTACATTCTTGTCTCATCATCTGATGAAAATCTGTAAACCATTTCGTGAGAGCGGACAGCTTAAAAATTGCGAACTTTGCTAAGAGAAATTGTCAGTTGATGACGAAACGTAGAGTACGCAATTTTTAAGCTATCCTTTGAGAAGTTATTACGAAATCGTTTCTTTGCGTTACATTTATAAAGTTTAGAATTAGTTTGTTTTAACAAAGAATTTAATTTTGCTAGAATAATTACATACAATATACAACAAGGGCTCTCGGTCATTTGAAGACAAGTATCGGAATTTGGATTGAGAAGATGTAAACTATTAAGATTTTGTTGGAAATAGGAGAATAACTGTTAAATTACTGTGAATTAAATAAGAATTTTTTTCCAAGTTTACTGGGAAAAAATATTAATATACCTAACTCTGGCAATCAAAATTATTGGGCAGAGGAATGTGAAATACTTCTGAAAGTAAATGGGAAGAATTCTCCATGTATTCAATTGCAATCTTTTGGTGGACATATCTCGAAATAACTTTTCGAAAATATGAATACAAGATCTGTTGGAGATTACTCCTATAAACACAAACACCTATATTCTGTATTTGTATAAGAAATTAAGAAAAAGAGATAGTATTTCATTTAAACTGTAGCATTAATTCTGCGCCACGGATTTGAGCTATGTATACTCTAAAGAATAATAATTATAGATTATAGACAACAGGATATTTCTAATAAATTTCAAATTAGGTAAAATTTTCTATCGTACACCTTTTGAATTGCTTTCGCTCAATACACTTTATAGATATGGTTCTTAGCGTTGCTTTTAACACCACGCCCAATTAGTGGCGCCACCTGGAATTAGAATTAGAATTTGTAGACCTTGGAGACTTGGGCACGAAATTTGCATTAAATTTTTGTAAAACCAGAAGAAAATAATTTCTTATTTCTAAACATTAGTATCAGAAATGACTTATAATTCATTTTTGTTTCCAATACAAGTATTCGTGTAATAGTTACTCCTATCGATTTATTTATTTATGTTTTAAAGATTTAAAAAATATTTATTTTACATTTTTTAAGAGAGCTTTTAAATACAGTATTTCAGCATATGTAAGTACATAGTTTTTACTGTGCTTTTCATTATGTGCTACATCGTACTTTAAATTAAAAAAAAAAACTAAAATTACTTTTCTTTAGATGTTTCTTGAATAAAATGTTGTTGTTGAAAAACCGTTAACTTAGTTTTCAGAGAAGTAGCTCAAAAACAAACTGTCTTCAGCACAACTTTTCCCAAAACGAAATCTAGTTTAAAATAAATTAGCTAATATTTCGTTCTTTATTACAACCACCCCGAAGGACCGCTATGACCACTAAGCGGCACTACTCCGGGCAACTTATTGAGACCACTGTGTCCGTTATTCCTGTAATCGTCTTCTGGTGTTTGTGATGATCCGGTTGCCTGATTACTAGAGGATGAATTATAGAGCAGAGGTTCCCGAGAAGAAACTCCGGAAGAAATATTTGCGTGCCCCGCGTTTGTCACGCTTTCTTCAGTCGTCGAAGGAGTTAATGTGGGTGGCGGCGGAGCTAATGGAATTTCTACTGAGTCTTGCTGGGACTGGGTTTGGTCGTGTCTCTGCATTATTTGTACTACTTCAGGGACTCTTGTTGGAACGCTGGATGCTCGTTTTAAAACCTGTGAAACCTGTTAAATAAAAAGATTTATTTAGTTCAAATTGCTACTTTATTCGATCAAGGGCACCTTCTTATTGCTTTTTCCGATGCAAACCGCAATTGCATGTTCGACAGGATTTGGAGGAACAACAACCGGACTAGTGTTGCGAGAAGCAGAGAATTTTTTCCTTTTCTTTTTGAGTAAAGCAAGACCTCCCGCAAGGCCATGGTGAGCTTCAGAATGCGACGCAGTTATTGATATATCTAGGCTGGGATTGGAATCAGATGGACTTTCTGTGGCATTATCTTCCGACGCAGGGCTATTACTGTGGCTATGTATATGGTTGTGACTATTTTCTCTGCAATGTGAATTGCAGACAGAATCTTCAGAACGTGATCTGCCGATTAGCCGGGAAACTTTCCCGGCTTTAGCTGCTTCGATTAGCGTTCCCCATCTCCGTTTATGAGACGGAGTACGTTTCAAGTGAAACCTAGGCAAAAGAGTGACATGTTTAACGCAAGTATTTCCTTACCTAGGTCTCTGCTTACCTTCCTAAACCACGATGATGATGTCCTTCGTTTATGCTACCTTGCGATGAAGAAACAGTACTGTGTTGATGTATTTTTCTAAGTGTTGAATTAAATATACCTGACAGAGTGGATCCGAATAGGTCATGGTGACCATCATGGTGGTGTTGGAGTGATGCTATGAATTCGGCGACTGGTGGTAAAGGACCAGTCGTTGTTGAAGGTTGAGGACCAATGTTGAAACCTTTCATAAGTCTTCTTTCTTTTTGACGGTTTTTCTTTCCACCAGTTCCTAGTGGGGGAAATTATTACAAAATTCCTTTGGTTTACCTCCTAGCTTTTAATACCTGATCCCATTCCTGAATGAGCGGTTGAAGTATTCATGCCCGAATTTTTCAAAATTTCTATAAGTTCGAAGCGGAAAGCAGATATGTCTTGTTTAATTTCATTCACGTCGTCTTCAGTAACCCCCTGATTTTCAGCTTTGCGTTGCTCAACAGTTACATAACGTCGAACTAAATTCCTCATAATACTCTAAAATGTACAGAAAATTAATCTAAAATTGCACTGCAAAAATTGAGTAACTGATTGATTTAATTTCTTTTACTCGACTTTGAAATGTTATTGTTGCTGGAAAATGAAAATACAGTTTACTGTTTCAATATAGAAATAGAATTAACATGGGCAAACAGATTGTTTAACTTTCTTAGGATATCTGCATACGCTTTAGATACGTGTGCCACATTGAAATTCCAGACAAAAACGATTTATCCGGCAAGCTAAGTACATAAACGTCACAACTAAATCCTGAAATTCAATCGTCTTAAACCGAGTCTCTTGGCAGCTGTAGAAAAGAAAGAAAAAGAATGCACGTCTCGTACGAAATATAGTGGTACGTTTCCTCGAAGTAAGTCGTATCATGTTTAAGCTGGCGAGATGTTTTAAAACTTTTATGACGTCGAAAGCCTTTTACTTGACAAATAGTGAGGGGCCGAAACAAAACAAAATAACAGAGCTGCGGCAGTATGTAAGTGATACAAAATCCTACGTACCAGAAGAATACAAGAAACTGTAACCACGATAAAACCACAGAAGCCTTCCTAGATGAAGCTTCGAAATAAATAACAGAGTTTATTTTATATTTCAGTAACACACATCAAACATCGATTCAAATAACTTTCGTCAGTTGTAAAACTTGTATTAACAAAATATGTCACTTCTCCTATGACCAAAACCAAAAAGAAAGTAAAGAGAAAAAATTACGTTATGTAACAACGATCACAAAGTAGCAATGAAAAGAAAAGAATTGCTGATATGGTGAGCACCATTTAAGAAACAGCGGTGGGAAAGATATAAAACTAAAAATGACTCAAAAAGCACATTATTTTATTCAAAGAGTAAGCAAGAAATAACGAATTTAATACAGAGACTTCAAGAACTTGATAACTGACAAACTAATCGAGAAGTTACTAAATACAAGTAGGACCTTAGAAAATATTATATTAGTTAATATTGTAACACAGAGCGAGTTCATACAAGAATAAATAAGAATTAGAAAAAGTTACTTAAAGAATGTGATGTCACAGTATGGGCAAATGCATTCATTTTAAAAATGAAGAAATTCTACATTTATTTTATTTACTTATTGACATTCAATCAACATCTTGTAATTGACTTATTCAAAGGAAACTCACATCAAAAACCTAAAATTGGCCGCTCTCTGTTAATTACATTCTTTTAATATGATTCTAAATTAAAGTTTTTGTAATAGTGACGTGAAAAGACTTTAATTATAAAGGAAATCGCGATGAATTGACAATTAATTTAATTTGGAACGAATTTAATTTAGTTTCATGAAGGTGTAAAGTATTCATATAAAAGTACGAAAGATAATGAAGCATGCGCGCATTCATTTGGCTACTTATAGAATAGGCAGTGTATAATTCTAAGCATTAAAATATTAAATTGTTAATATAATTCAAGCGCTGCACACAAATTAGCATATGTTCTTACCTGATATCTAAAATCCCTTTCACTTGCTTGCTTTACTTTCTTCTGAAACGTAAAAAATCTAATAGTCAGACTTCCTGCACAAAGTTATTTCTAATTTATTAGTAGTGTATTAAGTAATGCGTAATTCAAACCAAAAAATGTGTGATTAAAAATTTTAAAAATATAAAAATGCATTCCATAAAATGAAAGAGAAAAAAATAAAAAAAATACAACATACAATTACCCGTATAGTTCTCATGTGTTCCTTTTTAGCTGCCCGCGAGTGTCCGCAAAATTTTCTCTGCACCCACTGGATAACGTACCACAGACTTTTCGGTGTAGGAACTATGTTAAATGGTGGAGGAACTGTACCACCTTCTTCGAAGTAGCTGATCCATAACTTACTCCTGGCGAATTTCCACTCGACATCAGCTCGTTCCTAGTAGGCCAAAAATGGTCAATCATGCCTTCAACATAAAGACTTCTGTACTCACCGAAATTAGTTGATAAGAATGATTCATCATCGCAATTAGGAGGTTCAATAAGACGACAATATTAATAACCGAGTAAGTTCCAAACATGAGCATCCCCCAAAATCTCGTAAATATTTTAATGCCGCTTAAATCGAAGCTTTCCAAATCAATCAATCCAAACACTGCCCAAAATAATGTCTGTGACGTTTCGAATAGACTGCAATATTATTATTTGAAGACAAAAGCAACTAAGCCACATGTCCAACATACTTTGCAAACCTCCTCCATATTTGGCACGCGTTTGTGTCAGTCGTTGTAACGTTAGGGGACGTGCTTTCGGTAGGGCAATTTTGGCGTTCAGCCTCGGCATAATACCAAAGAAGCTGATTTAAACCTGAAATTCATGCAAACGTTGACGGCGAATTTCGTATCGGCAAGTAAGAAGTACGTACCGCAAGAAAAGGCGAATAATACTAAAACGTATAAAAAGAAAAACTTCATTATGTCCATTACCATTCTAGACAGAGAGACTTGAAGTGGACCCAGGTGAGGATTTACCGAGAAAATATAAACGAGCTTCAAGGAGCTGAAATAAATATGAGTTTATGATAGAAGCATATGTTTCGTTTCGTGCCGTGCGTGATTTTACATATTGACGGCGGCGTACGCGAAAACATCAAAGAAAAAGTATGAGAAAACCTTTGCCAATGTTAGATCTACAAATCAGCTAGGATATTATTTGTCGACAAATTTTTCAATATGTAAAGTATTGAAGTAAACTCAAAGTAATATTAAGCAAAAATATTTCTTACAGACAATGATATCGACAGCGTGATTTTATTCCTTTCTTTTGATACTCTAAACACGAGATATTAGAAATATTCGTATACGTATAAAGCCGGATTGCCACGACGTGTGATTTGGCGAGCTTATGGGCTTGTCAAACCAACTTGACGAGCATAACTCGGCCGCTCCAATGGCGTGTGATTTAATGAGACCACATAAGCCGATGCTCGCGTTGTTTTGACTCCTGTTATTTTACGGACAACAGATGGAAACATCAAGCCAAGCCAACATTTCCATTCCCACGGCGAGTAGCTCGGCAAGTCAGGAACCGACTTGCCAAATCTCGCGCCATGAGAAAGCCCCTTAAAGTTCCACAATAGTGTCTCTTAAACTTTTTTACTCCAAATATTTAAAAAAATATGAAGTATAAAAAAATTTAAATCGAAGAAACTATGTAAAATGTTCTTCCCGACATGTCTTTAGTTGTCTGTAAAAGTTTTTTTGAAGGAGTATTGGGATGTCTTCACAACGAAAAATTTAGCTCTTTTGTTACTGAATCCGGATTATCTTCGGTACTTCTTTTTTTATTGCTTTTCTTATACGTATACGTACATTTAAATACTTACTCTTAATGCATTAACGGATGCCTGAGTTTTAGAAACAATTTCATTAAACTTCAGTACTACAATTATTGCGAAGTTGTAAGATCCTTTGCCAGTTTCAAAACAAGGAACCAGATGAACTTTATATTAAAGAGTTAGGATTCCGCTGAGACCATTCTACACTTTTGTTAATTATCAAGATAATCAGATAAGAGCCCATTTTACCGAGAATGTCTACAATAGCATCTTTCAAACTTAAAATCTTCCATATTTACAGTTGGTTCTTGTCCGATGAAATTTGTATCACAAAATCTTTTAAGCTTCGAAGCTGTCGAACGACCGCGAAACGTTAAGTGTATAGTGCGCGATTTAGTGTCCGCTTAAAATCTTCCCATCTTAAAATTTAAAATGTGTTTTTAGATAAATTAAACTAGAGGAGAAATTTTATATTTTCATCTTTACTGAAAAGTGATATTTTTTTAATAACATTTTTGCTTCGTCTGGGAGCACTAGGTTTGAAATTAAAATATAAATGCTAAAAAAAAATGTTTTCTATTTTGGTGTCTTAACGACTACATTATAAAACACATTTGGGTGTCATAAAGTAGCTCATTAAAGGAGCTATTCTGTAACTTATTAACAGGTTGTTAAAATTTAAGGGTACGTTCAAATTCAAAATAGAGTCTTGTCATTGGCTACGGTAGCGAAATTTAACATCCCTTTAAATCTAACGTCTTCGATGCAGAATAGGCCCTTAAAGCATCCAAAATTTTATTTTATTAGGTTGGCGACATTAGGTAAAAATTTAACTTTTCTGTCGAAACATTTAACTACTTACTCCTTAAACCCCGCACAATTTTTATCTGTGTATACTTATATTTTGTCAACTTCAAAACATTGAACCAGAAACACTTTATCTTAAATGTTATCGTTAATTAAATTGATATTAATTAAGGTTTATAATATTAATCATAGCGACATCTAAAAACTGTTGTTACAAAGGAAAAATCCTGTCAGATTAACAATTTAGGTATCCACCTTATTAGTGCTGACCTAGCTCTGTTAGACTTCTTTTTATTCAAAAGCTTAAAAAAGCATCTCAGGAGAAAACGTTTTGCATTCGATTAAGCGCTTGAAGAAGTTGTTGAACAATATTTGAAGAGGATTTTTTTCTGAGGGTATGGAACAATTGAGAAAAAGATGGAATAAGTGTACAGTATGAGCATAAATGATTGAGGACAAGTTGAATTTCCCGCGTCTCTATCTAGTAATTTTTACTCTTTGTGTGTGGCCGTCCTGAGAAATTAATTTTTGTTCAGTGTCGCCTGTGTAAATTTTGCAGCCGGCTCCAAGAATTCATAAGACAAAATGGGGCGCGTTTGCCTAATGTACCTGTCAGTAGTTATTGCCGCTTCTTGTATTTAAAATAAACAAATTACTTGCCTATTTTTTTTGTAACCCATGCATTTGACCAACTTAAGAAAAATATTGAAAGGCGGGAAATTCAACTTGTCCTCAAACATTTATGCTCATACTGTATAAGTATTCAAGGGAGTTACGTAGAAAAATGAAAGGTTGTTAATGAAATTCGTGTTTTTTTTTGATAGCTGGCAAATAGCATCAAAATACGCCCTCGTATCTTGCTTTCTTTCGAAGGTGCCTGTTCACTAAGGTTTTACCAAGCAGTATGATCGGATGAGAAGCAGAAAATAATAATTTTTCACTGAACAAGGTTTGGGAAACACTGTTGTAATTTTTCCCTTACTATGACTATTATTTTTCATATTGATTCGGAACGAAATGATCAAGAAGATTAAAATGGAAGTTGAAGATCATTCTAAGCCTAATGGCCGGTTTCTTCACCATGTTTAACCTAAGGTTAATTTATCTAACAGTTGGAATGTGACGTACAGTTGGCAATACACAAACATGTGTCACATTCTAACTGATAGATAAATTTAACCTCAAGATAAGGCGATGAAGAAATCGGGGATAAGTTTGTTAAAGTTCTAGCTTCAAGGTCATCTCTTAGGCGTTCTGATGCTAACAGCAATACATAATTTGTTCCCTGGTTGCATAGGCCTTTGCTGTTAGTCCTATAAGGCACCTTTTTGCTATCTTCTCTTCCCCTCAAAATTCCAATCATCCTAAAATCTTTAAAAACTCTCCAAAATTTTGCTATTTTATTAAATAGTAATTTTTAGGGTGTTGATCTGTAATAAAATAATTAATAATTCTAATAATAATTAGAATTGTACAAAAAGCTAATAATAAAATGAAATGTTTACTTCACGATAGTGAGAGGTCATTTTAAGCATAAGTGCACGCGAAGTTTTAGCTTCAAGGTCAACTCTCAGACTCTTGAAGTTAGCAGTACGTAATTTTGTTTCTCTAAGAGATAGTCTCCTTACAAGGCACGTTATTATTAATTTAATAATCCAGATGTTTAAAAAAGAAAGTTGAAGGTCATTCTAAACCTGTGTCAAGATCGTCTCTAAGACTTACGAAGTTAGCAGTACATTATTTTGTCTACCTATTCCATCGTCTCTTGCAGATAGTCCTACGAGGAACGTTTTTACTGATATATTATTATTCTCTTAAAGTTGAAGATCATTCTGAACCTAAGTACATGTGAAGTTCTGAACTTCAATATTATCTTGAAAGGGCCCTACATGTATGTAATTTTGTTGTCTGTGGCGTAGCAAAGCACAACAAACATTTGTTCAAATCAAGAGGGAGAGATACAAGTTCTTCAAGGCCATCCAAAGTCTCGGATACGTGAAGTTAGAGCCTGAAGTAAGTAAGTACATCTTCACGATTTTATAGTTGTTGTTTGATGAAAGTTGCGCTTTCTTTATAAATAAAATTTAAGCCAACGGATATTTAAAGTACCTAATTATGAAATGCCTTGACTATTCAAGAAGCTGTCGGCAGGCTCTTTATCACATAAATGTATTTTTTATGTAGATTTAAATTAACTTTAGAAAATAAAAGAAAATGAATAGCCTTGTTTAACTTTAAAAATTTAGTGAAAAAGTAAAAGAAAATTTTATATATGAATACCGAAAATTTTTCTTTCCGTATTTAAATTTATTTTTAAGAAAGTAAATTTTATGAACATGCGTCCGAATTAAAAAAAAATTAAATTATAAGGGAGTAATATTCAGCAATGAAATTTCTACAATTTGTATTCTCTTTACAATAGATTTTAAGTAATTTGAGGAGCTGCTATGCCCAGCTCTCAACGTAATTAATTTGTAAGCCATTCCTCTCCTCCGAAATTGGCTGATTTAATTTGTTTCTAACGCAGCAGCTGCAATTGCGATGTAAAATTTCACATCTAATATTTCGAAAGTTAACACAGACAGTGGAGAAAGAAAATTTAATTATATTTATCCAAGCTGCCAATGTATTTATACGATGTGGTGCATATTTAAAATATGTAGGGATACGCGGTTATGCCTTTCGAAAAGTATTGAGGTAGAGAATTTGACCCCACATTTTATCCTAATCGCCGATTTACTTTGAATGTACTGCCTAGAAAAATATCTCCTTTCCCGATTCACATTTTCCACCCAAGATTCGTATCAAAAGGAACGGTTAACGAAGGTATTCGCTCGATAGCTGGCTCCATGATTCGTTATGTTCACATGCTGACTTGCTCAAGGCAAATAGAAATTCTTTAGAAATATAAATTGCCGATCACGTTTTTCTAACAAACTGAAATTACATTTGGAGACCTAATTTATAAGTACACACAAAAAAGTCTGTAGAAAAATATATTTTTATTCAAAAAAACCAGAGTAAAATGAATAGGAATTTCAATTTTATTTAACATCATTCCCTGAAATAAATTACCAAATTTTCACGGCCAATCAATAAGCAGACGGTAGAAAATAATGCCTTTCATTTAATAGCCCTTAAATATTCGCGCGAATCGGGAACTTACCTTCGCCAGATGGATTAATAAAGTTTTCGAAGTTAACGCAATTTAAAAACGGGTCATACTAAGCTTTACATTCACGAACTCGAGCCTTCTCAATTAAAAAGTTGGCGTAAAGTATTCTCTAAAATAACGAGCTTTTGATTCCGAGCGGTATAAAAACAACTCACCTGAAAATATTGGCCGCTGAAAACAGGCCTTCGGAGATTAGCATAGGATCCCAAGCGTCCCAATTTTTTCTTTCGTTGCTGTCTACCATCTCATTTCCGTTCTTTTGTACCTAACAGAATATATTTCAGAATATAATTAAAGATGACACCGTTAAATTTAGAGACTTAATTTTAATTCGAATATTTGAGTATCTTTGTAAATAATGCCAATTAGTAAAAATGTATTAGTTATTAGCATACATGAAAATAACTCTTAAGTATAAGCCAAATTTAATAATCATGGTTGAATCGTTGTAGCACTGATTAATGTTAACGATTTGATTAAAAGATACTAGTCAGTTTAAAACTTGTAACTCATGTCCTGCTTGTAGTTTTTAAATGTTTAGCAGTACATGGGCAGACATGTTACGTTTCCAAAAACCAATTGATTACGAGTACAATATGTCAAAAAAAAATTTGATAAAGGTAGACCATGCTAGATAAATTATTACATTATTTACATTAAAATACATATTGTCTAGTTCTTGAGTAGTTAAGTAAAATTGAAGTTTAATTAGCCACATTTTACAGCTTGATGTGTCATTAACTTCAAAAATTGCTTGGTGTTATAGATTAGACATACATTTACGCTTCCAAGACCTACCTTTATCAAAAATTTATTTGGACAATAGTATTTCTGAACACATGGTATAGGGTCATGGTGAGCTTTGTTTATTAAACTTAGTTCCGTTTCATTTATTCATGGCTGCCTTTTTAAAACGCTTAAACCGAACAGTGTCACAATTATCTCTTCATATTCTTACACATTGAATCTGAATTACAGAAAAATCTGAACCTTCCAGAAAATCTCATTTCAGCGTGTATAATTTGTTTAACATTTAATAATGATTTTGACTAGATAAGATTATATTTGTACATACATTTGCAGCAGTATGGTATGTGTAAGAAAGTCGCTTTAGTTTAATATTCATTGTCACGTTCTGTAACTCTTATAAATATTCCGATAATTTAATTTCCTGTTCAGAGAACAGTATCTGGTCTTGCAGGTAGCTATAATCTAATATTTATTTTGCTTTTCCTCTTATCGCTTATAATAACACTAAGACGCGGTTTTTCAGTTTTAAATCAGCAATTAAAAAGTACTTTGATATAACGTAATTTAATTCCTAAGAATTAAAAATACAAAACGTAAAGATACACATTTATTTGATTACCATTTTTCGCATACCTGATAATAGGAAACTACCCTCAACGCGACGGTAGCAACGTAGAGCGAATTCGTAATAAAGTCTATCACATTCCACATATCGCGCACGTATTCTTCTAGGCCGACGTCCCACAACTGCTTTATTTCACTCCATATCAGTCCTGTCAAAATTCAAGTAACAGTCAATGTCCAGTCGTTTCATAAACAACAAGGAATTGTGATGAGATGTTACCGGTAATGGAACATAATATTATCTGAAAGAAAAACTTATCACATGTTATTTTTATATTAAGGTGATGTAATTTCGTTATTGTCGAAAAAAAAATTAAAGGAATAACAACGTTTGTTCATCTTTAATACTAGATTTCCACTTAAGGAATAATATTATGTAAACACACGATTTTTAAATTCATCCAAAATGATATTGGATATCCAAATCATATATCAATATATCAGATATCTATATCATAGCATGAGCAAGAAACTCACTAAAGTTATAAAGTTTTGCGAAAAACCGAGTAGCATATTTTTAAGTCGCTGTGCTATTACTTACTGAACTTTTTTAAAGTAGGTATACGAATTCTCGCCAAAAAGTTTCGAAAACTACTAAGCGATCACAAGTTTATAAAGAACAGATAAGAAGAGAAAGAAAGTGACGAATCAGAATTTACACTTAACGTTATCAAAAAGAGAATTCCGCGTAAACCAAGAATGATCTTGAATTGACCTTGTAAATGCTATGAAAAGAGCAATTACCTTATTGCAGCTGATATTAAACTAAACTAAAGAAGTTGGCATTGGTGCCGATTTATTTTAGAACGAAATATACCATGTATATACTCTCTATTTGAGATAGGATGATGTACACATAGCCTCGGTATTTTATAAATACAAATAAGTATCATATTAGGTTGTTCGGAAAAAAGTGTATTATGTCTAGAATTTTTTGATTCCAGAAAAGTTGGGTGATATTATCGTGGAATACAACTGCTAGCAGAAAGATGGCAAAAGATCACTGATGCAAATGGTGATTACATATCACAAAATCTTTTAAGCGGACACTAAATCGCGCACTATACACTTAACGTTTCGCAGTCGTTCGACAGCTTCGTCAGAAGTGAAAAATATAAACATGTTGTCAAAATAAACAATGTTGTCAACGGAAACTGAAAAAGTAACTTGATTTTTTTTTTTATTCTAAAAATAATTTGAACATTATAAATGTTAAAAAATTTAAAAACCAAAACACCAAAACTAAAACAACCTAACGTAGTTTATGAAATTAAATGTTTAAATTATAATTCATGTTATATTGGAGAAACAAGCCAAAATTAAAAAAAAACGACTAGACTAACATAAATATCATATCCAAAAAATAATCAGAATCATTCAATGCTTGCAGAACATTCATTAGAAAATGACCATAATTTTGATTTTGAAAATACTAATATTTTATACTGTGAGTCTAATATTTTCAAAAGACGCTTTTCAAAAATGTGTAAAATAAAAATGTCATCGAATTCTATTAATAAACGTACAGATTTTGCAAGTTAATAATAATAATAAGTTTTATTTCAAACGTAAGTTAACAAATCAGTTGAACATAGCTTTGAAAAGTGTCAAAAGCAATAAGCAAACAAAGTATTTAAATCTAAAACAAGAAATGAGAAGTTTAAGTAATGACATCCTGCGATTGCTATTTGACCGACTTGCAACAAAATTTAAAAAAAAAGAAAATATCGCAAAATTAAGGAAAGAAAATAACGCAAAATTAAGGAAATAAAAATTATATTTACAGACCGCTAACCTAGCATGTAATGAAGAGAAAGTTAAATGTATATAAAATATTCAAACTTAAACAGAAATGGCACTAGTAAGTAAATGAATTAGTATTTCTAATTTGTTATTATGAAAAACAAAAACTTAATAATATCGTTTTATCCATAACTAAAACAACCTAACGTGGTTTATGAAATTAAATGTTTAAATCGTAATTCATGTTATATTGGAGAAACAAGCCAAAATTTAAAAAAAAAACGTCTAGACCAACATAAATATCATATCCAAAAAAATAATCAAAATCATTCAATGCTTGTAGAACATTCATTAGAAAATGACCATAATTTTGATTTTGAAAATACTAATATTTTATATTACGAATCTAATATTTTCAAAAGACGTTTTATTGAAATGTGTAAAATAAAAATGTCGTCGAATTCTATTAATAAACGTACTGATTTTGAAATTTAAACTATACATTTTGTAGTTTTCTCGATTCCTTAAATAGAATATAGATCTGTCAATTTTTTAACATTTATAATGTTCAAATTATTTTTAGAATAAAAAAAAAATCAAGTTACTTTTTCAGTTTCCGTTGACAACATTGTTTATTTTGACAACATGTTTATATTTTTCACTTCTGACGAAGCTGTCGAACAACTGCGAAACGTTAAGTGTATAGTGCGCGATTTAGTGTCCGCTTAAAAGATTTTGTGATACAAATTTCATCGGACAAGAACCAACTGTAAAAATGGTGATTATATAGTTTAATCAAAATTTATATACTTATGTATGTAAGCATTTTGAATTAAAAAGAAAACGACATTTTTTTCCGAACAACCTAATATTAAATTTGCTAAGCGATTTCATAACATTTTTAACATATTTTGAGGTTTTTGCAAGTAATATAGATTTGGAGAATGTAATATGATCTTTAATTAAAACAAATCTCCCCAGCTTTCGGAGCTTTGCGTAGAGCAAAAAGGGGGTGCGACAGGATTAGGATATTAAACCTCACGTTTGAAACCATGGAAATCATAAAAACTTAATTGCATGGATTTTAATCCAAATGACGAACACGTAAAATGAATTCTGTATCTCTCGTTGAATCATACTTACCACTAACCCAGGCTAGTATAATCCATTCAACTAAGGATGGCTTGGCTCCGCGTTTTATAGGAATACGATCCATCGGATCTTCTGCGAAGAATAGCGTCTCTATCCTCTGAGAAGCTAGTATTAACATAACTAGAAACAGAGAAGGTTACTTGTATGAAATAAAATCTGCTCTTTCAATCCTTTTGTTAAAATGATTGATTTCTTTGCTGTATTTAGGTTTTTATTTTAATTTTCCATTGTAAACTAGAATGAAGCCAAAATTTACGTTGGTTTTATACGCAACCGCCGTAAAAATAACAATTTGAGATCTCGTTAAATTTACCCCGGAAAATTGCGTCCGGATAACATGTCACGAACAACCGCAAAAAGAAAAATGCAAAGGGTAATTAGGGCTCCTGGGGATACAATAATGAAATTTTGGTAAAAGTACACGTACTCATCCATTACATATAAAATACAGAAATCAAGGCTAATGATATCACAAAGTAAATAAAATTATTCGCTTTCTGTTATACAGGCTGTTTCAAAAGTCGCGACGAAAAGTGAAAGAGGTTAGAGGGAAAGGAATTTAAAACATTTTTTCTCATATAAACATGTGTCCGATTTCTATACATTTACTAGACACACGCCTTAAATTTGTTACATATAAACGTAGATTGCTATAACTTGATTGTGATCCTTTTAGATTGTTTCAAATAAATGTTCAAAAACACCTCCTCCAGTTGCAAGACAAGCTTGATTGACATCGACGAACTAATTCGTGGGTGGAATTAAATTGAAAATTTCCATTTTAGATTTCAGCGGAAGCTAAATTAATTCTTTCCAAAAGCTGTTCTTGTATATGAATTCCGACAGCATAAACTATTTCCTTTAATGCTCCCCAGAAATGGATATGCTTGAAGTTCTTAGGTGGCGAAGACTTCATTACATTACATAATTGTCTATTTGACAGTAGTTTATTGTTGAATGTTAATTTGCAATGTTTGTACCTTAATAAAAGTTTACATGTAGGTAACAACTTTGAGGTTCTGTATCTACTAAATGAGTAGAAATCCGACACATGTTTATATGAAAAAAAATGTTTGAAAATCCATTCCCTGCAACTCTTTTCATTTTTCGTCGCGTCTTTTGAAACCCCCTGTATTTGAGGCAGATGAAACAGCATGAAACCGCGCCAACTAAATGTTTCTTGCTCAACAGAATTTACAAAACAATTTTTAATGGTAATTCATCGCACAGGTTTTAAAAATATAAAGCATAGTTTACGAGGAGAGTTCACAAATAATTAATTGTCCCTAATATAGTAGCCTTTGTTAATTAATTTAATTTTTTTAAGGATTACACTTACATAAGAAAGTGAAATAAGAGGCCGAATGACATATAAACTTGATGAAGGGTTTCCGCATGGTTTGACCGATGATCGAATGTGGAGCGATGATATAGGCGACGGAGAAGAACGGAAAGAGGATTCCGATCCGGACGATCTCGAGTACTTGCAGGACCATGTTTTTCCGCCGGAAGCCTGGAAGTCCTTCGTACCAAATCGATGCTAGTAATTGCTGTACATTGGAATGTGCTACAAACTGTAAACAGATACAAACAAGGTTTCATTGGATTATGGCATACCAAACGTAATTAGTTACACCTCTTTTTTTTGTGCGTAATGCTCCGATACTTTTTCACCTCCTGTAATTCATAACAACAAACATTTCCAAATATTAAAATACTGGAATGGTAGACATTAAGCATATTATAAGCAAGTGGATTTGTGTGCAAATGAAATTTATTTAAATGATACAGATATATTGTCGTATTTTCATAACCATCAAGCCATACTTTTAAAAATGTAACAAAATTTGAATGTTAAATGTATTCCTGACTCACTGACAATTAATTATTCACTTTAGGGGGGAAACGATTGTAACCGGAACAGCCTATAGAAAGCAACGAAATAATAGTGTGTAAATTGCACTTTACAGGTCCTTCTAATGAATGCAAGCTTGGTCGATGGCACGACACGGTACCATAAAATGGCAACCCAGTTAGGGGTTGTTGCTCTTTTAAATGCACCACCGAACAGATTTATGCCCCGATTAAGTCAGGCGATTAGAAAAATATGACTTATGCGCTTCGATGGAAGAAACAAGTTTTCGTGATCGGTGATCGGATAAGAGGGAATCTGGGTTAATTTGATGAGCAAACTCGCAATCTTACCGCGCCGGGAATATTTTCTTTTAGGTATTGATCCATGCTAATGGACGATAGAAAATAGGAAGCCACAAAGTTTTAGATTACTTGAATAAACTGAGAAATATTACAGAACTTTTATAAATACTGATCATAAAGTTTTGAACCTTCTTAAAAGTTTAGAAATATACGATTTCTTAAAAATGTTAACATTTGTTAAAGTATTTCGATTCGTGTGACAATAGGCTCTATACGTTTTTAATAGCTGATAACAAATCCTTTGGAAGATTACTTTCTTTTATGTGTTACATTAAAATTTAATGTGTAAAGTTTGATAACGTTAGTACTCAATCCTAGAAATTCACATCAGAACCAGTTACAAGTTGATAATTAACAGTAAAAGGCAACTCAAGGTTTCGTAGTCATTTCATAAAACCCTACAGAACTTGACATCAATAAAAGTATTAACTCAATTTATAAGTCCACCTAAAAGGAACCGAAACTAATTGTAAGTAACATACGAAGAAGTGTTTAAAGTGCCACTAAGTTTATTACAATTTGTTATAATGGTATAATAATCTTTTCATATTGAAATACTTTATCCAATATTTTATTTATTTAGAAGTGACATCGTTTATTTAAAATTATATTAATTTTAGTAAAGAATACGAAGACATAACAAAAACGTTTATTAAATCAATACGTCATAATACATTTTCATTAATTCGAAAGAAGTTCCTCACACTGTGTGTCCTCTGAAAACTCGCTCTTGACGATGCCGCACACGATTTCCTGTAGGCAGTGTTGATTGCAACTGCTGAGTGTTGTTGAATCAGCTCCTCTAACTCGATGCCTAAATTATAACTTCAGTTAAAGACATCAGTATAGAACGAGCAGTTTTTACCTAAAGTACTGAAGTGCTAAATCACGATCGGAATGCATAAATTTGACAAGTTTGCGTATGTCTGCAGGCTCTACACTGTCTAAACCATATGCTTCCCTGAAGGAGTACAATTTATACCATTTGGGTGGAAATTCTGGAGTTACGTTAGCGTCGGTTATATTGTAAATCCACTCATCAAAATCCAAAACTTTCTAGAAAAGTAAAATAGTTTTTTTATTATTTTATAATTATAGTATGATTTTCTACAAGTTAATAACAACAATACTAATTTTGTTAATGGGTTTAAATAATGAAAAGAAGAACAAAATTCTTAAGTTGACTTACATAGGTTTCTGGGTCAACACTATAAATTCTATAATTAGGATTATTATTGCCGAACGTAGTCAAGCTTCCGCCATTCCAAGCAATGCTAATAGGAGTGCTTGGGTTTTCGATGCTATGGTACAAAACCATTTCACTAAAGTGAGTATGGCCGTTAAATCCTGCCGTAATTATCGACGAAAATCTAAACAGAACTATAAATTTGGTTAAAAATTACAATTTACAATAATTGTACCTATTAATAATTCGTCGATATTCACGACTCCAAATTCGGTAACACTGACTATCAGTTGAAGGAAGATGAGAAATAATATGCACAATTTCCCCATTTCGTTCTGCTTCGTACAGGGTGTCTGCTAACCATTGTAACTGCCTATACGGATCTACGTCATCGTACAGCAGCCACCTAAAATTAAATGTACAGGAGACAATATTCCTTTCCAAGTAAATCAAATCACCAATTGAAAGTATACGCAACATTGCTATTTAAAGCTATCACTCGAAACCCAGGTTTAACCAAAACTGTGTAAAAACCACCTCTACGAACGGTTGATGATATTTCTTTACCTAATTTTACGCTCCAGATATCAAGTGCCACATCGAGAAGCCATTGTGTGCTGAGACCATCCACAGTAATTTCTGAAGGGCTAAATCTATAAGACAACAGAAAGCATTCGAAATTCAATTCAAAAACTAATACTTACACGTTAACTGGATGTGATTCATGGTTTCCCAACACGAAGAAAACGGGGATATCAGGGAACGCATCCATAATCATTTGGTGTATGAGATATATATCTTCAATATTCGATTGTATTGTGGTATCCCAAACTCTGTGACTAATAATATCCCCACTAAAGTAAACGTAATCTATATCATTCTAGAATCACTTTGTGTTTATGTTGCGGTTTGTGCAAGCAAATGTGATTTTAACATACATGGCAATGAGTAATTTGGTCTAAAGCGTTTACAATAACGTTTAACGGAATATCGCAATCGCGATAGTCGCCCCAAAATCCAGCTGCATCTCGAAAATTTATGGGCTTCCCCGAATCGATCTGACAACACAGAGGTTCTTGACAGTTAGCATTACTACCGGGTAAGTACAATCGATCGTAATGAAAGTCTGTAAGGTGCAAAATTTTCAACGGCCGTAATTCAGATGTTTGTGCCTAAAATTTTCGTCGTTATTAGAAGCGACGTGCTACACGCAAAATAGCTAGCCTTATTCGATGCACGACGAGGAGGATTTGGTTGAGGAATATTAACCGACCATTCCGTTACGTTTCCGCTGCATCCGTAACTTTGAGCAACAATCGCGCAAATACGATCAGCTTTAATTTCCGGTCGGTTGTCGATGATGTACACTAGTATATTCTAAAAATTGTTTGAAAAAATTACACCACAGGATCGAAGGGTTGTTATACTCACGATATTAAGCCTCACGACACCTTCACAGACAGCCGGAGTTTGAATATTTAATGCGATGCAAAGATCAATTACAAGATGTCTGACGAGGTCCACTGACAATCCATTGCGTCTTTCTTTGATCACCACATCTAACAAAATCTTACACGCAGTGCATATAAGGGTGCTATCTATGCGCTTTTTTATGTTGTAGTCGAAAGCATGGGCGAGTTCCATTGTATTAAGAAGTTTTTGAAATTTCTGTGTTATGCTACCACATTCCAAGTACTCTTTCAATCCAGCTTTAAACGGTGCCGTAATTCTATTAATTATTTCTAACGGTGAAGAAACTGAAATGCAATTTAAAATAATGTAATTTCTTAATGTAATTTCTTAATGTAATTAAAACTTGGACTAAAAATCTCCGTTTTTCATTTATTATTTATTAAAATAATGTAAATTACAAAAAAAAAACAATGAATATAAAATATACAAATTAAATTAAAATTCGCATTTATCTCATTTTCAAACAATATACAGTGGAATGTGTCATAAGAGGTGCAGCTATTCTCATCATCTTGACTTGTTTCTGTTATGAGTCCTTGAATTTTTTAAAATTTTCGATGATTTCAGAGCCGTATTACACTATGATATTTCTTATGCAAGATTTTTTACGAAGTGAGCGAGAAGTGCCAATTCAACCAATCAGAATTCACTCTGGTAGCTCATCTCCGTCACTTTGTAACAAAAATGTTATCAAATTTAACAAGTGTAAAACGGCTGTTACACACAACAACGCTCCAGACTCTACTACCACGTTTCAACCTGTCTAGACATGCATATGACGGCAATATTTCGCTTGCGGTGTTTGTTTCACAGCCACCTGTACCTTTAAAATCGGACTGCCCTCGTATAACAATTCATGATGATTGGGTCAGGAGAATTACAATCTCCGCATCTTTAGGAAAACATCTGCAGAATACGATGTTAAGTTTCATGTAAACTTTAAGATAATATTTATGTTCAAAGTTGCACAAAAATTGTAGACAAATTTTCTGCGAAAAAATTCACAAGTTATGTCTATGTACGGCACACTACAAAACAATTGTAACAAAAATTGATGGAAATTTTGGCAATAAACAAAGGCACGTTAGATCGTGCATCTCATTTTGCTTTATATTTTCTCAGTGTAGCATTTGCGTTGTAACAAATCTTTAAGAATTCTGAATAGGAAGACTATATAATTTATAAACTTAGGGAGCAATAGAAAAAAATTCTTATTATTATCATTTTTTTTTAATTAATGCTATTTATTTTTAATTTCCTTAATATTCCACATTAAATTAATACTGTTATTTTTCTTAATATTACACTTCATACATAAATGTAATTAAATTAGAATTTTCACTACAAAAATTAATTAACCGAATGTATTTATATAACTGTATGTTATGCAATTACGTTGTTAAAATGTTAACTGTTCTTTTATGATTTTGTATTTTTTAAACATGGGTTCAATAATAGCATATTAGTCATCAAGGGAGAGAAATGCGTCATTTTTCCAGAGGGCTACAACACCGAGGGAAAAATAGCATTCTATCCTGAGGTGTATATAGAGTGCATGACAATTGTACCGACAAAAAAACCGTTTAAGAGAATCGATTACGAGAAAAACGTTTAAAAGATTCTTGTGAACAGTTTATAATTATAATTAATCACAAATTCTTTGAAACGGACACTGCATATGCGCACTAACACTTAACGTTTCGCCGTCGTTCGACAGCTTCGTCAGAAGTTATTTAATGTTCGTTCAAAGAATTTGTGATACAATTTTCATCGGACAAGAACCTGCTTTAATTAAGTTTATAATTATTTAAAAATTACCCCAAAATCAAGCATCGGCACCGCGTACGAAATACGGCGGCCACGTTCTATAAATGCGGCAGTATAATAGGACTACATATAAAGTTTCTTATTGGCTCTCGCTTACACACAATGCGGCCTTAACACACATCTCATTTGGTTTTATTACACGTTTAACTGGCGAAGGTAAGTTTCTTTACTTGACGTAATTATTAGTACTTTCTAAAATAACTGGAATTGCATGTGAAATACGAATAATAAATGCGCAAATCTCGTTATCGCATGGAGACTATAAAACTATTAGGATGCAATATGTTGTTTTAAACGTCGCTAGTATTATGCGTAATACTAATTGGTAATAAATAATTATCACCACAAAAGAACGATTACTTGATTACATTTGCAAGGTCTCGCTTAAACGAATCGGTTTTCTTCGCAAATGTGAAACGATTTATCAAACCGACTATAAAAATTTTATTATGTACAGCTGTTTTAAACGTCGTTGGTGATGTGTCCAGTTTCTAATTAAATCGCTTACTGAATGAATGTAATAGATTACAGGATCATGTTTAAAAAATTCTATGGAATAGTTCATAATTAATTAAGAACAATTGAATTCAAAGATTGTGTACGGTAGAACGAGGAAAAGTGCGCCAAAAACACAGGATGTGGAGTTGTAAACGCGTTTTGAATCTGTTGAAGTTTTAATAGATTTGTGTTAATAACTCCTCACACACAAAACGAAATTATAATAATTAACATTCGATTATGATGATTACGAATGAGCTTACTGATTTATTTGCTTACCAGGTGTTCAAAGTATTATTATTCTTTGCGTGGAATAATCTACTTCAGGTAATTTGCCGCATGCATTATTTGTCAAGTAAATATTTTCGAGTTCGTATTTCACGTCGGGCGTTGACCTAAAAACGGAGTTATGAAATTCCACTGAAAGGTCAAGTTCACGAAGCCACGTCGCAATATCATTTATTATTTTATTATTATTATTATTATTATTATTATTATTATTATTATTATTATTATTATTTCTCGAAAACTAAAGTAGAAAGACATTTTCTTTAACATTTTTCCCATACTCTCGGACATCGCTTCTTATCGTGGTTTCATTTTGTTGGGTTAATTAACAGTCACCCTGTATACTATTTTATTCACGACCAAGAATAGAGGAATAATAAGAATCCGAACTTTTAGGATTAAAAAAATTGTAATAAATCCCAGTGTTACTTTGACAATCAATTAATTTCGGTAAATTAGGAGGGAAATATCGTTTCCCTCTCAAGGGAGTAAATATGTTATTTCTGTCACGATTTTGGTGTCACAGAAACTGCTGTCTAATCTCGGTAAATAAAATAGTTTACGATAAAGATATTACTAGAACACTGTTAGCTACTTTTCTAAATGACATAGATTTAAATAACAAAATAAGTTACCTAAACTTATGATAATTTAAAGCGTTATGGCCGCTCTAATTTGCAATCAAACCAAATAAAATATAATGTATGTGGAACACACGTGCAATTATTTGACATACACACAAAAAGAAATAAAATCAGATCTCTTGTAAAGCCTAGAGACGCAATACGTTAATTTGTACTTAGGTACTTAATTGAAATGAGATTGGAATGGAAACTTGTTAAGAAGTAAACATAAAGCGTAATTTATGGATATTTTGCAATATTTAATTTTATAAAAGTTCTCACTTACGTACCTTTGAAAGTGGAATACACTTCAAAAATGCACAGAGTAAACACAGTTACAAGCAACACTTTCAACCGCATGTTATCCACGTGCTAGTAAAGAGGTAAATAAAGCGGAAATGAAAATCTAATACATTTATACTTACCTTGATTTTGATAAATTCCACCGCTTTGCCCATTATCATTTTTAAACTAGTTTTCTAGGTTTGCATTATTTTTCATTTATTACGTAACTCGAATGCACATTCATATTAAATTTAGTTGCAGTTCAGTAAGCATTATTATTATTATTATTATTACTCTAAATGAAAATTTCTGTATTGGCCATCACTATTAATTCCCTAGAATCTGTTTCCTTTCTAATGAATGCATTTCTTTGAATCTACTGCGATTCAAGGCTCTCTGTTAAAAGTACGTTTACACACATTTAATAGACGATCATTACGTAACAAATAAATAACATATCGGTTACGGGATTTTTATGTTTTTGATTAAATGAACAATAAATAAAATGAAATGCATACAACATTTGTTGGGATATTGCTAATTTATGACAATTAAAAGTAAAGAAAGATGTTTAAACAGCTCATACCTACGTAAGTACGTGAATGTTACTTTTAGACCATGTGTAATGGGCACTAAAAAATTGTTGGAAAAATGCCCGAAAAGGGCTGAAACTTTACAGAAACCACCGAAAATGACCAAAATCAATAACTTTCAAACATCCCAAAATAAATCCAAAAAGGCAATTTTAGGACAATTGAGAATGGTAGTTTATTTTTACAGGATTTCGCACTTTGATATGATTACGCCAAAGAGGATGATTGGAAGCTCTCGTAGAATTCATTATTATATTATTGGAAGTTATTTTGTACTATTCTTATACAGTCAAGTATTCAAACTGCCCTGATTCAAAAATGAAAAGTCACTTTGGGCTTTTGAATTTTTTAGAAGTCTTAAATCTTTTTTGGATTTTAAGCATTTTTATACTTTTTTTAAAGCGCTTATCAGTTCTGGTCCAGAAATGCTATTTTGGTTTTCGAACTTTTCAGTGATTGTTAAAGGATCAAATTCTATTGATCCATTTAGCCCTTTTGGATGTCTAAAAAAGGATGAATTTTGGGGCTTTTTGTAGGATTTCGAATCTTTTTCAGTGATTTTTACAGAGGTTTTTAAAGTGCAGAAATTAAATGCCATTTTGGGACGTCTAAAAAGAGGTAGATTTGAATAATTTTTTAATGTATCATTTGTTTGGAAGCTTTATAAGTTTTATAACGTTGCCATGGTTACATGTGTTGAAGGTATAGGAATGATTATTCCTAATCGATGATTAAAGTTAAGTGACGTTTGTGAAATCCAGCGTTAATCTTTTGGATTTATTCCAGAGTGTTTGAAAAAATGGCTTGACATCTTCGAACTTTAGTTTTTTCATTTCTAGAGTTTCTAAGAAGAAGAAGAAAGAAGTGCCGAAGAAGAAATCAATCAATTACAGTTGCTCCGGGCAATACATGAGTAACTAACTAACACGCCTTCCCAACAAGATCGAACAAAAAAACTTTAATAATGCCACAGATAAGTATAAAAGGAAAAATAACAAAATCAGGAAGAAATGGAAACAGTTGCCAAAAAATACAACAAAGAAAGAAGTAAGGCGAACATGTAAAATGCGACAAAAGGAAAAAGAAGAAAGTGATGTGTGGAAATGGAAAAGTTTATAAACAAAATATTACAATGTAATATGAAAAAGAATTGAAGAAAAATGCTGAATAAATTTTACGGACAAGTTTAAGTAAAAAAGTAGTAAAAGTAATCAGACATTGTTCTTTAGAATGTTGAAAATAATCAGGAAACGGAAACAAGATAGAGTGAAGTAGACAGCTGAATTTTAGTTATGTAATAGCTCGTTCGAAGGAATGTTTTGAAAGAAATGAAGACAATAGGCACTACTACAATCTCGAGTGCATTAGAGAACAAGGAAAGCTGGAATCGAAATGGAAAAGGACAAACAAATCCTGGGAGAATCTGGCAATAATCTGTTCAAAGAAATTCTAAATGTGGGTATTACAACCAAAATTTAGAACTTCGAAGATCAATATTCTAACAAAAAGGTTAATAATCGCGACTTCTAAAACCACGGAACTAATCAAGCTTGAAATAAAATAAACAGAAAGAATATTTGGGAAGAGACTAAAGAAGAATTGGTTTTACGAACGGAAGAGTTGTGCAAGGATATATACTCCTAAACAACAATGTATACGTAGCCAATTTAAATAAATACATACAATTTTTGGAACGTTTTTCCCATAATGTAAGACATCGGTTCTCTTATGCCCGGTTGCACCAACTTTTTAAGCAGAGCTTAAATTTAAGTTATGTTTAGAATGTGACATTTTCATATGGTCAGTATAATGTCAAATATATTCTGATTGACATTTAAACTTCAACTTAAGTATCAATTAGAATGTGACAAACATTTTGTTAAATCTATGAATAATGTCATAGTCTAAACACCACTTATATTTAAGCTCTGCTTAAAAAGTTGGTGCAACCGGGCATTAGTGATTTTATTTTGGCAAGGTAATTAAGAATCATTTAAGAATATACTGTTGGCTGAAAAAAAAATTACGGACAGTTGAATGCGTAAATATTGGTAAAAAATAATTATGATTGATTGATTTAGTTTTAACAAAAATTCTTGAGACTTCACTGTATATTACATTAAATAAGTTCCAAATAACCCATGGGAAATGAATTGAAGATAAGAAACTAGTAAATTGCATTTTATATTTGAGCTTTATTTTGGAAAGAAACCTGAAACATGTCATTACCAAACTGAGTTAGCTAAAATTTCTTCACATTGGGTGTTATCCGTAGTTTCACTTCGCAGTAATGTACATAGGTGGTTCCTCAAACAGTCTACATTACAACCGCTTGCCAAAGAAGTATCTGATTCTCTATGGAAGAATCTGGAAAAAATGTAAACATGTAATTAGCTTAATTGTAGTAACCATAAAACATGCATACCTAGCATACAGTTCTACAAGGTACCGATCTTCGGCCATGGCTTCAGCCAAACCACGCAAATCTGACGGAGCCGCACCGTCAAGACCATAAGCATCTTTGAACGTGTACAATTTGTACCACAGAGGACGCTGGGACGGTGTTAAGTTTGCGTCTGTCAAATTATAGATCCAAACATCAAAATCGAGTACTTCCTGTAAAGCGATTGAAACTGTGATATTCCATTTGGAGAACACACATCACCTTACATAGCTTTCAGAATCGACCCTATAAATCTTATAATTTGGATTATTGTGGCTAAAAGGAGTGAGACTACCACCATTCCATGCTACATTAATCGGTTGAATTGGATTAGAGGAGTTATGATATACAATGAATTGATCATTGTGAGTATGACCATTGAATGCCGCTGCAATTGTATTCGCAAAACTGAAAGGAAATTGTCTAATGGCAAATTAAAAAGTGTGTGATTTTCTTTACCGTTCAAGAATGCGTCTGTATTCGCGACTCCAGATCCAAAATGTTGAAGTGCTGCTTGATGGAACATGTGATAAAATATGCACAATCTCACCGTTACTTTCTGCTTCCAATAAAGTGTCAGCTAGCCACTGTAACTGTTCAAATGGATCTACGTAGTCATACAACAACCAGCTAAAATTTGAAGATAAAAACGGATCATTAAAGGGATAAATAACTTACAAATTGCCGGTATATCCAACGTTACTATTCAAAGCAATAATTCTAAAGCCAGGTTTAACCAATACTGTATAATAACCTCCTTTTCTAATAGTTTCTCGGGTTTCATCACCTAACCAATCGCCCCAAATTTCGGCGACCTGATCGAAAAGCCATTGCGTAGTAATGAATTCATTTTCAACATGAGAAGGACTGAATCTGAAATCGACTATCAAAAAAATGGACACGCCGTTTAATGTTCGAAACTTACAGATTACACGGATGAGGTTCATGATTGCCTAAAATCGGATAAATCGGAATATTTGGGAATGCGTCTTTCAATGTTTGGTATATAAATTCATTATCACGGATATTAGTTTCTATCGAGGTACCCCAAACTAAATGTTGAATGATATCTCCGGTGTAATAAAAATAATCTATTTCTGACTGAAATGGGAAAGAAGTTTTGATTACTCATGGTTTCCTTTGAATGTGAAACTTACGTGGATTTCAGAAATGTAATCGACCGCTTCCGTGATGGCATGAAGTGGAGCATCACAACTACGATAATCGCCCCAATATCCGGCAGCATCCTGGGGATTTGGTGGTGGTGGACTATCCACTTGACAGCAAAGTGGATCACCACAAGCAGCGTTACTGCCGGGTGCGTATAAGGGATCATAATGAATATCAGTAATTTGCAGGATATTGAGTGGTGGCAAATTGGATATTTCCCCCTAAAATAGTAGCGTTAATACGCCCAAATAAACAAACGTAGTACCATACTTTTGGAACATTAGGTGTATTTCCTGGTGGAAGGGCGACAGACCATTCGTTAAAGTATCCTTCGCATCCATATGTTTGGAGATAAATGCCACAGAAGGTTTCAGCATGCAGGGTCGGTCTACCTCGAAGTATATGGAAAGCAGTTGGCTATAAAAGTTTCTTATTAAATGCTATTTAAAAAATTAGAATAATAATCAGGCTAATAATAAGTAATTTATATTCGTATCTTCATTAGAAAGTGCCCAAGTAAAACGATTATTATTTTAAAGTAATAGCTCACCGCATATATATCAAGAACACCGTTGCAAACAGCTGGACTTTCAATTTCCAAATCAACACAGAGTGCAATGATAATTTCCTGAAGCAAAGCGTCTGGTATGAGGCCTATTCGGAACAAAATAAGAATCTCTTCCACGATGACATTGCAAAGAATACATATTTCGTCAGCCCTAACGTCCTTTGGTGGATCGCTACGAAGCGCATGCTTCATCTTCAAGGAATGTAGGTAGCTACGAAACTCCTCGGTGAAGGTTCCATTGTCTACGAACGTTCTAATTCCATTCTTCACCTCAGACTCCCGGACTAGTAGAAACAGTAACGTAATCAAAAACGTGTAGTGGCTTTTTGAAGAATAAAAATATAAAATTTAAATAAAAAATATTGTGGAATCAAATTGAATTGTAAAGGGAAACGTGACGATGAAATTAATTAAGTATTTAAGTCATTTGCAAAAGAATTTAAGTTAAAGTTTCCTACCTTCTGAGCAAACGCCGTAAATAAGAATGACAAAAAGAGAAAAGAGGAAAATTTTTTGACCCATTTTACCCTGTTCACTACTCCATGGAGACGAGAAACAAAATAAAGAAAATTTGCAGGTACTTAGCTATTTAATTGCGACAATTCCTTATCAGTAAATTAAAGAATTGATTATCGTAGACTTCATTGTTAACTCACATTGTACGTATGCATAGGATTAGAATCAGGTTTACTATTTCGTAATAATTGCTTATCATTAAAAAAAGCTTTTCTTTTGAGTTGGAAAAATTGTTTACTTAGATTGAAAATATCGATAAATTTCATTATACGATTTGGTAATACTTATACGAATATTAATTTCTAAACATTTGGAAAATGTTGAAACCATAAGAGTCCATAAGTGATTCAGTAATAAGCATTTATTTGGCCGTTGAAAACGAACACAAAATATATAATTATAAATAATCGGACAATTTAAAAGTCGATGTTTAACAGCTTCTTCAGGATATATTTATCCTGATAATAATATATAAAATAACCATATGAATGTTGCTACGAAAGTATTTTTATTTCAGTCTAGTTTACATTTTATCTGTAGATATCGGTCCATCAATAACACACGTGCATCTAACGTGCGAAACTAAGAGCAACTTCCGCTATCGTTCAATTTTTAACTGTTATTAAGCGTTTTGCGAAAATGTAAACATCAGGTGTTTCTCTTGATTAATTAACTGAACAATTAATTTTAAGTAGTTAACGACACAAAACCGTTATCTCATTTCAGTATCTAGTATGAAATTTTACTTACATCACGCGATTTTACTCTTATTTAATCAAGGAAGTGAAGTGACTTGCATATTTATTGCATTGATCATTATTGTCGCCCAGGTGTGATTATCTGTAAGATAACATTAATTTTTCTATTTACGTGTGAATAGTAGATATGGTCAAAGTTTAACAGAAGGCAATTACAAATTATTTTGCCTTTTAAGGAAGGTTTACTACTTTCTTAATTCTTAATTCTTTCTTAAAATTCTAATGCTTGAAATGACGATTTAAACAATTTTGCTAAAAGAATCTGAGAACCCTCGAACTTATTATTTATTTACTTAACAAGGTAATTTTAAAGAAAAATATCGTATGCAAAATAGAAGTAGCAGAAAGCCTAATAATTTTTTTAAAAAGATAAATTGGCATTTACTGTACACAAAGATTCAAGCTCTGTCTTATTTCCTTTAAGATTTATTAATTTTAATTTGTAGTGATGCCTGCGTTTATTCAGAAATGGATAAAATCGAAGTGAGAGTTGTCATAAAGTTACTCTGCAGAAAGGGTTTCTTGCCATAAGAAATTCATATCAAGTTATTAAAAACTCGTCCCGTGATTTTAAATTGGGAACAAAGCCTTGTGAACATGCACAATCAAAAACAATAGTGATCAAAGAAAATGCTGATTTGATTCATAACGTGTTACTCAATGGTCGAAAATTACAGTGAAATTTACAGAAACATGTGGCTTTTCAATAGGCAGTGTTGAAAAAAAATTGTGGCACGAATTGGATCTTAAAAAAATCTCTGCTCATTGGGTGCCTAGAATGTTAACGGATAATCCAAGCAGCATAAAAAAATCACCAATGAGATGCAAATTTGGTGATAACTAACACAGATCCGGAAAAGTGAATGGAACCTGGTCCTTAACTTTGATCCAGCGTCACAAGTACAAAGTATGCACAAGGGTTCATGGAAATTTTGGGGTCACTTCTTCCGCCAGTAAGATCATGGCGGCAATTTTGTGGAATTTTGTATCTCTATCTTAAAGATACAAATGGAAATTTAATAGGAAAAGAAGAACAAAAACTGAAGAGACGGAAAGAATATTTGTATGAAAAACACGAAAGCATTGAAGAAGAAATGATACAAGAGGATGAAGATGAGATTTCCAGACCTGCGCAAGAAGAATTTGTCGAAGTATTAAATTTAATGAAAGATAATAAAAATCTTGAAGAAAACGAACTAGTAACAGAAAACCTCAGATAAGGAGGAAAATGTTTAAGAGAAGAATTGTTATGTCAAATGTGGGAAGAAGAGAAAATGCCAAGCAGATGGAAGAAAGCCCTTCTGCACATAATACATAAAAAGGGGGAATTCGGCTAGATGTGAAAATTATAGAGGACTAGCTTTACGAGGTACTGCATATAGGTATGGTGGCAGGCTACATTAATAAAACAGAAAGTAGAATTTTATGCCGAAACTGTGTTTGGTAAATATCAAGCAATGGTAAAACAAGTGTTAGCTGGAATCTGCGAATATGACATCCTAACACATCCTCTTTATGGATTTCAAAGGTGTTTATGGCAATATAAATAGAACTAATCTGATGAGATTGCTGCTCAAAATTTCCACTACAGGAAATAAACCTGACGTTGAAAAAAACTAAATGCGCAATAAAAATTAACGGAGAAATAAATACTGATTTTGCAGTTGAGAAAGGTGACCCATTTTGCACAGTATTATTTAATCTAGCACTAGGGAAGACTACAAAAGAATAGAAAGGGAACTATATACCGGGTTAGCACAAAGTCTCGGAACGGTCGAATAAATTTGTTATTTGAGAAGTAATGTTTTTGAAATTTGGTACGGATGTACAGGGTGTTTACTAAACACGCGGCAAAATTAAGGTGGTTATTTCTGAGGCTATTTTAAGATTTTTTTGTCCTTGGATGATTTTCGGAAAGACGCTTTGTTTCGAAGATACCGGACGATAAAAGCTTTTCGAAAAGAAAGAGTACTTTATTACTTTCAAGATTCTTAATTAGAAAAACTGTTGAATAACTTCTCCTCATTGACTGCTGAACTCGTTCAAAACACCAGGACGCCTGTTCTTGACATCGAGAGAACTTTACAGTTCTTAGGAGAAAATATTGAAATCACTTCCCTGGAAGTTCACTTTCGTTTCTCTTGTTTGTCAATCTGCTATTCTTGAACGTAGGTGCATGGGAATGTGATATGAAGTTAATGCGAGAACTTCTACGATGCTTTTACGCCGTTGCCCGTTCTATCATCGAATTTTAACCAATCAAAATAGAGCTGTGTGGAATGTGACGGCGCACAGTGGTCCAGAATGAAATTCTAGCGCGACAAAATTATTTTTTTACTTCTAAGTTTCCAAAATGGTGAAAATAACAAAATTATGTACTTTTAAATAAATTTTCTAAAACAGTGATTTAATATCAAAATATAATTAATTAGTTCTATACAAAATTTCGCCTGATTTTGGATTGTTAAGCATGTAAAAACTAGATTTTTCTATTTAAAAAATGAACTGGGAGGGATACCATCTCAATTTTTTATATGTTGCGTAGAAATGATTATATATTGATATTCTCTTGGTTATTTTAAAAAAGTTTCACGTCAAGTATCCAGCAAATGCTTATCTTACCTATAAATAAAAAACATTTTAAGTAGCGACATCTTTCGATCGTTTCTTGACCTGACATTGCAGTAGGATTGACAAATTGAACCCAGTTCGCTACGTAATAAGTCATCCCATGCAAGGCGGCCATGCTTGCTGTCAGAGCATATGAGAATTTTAAAATTTTTTGTGAAAATCGGTCTTGATTGTAGCGGATTTCTCGAGCAGGCTCTGTATAGCTGTTTCAGGCCTAGTTGGGCCTTCGTCAGCAGAACCGTAGCTCGAGAACTCCACTGCAAGCCAAACCGATCTGTCCAGGTTATTCGCCAATGCGATGTGAAAGTAATGAACATTTTAAGTAGCGACATCTTTCGATCGCTTTTTTGACCTGACATTGCAGTAGGTTCTGCTGACGAAGGCCCAACTAGGCCTGAAACAGCTGTACAGAGCCTGCTCGAGGAATCCGCTGCAATCAAGACCGATTTTGCACAAAATTTTTTAAAATTCTCATATGCTCTGACAGCAAGCATGGGATGACTTATTATGTAGCGAACTGGCTTCAATTTGTCAATCCTACTGCAATGTCAGGTCAAAAAGCGATCGAAAGATGTCGCTACTTAAAATGTTCATTACTTTCACATCGCATTGGCGAATAACCTGGACAGATCGGTTTGGTTTGCAGTGGAGTTCTCGAGCTACGGTTCTGCTGACGAAGGCCCAACTAGGCCTGAAACAGCTGTACAGAGCCTGCTCGAGGAATCCGCTGCAATCAAGACCGATTTGCACAAATTTCTTTGTATCACAAAATCTTTTAAGCGGACACTAAATCGCGCACTATACACTTAACGTTTCGCAGTCGTTCGGAAACGTTAAGTGTATAGTGCGCGATTTAGTGTCCGCTTAAAAGATTTTGTGATACAAATTTCATCGGACAAGAACCAACTGTAAATACAAATTTTTTTATAAGTAAAAAGTATAAAATATAAACACATACTAGTTCTCCTGAGAATTGAAGTTCTACTACCACCAGCCAGTAGAAATAAGTTCTCATGAGGTTTACGCGATAGGAGCTAGTTAATTTTTCAAGAATAGCGTCTGTAGGTTTTCGAGAAAACTCCGCCTACTTCTTACGAGAAAATAGTTCGGAATTATTTCAAGAATAGAGCTCCAGGGGTGTTTCTTATTGCATTATACCCATCAATTATCTTATTTTTAAATTTTTTTTCATTTTCCACTGGAGTAGCGTACATTAATGTCTTCAAATTACACAATCGTTTTACTGAGACTAAATTACACGTTTTAAAATATCCAAACTTTTATCGCCCTGTATCTTCGAAACAAAGCGTCATTTCGAAAATCATCTGAGGGCACAAAGATCTTAAAATATCCCAAGGAACAACCCCCTGAATTTTTGCCGCTTGTTTAGTAAACAGGCTGTATAGTTAAAAATAATTTAATTATTGTGATATTTTTCACTCCTTTTTCGCTTACGGTTTGACAGGAAATGCTTCCAACTTTCTTTTTTTTAATGAGACACTTAATATATTTTCACATCTTCAAATATATCAACATGTTTATTTTTATTGATACGAGGGCAACACACAAAATTTAAAAGACTACAGATAAACGTAAAATAAAAATATTTTTGAAAACTCAGAATTCATTGAGACATTACGTTGACTGACTACATCACTGGCAAGTTATAAATGGGGCACAATTTGAACATTTATTGTAGTCTTGTAAAATTGTAAATTTCAAATTGTTTTGAAAAATATTTTGATTTTATGTTATCTGAAGTTTTTATTTTTTGTATTGCCTTCTCGTGAATAAAAATAAAGATGTTGATATTTCTGGAGGTAGTTTTTTATTCTGAATTCGAAAATGCAAATAAATATTGAGTGTCCCATTTAAAAAAGAAAAGTAGGAAGCATTTCCTGTCAAACCAGAAACGAAAACAAAGGTGGAAATGTCATAATAAATTAGTTACTTTTAGGGCCGATATTTCAATCACAAGTTAACTTTAACCTTCAGTTTATTGCCACAGGAATAATTGTTTTCATAACTGTTACTATGGGAATAAACTGATAGTTAGAGTTAACTTGTGATTGAAATGTCAGCCCTTAATTATACTCGTATATCCATAGCCTAAATTCTAAAAAGAATACTCCTCAAATAACAAAGTTATTTGACCGTTCCGGGACTTTGTACTAACCCTGTATACAGAGAGCCATCAATGTTTAACGTATGCTGATGATGTAGTTTTACTAGCAAGAAAGAAAAAAGGAAGTAGAGGAAATTACGGAACCATTAATAGAAGCTGCAAAATATGGGAAGACAAATTAGTGTACCAATAATAATAATAATAATAATAAATAAATAAATAATATATGAAGTTAAAGAATAAACAAAAGGAAATTTAGAGCAGACAAAATTTTAAAACATTTCATGTATTTAGGCATTACTAAATATGAAGAAGGTACAAAAATAGATTAAGAATTGCCAAAACCAATACTTGTCCAGGAGGTTTAGAAAAAAAATTAAGACCCAAAGAAATACTATTCAGAAACTCAAAGATAAAAATATACAAGACAGTTATAAGTCCGACGTTCACATAAAAGACGTGCGAGTCCTGGGTATTGACAAAGAATGCAATCTTGAAGTTAGATCGTGGGAAGTGGAACGAAAAATTTTACGGAGGATTTTTGGTGGAAAGAAACTGGTTGGCAAAGAAGAAAAATAAATGATATTTAAGAATTATACGAGGAAGCAAGGCTAGAAGACTACAATTGTTGGAACATCTAAAAAGTTTAGAATCATATCCGACGATTAAAGACAAAGCCTGGAGAACTCCTGAAGGAAAGAGAGAAAGAGGTAAATCCAGAAGGCGATGAAAAGAAACATTAGTAGAAGACCTGGAAGAAAAACAAATAGAAGACTGGAGAATAATAGCAAGAGACAGAATGAAGTGGAAGAGAATCACCAACTATGGCCCTCAATGGCCTACATAAAGTTTATGTTAATTATTGACTACGTCGGCACATTATCACAGGCCCAATATTATGTGGATCTTATATCGAAAGATCGTACAGCAGCCCAAGGAAAATGACGTGATAAATTGAGCTCAGGCGTTTTGTTTCACCACAAGATTTGGGTTTCAATGGCGGGTTTCGAAATTTTTAACTACCTGCTTATTCTTCAGGTCTGGTCCCCAGCGATTATTTTCTATTCTAAAAGCTGAAGAAACATTTTCCTGAACGAAGATGTAATAGCTAGTGAATGAGTGCCTGGCAGGAGAAGAAAGGGATCATTTTTCCCTAAAGCAACGAAGCTCTTCGTCATCGTTACAGTGAATGTAAAGGTTCGTACGCAGGAGATTATGTTGAAAAATAAAAATACACCTCATTACTTTCTTGAAATGAAGTACCTTACATATAATCGAAATACAAATAATTTAATTAGATTAGATTAGTATTTAATAAAATTGATTTGTATCTTCTGCATTAGGAACGACCTTTACCATTGAGAAATAAATAAATTTCGCTCTGTAAAAATAACACGTGCTGGAATCTAGTGACCTAAAATCGTGTCGGTTCCTGGGTTAACAACTCTCCTGAGGAAGTTAACTTTTAAAATTTGTTTCGCTTTTTTTAATATTATTCATGAAGTACAAATAGTAATCAGTATACATTTTTGTATCAGCTATGTCGAACGAACGTTTGAAATAAAGCTCAAGCATTGTTTCTGAATGTACTTTGAATTTAAAATTCCGTAAACTGATAATTTTTGAATATTTTGTACTTATCTTCAGTATTACATTTACATACATGTGAAAGTTACAACGAGAAATATTAAAAAGCTTTCACAGATATTTAAAAAACGACATCGTGTTTTCACATTATCTTTCATTGATTGACATTTATATTTATATATTGAATGTATAATAATAATAGTTTATTATTTTCAATTGTATTTATTCTGAAAAATTTGAACATAAAGTTTAATGCATCACTGAACTTATGTATAATTAAAACATGAAAGTTATTTTTATTTAACTCATCTGGATTGCAATATTTTGCAATTAGTGGAATTAAACTTTTTTGACAAAATACCAAAAGTGCTTTGAATAAAATTTCTTTTTGACAAGAGCATTTTATTTAAAGAAAATACAGCATCTGATTATTACCAATTAGCTAAAATTTCATCGCATTGCGTGTAATCTCCTCGTTCACCTACTAGAATGTTGCACACTTGCCCACGAAGGCACCCATCATCACATCCGCTTGCTAAAGAAGGTTCAGATTCTCTCCTGAGGAACCTGTAAATGAGAGTCCAAACAAACAAGTGTAATATACAAAATGTTGCCATCTATAGTTACCTAGCATATTGTTCAATAAGAGATCGATCAATCACCATCCTTTCAGCCAAATTACGTATATCTGCAGGAGTAGCACCATCCATACCATAGGCTTCCTTAAATGAATATAATTTAAACCATGCAGGTCGTCGGTCAGGTGTTAAATTTGCTTGAGTTAAATTATAAATCCACGTGTCAAAATCAAGTACTTCCTGCAAATAATTTACACTCGAGAAAGTGTCAATTAAATTAACAATCAAGAACGTACGTAATGTTCGGCGTCTACAGTATAAATTTTATAGTTAGGATTATTATCACTGTACGCTGTTAAACTGCCTCCGTTCCAAGAAACATGAATTGGCTGGGTAGGATTTGAGGAGTTATGAACGATAAATAATTGGTCCTGATGGGAATCACCATTAAAAGCTGCACCTATCGTATTTGCAAATCTAGGAAATGCAAATATTTAAGGCTTAAATTTAGCCGAAATCGTAGCTTCATACCGTTCAAGAATACGTCTGTATTCTCGATGCCATATGCTAAACAAAGACCCCGAATGAGAAGGGATATGTGAAAGAATGTGGACAATTTCGTCGTTCGTTTCCGCTTCAAGAAGTGTATCTGCTAGCCATTGTAACTGCCCAAATGGATCAACGTAATCATATACCAGCCAACTAAAATGTGGAAAATCATAATGACCACTCAGTCAATTTATGGATGGATACATACAAGTTACCAATGTAGCCAAGGTTATTATTAAGAGAGATGATCCTAAAACCAGGTCTAACTAGAACAGAGTAATATCCACCATTTCTAATAGTTTCTCGTGTTTCATCACCTAACCAATCGCCCCAAATGTCGGCAGCTTGGTCAAAAAGCCATTGTGTTGTGACTTGTTCGTCTGTGACGGAAGATGGGCTAAAGCTATTAGACAATTACAAAGAAAACAATAATAATTTGTAATAATAATAATATATGTACTTACACATTAACAGGGTGAGGTTCATGATTTCCGATAGCAGGATAAACTGGAATATTAGGAAAAGTATCCCTTAAGATTCCATATATTAATCCATTATCTCTGAGGTTTGTTTCTCTACTTGTACCCCAAATTAGGTGCTGTATAATATCTCCAGTAAAGTAAACATAATCAATTTCGGGCTAAAATAGAAAGAATTTGGGAAAATTGTTTGAAGGCGCAGAGAAAAATTTACATGATTTTCCACTATATGTTCCAGGGCGTCAGTGATAGCGTGAAGTGGTGCATCACAATCACGATAATCACCCCAGTATCCTGCTTCACTTTCTGGATTTGGTGCTGGTGGCCCAGTAACTTGGCAACACAAAGGTTCCCCACAGACAGCATTACTGCCGGGTGCATACAAGGGATCGTAATGTATGTCACTAAGCTGGAGCACGTTAAGGGGCGGCAAATCGGAAATTTGGCCCTAAAATATCCACCCTTCGGTTTTACAAAATATCAACATCACTGAGCTGTAGCTTACTTTTGGAATATCTGGAGAATTTCCCGGAGGAACGTCTATTGACCAATCATCAAAGTAACCTGGACATCCATATCCTTGCAAATACAAGCCACAGAAAGTTTCGGCATGCAGAGTTGGTCTATTATTAATAATGAAGAAAAATGTAGGCTGAAAAATTATGTGCAATAAAAACGAAAAAAAAAAACATTATTATAATATAGCAAACTTAAGAGAAAACTTACTTCATTTATTTGTATATGTATTTCTCAAGAATTTATATTTTAGTAAAGTTCACTTGTTTTAATACATAATTTTTAAAACGTTCTTGCAGTGTCATTTAACACAGTTTTGTATTTTGTAAGCAGTCAAGTAGGGAATGGGACGATTCGCCGCCGCCGATTCGCCGTCGCCAATTCGCCGTCGGACCAATTCGCCGTCGCGTTCACAATTTCAACTTACTGATGACTTTTAGTCATCATATAATTTAGTTCTCAAATAAATTAAAATGGACTGTAATCTTATACCGGGTGTTCTGTGAGGAACACCCAATATTTGGAGAATGTATTCAGGAGACTAGTATAAACAAAAATTGCCTTATGAACATAGGGTTAGTTTTCTCTCTGAAATCCCCCTGAACATATTCTCCAAATATTTGGGGACGCATGTATCGAAACTGACATTTTTGCAAATTTTATTTAATTTTTCTTTAAATGTTTCTAAATTCTCTGTACAACCGAAACTCGAGCCTAATTTCTACCGCATTTCTGGAATTACCGGTTATATTTAATTGGAATTACGAAACTTAATTATACAGGTTATTTGAATAATCGAATGACCGGTTATTTTTAATTCGAATTATCCCATCACTAGTAGATACTACAGAGATATTTTACTACAGAGATATTTTGTCTCTCAAAAGTTATTTCGTTCTTAAATTAAGTTTTTTTTTTTAATTGTATTATTAGTTTCCATTACGAAATTGTCTGTTTTTATTTTTGCTTCACGTTCCTTTATTCCTTGTAATTCGCTTTCCTTTTTGAAATCGATCGCAGTTTGTTTTCATTCCTCTCTATCTTACTTCCTTATTTCTAAATTATTTCGTATTTACAAAATTATATCTTCTTTTAATTAATTATGAAATGTAAATAATATATACATGTATCATTAATGACAAATGATTTATTTATTTTAAAACTACCGACGGCGAATTTACCGCCGGCGAATTTACCGACGGCGAAGTGTACCTAGGACGAATTGTACCTACGGCGAATTGTACCTACGGCGAATCGGCGACGGCGAATCGGCGACGTCGAATCGGCGACGGCGAATTGTCCTAAACCTGTCAAGGTTCATCTCTAACTTCGGCATGTGATACCATTTTGTTTGTGGAATAAAAAAAATATATCGCAATACTTTTCTCCCACAACGTTAAACATCGAAACGTAAATTTCCCAAAATAGTTTAAGCGCCCTTGAATTTTAAAGGGCACAAGTATATGTAATTAGCAAGGTGTCGAATACCGACCTTCCAACGAAGTTTTTATTTCCCGAATGCATGCGTTTATTGATTTAACTGGAGCTTACTGGAGTTACCAAAAAAATGTATTCTTTTATCTATAAACAATAATATTTCTGATCTTTTTTCATAAGTAATTATTTCCAGCGGAAACGAATGAGATTTTTAAAGAGAGCATAGTACCCCCGTAAAATGTAAAGAAATAAATTAGAATAATACAATAGATATTTTTTGATTCGGCCCCAGTCGAGTACTAATAGTTCATCGACAAGCAAAGGACCCAATCGACTTCCACAGGTTCATCGACCTTTTTTAAGTTATCATCGACCCCGTTGTGAACCCCTGGAATCGACTGTGATATGTATTAAGCAATTTATTGTGCCATACATTAAAATAAATAACTTGAATGGCTCTAGCACAGAAGCATGTTCACAATTATTTAAATTAATTAGTCTCAAAATAAAAATGTTCAGTTCTGAACGGAGGTGGAGACGTAAAGGTACATCTTAGCTTGAGTCACATCTAAATAATTTCTCTAAGTCAAAATCAATTTAAATTAAAATTTTTTTTGGAGGCCAACGTCTAATATTACTGAAAACATTTTCATTTAAATATTATAAACATTTTAAATGACATGACGTTTTGTATAAAGATACATTGCACTATAGTAGTAAGGATGCTCGATTCACAATACATAAGCTGCCCAAAACCAAAATAATTTTAGATCTTTGTGATTACTAGGGTGCATTTTTTTTAAAATGCCATAAAGGTTGCCCATGAAAATTAAAACTCATGTCGTAGCTTGGCATCTAACAATGCCAAAACTGAAAATTTAAAGTACATGAATGGAGCTAAGACATGAATTTTCTTTTCCACAGCCACCCCTTATGGCATTTTAAAAAAACACATAGTACACTAGATGATTATATAAATTTATATTGATGATCTATACAACGTGGTATCTATAGTGCTCAAAATACATATAATCTGTTTAGAACAATTAATTATTAAGATAAATATTATTATGTCTCTTTTAGTTTACAAGACGCTGAGATCAAAGAGAGAATTGGATACAACGATTTGATCCGAAATCATTCAGCAACGTGAACATAAACTGAATTAAAATTTTTGTTCTTTATGACGTAATAGATTTTATAAACAAATCTAAATTTAGTGTGAAGTGCTGATAATTCTTAATTAACAGTTAAACTATAAGTTTTTTTCCAAATAAATTTTTGATAAAGATAGGCCACGCAAATGAAAACGTCGCTACCTACAATACAACACTACACAATTAGAGTCAGAAAATTTTGTTTTAAATTTTTACATATACATAAGGACGACTATAATGTCTAGTATATTACATTTTTTTGGAAAAAGTCAATATAAAAATGAGAACAGTTAAATTTGTGTTAAAATTAGTAGGCAATTTTAAAAAAAAATTTGCCATGTGATCGATTCTAGAAGTACTTTATAGTTTATTTTTAATTTAGTTTAACAATTACAGAAGACATCACTAGTTATAAATACCAAGGATCATCTGAATTGAAGGTCTTGGGAAAACCGCGCAATTAGCTTAGAATAGTCTGCAAGGTAGATTTGGTTGAAGGCTTACATTTGTTTAGAAACAGTCTTAATGCATCGATTAAGAAACTCAAATGTGTGTATGTAAATACAGCGCATCTGAGAATGCTGTAACGTAGGTATTATTGTATTGTTTTAAATGTAAATGTTTTTGTTACTGAAATTCTATTTAAGATTGCGCAAACTTAATCAGAGTTTCTTACTTACCGAATGCACATTTACGGCACCCGTACAAACAGCTGGACTTTCAATACCAAGATCAATACAAAACGCAATTATAAGTTCCGCAAATAAGCTGTCCGATATCAATCCAATCCTGTATATAATCAGGACTTCTTCTACGATAACGTTGCAGAGAACACACGTAACTTCATCTCTTACTACTTTCGGTGGAAACTTGCGGAAGCTGTGTTTCATATCAAACGACCTCAAGTAACCGCTAAATTCATCAGAGAAAGTTCCATTCTGAACGAATCCTTCGATACCTGCTTTTATTACAGATCGCGAAACTGGAAGAAAATAAAAGATTACGAATTTTGGGAAAGCAAATTGATAATTCCAAAGAAGTTCAGGTACGAAACAAACAAAAAACGATTTGGTTGAAGGAAATCTTTTAACTGATTTCAGGTCACAAATATTCTACTCAACGCATTTATAACTTACCATGCGAATACGCAAAGCCACATAAGAACAACAGAAATAAATATTTAACCCACATTGTGCAAGCTGATTTACTACTGACTGAATAGGACGGGCTCTTCTTTAGAATTTTTAAATTAAATCAAGATAATTCTTATCAAGGATGAAGTGAAGAGTAATTATTGTATCACGATACTTTTCCTTTTCAGTTTCTTAATAATATGAAGCTGTTTCCTCTGAACCAATTACATGCTATATGTGCAAATTCAAATTTAATTACGTGAAATGATTAGGTATTTTTGCATTTTTTCAATTTATTTTCAAATAGAGTTTCCCAAATTTTCATTATTTAGAATCCATAATATTCTTAAAACTGTTCACGTGGTAAACACCCTAACTCTCCATCTCTAACGTAGTTACCAGTTCAAGTTCATTCCATACATACGTGGAAATCGTACGGTAATTGAATTATAAAGGCTATCTCAGCATCAATCAATCAACTCAATACGGCTTTCATTAACCTCATGTCAATTAAATACGTTAGCGTCAGTTTCTCTTGGAAGCAATCCAAATCTGAATATTAGGCAAAGAGTACTCTTTTAAAGGCAGTGACAGTTTGTCCTTACGATCTATCTGCATATGTTGCATAAAACATTTTAGGAATTCATTCTTTTACCTCCAATTTAATTAAATATTAATAACTATTTATTAGGATCTCAATGACCAGTTTAAATTTCAGCTTAAGTAAAAACGAAATGTTAAATTATTAGACATCGTCAAGTACGTATCATTTATTAAAAACAATTCTACTGACCAAACATACCAAAACAATAAATAACTTTGTAACAATAATTAAATTAGTATTAATACTAATATTTCGCAAATGCTGTTATCGATAAATCTATCCGAAATTAACTGATTTTAACGCGCTTAAAACTTGAATCTAAAAATAACGAACGTCAGGAACGGTCAATCTTGTAGATCTCCTGCTTCAAATTGCTGGTTCTTTAACGGTAACCTAATACCTATACTGCACTGAGAAAAATAAACTGTTCAGTCAACCAAAAACACGTTCAGTTAACAGTATTTTTCGTTTACCTATTAGCAATCACGCGTGGTCATTGAACCAACAGTCAAAAAATGTTAAATATTTTAGATTGAATCAACTCAATATTTTGTTTGAGGCAAGCATACAATGAAGACATCTTTCTAGTTGCTTTAATGCCCAAGAAGATTGATACAAGAACTTTAGATTGTTAAAATTGCTAAATATTTTATTTGTCTGAACGCTGTTAGGGAATTAAAATTATATTTTTGATATGTTTAAAGTAATTTTTCAGTACGGCTAATAAAAGCGTAGAGTCAATTCAATCTCTACTATCGTTTAGGAAAAATCAATTAAATGTTCACCTCTTTGCGATACTGCCAAAGTAAGATAACCCTTCAACCTTTGTTGAGGTGACAAGAGGAGCTGAATAAACCTCAACGAACTTTATAATGTCGGTCGCATTCGAAATATGAATGACTTATCCGTTTAAGAAACGATGTCGAACAACAAGGTTATGCTGGGACAGGCAGTAAATATACGTGAAGTTCTAGCAGGCGCCATCTGGAACTCGATAGCTTATTAATATGGGAATTAACCCTCGCTTTTACTTGACTTAACATTTATTACGTTAAATAAAAAATCAAAACAGACACACAAAAGCAACAGCACTTTACGATCATTTTGAAATTTCAACTTTTTGATTTAACATATTAAGCACTTTCGTTTTAAGGAAAACATTTACATCGTTCAATCAAACGTAATAGTTTAACATTTTTTTAGTGTTACTTCAACAATTTCCAAGATGTTCAGTTAAGAATATTACCGTTGATACAAGTACATTTTATTTAAGTCAACGCACAAAAAGTTGACATTCAAAAAGTTGTTGACTTAACTACTTCATTTTTCTCAGTGTGCCTCAATCGCACGAATCTCTAATAACGGATAATTTACAACAATCTAGGTTTATGATAATTTGTTGTTCATTCATGCAGTCTTCAAGTAACCAATTGAATATGCTAATAAACGTGTTTTTCATAAAGAATCGCCCCCGAACGTCTCGAACAATACAAGACGTATTAAAAAAAAAAAACGCTGAGGATCCAGATGTCAGCGACTATTTTAGACTAATGATTACCAAAGTTGTTCTTGAATCAATTTGAGAGGTACAAGTTACGGGCGATATTTGATGATAATATTTTGAAATATTTTTTACAAAATGTGTTTGTTGTTTCATCATTATTTCTAAATCCTTGAAAAGAAGCGAGACAGAAACGATTACTTCTCTTTACAACGCCAACGTTCCTATCACGTGAATTGCTAGGATGTAACGTACCTCTCCCTAATTCTGTTTATTCAACAGATTGTTCCTTTTACGGAACCAATAGATACAGAATCAGTAATCGCCTTTGCTTTCCCAAACGGCGATATTTGTATTCAGTATCAGTTATAAAGAGCAGTTTAGGATTCATTCAGCGCGAGTACGTATCCGAATGGTAAAAATAACGTTTACATGTTATGTACAAATTAACGTTTGAAGTAACATGCAGATTAGCAAAATCGTTACATTTTCAAGTACGTATCCCTTAAAAATTCGTTGTTATGATAAACGATAATTTTGAAGAGATAGAGAACAGAGAAATATAGAACAGATTATTATTATATAGGCGCTTACAATGTGAATAATAAGTAGATGTTACGTGTTATGCAGATGTTGTATGGCAATTCTTTACTAAAAACTAAAATTGAACAAAAAAAAAAGATGATCAAAAACAACCAGTCAGTATGAATATTTGTTAAACTTTGTGACAGAAAATTGAGCTTCTATTCATAGTTATTTATATTTCTAGTGGGGTAAGAGTATTATTACAGCACTACGAGTAGACCGAACCACCTGTAATATCCTTGTATCATATATAAAATTTTATTTACAACTGTCCAAAATTAAAAAGTCAAGAATCCAAGGTAGATTAATTTTTTTTTTCAATATTATTTCAAATTTGTTATAAACAACACTGCAGTTTTCAACGCTTTCGCGACAGATTTTGTAAAAATAGTGGACTCGTGTAAGTATGATTGATTATGAGTGATTCAGAAACAGAAAGAGTGTATTTAGAAATGGAAGAAGCTGCTGCAAATGTGATCTCTTCACTTTTACCTGATAAGTTGAAAACCAATTTCAAACAATTTTATAAACGATTAGCCGATTGGTATACATTGAAGAAAATAATTAATGAGGCAAAAGTGAAGATATTACATTACACCACTAGTTGCGCAATAAGCTTCATTATTATTTCAATATTGGACCCAGAGATACCTGTAAAAATGTTTTTATCGAAAACAAAATTTTAACTCTTGCCTCTATCTACATTTATCGCTGCCTAACTTATACTTTTTCTAACAAAAGTAAATTTACAATAAATCAAGATATACATGGACGTGACACCAGAAATTGTGATTTATTTACAGTAACGAAACATAATACAGCATTATTTGAAAAATCTCCGGTATATGTGGGGAAAAAATTATACAATAAACTGCCTTCTAATATTCGGGGGTTGGCCGATATTGCGCTTTTCAAAAAATGAGTCAATAAATTCTTAATAGAAAATGCCTTTTATTCTGTACAACAATTCTTACAATATTAATTTATGTTCTGTTTGTTTTCGTTTAATTGTTTTTATTGTTATTTAACGAGTCTATTGTGCTAGACCTGTACAAAAACTACTCTAACTTGTTATTGTAATTGTTCTTTACACTTTACATGTACTATATTTATTGACACAGCGTTTGCAATGTAATTTTTCCTTATATTATTTGTATATTATTAATATGTAAATTGACATACCACAACTACCTGTATGTAGCACGTGATTAATAAATGATTGATTGATTGATTGATTGATTGATTGATTGATTGATTGATTAAATTGAAATAGTGTCAAATGAATGGTGTAATAAGAGTTGTTCTAATAACGACAAATTTAAATATGCCTTCCACATTCGTACTTTTTTTTTTATAAATGTCACTATTTCATATTTTAAATAATTTTAAAATTATTCACAGCAGCACCTAAGTGGAACAATACAAGACGTATGTCACTAAATGTAGCGTTAAAACATCCTGTAACGTGAGAGACACGTTGACGCTGATGTTACCTGTTATGGATGGGATACATACTTAAAAATTATTGCGTGTCACAGTATAACATCCATCCCTCTAATAACGTACAACTTGTTACGACGATTGAAGGGAATACGAACTCAGTTCATAGGTCCTCTTGAAATTATGCAGCTACGCTCGGTCTCTTTGTTGGTATCTCATTTCACTAGCTCGTCTATCATAATGGCTTTAATCGTATTCGTGTGTACTCTATAAACAATTTTCCAGGTTATATAAATATTTATGCAGTGCAGGACCTCTGGTCTTCTGGTGGCAAATATTACGTCATACGATTAACATTTTTCGAAAATCCTGTCTCGATCAGAACGGTAATCCGTACGAAAGTTTTCCAGTTTTATTTCAAGGCATTGGCAATAGATCTTGCTTTTTGATTTCGTCTTGCGTAACCTTCTGGTGATTTATTAAAGTGATCTGTCACTATCACGATGTATTTATTTTTTCATTAATTTTTGGAAACGAGCCATTTTTCCAGAAGGGCTGCAGATCGTTTTCCAACGTTGAATAGATACAGTTGTCCTTCAATTTTTGTTACGTACTTGCAGCCTATGCTTTAGGATGTAACAATATTATATTACTTCAAGAATCACCTCTTCACCGTCATAATTTCATTTATAAAACTATTTATCTTTTTAAATTTAAAGCGTAAAGAGAAGAAGGATTACTTTTGGCTGTAAATATTTCTTTATGACTAATTATTTATTATTATTGAATATTAATAGTAGAAGGAAATTAACTGCCAAAATCATTTAAATCAATATCGTCGGTCATCTTTTGCAATATATGAAAAAAAAGAGAAAATACCATAAAACAGAACGAATCAAGTAAAGATTTGAATTTAAAAAATGTAAACAAAAAAGTATTTGCAGATTAATTGAATACGTTCTTCAAATTCAAGATATTTGAAAGAGGAACAATTTTCGAATCCGCCGGCAGTTCAGTTCATTATCTACAATCTCACGTTTAATTGTAGTACTCTTCCGGCAAATGTAAAACTGAATATAATTGTGAGACAGATCTGACAAAAATTGCTTTTTACTCGGTTTTAACTAAAGAAAAAAATTAAATATTAAAAATCCTTTGTTAGATGAACATGATGAACCGAAGGTTAAAGGTACTGCTGATACAGCGAAATTTAATAAACAGATTGTTATCATTACTTACCTAAAAATACATTTAAAGATCATCAATGATGTTATCAGACGTTAATAATTAGGAAGGGACCACTTACCTCGAAATAATTATTCTTATAGCAGCAGTGCATAATTAGGAAGAAACCACTTAGCTCGAAATAATTATATAAGAGCAGATAATTTTTGCCGTTGATGACAGCCTGGTTTATAGGACCATAGAAAAACAATTGTAATGGCTTTTATTTTTAGGAAATAGAACAAATGCGGATCATAAATCGTGTAAATAAACATCAACAGGAAATTGTTACTTGTAAAATTAAACTGATACAATTGATTTTATGAAAATTTAATTTGCTAATATTAAGAAACCAAGTCAACACAAATCTTATATTTACTTATTGTTAGCCATTTCTGGAGCCATTTCATTCAAGTAACAACATAATGTGAGTATGTCGGCAACCAACATATACGATTTGCTGAGCTTGTGCGAAACCTTGTAAACCGGTGTCGTCCAAAAAATCGACTGCCTCAAAGGGTAGCAAATCAATCAATTTTTAATAATGAAAAGTTTGCGAAAAAGATCAGTTACTTTTGTTTCATATAATAAATACTAATAATTTGTGCATTTATTATTAAATTTCATTTTATTAAAGTTCTCTGTATGTTGGCGGCACTAATTAAATTTTTTAAGCGGAAGTGAGGTAAGATTATCTTAGAATCGGTGTAAAAGGAACGCGACAATTATTTACACAAAATACTTGCGTTGAAAAGTTTCATATTGAAGTAGTCGCTAACAATTATTTCATTTACTTAAATCAAACTCGTTTCACACTTCTTCTTTAAATTACTTATAATTTACTTTTACAAATTTTGAAATCACATCTTGACGTAAGGACTTTCTTAGTTTTCTCCTCCTCAGGTATTCCGTTAAGACAAGTTTTCACTCGCTTTTTATGTGAGGAGTCCAACCCTTTGTAAAAAGTAACGCAACAAATATTGGAAATTTAAATTTTGTAAGTCTGACCTGAAATTAAATTGTAAGATCTTGTAAACCAAACTTGCAAAAACTCGTAACTCGTACATTGTACATTTCTCCATGTAGGCTACAAAAATTCGTCTTTGCCAACTGTGAGGGGATTTTATCTCATTTTCCTAGAAACAGAGGTGTGTGTCAACTGCAAATTGCTCAAAAGTGACAAAACTCTTTGCCGTCTTAAAGCCCTCTAAAGTTTCAATGAGTGGCTCAAGCAAATAGTCATAAGGAGATAAGTCCGGACTGTCAGACGACGTTCAAGTAGTGTCCAGAAAATTTCTTTCCTTTGTTTGTTTTAGAGAAATAGAGCGTTTTGAATCCGCTTGTTACGTTTATGATTCGATTCCGGTTCAAAGAGTTGGCAGTAGCAGATGGCATTCACTCCTTTTCTTTCGCGAAGAAAATTCATCTAAATAATGTCTTTGGAAAATTGTTACTGATTCCAAATATCTTCTTTTGTAGTTTCTTTGGTAAAGAAAATCAGTCGAAACACCATAGGTATTCGAAAATCCAAAAAACGGTGGCAGTTCGATGGAAAATTATTAGAGATTGATGGCAGGACTTCTTTCTTGCAATTTTATTATTTACCATCTATTTTCCTTGCATGTGCAAAAGTGTTCTTTTTAATTTTATAAAAATTTGATGATTCATGATGTACATTACTCTTTTGAAAATCTTATATTGTACGGAATATTACAGCGTAAAACGACCTGTAATTTATTAGATTAGATTCAAGTCAGGACACGACGCGTGATTTGGCGAGCGTATGGGCTTATCAGACCAACTTGACGAATGCAACACGGCAAACTATGGTCGTTTCCATGACATTTGATTTGGCGAACTCAAGGACTCGGTAAACCAACAAGCCATGGCCGTTTTCACGATGCGGGAAAACTTGCGGTTCTATCACAAGTCGGAACAGTAGACTAGCCTAAATAGACGTGTTTTCAAAATGAATCAGAGTAATAATTTGATTAAGATAAGTAAAAAGGTTGAAATCGCAAAGCTTGTGATTGGCGAGTTCATGTGCTCGGCAAACCAACTTGACGAATACATTCGACAAGCCATGGTCGTTTCCATGGCGCGTGCCCTCGTTGCTTTGACTCCTGTCACTTTACTGACGGCAGATGGGAACATCAAGCCAAGCCAAGCAGCTCAGGACTTGGCAAATCACGCGGTCAAGGTTTGTTTGTAAAAAATTTAAATTTATTTTGAAATACTAGCAGGCGCAATCTGTATGTTCAGTAGGAATCCATTGCATACAAAATTGCGGTGATTACGAGGGCCATTTGATATCTAAGGTAGCTAGCTGACAGTGAAGGGGTGGAATATAAAAACAATTTTTATATATTCTTCAATAATCTCCTGCGACCCCAATACACTTGTTGAAATTTTCTAAAGACTCCCTACTCCATTTAAATTGTTTAAATCAAAATTTTACAGTTTTACAAGATGGAGAAGCTCCACTGTAAATTGCAGACATCATATATGTATGTATATACAGGGTTTTTCATTAAGAGCGACGCATTTTGTTTTTCAAATAAAACACCGATGTCGTGAGAAATTTGAGATTATTTTTACTTCGGTGTAAAGTACAGTTAATGCCATTATTGATGGAACCACAACATCATTCAAATGTCCTCTACGGAAGCGCTGACAGGAATGAATTCGTTTAAATATGGTTTAACCCAAGTTTCCATGAGTGAATTTTTTTAGACTGGATTGGATGCTCTGGACTAGGACGACATGTGGTTGCAACAAGACGGTGCCACTTGCCACAATGCCAATCAAACAATTGACTTATTGAAAGAGAAGTTTGGTGGAATCGATTATTTCCAGAAGCGGACCAGTCAGTTATTCTCCTCGCTCGTGCAATTTAACACCCCTAGACTTCTTTCTGTGGGGTTATGTCAAGTCGTTAGTTTACACAAACAAACCAGCAACATTACACGATTTGCAGATCAACATTAAAGGTGTCATTGCTGATATTCGACTCAATTTAGGTGAAAAAGTCATGGAAACGAGTTAAACGGATTCCTTCCTGTCAGCGCTTTCGTGGAGGACATTTGAATGATATTGTGGTTCCATCAATAATGGTATTAATTGTACTTTACACCGAAGTAAAAATAATCTTAAATTTCTCACGACATCGGTGTTTTATTTGAAAAACAAAATGCGTCGCTCTTAATGAAAAACCCTATATTTACTTTCAAGTATTCCCTTCTTTTGTGAGAAATTCTGTTATTGCTCAAAGTTCGTTTAGTCAGTGGTCCTGATTTACCACGCACCAGTAGTTTTAAAAAACTTCAATAGTAATAAAGCTATACGAACGAGACTTGGCTAAAAGTCTTTTGGTACTTCAAACAAAAAAGAAATGTTTTAGATTTCATGACCCCCTTCATAGTCAGCTACGTTAGATATCAAATGGCCCTCGTACGTTTCACCTAACAGCGGTCTAAGGGGATCTCAACATCGGTCGAGGCGATCTCACGTCGAAAGTGGGCATCAATTCTCACACAACAAGAAAACATCGGAGACGAAAAGCTACAACTCGACGAATTCCAGAAGAAACAAACGTATTTTATGCTATTTCATGCGGGTTACTTTTCATTTATTTATTTGATTCTGAACGCAATCATGTATCGCAGAAGAAATTCACAACTTATAATTATTCATATTCATCTTCAAGATATAAATAAAGATGCCCATTGTAATTTTAATTTCTAAATACGATTTGTTCAATTCTGATTATTTTTGTTTTTTTATTGTAGTGAAATTATAATAATTGTGTAAAAAGAAACAAAAAAATGAAAAAGTTTTAATGAGAACTATCGAGCAATTTTTTTGCTTGATTTTCTTTCTTTTACCATGTCCCTGTAAACTCATTGCATTGAATGTTATCTGTAGTTTCGCTTTTAAGCATTCTGCACAACAAACTTCTGAGACAATCACTGTTGCAACCAGCTGCCAGAGCTGGATCAGCTTCCCTTGATCGAAATCTATAATTTAGTAAACCTTGGGGTATCGTTATTAAATCATTTGCAATGCAAACCTAAAATATTGGTGCAAAAGAGGTCGATCTTCAACCATCCGCCAAGCCAGATCACGTATACCGCTGGGAGATAAATCTGCCACACCATAAATGTCTTTAAATGTATACAACTTATACCAAATTGGTAAATTTTCTGGACTCAAGTTTGCGTCGGTCAAATTGTAAGTCCAAAGTTCGTAATCCAGAATTTCCTGTTAAAGTGAATTTTAGAAATTCCATTACGAAATAAACGTAATTATCAGATTTACGAAAGTTTCTGCATCGACGCTAAAGATTTTGTAGTTTGAATTTAAATTGCTAATGGCGGTTAGACTTCCACCATTCCAAGCAACTCCTACAGGTTCCGAAGGATCAACTGAACTATGAAATAAAGTAAATTCATTTTGATGGGTGTGCCCAACAAAGATTCCAGTGATGGTTTTGTAATATCTAGAAAATAGAATTTTTTATGGAAAGGGAATTTAAAAGGAAAATCGTGTTTACCGTTCAAGTATACGTCTAAATTCGCGACTCCATAAATTAAAACATGTTCCGTCGCTTGACGGTATATGGTTAAGTATGTGAACCTTTTCATCGTTTTTTTCAGCTTCATATAGAGTGTCGGATAACCATTGCAATTGGCCGAAAAGGTCTCTGGTTTCATATAATATCCACCTAAAAATTAATTAAATGTGGACAAAAATTTGATGGTTTCGATTGTACATACCAATTAAAAATATAACCTGCATTACCGTTTAGAGCGATTAATCTAAATCCTGGTTCAAGTAATACAGTATAAAAACCTCCTCTGCGTACAGTGTCTTTAGCTTCTTGGGGCAAATAATTACCCCAAACTTCTGCGGCGTCATTATAAAGCCATTGTGATGATACATTATCTTCTTCAATGCTTGCCGGAGCAAATCTGAATTATATACTTATAAGTAATTAAATACAAAGAAAACGGAAGAAATAACTACGAAACGTACATGTTTACGGGATGAGGTTCATGATTACCAAAAACAGAAAATAATTTCGTATTTGGAAAAACTGCTTTCAGTTCATCTTGTATAAAATGAATCGTCTCCAAATTTCTTTCCCTGCTAGTATCCCACATTCTGTGACTAATTATATCGCCAGTGAAATATATGTAATTAAAATCTTCCTGAAAGAGATCATTTTTTAAGAAGTACAAACTTCGAATGAAATAACTGACGTGTTCCTCTTTAATTTGGTGTAGTGCACTTTGAATAACATTAAGCGGAGTATCACAACCGCGATAGTCTCCCCAATACCCAGCTCCCTTTTCGGGGTCGTCAGCCATTCCCAAGTCGGATTGACAGCAAACGTAAGTGTCGCAAATCGCGTTACTTCCGGGTAGGTAGAGCGGGTCAAAATGTATATCGGTCAAATGCAAGATCCGAAGTGGTTGCGACTCAGAAGTTTCAACCTACAATTCTGTAAATTAACTCGAACCTCGATTTAATATCAAATCAAGTGAATACTTTTGTTGTGGGAACTTCTGTTTTCTGTGGAAAGTTAATTGACCATTCTGGAATATTGCCTTTACATCCGTAACTTTGAGCTACTACAGCACACATGTGATCGGCTTGGATGTCAGGTTTGTTATCCACAATATATAAGCCAATATCCTGAAATTATTTTTGCCTGAATTGTTTGCAGTTAAAAATTTGGTGTTAAATTCATAATTAGCAACATTACGATGTTAATCTCGACGAAACCTTGACAAGCTTGTCGAGTATCAATGCCGAGCAAGGTGCACATGTCAACCACTACAGCAGACAAATCTTCTGCAGTTGCCCCATTTCGTCGTTCAAGAAGTAGAGCATCTATCACTGCAACGCAGGCAGAACACAAGATATTACTGTTTATGTAATTCTTAGAGTCAGACTCAAACAGATGGGTGAGGTTCGTTGCAGAAACAAGTTGCCAAAGTACGTCAGTAACTTTACCATTTTTTATTGATTCGTGAACTTCTTTCTTAAATTCAACGCCGATACCTTAAACAATAATAAATTTTCAATGTGAATAAATTAACGTCAATATAAGTGAAGGGAAAGGGTTTATTAGCGTAAATGTAAACACTTACCTTCTGTGGCAAAAGTACCTATATTCAACACACTAAAAATAATGATGTATTTCGCGATCATCCTCGTTATATTCGCAGTATACTCAATAATCTTAAAATCACTTGTGTTGCACATTGTGCTAAAAATTGTAAGCAAGTCTCAATTTTTATCGAATGCATTCCATCAGTATGTGATTATCCTAGAGATAAATAAAAGAACTTTTAATTACGTTTTCTTCTCCACTTTAAAACGAGTTTGTTATTCTTTTTTCGTTTTAATAGCTTTTTACAATACAACTGATTTCAATACGTACAGGTGAGAACATGTAATTGACAGAAAGCGGTAGAGGCATGTAAAAAAGAAGGAGGAACCTTTATACGTTCTAGTCCAGGCGTTATCCTACTTGGAATCTAATGTTATTCCGTTTGCACTTCATAATTTTCAATCTGCAATTTATTGCACTACGTTGCTAAGATCTCAGTTTCCGTCAGTTACCGGTATGTTGAAGTATGTGAATAACTTTTTCATTAACTTAGAAATACATAATTAAATACAATTGTAAATAAATAAAGATATTTGAATACTAAATATATTTGAAGTGGCATTTTAATTTATCAGAACAGATTAAATAAAACATCAACTTAGAGAAAGAAAGCTACTTTAATTTAAGCGATAACCTCCAATCTAAATCAGCAATTACATTTTGATTGTTATCCAAAAGTAATTAATTATTTATTACATGAACGAACTATCAAAATGAAAACAACGTTTTCTTAAATGTTCTTGTTTGAAAAACGTCTTTCAAAGAACAATTTAATCTGCAGCATGCATAAATAAAGATGACATCAGTTTCAAAACGAAACTTTAATGATAAATTTATTATGAAAGGTCTCGAGGGGTTACTTGGTTTAATTCCCATTTCACACAAAATTGCCGACCTCACTTCGTAAGCTCTACGGTTGCAAACTCGGTTCTTGTGCTGAAAATAAACTGGCTCACGTCCGTAGCTCGACTGATTCGAGCAATTCATTGCAGATATCATGATGTGTTTAAATCGCTACGCAGTTCGTTATTTCAGACGAGATAGTAGATTTTAATTTTACCTTCCTTTCTCTCTTTTGCAATACATTTCCGCTACTAGCTAACCATTAATACCAAACACAGTTTTAGATTAATGTGAAAAGCAGATGCAAAACTTTTGCTAACACTTTCTTAAGTTTGCTAATCACAAAAAATTGTTATAATAAAATTAATTAATGCACTGGCAATTTTAATTATTGAAGTTATTATAGACAAGAACAAAGAAAATATTGATCAAGCAAATCAGTACAAGTGGCTTCCGCCAAAGGAAAAATATAAATTTTATACTATCTAATATAATTAGAAAATTATTTAGGGACTCTCTTAAGGAAAATCGACGAAGTCAAGTGGTTTGCTCTGTGAATGGTATCGATCATATGTCACCAAAAAGCAGCACTACTTAAAAATAGAATTCAATAAGAATTCTCGTTTACAAAACCGCCGAATATTTTCGGAGCATTACGCACCTAATGTCTAAAGTCAAGTGCAATTTACAATTAAAAACTCTTACCTTTTTCTGACGCAATTTGATCGCTAGTTTCAACCTGTTCAGGTGCATCCTCTCGCCGTGTTCGAATGCAGGACCCGTGGGATCATGATTCAATAGTACCTCGAGTTCGTAAGAGCTTCGCGTGTGATCCAGGAGAGCGGTGGCGAAGTCCTGGCACTGCTTTCTCAGTTCTTGATATTCTAACTTGAACTCGTGTTCCATAAAACTCAGTCTGGAAGGAAAATCTTTCTTGAGATGTTGTTAAAGACAAAAGGATCGTGAATGCATAAAATGTGTTTTCGTGAAACCTTATGAATACATCCATAAATTTTCATATATTTGACGCATGTTCTCTTCCACAGTTTTATTGTATCCGTACAAAGGGGTTTTAGCCTGAGTACAGATATGGTACTTGTAATAATATTTCAAGTCTAAATAAATTATATAATAACACGAATAAAAATATAAACTTATTATTTTCATAGTTTAAAATCAGCGATAACGCCAAACTTTTGTAAACATTTTTTTTAGTATTTTTTCGCATAACTGCATGTTTAGTACCAAATCAGTTTTAGATTGAAATGGCATAATTTTTTAATAAATAAAAGTTATCTACAGTTACAATAAATAAGTATGTATACAATGATGCACATTTCGACAGTGTTAATACTATCAAGTTTCCACTGAAACTCAAAGAGTTTAAGTTTTCCTCTCGACCTGAAAGTTTTGTTTATGAAAGCACTGCGAATATCCAAAAATAAAAATCTAAAAATAATTACGAAATCATACGAAAAACATCCGGATTCGCACGGTGACTGTGAAATTACTGATCCACAAATGTCGATTTTTATGATCGAAATTAACTCACGTTTCCGACAAAAGCTCCGTGATAGTTAGTTAAACAGGAATTATGTGTTTAGGCGGCCAATTCTTATAGAATGTAATCTGTTTACATCACTCTAATTAAACATTTTATTTTATCTCATGTTTTACAAACATAACTAAGCAATAACTACAGTGACTTGACTTTGAATTTTTTCGATACTGAAATACGAGTGTCCCTGGCGATAGAATAAAATAATAAAATTTATTGAATTCGATACTTGATAAATAACATTTTTTTAAGATCTTTTAATTTTATTTTTATAACAATTTAGAACTTATATACCATTTGAAGACTTTCACTTTGGCCAATAGTGGTTTCATGAAAAGCAACAAACAGCATACGTATTTGATTGGTTCAAATTAACGCGTGTTACAGTAGAAGTTCTGCACTGTAACAAGTAATACTTAATTCCCACACATATTGCGAGTCACATGCTCTTTGTTGCTCTTCATGAAACCAAAGCATTAGCTAAGTAAAAGTCCTCAATCTACATGTATGTATGTAGGTATACACAGTTGGTCTGACTAAGACTAGGTATACGGTTAATTGTGAGTAAATGAAGGAGAGGCTCATTGAAACTTGTGTGGAAATGAAATAGAGATATTACAATGTTGCGTGCGAAGGTAGGAATGCTGCGGCCGGAGCCTGGCCTGCGTTATCAATCGGCAACGTCGATTGATGTAGCTATTTCGTTTACTCATGCGCTTTCTACTATTCTATCCTTCATTTACTCATGATAAATGCATAGCCAGTGGTGGTCAGGCCGACTCAGTATGCAGCAATTAAAGAAAAATAAAAACATAGTTAAGTTTATTAAAACAAGAAATAAACCTTATAATTCGCTTGGCGCTTAACGGGTAATTACACTTCATTTGTTTAAAACCCCTCCACCGTTACAAATATTACATCAACCCTCACAAACCTGAAGGGACTGAAATATCCCAGAAGTACTTCGCTGTTATTAATCTAACCTACCATAATCGCGCGTATATACGGTCTTAGTCTGTAGGGATTCAGTTTCAGATTACGGAACAGAGATAGAATGAATTTAATACCGCCAGCCGCACGCCGAGTTCATTTGTAGGATTATTATTGTGGAAAGCATGCGGCTTTTAGTTGGTCGATGAAAAGAATCCGAAACCGAAGAAACACTTGTCGCGTAATTAAACGTATACCTTTATAAAGTTACCGTACTTTTGTTTGAGTTTATTTCTAGAAAAGTATGTCAAAGAATATTCCTCACCGTTGTTCCAAACAGGCCATCAATTTGTCTTTGTGTTAAACATGTTTTTTTACAATAAAAATCCAATTACTAGAGCTAACCCATTGAACACAGAAATACAAATTCAGAGACTCCACTGCAAAATTGGGTAGCACGTAAAACGAAATTCAATTTGCAGTAACTTTTACATCTTACTGCCCATTAAAAAAATGTTTGCAGTATTGTGTACATTTTATCTCGCTTAAGTTTCAAACGAGAAGGCACATTCATATGAACCTCGACGTTTCTCTAAGCTTGGAATTTATAAAGATTTTGTAAATAAAGTTTTGCACCAGCCACTGGAAAGTTGGTATCAATGCAAACAATGATAAATTGTACTCGTAGAAATGATTTATTTATTCTTCCATAAAGATGATTTATTTATCCATCCATAAATCCATCTCTGAATTAACTGAATAAGAGGAAACAATTTTTTAATCAATCTACAACCGAATTTTTTCCGACGAGGATTTCTTCAATTTCGCAAAAAAGAAGCTTGATGGTAACTGATTATTCGGTTTTGCATTTTCAGCCGTGAGGGTAGGGAAATGTTTATGTTTGAACATGCTTATCTTGTACAGTGTGAAGTCTTCAAATTGAGACTTCTCTTACTAAGAAAGTACAGATAAAGTTCTGTAATAACCTCTTCTTTCCACTCTTAGTTCCTAAGTTTCAGACACAGTCTCGTGTTTTGTGTCGGGTCTCGCATTTCTACATAAGTAATTGTCAAACATTTTCCTGCAGTTTTTTCGTTTTCAGTTCTTGTACCTTAGTTCAGTTGTGTCTAATGTTAAGCTTTGTCAAAAGTAAGAGCAGTTGAACGAATTTGATAGGAGACGAATTATTTGTTCGTGACAGTTTTTTAGGGAAATTGCTAACTATGCAGATGGACTCAACTTAATAAGACCTCGTGAAGCCTGGATAAACAGAAATAGAATGTAAAAGAGAGGAAGAAGCTTATCAAGTCGGCTGCTTAAGAGACTTTAAGAGGTCGATTTTCAACCACCAAGTAAATGACAGATGGAATGGTTTAACGAAGAAATTCGCTCCCTAATAGTCTGTCAGCAGATAAAATATTTCAGCCTCACACTTACAGATCGTATCTTTTGGGATATTATAGGTAGAAAATTAAGAAATTTGACATATCAACCACAACTTGAATGTTTTCATGTTCAAGGAATCTACAGATGTATTTCTTTAAGTATTCATTTATCTGGACGCTTTTACGAGTTACAGAAAGTAATTATATTGTACAAGAAAACCGAATTCAGTAGTTATATTTTTTGAAAAATGTTTAAAATACTCATACTGCAATTCTAAATCCTTGCAATCACCAAAATTTAATATTCGTTCTGTTTCAACTTTAGCAGATGTTAAATGAAAACCAGTAACATTATCTACTTTCCTTTTACGAAAAACTAGATTGTGATATATTGACATTAAAAAAATGGTAGAGTAGACTACCTGCGAAGTTCCCAGGAGAGCTCGAAAGCGGTGAGTATTGGATCCTTGGATGACAGTGCTATGAGCGAGGGAGAGGCCAAGGCACGATATGCGTTAATGCGGGATCGTGAGTGTCGCAAAGAATCCTCCATTCTCGACGTCACGCATTCGTCGCAGCCGCATCTGTAACAATAAAAGATTCGCCGTTACAACAAAAACTTTTATAATAAAATATCTTCATAGAAGCGGAGCACTTTCACGTCGAGAAACCCCTCCGCTTTTATAAAAGAGAACTCAAAATATTGTTTTATTTGCGGAGAAAATATTCCTTAAGGGCCGAAAGTAACAAACTGGATTGTGAGTTCCGAGGAAAATTTAATAAAACAGCGTAAAACGATAAGAACACATGGTTTAAGGAAGACATTCCGTGCAGTCTCAGAAGATATCGGTGTGAGCAGAAAACGAGAGAGCTATTGATATTTTTAGCAAAGAACAGTAAATATCAAAATTTAAAATAAAAAAGCATATTTGAAACAACATATTTCATTGTCTCATATTTATAAACAATTTCTACCTTAAATAACAGATTAATGTCAAGCCCAGTAATTGAAGTCTGAAAATGAATATACAGGCTGTTACAAATTCGAGGCTCACCATTGGGATCTCAGAAACGGTAAGAGATACGAAGTCGGTTAAATTGGGGCAAAGTTGCGTATTTTGATGCAGAATAATAATCTGTTCTGAAAAATCTTCTACGATTTGTAGTTTTTGAAATATTTCCAAAAAACAAGAAAACGTAATTTTCTTTTTTATTTTTTTCTGAAGTTATTATTGCAGGGATCATAATAAAATTAATACTTTCTAGAGGCACTTTTTTAAGCTCTTTACGATGATATCATTAGATTTTACTTAAAACGTTTCGTCTCGTTCTGACCATCATCAACTTCATTTTTTCTTATGGGCGCTACATTGGATTTTAATACCATTGAATAGATCTAGTTTTTCTGATATCACACATCCCTATTTAATAATTTGAAACAGCTGGAAATACAAGAAATTGTTGAAAATAACACTGCAAAGAAAAACATGGTATGCAATGAAAACAAAAACCAAAAGAGTTTGATATACCTTCGGAGTTTTATTTCGAATATCACGAAAGCTGATTTTTGTAAAATTTTTAGATCTAAAAATGGACGTTATGAATCCAAGAATGACGTAAATTTAAAAATTTATTGTGCTGTTAACAGCAATAATTCAGTAAAAACGAGCGAAATTTCATTCCAACAATATCCAGAAAGACTACTAGAAAACAATAGTTGATTAGATTTATAATTAAATTATACATTATTATTATTAAAGCAAGAAAATGTCAAATTAAATTATGTATGTCTTTAGAAAACTTGTAGCTTAAAAGATATTACTGCTCGAGCAAACATTCTTTCTTACAGTCTTATAATTTTATACATTTTATAAATAACTATTAATTACCTCTTCTAATAATTCTTCATTCTCATCATCATTAAGGCGATCTCGATACGTCCTTCGAGTTTTATGAAAATATCCATAAAGTGCAATGTTTCTATCTAACTTAATAACATTGTTCTGTGTGGATGGCAACTTTCTAGGTATTATTGGAAGTAAATTTCTCTTGCTATTACTAAATTGTTATTAGCACGATACATTTTTAAATTTACAAGAAGAGATTTTAAAGACATAATTTCTTGTGATACTTTCTTGCTTTAACTATAAAATGTATAACTTAATTACGAAACTAATTAAATACTGCGTCATCGTCATTGTTGGAAGTAAATTTCTCTTGCGATTACTAAATTGTTGTTAGCACAATACGTTTTAAAATTTACGTCTTTCTTGGATTCACATCATTCATTTTATATCTAAAAATTTTTCAAAATCTGCTTTTGTGATAAACGAAATAAAACTTCGAAGGTATATCAAACTTTTTGGTTTTGTTTTCACTGCATACCTTTCTTTTCTTTGCAGTGTCATTTTCAATAATTTCTTGCATTTCCAGCTGTTTCAAATTATTAAATATGGATGTGTGATATATGGAAAAGCATCAGAAAAAATAGATATATTCATTGGTATTAAAACCCAATGTAGCGCCCATAAGAAAAAATGAAGTTGATGATGGTCAGAACGAGACGAAACGTTTTAAGTAAAATCTAATGATATCATCGTAAAGAGCTTAAAAAAGTGCCTCTAGAAAGTATTAATTTTATTACGATCCCTGCAATAATAACTTCAGAAAAAAATAAAAAAGAAAATTACGTTTTCTTGTTTTTTGGAAATATTTCAGAAACTACAAATCGTAGAAGATTTTTCAGAACGGATTATTATTCAGCAACAAAATACGCAACTTTGCCCCAATTTAACCGACTTCGTATCTCTTACCGTTTCCGAGATCCCAATGGTGAGCCTCGAATTTGTAACAGCCTGTATATTGTTACGATTTTAAAGGTTCTATTAATTTTTATTTTAAAACAAAACACGATATAGTTAATAAACTAATTTATTTAAAAGCAATACCAATTTATTTATAACTTACACTATAACAATAATTTATTTACAAGCTTATGTCTAATTTATTTTAACAGCCGAGCGAAAGTCTAACGCGAACTTTAATGCCGAACTGTCCAATGCCGAATTGGTTGTATTCTACGGCTGCTGGCTTTTATAAGCCAGGGCTGGTTATACGTGAACTTTCCCAAAGGGTTCCAAAGTGTCTCTTCTATTCCACCGCCGGAATTCTCCAGGCTGTCTGCAGAAGCCTCTAGTCTAAGGCGCGTCGGCTGTGACGCAAGAGACAGACTGACGCCGGCTGGTGTCGACGAATCATTACAATATCGTATGTTTCGTTTTGGCTTGGAAATATATCATGTGCAACATCTTAAGCGCATTTGTGTTATATTCTTCAATTGTATGCTATCGCAGTGCTCAGCTTGTACAGCGATTTAGGTGTAGCTTAGTGAGTAAGTGATCTCTTGAATTGTATATCCTTTATTTTATAATATAGCCATTTCTGTCCTGTTTCTTCCTTTTCTTCAAATTCCAATGTAACAATCGATATGTATTTTGGAAAATTCAAAGCAATGTAAAGTGTTCGTTTAAAATGAAATTAATATAAAATATCGAATTAATTATTATAACAATAAAACAAAATTTGAATGATTTTATCATTATTCGTTTAGATGATTCAGAATAACTTAAATGCATCAGGTACTAAAAAGACATTTTTTCAAGAAAAAGTTTTTAATTCCGACAACCCAAGTAAAATGGCTTGGAATGTGATCAATAAGATAAAAAGGTTAATGCTAATCAAACCAGAAACATACACATTGCAATAAATAAGGATGACTATATCGATGATGATCCTCATGGGGTTGCAAATTTATTTTCAGATCATTTCCAAAATGCTTCATATAAATTAATTGAAAATGAACCCCGTCTGAACTGCAATGTTGGATCAGGGCATAATAAGTGTATGTTTTTATGTCCCATTAGCAAAAATTAAATTAAGAAAATTATTACAAAGAAATTAAAAAATAAATTGTCATCAGGTCCTGATAATATTCCCCCTGTTATTCTGAAAAAAAAAATATTATCAGCTATAACAGCTCCTCTTACTTACTTAATTAATCTTTTGTTTCAAGCAGCACCTTTTCCCGATGTTTTAAAGATCAGTAAAATTTTGCCTGTTTACAGAAAAGATAATTCACAGATTATGGACAATTATAGGCCAATTTCAATTAGGGTAAACTTGCCTAATTCGTACCTGTGCTTAAATCGTACCTCTACAACTTCTCGTAAGCCGTAATGGTGATAAGCACTTGTAGCAGCGAAAACTGTGAATAACGATGAATAACAGTGAACTACATGATTTAACCTAGCCATGTTATTGTGGTAGGCATGTAAGAATCCAAGTATCTTATAATTATCAAAAGCATAGTATAGAAATGAACTAACTGGAACGCGAAATCCGCCCACATAAAAAAATTATGTAACCGTAGCAGGTGTCCGCTTTACAAAAAAACCTTGCGCTAGATTGCGACACGATGGACATTGCAAAATTCTCAGAAATGCACCTGCAACTGCAGTAAAGATGATAGTCGACCTCGTGCTATTAAAGGCCCACGTGATCAAGGAAAACCAAATAAGAAGGTAGTGTGGCAAAAGCACAATTATCAGACAGCTTCAAGCAGTTTGGTCGCCTACATCTCCAAGAGCCCGAAGGCATTTATAGAATGTCATAGTGGGTGTTGCTGTTCTCCAAAAGTCGTTTGTTTGTGTATGGTTGGGTAAAAATTTTTATTATTGATTTTTACTATTTCGGCTATGTTTATAAACTAACATTGCTTATCTTAATTATGAGATGCTATTTTTCTCGTCATAGAATTATTTTGAATTTGTTTTATGTTGTCTTGTGTGTTTTTCTGAAGTAATCTGTAATTGCATTTAAATTTTGAATTTGTCCAAGTTGTGTCTCTAGTAATTTAACTAGACTGTTGTCTATATTTATTTATATAAATTTTGTCTTTATTTTCAAGTCAAAGTTATTCTTAAAAGAGGGAACGTAATTTTTCGTCAATCCCGAAAATTACATGTAGTGGCGGGCAAGGGCTGAAATCCTATTCGGTATAGCAATATCTGGCTCAAAAACTCAAACCAGACACCTATAAACAAAGAAATTGCTACTTGTGTCCTTTAGGGTCTGATTCAAATTTCAGTAAAAGAGTGAGGAAAAGAAGTCGAAATTGTTGATAATTGTGGTGTAATTAATTTTGGAAATTAAGACCTAGTTTGGGCATCACAATAGAACTTCTCTCTTACTCTCGTCGAGATATCTAGACGCACATAGTATTTTGACGAAGCCTTGTACTAAAATTGATAAAGTTGAAAGCAAAGGATAATTCATCCCCTTTCTTCTGTTATCATTCAATTTTAACCTCCCGTCCCTCACAGGCACACTATGGAAAGTTATTGAAAAAGTAAGTTTTTGACTAGTTTTCAATTAAACTTTTACGTTACTCATAATGATTTTGCATATATTCTAGTGAAGATAAAGAATGAAACAAGTTTTTGTGCAAAAGTACACCTATCTGCAATGTTATTTTTGGTACCGCTAACCGCCGGCCAGTTATTAAAATTTTCTTTGGGAAATTTAAACTCACGATGGCGTTTATGTCTATTTCGTACCAATAGCTGAAAATAGTTCTATATCAGTTCGCACTGAAATAGAAAACATATTTCTGAGGTTTTAAATGCTTACATGTTCAAATAAACTGTCCCAGGGAACTACGGACACCCAAATTCTAACAGAAAATTCATACAAGACAATTTACATGAAAAGTTCACTAAAGCAAAGATGAAAAGCACACCTTAGAACTTAACAGCAAATGAGACTTTCAAAAAGAAAAACAGTGTTAAAAAAAGACAGCCAATAAAAACAACAAGAGAAAACGAAGAAAAAATAGGCAAAAAGGCCGAAAACTGGTTCGATACGATTTTGGAACATTGATCTTAATTCGTACTTTTTTCGTGTTTTTGAAAAACTTTTGTTTCTTTTAAGAATTCGTAATTTTTCATTTTTGTTTGCTTGTAGAATTATTGACTTTGTTAACAAAGAGTTTATTATTGCTATGGCGGTTTACTTTTCTTCAAATTTCTTAAATTTATAGGCTTATATTCTTAAGGGGTACGAATTAAGCAAATTTACCCTACGTCCATTTTTTCAAAAATTTTGGAATATGCTTTTCTAAGTCTACTTTTAGAGTTTTTTATTAAAAACTCGAATAATTAATTATTGTTAACATGCTTAATAAATCTACCAATACTGCAATACTTGATTGGTATGAAACGGTAATGGCTTATTTGGAGGCAGGCAAGTGCCCCGGTGGAATTTTTTGCGATCTCAGCATGGCATTTGACTGCGTCAATCACTCAATTTTAATTGAAAAACTAAACATATGCGATGTGAGAGGGGTTGGTAATAAATGGATCCAAAGTTTTTTTTAAGCAACAGAAGGCAACTTATTGAGGTGAGAGATTCTAAAGAAACTGAAGTATTTATTGCTTGTTCTGAAGTAAAAACTATTAATATAGGTGTCCTTCAAGAGTCGACACTGGGTCCTATACTTTTTCTGATATACGTAAACGACATTTCATCATTGGTATCTGAAGGTTCACAGTTCACAGTATATGCTGACCATACCACTCTTGTTGTCTCAGGTATATCCCAAGAAGCAACAGAAATAAAATGCCATTTACTTCTAGAAGACCTACACATAATAGCCATGATACATAATTATCAAAGAAATTGTAACGTACCTAACATGAGAGTTGGTAATTCCGAGATGCCACATACATCTTCAACAAAATTCTTAGGACTACAAACGGACCAACATCTTAATCGGAATGATCACTGTCAGAACGTTATCTCTAATTTAAATTCCGTGACTTTTTTTATTTAGAAATTTAGTTTGTATTTTGAATATGCAGCAGATGCTCAACTTGTACCATGCGCAGGTTGCATCGAAATTATCCTATGGTGTTTGTTTCTGGGGAGGTTCTGCTCATAGTAAGAAGGTTTTTCTATCCCAAAAGAAGATAATACGAATAATGGCTGGTGTCACCAGAAGACATTCTTGTGAAACCCTTTTCAAAAATTTTAAAGTTTTAAACACTTTCCGAGCACAATACTTTCGAAACTTACATCTACATCTTCAAAAATAAATCAAAAATTTACTTTAAATAGAGATGTCCACAAAGCTAATACAAGGGGTAAAGATAATTTCCATATTCCTAATGTAAAGCTCAAGGTATCATCTGGTGCCCCAAGCCGTATAGGACTCAATTTTTTTATTAATAATAATATAATAATAATAATATATTTATTAATTCCAAAAAGCACATATGTGGCGGAATAAGTCAGAAGTATAAACATATATAAAAACGTATAACATAGTGTTAACATGTTTGTCGGGGCTCATCCATCAGATGTAATATAAACAGGTAGTAGATTAAAAAATTCAAGACCAATATAATTTCGAGAAGTGTGAATCAGGCTCAGTTTACTAAAGGGAGGTCGGAATCGATCACATTCTCGTGTGTCCCGCGAGTGAACCTCGCTCGTTTTAAAAATTCTGTTTTGTTTTGGAATATGTACATACATAATTCAAAAATATAAAGGGAGGTGGTGGTCATTATTTGAAGATCATTAAAAATTTCTCGATATGACGAAGTAGAAGAACACCCACCATGATTCTGAGTATTTTCTTTTGAGTGATAAAAACTTCATTGATGGACACCGATCCGCCATATCTTGCCATAGCGTATGCCATATCTTAGACGACTATCGACTTGAGCAAAATAAAGGCTCTTAAGTTGTTCTTTGTTTAAAAATAATGTTAAATTGCGAAATAAGAAAATTAATGAATTTAATTTCGTGATTAGTAGCTGGCAGTGTTTTTTCCAGTCCACATGTTCGTCCACAACCAAAAAGCCAGAAAATTCACTTCACTGACAGCACTTGCAAGACTGTTATTAATCCTTAAAGTTACATTGGATAGCTTACGTTGACGGTTGTGAAAGATAATAAACTTTGTTTTTTCAGAATTCAAAAGTAGATTATTGTTTGAAAACCAAGTATAAAGTTTATCTAAAAACAAATTGCACTTAGTAGCGGTATGTGGAAGCGAATTACCAGGTACAGTTATAGACGTGTCGTCAGCACATAAAGTAAAATGAACAGAGTCATCAATGTTTGTGATATCCTTAATATAAAGGAGGAACAGCAGGGGTCCCGGGACTGAACCTTGGGGGACACCCAAGGATTTATTTATATGTTTAGAAACGGTCTCGGACTGAAGATGATGTGTCTAAGACAGACATATTGAGGGCGAATGAAGAGGTAAGATGATATCCAACTCAAGGTCACTCCTCTAATTCCCATGGAAGAAAGTTTTTGTTTTAAGAATCGTGATCCACGCAGTTGAAAGTCCTACTAAGATCACAGAAGATCCCGATAGGATTCTCAATGCACTTTAAGATATTTTTGTGAAAGGCTTGAATTGCCGAGGATTGCAGAATTGCAGCGAGTTCTGTCAAATCAAGTACACAACTCAAAAACTAACCTCACTTTTAATTCTTTATATTTTTTTACATATTTTTCACATGTAACGTAAAGAAATATTTCTTGACATGTAAATGCACATCAGTGGTAGTACCACAGGTAAAAGAGCTTTTCAGACGACTAACCTCGTAAAAGAAATGTGACGTTCTTAATTAGAAGCTGAAGACATGGCCAGCTACATTAACATTCACTGACGTGTACGTATGACCGTTTCAATTCGACTTTTAAAAAATTTTGACGGGTACTCCTCTCAGCGCCTCTTGTGAGTTTTTACGTAATTGCAGTTGCCATTACGTTACTATGAGTAGTTCTATAGTATCTTTAATAGGGAGCGCTGAGGGGAGTACTCCATGGCATGCTTTCTCGGAACTGAATTTTAAGCGAATTGAAACGGCCATACATACACGTCAGTGAATGTTAATGGAGCTGGCCATGCTGAAGAGGTATTAGTTAGGAATCGAAACACTTTGGCGCTGTTATAACATTTTCTCCTTTATTCGTGGTAATACAGGGCTTGTTTATATAACAATTCGAAGCTAACTCTTAGAAGCTATTGCAAATCATTTTCAACTTGCTTAGTATTAGCGTAATATTATTAACAATAATTCAAAGAAATTTCAATTTTATTCTAAAAAATCTCTTGAATGGATATTTTAAGAAAAGAATTTGAAAATGGAATAATAAAAGACAATGAAGTTTTATATGAAAACTAGACCAACAAAAAAAAATTAAGGTATACTACTGATCGTTAACCCTGTATAAGCATTAGTTTTAATTTGAAAGAAACAAATCTACTCGTACATCAGTCAAATGCACTCTGCCGCTTTTGAAGTCTTTCATCCAAAAAGTGTCAATAACATAAAAGCGGACAAGGAAAATTCCTCGATAAAAAAATAAATTCGTTCTGAATCTGACATTTGAAAACCTTTTAAAAATAAGACCTACATCAAAGAGAAATTCGGAGCTTCGCAGTATTAGAGTACGTTCCTGCGCAAAGACAATCCGAATTTAAAGAGGAACGTATTCAATCATTTGTATTGAGAAAACTAAATTTACGTTTTATTTATTTATTTTATTTTAGGAATTTTCTATTATTATTTATTTGATCATACGCTATGAAATTTAACAATTTTAAATTAAAATGCCATGGGTATAAAAACAACGGTTGTACGTACACTTGAGATTTGCTTAACATCTCACGTTATACCCGAGGCCAATTTAATAAGCTCCTGTCGTTCTAAACGTGTGCAATTAAAGCGGGTTGGAAATATCACACAGACCACAAGTGCCTAGTGAACGGATCGATATGAGTTGCGTGCCTCCGAAGAGGAGCGAGTCCTTACACATTATGTTAGGCTTGTTAGAAGGACTATAGAGAACCATAGACTAGGGACATACAAGCCCAAACTACTATTAACAATAAGAAATATGCCATTGCCGTTTAAAACGAAGCAAAACTTTCTGTGCCTGGCTGACATAAGCGTGCGTGATAAATGAGAAAATATAATTTTCGAACAAGCAAAACAATACTGATGGTAAGAAAAGGCTAAGTGAAATTCCGAACTAAAATTATTTAGTTATTTTACTATCGAGTATAATAAATAAGTAAAATACCTTTGAAAAAAATTAATTTTTTCACTACAAAGTAATCTAACATAGCATTATGACATACAGAGCCCATTCATAAAGTTCGTGACGTGGAAAAAAAAATGTGAAAAAATTATGTTCGTGCATCAATCAAAACAAAAAGCAACAAATATAGCATTATTTTTGTATCTGTTTTTAATGAGTGTTCAGCTTCTTGGGTCCAGAACACGACTTTCTTTTTTCTAATAGAATATTCTAATTGATGAGGCTTTTAGATTGACCCGATCCTGTGTAACATATGAAAAAAAAATCAATATGAAATTACAACTAAATAAACAATTACTTTGATTAATATATTTTACAGTGAAGAGCAAACATTAAATCAAATCATCAATTTATCGGAAAAGATATATGATTTATACGTGCATAGGTGCAATTCTTCTAAGAACTTACCCCTACTATAAAAGTTCTTGGATAGAAATTATTTTGATTATTAAAGTCCTCTAGAACCAGATATTTCAATGGCTTTAATATCTCAATTCCTACAGAGAAAATATTTGAGTGTTCGCCGTATAACTCTAAATACGTGACTCTTCATCATATATGAAAAGCGGCCGTATATAAATAGAACGTCATTAAATAAAGCACAATAAAAGTATTTTAGAAAATATTCTAGAAATTTTTAATCTCGTTTAATTTGTTGAATTTTAATTATGATTTCTGCGTCTGAAGTAAAAGCAGAAAAATGTTTTGTTCTATTTTGGGATGTGAGAGACATCAACAGTATGATATTTCCTATGTATTTTAGCCAACGAACAATAAAGTTGCAGCTTATTCACGATAGAAAAAAATACTATAAAATACACGTTTCATAAGACACCGATTCTCTTACTGGCTTCATTTTGTCGAGTTATTTAAAAATCGTCCTGTGTATTGCCAAGTCTTTGTGGATGATTGAATAATAATAATTTTTGGTTTGAAGAAGTAGGTAAGTACATCACCTTTTAGAACACAATAATTATTCTTTCCGAAAGATAAATCAAGAACATAATTCCGGAAAAGAAACGCAATTAATGGAATAATTTTGCACTAAGTTCACGTCATTCTTTAATTGCCCTCAAATAAAAAGAAACATTAAAAAGCTAAACTAAAGCTAAACTTTTTCAAGTAAATTTCGTAATTACATTACAATTAATAACTTAATATACTTATTCAGTATTATACTTAGAAAATTAAGATCTTTGTGAATATTTTTAGGTAGAAATCAAATAAAGTCGTCAATGAGAATATTTACTGCCAATAAAAAGCTTGATTTAGTAAAAAATTCGAAGCACGTAGAGAAAGAACCATGCATCACTTTAAATAAAAATTTTAAACTCGTGATTTGAATATTGCATAGGATAACGTTACGTGCAGCCGGTATTTGAGAGTTCAGCCAACCGTAATTCGCTAGAATACTTTTCACTTTATCCGACCGATCGCATATGTAGCCCATAAACTGACGTAAATATTTGCAGCTCAGTTTCTTGATTTTCTATTGAAATTTCAAGGATCAAAGACGAAATGCACCTTTCTCTTAAATACAACTACGTTATTAAGTGTGTAGCCAAAGGTCGAAAGAGTTCCTTGATTTTATTAGATATTTGATATTGAAAGAAATCAATAAATAAATCGGTGATTTGAAAACCATGAGAAATAAAAAATACATTGGCAGAGTAGTGTTAGAAAAATTGAATTTTGTTGTTATATTTAAAAATTATTTGTGTGTGCTATGAATTCAGAAGAGGATTACTGCTCCTTACGTGGGTCGTATTTTAATAGCTTCACGACTCAGAAAATGATCAGCAAGTATGGATGGGAGTTATTGAATCGTTTTGTAATTAAATACCTAGAAAATATTAGCTACAGACCAGAAAGAGTATGGCAATGAATAGTTCAGTCGATTCGGAATGATAACCCTACTAACTGACGGTACAACTACTTTGAACTATACAGACAAGACAGTCAGCAAATATTAATCTGTTGTTCAACAGGACTTCACTGCTGAGGATGTATCTTCCTGAAGCAAACCATAACCTATGACGTAGATGATTACGAGGAGGAAATAAATTCTTTACACGTCTGCTGAAGACCACATTGATGATGAGTTGATAAAGAGGTTACCTTAATCGAAACAAATAGATATAATAAGGAAATTGAATAGGGATATTAATTTTTCACTCATTGAGCCCGGCATGTATTAATTAAATTAAATTTAGCTGCGCTCGATATCGAGTACTTGTATATCCAGAATCGACTTTTTAAGTGTCGCATGCAAACTGTGCAAAAATAGATCACCTTCGCCCGCCGTGAAATGCAAAACCGATGTTTATCGTCCGGCATCCGCTTTTCTTCGGGAGAGCTGTGAAAATTAATGGCGCCGAAAACATTTTCATTGGTGAGTGTTCTACAGGATGAGAATGTATCCTCACCGATCTATTTTCGTCTGAGTTCCGGCTCATTCACACTTTCGTCAGACACACTCAAATACAAAAAAGTCGCTTTTGTGTAATGTACTGGATAACCAATTTATCAACAAAACAAATCGAGATCTTGGCAATATCGTTTTGGGATCATTATGCATCAAGCAACAATTTTGCTTAACGTATTACGTTATCAATAAAAACTTAAGTTTTTTTCGACATTTCATATGCTTACTAATAAAATTAGATTTACAATTTTCAGAATTTCATTATTTTTTTTTTTTTTGAAGAGTGACTTTTAAATAAGATATCTCTTTCTGGTTATTCATTTTCTCTGCAGTAGATATAAATAAAACCATTGTGTTTGGATTGGCTTCCGGTTGAAACCGCGTCACGTTGACTTCTTCATCAATGAAGAAGAACTTCCTCAGGGCTGCTGCTGCTGCTGATGTTGCTGCTACTTTTCGTTAGTCGTCTCAACGACTAACATTCTTCTGCAATGGAGAACGAAACGTCGGCAGTAGAAGAAGTCAACGTGATGCGGTTCCAACCGAAAGCCAATTCAAACATGGACGACAGCCGCGGAAGCCTTCAAGTTAAATTAAAACCATTGGTGTTTATTATCTGCAGACACTTCGAAAACTATATACATACTTACGCTTTCTTTATAAAGATCAAAAAAGTTGCAGTAAGTTTTAACGTAGCGAAAAGATGTCAAACCTATTAAACGCAAAATGTTCTTAGAAAACAGAAATCCTGGTTCCAAAATAAGACGATTTAACCCAAGCTTCGTTAAGGCCATTTTATACGGCCTAATTTTTCTACGATAATATTTGGAACAAGAAATTTTTGGCAGTTTAGAAAAATAGAACACGTTCTATTTTTTAAGACAATTTATATCCAATCTAATTTTCAATTTAAATTGTTCAAGAAATTAAATCAAATTTGGTATAAAAAAAAATCAGCTTGTCTTGCATGACTTTTGTATTACTTCTTTCCTGCAACCTCTTGTAATATTGAAATGCGAGAAAAAAGGGAACAGGTACGTATCACACAATCAGGGAATGTTTTTTTTTTTAAATGTTTTTTGAAAACCTTAAAACATATTAAGTAAAACGATTTACTTTTCGTAACTTCCTTTAAGTATGTCAAATTTCTAAAGTTGATCTTGTTAACTTCTTCCTTCCGGTTGACTTGCAAAATGGTATTAATCCCAATAATTTTCTTACTCAATCTTTTGTTATTTCTTTTCTCGGCAACGTTCCATTTCTTCGTGACAATTTATTGCTGTGTTCTCAGGGTTTATTTATTTTTATATATTGTTGTTTTTGTTTCTTGAAATTTATTTATATCTCTTCCTTTCATTTATTTATCTCTTTGTTTAAAAATTTATTTATTATTGTTCGGGGTTCCTCTTTTGATGATTTCAGCCATGGATCTTGCAGACAATCTTCCTTGTGGAGTGTAAAGTTAAAGTGCGATAATTTTGAATGTTCGGACACTCGCGAGCAGGGCTTTGAATCGGAGCTGAACCGAAAACCGAAAACCGAAAAAACAGTTATTTTTGTCGGAACGAAAACAGGAGTTGAACCGAAAAAAAATATCGGTTCATTTCGGTTCGATACGTACTCAGACACGCACATTGACACATTCTCATTTGCGGACTCTCATAGTGTAGTCTTTTAATATAAATAAAAATATTAAAAATTTTAAAAATTAATCATTCGGAACAGAACTGAAAACCGGAAAAAATCGCAATTTTTGCCGGAACGAAAACCGGAACTGAACTGATATATATATTTTTTTATTGAACCGGAACAAAAAAAATTACGGTTCGAAGCCCTGCCCGCGAGACTTTTCATTCAAAATATCTTGTGTTGTAGTGAAATGTGTGCGTGTTAATAAAGAAAAATGTCATCGAAAGTTTATTGTATCACATAAACAAACTAATTTTTCGCAAAATCAACTTTGAATATTTAATTAGACTACTTTTTCGCAAAACCTTCTATTTAAAAAAGTTACTCACTTGTCACTTATGTAATGGTGCCGTATCAGCTTAATGTGAACCTGGAGGATCTAAAGGATCTCACTTTATTACATAATGACCTGTACGCTCGCGCAATAGCGAAACGACGCCCTCACTCGATTACCTTTTCAACTTTTTACTATTTTTTAATTAAATTTTCCTAATATTACATTTCTCACCCCAATTTCTATGTACAGTGCACTCGCGCTAACGTGAACTAATTAAAACCGGCTGTGTTCATGTTTCCGAGATGCAGTCTTCATCTCTTAAAAACAATTAAAAACATGACACATCACTTTCAACCTTTATTTATGTACTACATATTATGTATTTTTGGAAAAGAATGAAGTAAGAAGTGATTTTAATAATAAGACTGATATGTCTTGCTACAATATATTTATTATTTGCAAATAATAAATATATTGTAGCAAGACATATCAATCTTATTATTAAAATTTTGCCTACAAATATCATGGAGAAGTGATTGGACTTACGTTGTAAATTTCTGTAGAACATAAAGTAGTTGTTCATGTTAGCGAGGTGCACTGTTCACTTTAGACGGTGGCCTATGCTAAAATTTTGATGTTCACGTTATACAGGAGTTCATGTTAAGCAGTTTTCACGTTAGCGCGAGTGCATTGTATTTACATTCTAAAAAAACTAAACAATTTATTTACAACAAATAGTTTACTTAAAATTAACTTTTTCTAAAGAAATTTACGAAAATAAGTTTCACCTCACTTTTTCACTTATGCCGTCACCCCTGTCTTTCCAAGTACGTTTGGTAATCTAAACCGACATCCTGGGCTGCTGTTGACTTTATCAGTATTTTTCTGCCATCTTCGCGATACACGAGCCTCCTTTTTTTCTTGCTAGTCGTTGTCGCAATGGGCCAGAAGCGTGCAGTGCAAGGATGTTTCGGGTTATTCATGTACTTCGCCAGGTAATTTGCTAACTCGTTCCAGCTGTCCTTCACCAAGTTTTGTTTTACCCACAGTTTTTCTTCTTTAGTAATATTTATTTCCATCCCTTCCTTGGCTCGCCTTGTCGTAATGATGGTAATTTAGTATATGTTTTGTCCATTGAAAGACAACTTTTTGTGCTGTCTGTCTCCTTTTCGTGTGAGTGTATTATTGTGTATATTTGTATATTTCGACGAGAATCTAATATTCCTCGGCGTGGTAGGATTCCTTCGCGCAACACAATTCTGTAATGGTATCGACGGTTTAATCAAACTGGAAACGTGAACAACATTTACGGCGGTACTCAGAGAACAGTGCGTACGCCAGAAAATATTGAAAGGGTACGTCAAGCAGTAACTCGAAGTTCAACGCGTTCAGCAGCGCGTCAAGCAATAGCATTAGACATTCAGACAGAAATGTTGTGTTGCGCGAAGAAATCCTACCACGCCGAGGACTATTAAATTCGCGTCGAAATTGGCGTTGAACGTCGATTATGGGTCCCGTTGGAATGAACGCCGTAACGCAAAAAATACGTTGCTGCACGGGCTACGAATTCATGGCTATTAAAACTGCATAACATACCAAATGATTTTCGCATTATATTTTCCCCCAGATTTTTTTGTTACTCACACCACAGCGCTCACAAAACCGTCAGTACCTATTGCTGGACCCTGTATTAGCAAATACATAGGTAATTGCAGAAAATATGCTTACATGAGGGTAGGGTTCAAAAAATACCAAATTGAGGAATAATCGTTTTATGCCAATTTATCGATGGCGTAGATGCAATAGGACGTAACCCACAATTTTTGAGAATTTCATGTCTTGGTGGTTTATTATTGATAATTTTACTTTCCACAAGTGTGCAAAAGTTGGTTATTGCGGTTATCAGAAAACCGATTTTTGATTGGTTATGAGAAGTCGACAAAAAGAAAACGAGAAAGGACTTCTATAGTCATGTTAAACTCAGTTCAGAAGTTGTTTGCGATTCCTGAAAAATTTTCTGGCGGTGGGTTACGTCCCATTTCATCTACGCCATCGATATCCAATACAAAAAGAAGGATGACCCAATGAAATTATTTTTAATAAATTGATACATGTATGCACACAATCTGATAATGTTATTTCTTTATCTAATTCCATGTTGTCAAGCATTATTTTTCGATTTCACAAAAATATTTAAAATTTTCTTAATTTTACCTCTACATAGAGCGATAAAAGTTAAGAAAATTCTCACTTACTGTTTTCCTTTTTTTAATCGAAACAATTAAGAAATATTGATGGTGATTCTTAATTATCTCGATAAAAAAAAAACAATAAAAGAAACGGCACAGATGCCACAGAAAAATGTTTAATAAAATCTTTGTAGTAAATTAAAGATATTTAATTTACCCTAAAGTATGATGCAGCTCTGCCTGTGGAATACAATTCTGCATTTTATAAACATAGCGATAAAACTGTGTCATAAACTTTTATACGATCCAAAATTATTTAGATGCGGGGAGGCTATGAAAAATAAAACCAGAGTCTTAGCTTAATTGATACAATTAACATCATTTGACCATCAGTCGAAACTGAAACGTCAAGATATATTTGACGACAGTAGAAAAATTTTTCCAATTGAATACCTAAGGGTTTGTTAAAATGAGTCTGAAAGCAAATGTCATACTAAAAGTTTCGAATCTAGCTAGGACTCTGATTTTATTTTTCATAGCCGTCCCTTATGTAAATAATATTGGATCGCACAGTAGTTACAAGCTGCGTCGACTTTCAGATATGTTTATAGATCAAAGGGTGATGATGTCAAAATTTGTTGAGTGTTTATAACAACTTGTAACCGAAAGATAATCACTTGTAATATGTGATATACAGGGTGATCTATGACGTCGGGGAAAAACTTCACCGGTTGATTCCTATGAGTAATTCAAATAAAAAACTTCTAATGAACATGTGTCCGATAATGCTTTTTAACGGAAGTGTAACCTTCAAAGTTTATAACATGTAACGTCAATCAATCAAAGCAATAGCAGTAGGCTTATTTCTTATTTTCTTTGTTACCTACGAAAACAAAAACTAGTATCTTAATATCGTCTTGAAGCTGTAAACATTCAACATGTAATAAACTTTGAAGAGTTACACTTCCGTTAAAAAGCATGATCGGACACATGTTTATTAGAAGTTTTTTTGTTTGAATCAACCGGTGAAGTTTTCCCCGACGTCATAGATCACCCAGTGTATACTGTATGAAATCAAATAAGTTTCTTCTGAAAACGCAAAACTCTCATTATATTTCTGAAGTTGCAAAAATTATCGTTGCAAATTACTTCTATCAACTCAGACGACTCCTTGTATACTACAGTTTTACATTTGCTTCGAAAATCACTCACTCCCATTTTTCGATCTATTTCATAACCGAGAACATGTGTACACTCTGAACAATAAGTTTTCGTATTTTGTGTGTAAGCAGTGGACTCAATTCGAATCCCTGTTCAAAAGCATTAGTTCTACTCAATTTTTTTGTGTACTGTTTATATTCCCAAAACTGCAAGAGATAGAATTTCTTTTCTGGTAATCTCTGGGGTATTTATTCTTATATTAGTTTATCAGAACAATTAAAATCACCCTGTATAATAAATTGAACTTTACAAGAAACCAAAGAAGTTTAACATTTTGTAACGAAACTGTATTAAAAACAAACAACCATAACATGTAATTTAAAACACATTATCTCACTTTTAATTTTTCGTTTTAGGATAAGGGCAAAATAGAAAGAAACCATAGACGCTGAGCAAAGCTACATTTTTAAGCGTAAACCTAAAATAATCTCCTAAACCAACCTAAGCCATTACACGAAAATGCACTCGAATTACGGCGTGGCAAGATTTAAGATCTACACAACGTTCATTACTACGGAAAAATAATGCCCTAAATAAAATTGTTCCTACATTTAACTGCAGAATAGCTTAGCCCGGCAACGTAAAGTAGTTAATTAAAGTAGGTTCTTGTCCGATGAAAATTGTGTTCAGTGTCCGTTTCAAAGAATTTGTGATGTAAAGTAGTTACTTTCACAACTTTTTTTAAATTAAGTTCTAAATAAAAATTGGAAGCATCAAACTTTTAGAAAAATATTTTAATATATCATATTAAAGTTTTGTAAATCTTTTTAACCCTTGTATAAAATCAATGAACGGTTTAGATTTTCTTTCCCGTTATTTGTAAATAATTTAATAAAGGAAATGTTCTAAAAATAAATGTATCTAGAGATTTTACTCACCGTACATCGTGCGGCATAGGAAGAGTGGCTCCGCGATCGAGGAGGATTTTGATAATCTCATAGTTGTCCCGGTGGGCCGACAAAATAAGTGGAGTGATATCAGGAGTGAACGTCGCCGTATCTGGAGGTAAAGCTTCCCAACTCTGAAAATCGCAAAGGTCATTACCAGAATACGTTTCACGCAGAACCAAGATTGAAAAGAACGTAAAAGACGAAGACATTGCGATATGCAAACGATGAAATCACGCGATATCAAATTCAATCAACTAACACAACGATATGTATAGATTTTCACTTAACGAATTCTATTGATTTTTTTTACTATTTGGATTTGAATTAAGAATACATTCGCTTCTTACAACTTACATGAGGTTCTCCTACTTTATGTATCGTTTCCTCGTGGTCCAGAAGCACTTCGACCGCCTCTACAAATTCCTCTGATATTGCGTGCAGGAGAGCATCCTTAGTTTCAACACGATGTTCTATAAGTAGTTCGACCATTTCTAAGTTTTCATTATCTATCGCCATGAGCAGAGCACTTCTACCTAATGGGTCGACACAGTTGATATTGATGTAGCCCGTTTCTTCTGCACGCTGTAACATTCTAAAACAAACTTTTAGTTACTTCCTTAATGAAGCTTGAAACTGAATTCGAGTAATAAAAGACCACAAGAAAATGGCTTTTGAAAAGTTATTTATTTTTTCGGGAAAACAAAACTAAAGCTGCAACATTACTCCGGTACTAAAAGAATACTTTTTTTTTCAACAATTTGTACAAGGTGCCTCGACTTCAAGGTAATAAATAATTTTAAGCATTTTAACCTCTCGCATGAACATCTTGGCAGAGTGTTAAAAAAATCTTGAAGAATTATTTTCCCATTCTTGTTATAAAGCTTCTGCAAGTTCCTATAACGTTTTTGGATGATGAATGGGTGCTCGTAATTGTTGTTCAAGTTTGCCCTACACATGCTCAATACAATTGCAGTCTGGAGATCGTAGTTCTTTCAATGCTATGTTCTTGAAGAATATTGTTAATAATCTGGATGTGATAGAAACGTGCGTTACCGTCTATAAGAATAAAATCTCTTTCATAATTTTCAGCAAGTCATACAATAATTGGTTTAATTTTGTTTATCTCAGTAACCCATTTTGAACCTTTGAAGTGTCTTTCTAATCGGTTGAAATTTCTTCCACAAGTCAAAGATTTCCTCTTCCTACATAAGTTCCGAAATATTTATCTCTCTCGTTTCTAATTATCCTACTTTATGTTCTTTCTATTTCTTTAAAGCTACAGAAAACGCGGCCAAAATACATCCCTGCATGCCCCATGCTTGGGCTTCTCCAAGTATAACGAAGTTTTCTTTCTGGCCGTACAGACTTTTTTCCTTTTCAGCCTTTCTTTTATTTCTTTTTTCCTTATATCATGTCTGAAAATGCCTTCTCTGGATCAATAGATGAAATATTTGCGAAAGGTCTAAAGGGGCTTAAATACTCAAAGCACTAATTCGCAAAAATTATCCTAAATAGTAATAAGAAGACATTACGTCCATACGCATTAGAGCAGGTTATAGATATATGTCTTTAATCTTTGCGTGGTCCAACCAACCTGTATTATATGTACTAGCCCAAAAGTCGAAAATAGAAAAACAATTCCGGCTGAAATAAAATTTCCAAGAGAGATAACAATATGCTAAGATTTCTCTTTTCTCAAAGAACGAAATCAGGATCATTACTGATCAGTTCACTGATTTTGTGAGATACGATGCGACCCAAACATTTGAATTTATCGAAGAATGCAATATAAATAAATAAATTAATTAATTAAATAACCAAAATGATTTAGGATATGTCAAGGTTACTAAGAAGACCAATGTTCAGTACAGGGCGTTTATTCAGGCCAACATGTTTCGATCACATAAAGCGATCATCTTCAAGGGTAGACGACTTAACCCATTTACGGCCAAGTCAAGAAATACAAAGCAGTTACAATTTCTCTTTAGAAAAAAGGTATTATTAGCAAATAAATTATGCAAAAATATTAACAATTTATTTATTTTTATTCATAGTTTGAGAAAAAATGATGTTGCGTTAACGCAACATTGGCCAGATCAATTCAGTTTTGTTTGTGATATTTTTTAAAACAATTTGCTTGCAAATGTAATGATAATAACAGGCACCATTTTTCATTTACAAAAACACATCTGTTAAATTTCATTTGTGTTCTTATTTTATCTGGTTATCATACGCTGCCTCAAACTGACTTGTACTGGTCGATGGAAGAAGACAAAGGAATGGATATTGTAAAAAAAATTACTTGAGCAGAGATAAATTTAGAAATATCAAAGGAAACTTACATTTGAATGACAACAGTACCCTTGATAAAGACGATAAATTCTCAAAGTTGAGACCATTTTTTATTAAAAACATTTAATTTTAAAAAAATGTCTTCTTCCATCAGTACAAGTCGGCTTGAGGAAGCTTATGATAACTAGATAAAATAAGAACACCAACGAAATCTAAAAGTTCTGCTTTTCTAAAAAAAATCGTGTCAGTCATTAGTATACTTTATCGAATACTCTATTATCATATTTTGAACCGAATACCATCTAAAGCTAGTTCCAATTCCGTTTGAATAAGATACTTCGGCATTTTTGTAAATTTTTTTGAACAGCAACTTTTCGATACATACACAACAATGTTATAATAAAAAATGCAAGTGGCGACAGAAAAAATGCAAGAAATGAATCATGCAAGTTCTGACAGGAATTTGATTTCGACTTGACAGATTCGGCCGATGCGATGTTGCGATAACGCAATAACGCAACGCTGTTGCTTTTGTCATCACTACAAAAAAAGGAAACGTAAAAAAAATTCTGAAGTGGATGGTAGATAAAGTTTATATTTTTAAAAAGTACTATGCAAAGGTTTAACGAAAATTCTAATAAAAACATAAATTAAAATAAAAAATTGTTATGTATGCTCAGATATAGAAAAAATCTATGATTTGAATTGTTTTTTTAGACTTTTTACTAAATTAAATTGATAATTTAATTTTTCTTGTAAAATGATATCTAAATAACTGTTAGCACTCTTGAAACTGAAAAAATTTAATGTTAAAACTAAAAAAAAAAAGAAATTGGAAAATAGCGTTGCATTAACGCATCAGTGGCCGTAAATGGGTTTAGTACAAAGTAGATTTAATGAAAGCATGTAACATGAGTTACAATAAGTCAAAATTTATGTTGTGATAGCCATAAGTTTAAAATTAATGTAAAAGGGGACAAAACAAACAAATTAAAAAATAATTAAATGGTCAAAAGGTACCGATGTTACAAATTGATTGAGAAACAAAGTGAAAAATGAGATTTTTCAATTTAATTTTAAACTTATGGCTATCACAACATAAAATTTGACTTATTGTAACTCATGTTACATGCTTTCAGTAAATCTACTTTGTGCTAATTAAGTCGTCTGCCCTTGAAGATAATCGCTTTATATGATCGAAACATGTTGGCCTGAATAAACGCCCTGTACTGAACATCGGTCTTCTTAGTAACCTTGACATATCCTAAATTATTTTGGTTATTTAATTGGTTACTAATATCAATAAGGAGCAACTTGCCGAGATTAAAAAAATTAAAACTGCTGAGCACATATTCTGCAACTATGATACGTTGCGCCTAAGGCACCTACACTATTTCTTGGACAATATTTTGTTCAATTTCTACAATAAATATTTAGAACCAGAAGGTTTTGGGCTGAGATAGAACACGTTCTATTTTGATTCAATTTAAATTTTGATACAATTTACTATATAAATTAAACAGTTTAGGAAATTGAACCAAATATTGTACAAGAAGTAGTGCAGTGTAAAACGGCCTTAACGGCTGACGTTTTGCAAAGTTAAGGTTTCTAGGTATAAAAGAATTACATGAGTTTGGAAAAAAGATCAAGAAATGATCGCAATTCTTAAAGACTGCTCGCTTAATACAATTTCATTCTATTCAGACAAAAACATTCGATAGCGTTCGATAATAACAAACCGTGTTTATTAATTGCTGTCGAAAGTACTAGATCCATGATTTCTGGATCTGATACTTTACAGTAAATCAAAGAAATAACCTCGAAAACTTACGCACCCGGAAAAATTTTGTATTAAATACAATTAATGCATATATTTATTTGATTGAATTCATGCTTTAGATTGATATTTTTGTACTACTGATTAATGCAAATGACAGGTGTCTGGTGACACTAACATGCTTATACTTTTACCATACCGTTCGATAATGCGGTTTGTGGCACTTGAACCGAGAGCTAATCAGCTGATTATCGCGGTCACCAGAACATATCTACTCTAAATATGGAAAACGCCCATTATAATTCCGCTACCGCAGAAGGTAAGAGTTTTGCTCATCTAGGATTAAAGTGACTTATTATCGAAATAGACTGTGACCATTGGTTTCTATAATTATTTAGACCATAAGTAGCTTATTTTGATATTGTTTTTAATTTTAATATATTACAATACCAATTTTAAATTTTATTGAAATAACTCCCTAAATTTTAATAATATTGGTTTCTGTAGAAGTGAATGCATTTTGACGAAAAAGAAGTAGAACAAACTCCAGGTAACTCCATCGCACAAAACACATTTCCTGATGCATTCAATAATACTAAAAAAATTATAGGAACATGAAAACGCTGCATTTTATTACAGCATTAAAAATTCAACATTAAGCTTCAAAAATATATAGATAAAAATAAAACTTTGGAATAATAAACTATTCATTAAAATAAAGATGTGTAAAAATAGTTCGAATTAAAATGCTAACTTTTTTCACCTAAAATAAAACGAAACAGAAAACTTATCTGTTTTCCCTCCTGCACTAACCATTTTATAGTCGACTTCGTTATAGAATTCAAGTAATATAATTGGCTGTAACTTTCACGTGACCGTCGCCGGAACAAACTAGAACTTTGCTGCCGGAAAACCGGATTTAAATTCATCTCGTTTCGCACGGACCATTCGAGTTAGTATCTCTTCTCTCTTTCCCATTTCACCAAATACTATTTACTCTAACACTGAAATATCCTCTTATTTTGTTCGCCGACGCCAAAAAGAAAACTCATGGCAAGATATTTGTACATCATTATCTTCGAACACAATGCTCGAGTGTACATATCGATTGGCGACACATGTTTTTATTCCCTTTTCACGTCAAGATGTGAAGTGCGACAACGCGCAAAATAATGGATGCCCGCCCTTTTTCATGGTCCCTCGGGGGTTCTCGAGAAACAAAGCTGGTGGTTTCAATTCCAGAGTCAACCTGTACCAGACAATGCTTCGAAGTTTTATTTAAAAACTGCCATCAATTTTCAGAGGTTGCATTTCATTCAACTTTACAAGAACATTTCTTTACTTGATATTATAAATTATAGTGATGCAACGGAATAAGATGTTTGTATAACGGATACCCACAATCTGAATTATTTAAAAAAGTAATCATAGATAATTTTTTGAAATTTTTAGATATATGAAAATAAACTTGCAAGCAAATGGAAACTGTTGTTGATGTCAGATTCCACACTTACCCACACATTCATATTTTGTAATACTACAATTTCAAATTATTTTAGTAAAACCAAACCTTTAAAAAAATTAGTTTTATTAGAAATGAATATCCCAACTCTACGCGGCAATGTTAAAATTAAGCCAAGCGCAATTAATTAATTTAAAAAAAAATTCTTAAAAAAACAACTCGTAAAGAGAAACAAACCAATTGCGAAGTCAGACGGATGGGTGGTAAGGTAACTCACCGACGAGTCGAAGCTACATCTCCCCGTTCCACTGCCAGGAGGAACTTCTTCTCGTCTAACGATAACTGCGCTATCTCCTGGTGGGGTCGGATGACGTTCTCCTCCTCCATCATACCGTGGATGCTGTGTCTCTGTCGGACATAAAAAAGTCAATTTATTTCCCTTGGTTAAAAGAAAACAAGTCGCATTTGTGACAATTGACATTGATGAATTAAAAGTCATCTAATGATGATATCTGACCCCGTATTCTAGAAAATACGAGAAATAATTACATCTGCAAGCTCTAGGAAACATATGAAATTTATACATAACATGTTAAATTTTATAAAAACTTACTTGATGAGACTAATAATTAATTAATTAATTAATTGAAAACTTTGTCCGGAAAATTACCAAAAAGGAATTCATTTTAGGCAAACTGTTTAGAAACGGTCATACATTTCTCATAGTCTTTAATTGTCGTTTTATATTTTTAAATAAATAATAAAGTAAAGAAACTTTCATTGAAAGTGATCCTGTGGACTATTTACTTATGATTTTTTCTCTTTTTTCTAATTTCACACTTATGATTTGAGTAATTATTTCACGTTTCAATCGCCTTTTAAGTTCAACTCTATTCACGGATTACTGTTCTTTTTAGAAAGACTAAAATTTGCTTTATTTCTCATACGTACTACATCCTCATGAACAAGTAATAGACGATTTTAAATTGCTTGAAACTAGCAAAAGTATTCTCATGTTGTTACAATAAATAAACATATTGGTACGTCCGAGTCACCCATGATACAATTTTAGGCTGATCATACCATCTACCTTCTCGATTATTCTAGTGAGTTTCGAATCGAACACTAGGTGGTTCCAGACTCTTACTAGAGAATTCGAGAAGTAAGAAACCTCTACTATAAAGGTCTAACCTGGCGCGTTATTTGAATCAATTATTCCGTGTGAATATAGCGATTAGTAGAACGTTTAAGTTACAGAAATATTATTTTTGTGTTTTTATTGTGCCAAGCGATTGCGTTTTAAAATTAAACGAACCCTGTGAACCCCAAATCCGTAACAATATCATGATTTTACGATGTCTACAGGATCTCAAAAATAGTAAACAATAGATAGAAAATATAAAAATTTACAATAAATACGTTATTTAAGATTTTAAAGCAAGAAAAGAAGGGAATACACGTTTGACTTATGTAGGTACAAAAAGCAAAGTGTAGATAATAAAAAAGAGTAAAAACAATAAAAATTAAACTCATTCATCTATTAGCTGAAGTTAATACAAGCTAAATTCATTGGGCATCTGAATTATATGGAAGATTAAATTTTTCTCCCAATTTCTTTCCTTTCCATGTCGTGTCTTTCAAGTGAGCTTTCTTAAAATTCGCTTTTATGTGGAAAAATCATCTCTATGGTGCCTTTGTACAACAATATAATATGATATTAAATTAAGTTGGTAAAAGAACAGTTTAAAATGTGTTTCTGCTGGTTTGATTAACAATATTATAACTACTAGTTGTAAGCTTTTATTTTAAAACATATTTTTTTCCTTAACTCTCTTGTATACCAGTAAATTATAATTATAAATAGACATTCAATAGGTAAATTTACCACAATCCGCGATTTATTCGGTACGGGTACTTGCAACATTCTATTCTTCATTAGCACCAAAAATAGCACGGAGAAATTTCACAAGCCACTAATTTGCACGCTTGGAATCACCATATCGGCAAATGCGCCAAATTCGAGATAAAATTAATAACGCGAATTACCTTTATCATATCTTTTATTTCTGGCAATCCTGATAGGGAAAAATAAATATTTGAAGAAATGTTACAGCTCAATGTGAACACGAGCCTGATCCTAGGATTATAGTTAGAATCAATCAAGAATAGTTAACTAACTCTGTTTCACAGAATACAAAACTCAACTGTAAAAAAAACTAATTTGTATACATAGTTATTTAATTATTTGAAAGGCCTTTCCTAGTAGATATTATTCTATGATTAAAAGCACAAACATAAGTTTCTCTCTTTAAGAGTTTCTCATTTACATTTTTTATCAGGTAAAAACAAAAGCAGGAAGATAAATTACATATAATCAAGTCAAATTCGAAAACGTAGGTACCCATTAATCACTCCCACGACGTTTTAAAAACATTTGATCCTTCCACTCGAAGACGATAAAGTGATCCTTGTATAAAGACCCGGTAATTTAAAACATTGCCTTTGAATTTAAGGTAAAATAATAACGAATGAAAAATCGAACAATGATAGATCCAAAAGCTAATTGCAAGGAAATAACAGACGTACAAAGGATTCACTGAGATGAACCAAACTGATTGTGAGGTTTTAAGCTTAAAGCGGCCTAGTGCCGCTCGAATGACGTGACGTTTGTAAATAGGGTCAAAGACTGACGGAAACGAACAAGTGGATGCCCTGTCGGTTAATAAATCAAAGGATGGATCAAGGAATACTGAAAAGAATAAATCGTATTTCGTACTGTTGCAGCGCGAAACTTTCAAGATAATTTCTATTTCTCGAGCTCGTTTTACATTACATTCTAATGTGTTACTGTTGGTCTGAAGAAAAGTTTACAATTTTATTTTATATTGCAGGTTAAGTTTTGGAAAGCAGAGTGCGATTCGGTTGGCCATTAAAAGTAACCGTGAGGTGTTTGGAAAAATTGATAGCGACGCAAGTGCCATTTCGGAAGTAAAAGAACAAGGATGAAAGGGTTGGAGGATCTATCAAGAAGAAATAGGAAAAAAACACGAAGAATGCGACTTGAATGAATGAATTAAATTTTCAGAAGATGATCAAAAAGATAGCGATGGAGGAAAAGAATAATAACGTAATAAACAATACAAAAGTATGTAATCGAAGGCATTTACGAAAGCAATGAGAAAAAAGAAAAAGGATATGAGCAAGAAAAAACAAACAGAGGAGCAAGAAAGAAATTAGATAATACGCAAAACGAAGAAAGGAGGCAAAGACAACCAACAGAAAAGTACAAAAAAAGAAACGTAGTAGAAATGTGCGAAGTATAAATGGAGTTAGTGAAAGAAATAGCAAAACAATCCTGGGAAACAAAGAAGAAAGGAAAAGGGAGAAAAACGATACACAAACAATATTAGCTACTTTGGTTTTGAGTAGAGGAAAGAGATAGAGTTCACAATAGTAGAACTTTCAGAGGTATACATATTAGTTATAGAAATGAAATTAATAAGAGACGAAACTTATACAATTGTGACATACAGAGAAAATGGCAATGCAAAACAGGAGGAAAAAGACATTTTTTTCACGACACTGCAAGAGGAAATAGATGGAACAAATAACAGTATGTTATGGGTGACTAGAACAGACGAGAGGGTAATCAATGCAGGAACAGAAAACTAATGGAGAAAGAGAGGAAGGAAACAAAAACAATAATGGGGAGAGAATCATATAATTATCTCTGAGACGAACTAATAATTGCTAATATAATGTATAAACATAAAAAGATGCACTAGTACACCAGGGAAGAAGAAAGTAGAAAGGAGAAAACAATAATCGACTACTTCTTGGTAATCAAACAAAAATGAAGTCTCAGGACAAGCAGAAATTAGAATTGATCACTATCTAGTACTAAAAGTTTGATTAAAAGAAGAAAGATGACGAAAACAAAAATTAAAACTTACAAACTCAAATATTACTAATAATTATGTATTAGGAAAGACTCAATAAAAAACTGCGACAAGAAGAAGTAGAAGCTGATATAGAAAACAAATGGAACCTTTTAAAGAAAACGTACTGACAGCAGCAGAGGAAAGTTGTGGCAAATCCCAAGTAACACAAATAACAAAAGTACAGAATGATAAAGTGAGGAGTTTCAAGAGAGAAATAAGAGATAGGGAGAAGATATTTGAACACAAAATTGAAGGAAGGAAGTCAAAGACGCAGTAAAAGAAGCAAAGAAGAAAATTTGGGCAACCCTGAACGACAATTTTAGACATAATCAAAAACTATTCCAAGCAACTGCGAAAGAAATATTTTAAAGACATTATAAAAAGGAGATGCAGGCAGGAAGTAACAGACGAAGAAACGAATAGTAATGATCATTACAAAAGAAGAAACTAACAACGCAATAGCAAAGATAAAATTAGGTAAAGCCCCGGAGATAGACTAAATCACAGCTGAGATGATGAAATACCTGGGGAAAATAGGAGAAGAAGAATTTCAGATATAACAAAAACTGTTCTACGGCAATTTAAAGCAACTACAAAAGAAATATTTTAAGGTGTCCACCTCATTGAGAGTTTAAAAATTAATGTAAAATAAAAACTAAATGAACTGCTGAAATGTTAGTTAATTTTGAAAGTAAACGCTAATTTTAGTTTGCAATTTGGAATTTCTCATACTTATGTGAAACTTAATAACTTTATTAAGCTATTTAATTTTTCTGCGGCAAATAACTGCACTGTAAAAAGGCAAAAAAAAAATTAATATTTTAGACAGAACATGAATCAATCGATTTTAAACTTCTGTCCCATTTTACGATTTGTTTGAAAGGAGTTCATTTATACGGTCTAGAGATTTAGCTTCACCTAGCAGCGCTTAATTAATTAAATTAAACTGAGACGCAAATGAGCTTTCTGGCATACATTAAAACTCTGCTCGTAGACTGCCAGTGTATTTCACGGAAAGCGTAGCGCAAGTTTTACTCTAGGAACAAAAATAAATGGCATCAGGTGTGCGCGTCGCTCGACAAGCTGAAATTACAGTCTTTCAGTTTTCTTTTTGAACTTATCTATTAACGCGACGCAGTTTGGCAAAATCGTGTCAGTGTTTTAGCCGCCTGGAAACAAAGGCCACATTTCCGAGTCAATTACGACATATTATCGGTTTTGTGTCAAACAAAATGAATGCGAGCGGAGTGTTTACGCTCGCACTTGATAATAACAAACGAACCCGTCTTATTTCTTAGCTACTGTTTACATTATCCGGAATGTTTTTGGGTCAGATGGATTTCGCCAATCGACTCTGCTTTTTCCGGGATAATTGGGAACAGAAATGAATAATACATATAAAAACATTAACTTACATACATATCTTATCCCAATTCAATCTAATAAATTATTTTTTTGGATTAGGAGATGTACCTACCTTAAGGACTTTTTTATAGTGACTTAAGTCACATCTCCTAATCTAATTTTTTTTTGTCTGATTTTGAATGAATTATTTTTTAACAATCAATATTTTTCTTCCAGTCTTGAGAAGATACGACTAGTTTCTGCTAGAATATTTTTGGATCAATATAAAAAAGAAACTATGTAAACTGTGTAAAACTGTGTTAGAACACTTATAATGTGCTTTCAAAAATTCTCTCAGTTCCTTGCGGCTATGGTACGTACATATCGTCGGATTACTGCCAAAACAAGATAACTCCATTTTTGGAACTTTTGAGAAATCGTCCTTTGACGGTTCAAAATTGCAGTTTAAAATGGAGTTAGATAATTTCGGTCACTTGTTTCTCCTGCCTTAACGTTTTGTTTTGATTTATATGGTTTTAAAAATTTTGTAAGTATGTTTTTAAAATAAAGCTGCTTCAAGATAAAATTCACCTGTTGGAACTACTTAATAAAAATAATATAAGTCTGTCCAAAGATAATAAAACTGAGCAAAGAGATAAAAAGAAGAATCTGAAACAGTAAACGACTTAAAAACACTTCCTCAAAATGTTCTGGATTCTGGATTTGGTGTGGGGGGTGAATGAAAATTCACGTGCACTTAGGCCACAATTTGGGCTCACTGTACTACCCCCGTGTTCAGCAGTGTTTAACCGTCAGCGTTCCTCGAGCCATCCCACCCTTTCGATGAAGCCGAGAACGTCTGACGGAGGGGCACTGCGAATTCTAGCCATGTCAGGCCAGAAATTCCCTAACATGGAACCTCTGATTGAGGCAAGTGCTGGGCAATCACAAAGGATATGTTCAACCGTTTCTTCCTCTAGATTACAACCTCTACAAATTGGGCTGTCTATTAGTCCTATGCGATGCATATGCTTGTTCAATTTGCAGTGGCCCGAGAGTATCCCTACGAATAAACGTAGTCTTTTCCTGGGTAGTTGCAGATGGGGCCGTTATAGCCTCTTTCGCTTGGCGACACTTGTTTAGCTTTGCCCATCTATCGGTATGTCGATTCTGGGATCTTTGTTTCAGTAAGGCATTGAACAGACTTGATGACGGCATTATGGCCGGTTCGGGGCCCCAAAAGGGTTGCCCGGCTCCCTGTCTAGCTAGTTCATCTGCTTGCTCATTGCCAAATGTTCCAGAGTGTCCTTTAATCCAAGTGAGTTGCAGGGTGTTATGTTTTGCCACTTGTTCTAATGTGCTGTGGCATTGGAATGCTATCCCTAAGGATATTTTGTTGCTATTTAGAGCCAATAGTGCCTCTCTACTGTCGCTGGCTATTCTAATGATTTTGTTCTGAATGTCTCGATCCAGAATTGCTCTTGCACCTTCTGTGATGGCAACTAGTTCTGCTTGAAAGACAGTTGTCAGTTGGCCGAGTGCTATGCTTATATGAAGGTCTAGAAAATTCCTGCGCCTGTTCCTTTTAAGGTCTTAGATCCATCAGTGAAGATGGATATGTCGGGTTTGGGTGCATCGTCAGTATTCAAGAGAACGCTGAAGTGCTTCCTAAATATATATGTAGGTGGGAGGGAGTCAACTATCGCCCCAAAAAGAGGAGTCTCTTGTAGAAGCTCCTCCAGAATGAGGTGGTGCCTACCTCCAAGACTTTTGTTATTCCACACCTTTTTTGTCCGCAGCCTCAGGGCCGATCCCAGTGCCATCTCCTCCACATATATATCCAGTGGAGGGAGACCAAGGACGGCCTCTAAGGCGGCGGTAGGGGTGGATTTCAACGCGCCGGTAGCGTTTAGACATGCAAGTCTTTGTACGTACGAAAGCTCCGATGCTGTTGTCGATAGTCTGGTTCTGGGCCACCAGACCAACGCTCCATAGCAGAGCATGGGCCTTATAACGGCAGAGTACAGCCATAGACCGGCTTTTGGTGATGGTCCCCAAAGTCTGCCCATCGCACGGCGACATACGCTTTTGCCACTTTTACATTAACATGTTTACCCCAATTCAGTTTCTGGTCAAAAATGACTCCCAGATATTTGACTTCATCTGAAAAGGTTAGTTCCGTTTGGAAAAGTTTGGGAACTCTACGGATCTCGACCTCAAAATGTTATAAATGAGAAAGAAATCGATAACAGTAAATCACAAGTGGCAAGAGCTATAGAATCAGCAACAGGATGCAATAAAAACCAAAGTCAAAACGTCAACTTAGCCCCGCCGAAACAAAAAAGCAATGGAAGAGGAACTTCTGTTTTAATTGGTTCGGGAAACACCGACACCCAGAAATTCGCAGCTGCTCAGAAGAATATTTGGCTCCACATTGGTAGGGTTAACCACAAGATCTCTGCGGAAGATATTTCTCATTATATTAGAAGCAAATGTCCCAACGTAAAGAACTTGCAAATTGATAAGTTGCAAACGCAAGGTATAAATCAGTCATTCAAATGGATTGAAATGGATTTTATAATTTGGAGAAGATGGTCATAGATTCTAACTTTTGGCCACAAGGAATTACCATTCGCAGGTATTTTTTCCAAAATTTTCGCTCGAATCAATTGAAGAGAAGAGAAATATAGCCAACAATAACAACAGTTAACGCAAAAACACAAAACTCAATTAAGGGTTTTTTTTAATGTACAATCTTTAAGGAATAGATTACTAGAATTCGAAGCGCAAGACCATGATTACGACGTCATCTGTTACAGCGAGCACTGGATGAGGAAGGACGAAATCAGTAATTTGGTCGTAGGTAACTATTTAGTCAAAAACAATTGCGCTAGATCTATCTATTCCCATGGAGGAGTTGCCATATTAGTGAAGAATGAAGTAAGTAGCAATTTTGATAGTCGCGAAGATGTACGATCAATTTCTGAGGAAATGCACTGCGAAATATGCGCTGTAAACGTTAATGTTTTCAATTTAGTAATAGTAACCATATACAGATCACCATCAGGAGATTTCGATAAGTTTTTGAAAATTATGACAAACCTGTTAGATCTGTTAACTAAAGAAGGGAAACTGATTGTAATAAATGGCGATTTTAATGTTAGATTTGATTTACTCGAATCCAGGACACTAAAGTTTTCTGATTTATTATTATCTTATGGAATGAGAGTTACAATTAATGAAGGCACAAGGGGTGATTACTGTATAGATAATATATTGACAAATATTGACACTGCAAAATTTTCGTCCTATACTTTTGACACGTCATTGTCTGATCATCGTGCATGACATCAGTACTGCCTCCCTCCAAACGAAAAAATTTTCGGCCAATCACAAAAAGCGGCCTTTTTATGTTGCACCAAAGAATACAGGAAGTGGACTGGTCTTTCATTAACGAACGCTCATTTGATATAAACATTAAATTTGATATTTTTCTCCATACCATAGAAGAGGCAATGAACGAGGCGTTCCCGGAAAGAAGTAAACTTTTTCAGGAGAATAAGAAAAAGAGACTAATATGGTTTGATGACAATTTAAAGCAAATGCGTAAAAAGATCTCTCTTCTGCAGGAATTACTTCGACAAGGATACGATGTGAAACACCAACTTAAAAAATATAGAAACTACTACCGCAAATGTTTAAGTGAATCGAAGAAGCACGCCCATGACGAATACATAAAGAACTCACAATGTGCACCTAAATCGTTATAGAAAATAGTTAATATTAGATCGTTCGGAAAAAAATGTCGTATTATATCTATAATTTTCTGATTCCAGAAAAGTTGGGTGATATCATCGTGGAATACAACTGCTAGCAGAAAGATGGCAAAAGGTCACTGATGCAAATGGTGATTATATAGTTTAATCAAAATTTATATACTTATGTATATAAATATTTTAAATTAAAAAGAAAACGACATTTTTTTCCGAACAATCTAATAATTACAGAGGCAGGGATCGTAAGGAAATGGAAAACGTAACAACGCCTAATGAATTTAATAACTACTTCGGAAGCATTGCCGATGAGGTGATTAAAAGCCTCCCACAATGCAACATAGACAATATTGCCGACTTCAGTTCGACAACCCAGACGACAAGAAATTTCGATTTTACGGAGGTTACTATAAATGAAGTAAGAGACATAATTTACAATTTAAAAAGTTGTGATACTAGAGATCTATACGGATTGAATACAAAAATTGTTCGCATTATTACCTACCTCTTACAAAACTTTATAATTACTGCATAACAGAGAATATCATTCCAGCGTCATTGAAAATATCTAGGGTGATCCCAAACCATAAAGGTGGTGCCTGTCACGACCCAAGTAATTTTCGACCAATTTCAATCATTCCTATTTGGACTAAAATACTGGAGAAGGCACTGAAAGTCAGAATTTGTTCGTTTATAGAGGACTATCAGATATTCACTACGTCCCAATATGGTTATAGAAAGTCATTATCAGTTACAGATGCAATGAACCGCTTGGTCACGTCAATAAACGATGCGGATAGAAATGGAGAATATGCAGCTGCGCTGTGTTGTGATTTAACACGTGCATTCGATTGTGTATCTTTTGAGAATTTACTGAAGAAATTAAAATTTTATGGTTTCAGTGAACAAGCTATCAAACTCATGAGCTCCTACCTGGAGAGAAGAAGGCAATTTGTAACTCAAACGAGTAACAAGTCGGCGACAATTGAAATAAAATATGGTGTACCACAGGGATCGGTGGTTGGGCCGGTACTGTTTTTGCTGTACGTCAATGACTTACCCTCAGCATGCCCAGGTACCGATTTGATACTTTTCGCGGATGATACGACAGCCGTTGTGACTGTGATTTAAAAAACCTGTTTACAAAAATGGAAATGACCAAGATAAAATTAAATGAATGGTTTATTACCAACAAATTAAAATTAAATGAAAATAAAACTCAATCAATGTGCTTCTCACTAAGAAACATGAATCAAGTAGATAATCCCGAGAACGTTAAATTCCTGGGGGTATATTTGGATCCCAAATTAACTTGGGATGTACACGTAGATTTTTTTAGTTAAGAAAATTGCTTCCAACATTTATCTTTTGCGTAATCTTGCGCAGGTAGTATCTGAAAATATCCTGAAAACAGCATTAACCTTATAGAAGAATACAGTCGGACTCATATTTCATGACATAACCTTTACAGAAAAACTCAATGTAGACATTTTGTTTATGGTTTCCAAGCAAAAAATAATTTACAATATCCCAGATTCACTTTCAAGTAGTAAGATTTGAATGCATTCGACTTTCATAGTTTTAAAGTGTCTTGAATTTTGATTGCAACTGTAGGGTAAGTGAAGTGAATGGCGGCCCCTTAAGGTTTTTTACAAATTGCTAGACTGAATTTTTTGTTTTTCGTTTTATTACTAAATCTATTTAATAAAAGAAGTCTGAGTTATTAATATGTGATGTAGGGTCAAGTGGGGTAAATATGCAACACGCAAAAATTAGGGTAAAAGTGAAACAGCCCTGTAATTAATTAACAAATGAATTTATTTTGAAACTGCAAGTGCTATTATTTAACTTGTAGATTTATTAAGAGAATATAAAAATATGAAATTGTTGCTGCAAATTTTGTACTGTCCATGAGGTATTTTCGAAATGGGTATGAAAACATATGAATTAAATTTCATATTTTGTTGTACAACTTTTCATGTAACTGCAAAATAAATTGCAGTTTCAGCTTTATATTGATTTTGCATAGAGCAAATAGGTCACAGATCATAAGGCCCTTTTCGTTTTATTTTTCCACTAATTAGTTTTTTTTTAATAGTAATTTTAATTTTTGGGAAAAAGTGAAACAACATTTAGGGAAAAAGTGAAATAGCTTGTGGGAAAATATGAAACAATTTTATGCAGGTTGGTGCAAGATTCAACAGGACCTGCTATGTGCTGTGAAAATGCAAGGAAGTAAGTTAGTTGGATGTGTGATTTCGGCCAAGAAACTTCTTGAAGATCAGTGACAGTTTCAGTTAAAAATTAACAATGCCAAGAAATTATATAAAATTATAACGTGTGTTCAACAATTATTGTAGTCCTGGGTGGCTGTAGAGTCAAACATTTTTAACTAATTATTGTTTCAAAGGGCATTAAACTATTAAATACGTAAAGAAACATTTATTTGTTGTCTAACAGTCAATATTTGAGACTTCAATTCAACGATACGAAGTAAAAATCGGCATTTATGTGTGATACCACAGCTACCCACGACTACAATAATTATTGGATGCATGATATTATGGTAGTTTTGATATATCTTTATTATTTGTAACAAAATAATAAACTTTTTTCGAGCTTAATAAAGCTCGAAATTATTTATGAAATTATTTATTTCATTCACTTGCGTTTTGACGTTAATTTTAAAAAGTAAAACACGCCGCACATGTTTTCTATACAGTTTTTCTCGCTCGTTTAATTTTTGTCCTGCAAATGTCAATATCACGTGTAATTTGAGAGTTTTTAGGTTGTTTCTCATTTTCCCATCTTTGTTTCATTTTTTCCCAAAATCGAGGTTAAAAATGACACGCTCTTTTTATTTATTTTTACTAAATGTATATCCAATTTAAACAAAAAACATGCATAATCGATAAGATCACGTAGGAAAATCAGATATTTCAATTTGTGTTTTTAAGTGCCCTAAAAATCGAAAGTTGTATATTTTGTTGCATATTTACCCCACTTGACCCTACCAAATAAAAAATAAAAGTTTTCTGATAAAAAACAAAATATCAGTTCCGGCAGGTATTACTCGCTAGATGGGGGAATGCCGGCCGGATGCCCCAGCATTACTCCGTTCAAAATATAAAAGCTTTTTATCATAAAGTAAAGAGGTTTAAATTCTTATTATTAAATGTTTTTATGGAAAAATGATAATAATTCTCTTCTCAATAATCACAAATAAAGTTCTTTTTTAAATTTGTGCAATCTTTATGTACCCATCGTCCACAAACGACATAACTCAACACAATGGTTGCACCCTGCATTTACGGGACATGTCTGTAGAGAAATGCAATATTTGAATTCTGCATGCGACATTGCTTGGGATAATATTGACAAGCCAACATTACTCCCAAACCATTGTCCGTCATTACCCCCGTATGTAGAGTATAGAATATGAATCGACTGTACTTGAGTAGAATAAGTTATGAAACTTCTACGTTTGGAAATCTAAACTACATAAAATTCTGTACTAAATGAAGCTAGGAAGATTTACTAGTCATTAAAATTGCAAAAGATCTTTGAAATATGTCACCCATATGAACCTTTGAAATATGTCATACAAACAATGTTAAAACTAATTTTTATATCTAACCGCTTTTTATTTGCCTCTATGTGGGTGACATTGCTGTCAACTGTTTGATATGCAATGTTGAAGCTGTATTGTGATGCATGATTTTCAAAAATGTTTCCATCAGTGGGCCAGTATTACCCCAGGGGCCGCTGTTCACCCCATTTACCCTACCGTAAGCATGAATGTTTGTGGAACCACCTGGTTTGAATTTACAAGGACAAACAAATTTACCAACAGGTTCGTAACTTTCAGTAACATTGTTAATAGCAATATCAGGAATATTGTTGTTAACAGTGTCAATAACATTGTTATCAACAATCAACAATGTTAATAATATTGTTACACATCCTTAAAATTCATTATAGCTTTTTATTAGCAACAATATTAGTAACAATGTTAATAGAAATGTTAATATCAATTTGTTATTTGCGTTTGCGGTGCTAATGAAATGAATGTTATTCACATATTTGTTACTAGCATTTTTGCTATTAACATGTTTTTGTTATTGTTTCGGTCTATAGGCACCTTTGAATCGACCATCCCCTTCTAATTTGTTACCGCCCTGATACACGATACCGGGCACAGGTAAGTTTGGGTGGTAACAATTCTTCTTTCTGTATTATTCATGTTGGTCCTGACATTATAAGGTTTTTCGTAATTTTTATTTGCTTACAGTTTCTCAGTTCTTAGATTTTCTTTCTTCTTTTCCTTGCTTTCTGTTTTCCAGTTCAGTTCTGAAATTTTCTTGCTACATGTTTTTAGCTCTTTCTTGACACCCTTTCAATAATCAGCTTCCATAAAAGTATTGGAAATATGTCGAGAGAACATGTGATAACAAGAATTCAAAAATTCTTTCAGTCTCGGTTTTGGAAATGTTAAAGCATGTCTTGTTTTAAGACTAATCCAAATATTTTACATCATTTTCATTTAAACCCAAAACTTAAATGAATGCCCTTTTGTTTGATATGTCAATTATAACAAAGAAGCAAAGACATTTTTTATATTCCATAGCCGCTCGAGACTGAAATAATTTTTGAACTGCACTGAGAAAAGTGGAATTTTGCTATCGATTAAATAAAAGTATAATGTAAAAGTATAATGTTGTCATGTTATAAGATCCATCTTACTCTAAATTAATCACGATTCTTAGCACAATGAAACTGTTTAAGTTTAAGAATGTAAAACTGTCATTCTACATAATACGTAGTGTTAAAATAATAAACCATAATGAAATATTATGCTGAATAAATTAGTAATAAAATGTCATGTCTGATTTTTTGTTAATTACTCCGGTAATTTTATCACGACAGGAAATGATACTCTAAACAACAAAGTACATAGTGTTAATTTTGCAGTAGGTTTTGAGTCGGTTTTTAACGCGAATCCGAATAAAATGTTTGGAATTCTTGTTAATATAAACGTACTCCTTTGTACTATTTTTCTCAGTGTGTCCTTATAAAAAGTGTAAAAAATGAAAATGTTAATTTCTTCAAGGAGTGAACAATAAACCTGTTTGTTCAAACTCATACGTAATAAATAATTAAAATGTTTTTATCAACATGCTCCAAATCTGTAAACGGACAATTGTCTGAAACTAAACATGTCGTTCAAGTAATCGAAATCATTTGAAAGCTGGAAAGTGAAAATTTGTTTCTAAATATAATTCTTTGTAGATTATTTCGAACTAATTCGATGGATTGAGAGTTGACATCAACCTTCATAAAAGCTTTTGCTGTCGTGTAAATTTTCCCTAATTAGTGCCAACTTAATGCGTTTTTGGTAGTATTCCGTTATTCCAATAAAGTAAAATTATAAAACATTTGAAATTAAAAGAATTTCTTATCTATTGAATTAAAAAGAAGGAATTTGCACTAATACTTTTTAGAATAAATAATAAATATGTAATTTTTTTAAATTAATTAAAATACATGTTTAATTCTTTATTCAGATGAAGCTGTCCAAATAGAGCGAAACGTTGACATTTTAAAAGGTCTTAAAAACTATACGCCGAATAACACGACACAAATTGCATAAATTAGGTGTGAATCTAGTTAGAAGGGTAGGTAAATTTAAAAAATAAGTCTAGTGAAAATACTATGTAACTAATATTTTCACATGAAGCATATGTATCTATTTAAAATTGGATAAAATTATTAGTACAGCATAGGCACATGTTAAAGCTTATTTTGAACTAATTTCCATTTGAGCAAACTCTGTTTAGCAAATTATTTACGATTAAATGCTCTTCTGAACGTGAATTGCGAACAAATGATTTCCCAACAATGATTTTCTATAATTGAATCCAGATCCAAAGCTTACCAAATAAATACCTCTCAATAAACCATTTTTACAAATCACCAAATGTTTTTCTGTCTAACTTGCTATCTCAAGAAATAAATATAACATCAATATAGCAAGAAAATCGAGTATCTTATTAAAAAAAAATTTATAAATGTTAAAAGTCTTCGTTCTGTAGAGAATAATATACACGTGGTTTGACGAAATCTGAATATTCGTCAAAAAAATCTTAATTCAAAATGTGTTCTATTTCAACAAAGAAATAATAAATGCTGAGGCTATTTACCGTGTCCTTTCATAATTAAGAAATTATGTTTACGAAATTTGAATTAAAAACTTCTTTCGTAAGTTACATGAGTTCTCTCAAATAAATATTCCAAATATTATAATTTATTGTGTTGAGTTACTCGGTTTTCCGTATTAGTATGTACGTGAATGAAAATATCATTCTTCAGCGCAAGTACACGTATGAGCTCATTTGTAGGAAGCTTAATCTAAATGCATCCTCTGCTGCATAATACAGTGTATGTGTCTTAAATGTTGAAGAACATTATGTCGAAACCAAACTTAAATTACCCTCATGAGAGTATGCCGGCGTTTACTAAGGATTTCATAATATTCTGTGCAATTCTAGACAGAAACGAAATGATTATTTAATTATCTGAGTAGCTCAACTCTCCTATGTAGACTGTCATCTTTCAGTAAATATGTTTACACTTGCACTAATGACGAGCATCATAACAAACTCAAATTCACGCTATATTGCCGAGAAAATCACGTCCTGTAAACAAGCGGATGAATTAATCATTGCGTTCATTAGTTTTCTACAATCGTCGACGATCTTAGGAACGATTTCATTTCACTTTATGAATGGAATATATTTCAATATACACAGTTTTAAAAAATATAAAAATATCAGATATTTGCTAGGGCTAAAACACACGGACAACTTTTAGAATCGTAGACGACCGCTGATATTGGCTTAGTGGTAATCGGCACTGACTTTATTTATTTGTCCCTTATTACCTTTCCCGATTTATAATCAGAGCGCTATTAATTCTTTCGAAAGTTGCACTAATTAAAAGTAATGAATATATGTTGAATTGCAGTTGGTTGAGGAATATAATTTGGCAACCGAAAACATCACAAAGGTGAACCATTTCACCGCAGAGAGAAAGAAATGATACGAAATGTTTTCAGTTGTTTCAAAGAAAAGATGAATATTTCCACTGCAACTGATGAAGCCTTGGGTTGTTCCAAACGTACTGTATACAGGATAAGAACTGAACAAAAGTCGAATGATAATGTCAAAACGTAAGAGTGTACGTTTGGAAAATGTGCAGGTCCATATCACCAACAATTAGCTGCAGTAAATAGTGATGACTCATCACTATTTCCCCATCACTAATGAGGAACTATGTATCCAGTTTCAAGCAAACCACAATACATGGCCTACATGATATTGGTTTTCAATTTAACACTGCAGGAAGAAAAAGTAGGTATTTTAGTGGAGAGAACTGATATCAACAGATGGCGTCACAATTAAATGCACAAGACTTCAGGATGAAGAGAGATGAATCGTGGGTAAATGCAGGACAAAAATGCTTGTCACGCTATTGTTGATGGACTTAGCACTGGTTTAAAATTATCAAGCGATTTAGGAACTCGTATTGCTTTGGTTAAAGGCGGCAGCAATTTTATTTTTGTAGACGTTGCCGATCTTATATTTCTTGGTAAGAAAAATATATCTGATGCTCATGATGAAATATGCAAAATATATGCAAAATGGTTCATCAACCAGTTACTTCCAAACATACCAGAAGGATCTGCAATTGTATTTGATAATGCTTCACAGTCGAAAAGAAATTCCAATTGAAAATGGGATGCTTAAAAGAGATTTGTTATTTTGTGAATCACAAGTAAAAAATGAAATTGATAAGTGTAAAACTGATACTATTGATGAACTTCATCAATGTGAGTTAAATCCAATAGAAATTATTTGGGCAAAAGTTAAAACATTTATAAGAAGAAACAATACAACTTTTAAATTACAGGACTCACAGCTGTGATATAACAACGTCACTTCAACCAATTGACAGAATTATATTGAACATGTCAAGAACGTTGAAAACAACATGTGGGCTGTAGATGGACTGTAAATATGATATTGAAGAGCGCTGCAGAGTCTGACGAAGTTTTATTTTCCATTTAATCTAACTCTGCAACTCCATAGAGCATCTCGCTAAAATTAGATTTATATTATATTTCAAATATTCATAGAATACTAGCTTTGCATCACCTTTGCATTTATTATTGCTAAAACGCAATTAAAAACTTGCATGTGTAAATAAATACAAAAAAAACAACAGCATATCCTACGTAGAACTTAAAAGTCGACTAGAATTGACAATTCATTCCGGGATTATTAGATAAGTTACCTCCAATTATTAAATTATCAATAATAATTTAATGCAACACATATTATATTATCAATAAATTCGTACCATTAAATGTAATGGTTACATTCATCACGATTTTTTAAGTGCCCATGAATTTAAATTTAGATAAATTAATTACGTTATTAATTATTCAAGTAATAAATTATGCATATTACATGACAATAAATTTCATAAATTGAAACCTGGATCAAATTTGAACAAAATCATTAATTAAAAATTAACGTAAATTGTTTTCGTAGCGTATACCTGTAATAATTTTAAAATTAGCTGGCGCATGCATAAAATTTAAAAACTATAGTTTGCAAAAAATGTATTTTTTACCTTATTTTCATTCTAAATGTTCGGAATGATAGTGCAAAATTAAAGTACGTTGAAAATTTGTAATAGTCTCAACTTTTGTTTTAATAATAGTTACATGTGACATTCCGCCACATCGAGCACAAAACGCACAATAAAACAACCACTCAAGATAACAATAAGTTCTGCGGGACAAAACTTTTTCACTTTCCGCCTCGTAAAAACCAAAACCGCGGCTACGAAAGCTTAGATTGAAAAAGTTTAATTTTGAAGGGCTTCCACTATAACTTACATCACGGACGTTACTTTTTGGCCTTATTTGAAATGTCTGAGATGGTAGAAATGCAGCCGTTCCGATGGCAAAGTTGATCGAGCAAAGTCGGACAAAGAACTAATTTAATAAAAATCTGCACAAAATCGGGGGAGCTAATTCATTATTAAATCCCGGGAGAATTGCAGAGTTACGTAAGTTAGCATTAATATGATTAGATTTCTTACTAACAATAAGTTAATGTAGAATGGCTTATTTTTGAATGTTTTAAATGAACTTTATTAACTAAAAGTAATTTTATCATGTAATATCTTAATAACCAAAATCTAATCAAGTTTTTAAACAGAGAACATTTAGTGTGAATTATCTTATTTAATACTAAATGAATTCATATGCTCCTATAAATTTCGCACTTGGAATCGTTGTTTCATACATGAACTAAATTAAACACTAAATTTACATGTTTACTCTACGTATTGTAAACAACGATATGTTAAAGTAAAGGGATGGGCAAACGAAAAACAGATGTAAACGAAACGTATTATGCAGATGTTGAAGCTCGTAGCAATTTCGAAAAAGGGTTGTGACCGAGACATAAAATTAAAGGTCCGGTTTCATAAACGAAACATAGTTAAACAAATTTAATGTAGAAGTAATTTTGTTACGAAAATAAATAAAATAATAAAATCTGTTTTATTATAAAATTGAAGTGACCATTAAATATTGTATGTACTTACAGAATATTTAATTTGCAAATTTATGTTTTAATTTTAGAATGAAAATGTATGAAATTACGAGCATGGAAAAAGCTACATTGAAAATTAAAAGAAAGGGTTCGGGAGGTACTATAGGACTACTTTAAATATAATAAAAAATCAAAGCAAAAATTATTGTCGGTTGGTATAGTCAGAATTAAAAATAATATCTCTTCAATAAAAAGTTAAATTTTTGTCTGTGTTTGCTTGTCCGCTTGCTTGTTATGGTAATCAAAATGGATAAGACCACGCATTTACATTTTATAGGGGAGACATTAGTTTTAATTCTGGCTGTACTTTACTTCAATTTCCTATGGCGAAGTCTAAAAATAAACACTTTTCTCAATTTAATGAGATGGAAAAGCTGGGAACGTACTGATATTAAATTTCCGTTCATATAACTTGAATAAGATGCATTTAGATGACGCCACATCTGGCTGAAAATAGGTAGGAATTTGTCTGCAGGAATTAATAATTATTCATGGAATGCGAAGTACTTCTAATATACATACGTAGCACTCTTAATTAAGGTTAATTTCTTTCAATCAGATACGTAGAGGACTAATAAAACACGTCTGAGAAGCAGTCTCAATTATAAAAGAGTAGATTACTTGATTGTTCGAATTTACAGCACAGTATTTTTTTTTTAAATAAACATCTGTAGTTATGAAACTTTCTGAAAATTGGATTAATACATCTTTGAAAAAATTTATGTCCTGACACAGTTTTTTCTCTCCGAAACTTTTGATGAATGGCCCGAATCAATAAAAGTTTGTCTTTTTAAAATGCCTCACTTGAACTGCCCGCTAACTTTAGTTATTCAATAATTTATATTCCGTGCAAAAGCTGTGCATAAAGTATGGAACACGCGCAAAGCTTTCGAATAATTCGCTAGATAGATCCGGAAAATAGATGCGCTGACCGTGCAACTATTGCACCTCACATTAGAATATTTATCTGTTGTTATTACTGACGTGAAATTGAACGTCTGTATGCATTCAGCATAGTAATTCAAACAATAGTGTTTTGTTCCAAAGCGGTACAGAATTATTGATGGTAGTCGAATTAGAAACAAGATACTAATATTAATACGCTTGATAGAAAATACGTCTTTCAACAATACTCTCTTATGCTTTCAAGAGAATAATATAGTACACACCTAAATAAATAAAACTTACAGAGAAGAAATTTACACGTACGAATAGAAAGTCAAAAATTGGGAAAAGCAAACAATTTTAAAAATTCATCAGAATAAATGGAATTCAACTGATATTGCTTAAGGAGGATCGCATACTTTGCGTACTTTAAGATGTCCATGGTGACATAAAAAAGAATGATGAAATTGTAAGCTTGTCTTTCCCAAGCAAAGCAGTCAACAGCATGTGAAAACGATAAAGTTGACAAAAATTTTGTTGCAAATCGATTTTTATTGCAGTGGATTCCTCGAGCATCGTCTGTATAGCTATTTCGGGCCTATTTGGGTCAAAAAGCGATCGCAGGATGTTGCTATTTAAACCTTTCATTTCGATGAAGTTGACGTATACAGCCATAAAAGGTCATAAACAGTTCTCGCACATGCTTTCAGTCGCTTTTGAAATCTTTTCGCTTTGAATCACCCAATAACGTGATAAGCACATAAAATAAAGTCTAGAATTGAGTACTCAATTAGTTTTCGAAATGCATTCGAAAATTATAAATTATTATCATACTTACTGTACTTATTACAATTTTCTTTCCTGCTTAAAAGTTTGAAAAAAGATGATCTGTTGGATTTTATAGTTCCGCTTATGGACATGTGCGAGGATCTGGATGCTCCTTTAGGTAGGCAACGGAAGTAAAAGTTTAAATGTCACGTCCAGAAATTTTGAACAATCGAATAAATAATTTCTATTATTATTTCTAAACGTTTGCTGGGAATTGGGTTTACGGAACTAAATATTGCAGTTGACAAGAAACCATTACAAGCATCATCCTGAGTTATAGCCTCTCCATTACGCGACTCGTAAAAGAGCAATTAACTCGAAGGACGAGGACAATTTATTAGCTCTATGGATCAGCAATGTTCTTGTACAAATTACAGTCAGAAATATTTTATTAGAGACAGAATACACCCGACGTCCACTGAACATCCACTTTTATCTATCGTCCTTGATTGGTAAAGATGGCTTGTGCATTTGTGCATTTAGTTGCATTTTGTAAACCAAAGTTAATTCTTCTATGCGAAAATCACTATTATAATATATTTTAATCCATTTAATGTGACTATTACAATTAACATGTAGTATTTATATTATGTTGAAAAACTAACACAACTAAGAAAATAAGTATACTACATATAGGTAATTGTTATTATTATAAATTTAATAAAATATTTTTCATCTTAGGTAGGAAAATCGAAAGTAGACAGTAACAGCATCATACAATTAAATTTTCTGACGTCGTATAGGTGTATGTTCTAAGTTATTTGAATTATGTATAAATTGAGTCCAGACACGAGAAAATGCTGCAAACAATAAACACTGATGTATGTACAGAACAGATTAAATTATGTAATCCTGGCGCTCCCACAATGTCATCGCCTTACGTCCTTAAGAAGATTGATGACGATATTTTTAGAAGATCATTGGATAGGACTTAAATATTGGGGAGCAGGAAGAGCCATTTCGTAAAAAAGTTTTAAAGAAGAGTAAATATCAGTTTCGCCATTCCGATTGCATTGGACAAATAAAATCTTGCTAAATATAATTACATTCCATATGGATTTATTTTCTACAATCGAAAATTATTGCACCTAGAAATAAGGGGTGTATGAAATATGTACACTTACCCTGTGATACGCAGGAGCGCCCCAAATAAAATTTTCTTTTCTCAAAGGAAATACATTTACTTCTGTTTTTTTTTATCTGTCGTAAACAAAACCTGGACGATTTAGAAATTCGCATAAAGAAACTAACTTCATCATTTCCTTCGATATTTTTCAAAATTCTTTTCATAATTGATTTTATGAACCTTCTGTAAACCCCTTTTTCGAATGATAGAGAGGTGATGACAGCAGCTTGATGCTTTAAACGTGATATGAGGGTCTCAGCAAATTATTTGCACAATACTGTGACTGTAGAGCTTATTAAAGGCAAGAAAGTTAGTTAAACTCATAACAACAATCATTTCAGCAATTGTTGTTAACGATTTAAGCTTTGGCGTAAAGTTAAGCTAGAATTGTACAACTGGACCTCGAATGAATTTTTTAGGACGTTTCACTTATTTTGTTTCCTACACTGACGTTTTGAGAACACGTAAACTATAAGAATGAGAGATTACTCTTAGAAACAAGTATTCATTTTAATAACCAAATGAATAATCTGCATAGTCTCATTTGTATGTAATTTATTATACAGGGAATTCCAAAATGCACTGACGGTTTTTGAGATGGAATAACTTTTTAATAGTTGAATTTAAAAAAATTACAAACACAACATCTTAATTCACAACTCTGGGAGTTTCTTTACTTAAAAAGTGAATAGTGAATATGGCTTACTTCTTCTGCTACTCATTGTTCTAGCTATCGCACAAAATCACTCTGCCCAGTATCTGCAGTGTGCAATTGCTTCAATTTCATTTGAGCTCTTGAAGACTACGGTCTCTATTACTGTATACACGAGTTTTTGAAAATTTCCACAAAAAAAGTCCGGTTGCTAAATCAGGGAACGGTGTTGGAAAACATATCACACTGCATAAATAATAATATTGATTAATTAATATTGATTAGTCGTTGCCAGATCCTACTGAAACCAATAATTGCCATCAAGTTGTTTAAATCTTGGCCGGAAAAAAGTTTTGATCATGTGAAAATATCTTTCTGATGTTACTCATACGGTATGTTCGTACTCTTCAAAAAAAGGCCAATAATAATTCCTGTGGCTAATAACACACAGAAGGAAGTCACCTACGCCGTTCAATTTTTAAGTAAAGAAGCTCCCGGAGCTGTAGATTAAGATGTTGCGTTTGTAATTTTTTTAAATTCAACTATTAAAAAGTTATTCCATCTCAAAAACCGTCAGTGCATTTTGGAATTGCCTGTACTTTTCCAACTGATCCAACTGATTGTAAGGGAACACTCACTATTGACGATAGGTAATGGGAGAAGTATGGCTCACTTCATTTCAAGCAAAAGGAACCTGTAATTTAAGTAAACAACAGGAAGTGAGGTGAGATTTAAATTTTAAATCTGCAAAATCTATACCTTTGTTAACAGATTTGATGGTATTTTAATTTTGTACATTTTTACAACATGTTTTTTGAAAACAATATGGTGAGAAGTTATTATCAAATTGATATACTACTAACGTTTACGTTTGCATAAACGTTTGAATCAACACAAGCCAACTAAAAACACTGCATTATGAGAATGCAAATTGGTGCCGCCAGTAATTAACATGTTTGCAACTAATTAACACACACATATTCAATATGAAACAAAACATGAATTTCTAGTACCATCATATTAAAGGAAATGAAAGGGTTAGAAAATCAATTTGTGTTTTAAGGAAATGTTAACGAAATTTTTAATGCATTTATCAAAAAAAGCTTACAAAACTAACTATTTATGTGGCAACAGTAATAAAAGATACTTTAATAAAACTATAATGTACCACAAAAGTAAACTTGGAACTTGAGGAGATATTAAGTGTGCCACTAAACATAATAGCTTAGATAAACAAGATTTAGGTATTTATAAAAAAATGATAAAATGATCAGATAAACGAGTACCTAATGTTTTTGAAAGGCTCAGTTCGTAATCACATACTTACATGAAAATCAATGCGCGACTTATCTTAAGTTTCCTTAATCATAATAAAACTGATATTGTGCATTACTAGTGGATTTATTGCTGCACCATACCATCGTGAATAACCAATGTGACGGTTTATTACACGCTTATCGATGAAACGATTTCATCCTCAGGAAAGCTGTATAATTTTTGTTTTTAGCAGTTTAGAACATATCCATTACGTGAATATTTTTGCTTTCAGCGCCATGAATAAAATCGAAATATAAAAAGTGTTTCCGGATAGTCAGTCGATAAAGACGTAAAAGTTTTAATGTGCCAATTAAAAGCAGTTGTAATTCGCTTTTTATGTGTGGCCAAATTGCGGAAATGTTTAAGGATTTCTTTCCTTACTAAAGGACCACTATAGTTCACAGTTTATTGGCTGAGCAGAGTAAATTAGTTAGTTTTCTTGCTTTGACAAGCAATCTGTTTTATGCGTGTAACCTTTTTTATGATGCGTGGATTCGGAATCTCATTTTCTTTCTCTGACAGGCAAATTAAACTTATGATCTCTTATGAAAGATATTCACTCGTCATTAAATTGCATTTATTATGATCAATAAAAGGAAAATAAAATTAATTTCTTCTTTCGATTAAAATTTGTATAACAGCTCGTAATTATTTCTCACGGACACTTTCAAAATTGTAAACATTTCTAAAAGTTTCTTTGTTCAATTCTTGAAAAAATTCGTTATGAAATTCCTTCAAAATCATTACCCACACAGATCGTCCATATACAAGGTGTAAATAAATTTATGTGACATAGATGATCAATAAAAATACACTAAAGTAAATGTGGTATTTAAAGACAGAATGTGTGCCGACCCCACTCTATTACAGTCTTTGTCATTAAATCATCTAATACAATGAGTTTCCTACTTTGTCTTGCTCACTATCAAATTGCTACGTTACAGAAATCGATTGGTTCAAATTTCAAACACGGTCTTTCAATTACTCAGATTTGACACTATTCAGTAAATAGCGAAATTAATTTGTTTTTTATTTGTCATACGTATGAGCACGAAACATCTGAGCAATTTGTTCGAAAGCAATACCGCCACGTGAATAGGTAACTGTTGTTTATATTAAATAGTTAGTAAAAAAAAAGATATTGTTTAGGCGTAAGGCTTTTTCTGTGTTATACCCATACTGCGAAATATCGTGCAAAATATAACAACCAAACACGTACCTACATATATTTGAAGGGAAAGAAGCGATTAATTTCCACCAGCATTCGACGAAAGGCACTTCAAAGCTTATTTTCGTTAACCAAACTTTCCTGTTCTGTTTACTTGTTGTGTTTGTGAGCCGAATTCATGCGTTTAAGAAAATTAAACTCTTGGGGAGCAAGGCAACACTAAAAGAACTCCTGTAGCTAGATATTAAATCTCTGTTGAGAAGTAATTTATTGCGGTTCTTCTGAAACACGCATTACGTGTTTCTTTGCTAAAAGTTTTTGTGTTCAATACGAATGTAACACTAGATTATTGACATCGCACTAAGTAAATAATAAAGATATATGTCGAATATAATGAAGGCGAAAATTAGATTTTGATAATTTGCATACAGGGTGTTTGTACTAACTAAAGATTTCATGAAGTGCTTTTAGCTTGTGAGCGTAGCAACGTATCTACGGATGTAAGCTAATTGTGGTAAGCTCATCATTTGATTTATTAAATATAATTTAATTAAAAATGAAAATTGCCAATTAGGATGAAAACATTTAGCATAATATCGACATCTTAAAAAGCTTATTTGTAGGTAATCGTTTTGCTAAATGTTTACTACCTTTCTAAATTATTTAACTTATTTTCTTCTCAGCTAAATACAATTTCATTTCTTGCTCTTGATTGCCCAAGTCTTCATCTTTATTCTTTCCAATATTTTTCCGCTGCAATTAAGTTACTAAGTCTACGTGCCAACGTTAACTTCAACGGAAAAGTTAATTCATAAATGAAATTACCCAGCACCTAGAGGTTCTTTCAACGAATTTCGCAAGATCTATATTGAAGCCCGTCTTATTAACGTTAGTTTCAGTAGTTCGCTTTTGTGGAATCACAAAATAAATAAAGGATTAATTAAAATTACCTAACGCTAAAAAAAATTGGTCACATTTTACCCTGCTTTGTTTTATACCATGCTTTGAAACTATGAAGAATAATTTCAAATTCGTAAAGCTATTATCTATTCAGCATTCCATTTCACAGAAGCCTTCAGTTTGAATTTAAAATCTAGTCTGCCACAAATTCTAGTGACAGTCTCATAAAATGTTAAACTTATGGCCCTGCTTATAGCCTGCCAAATGAATATTGACTTCGATGAGACTTCGATATTTCAATGCAATTCAAGGGATGGTGAATGAATTTATGCAACATTAAAATTATTTTTGCTATAATTTCAGCGTAATGAATGTGGTATTAAAGTTGAGCACTCATGCTTAATTTCAATGACGTAATCTATCTTTAAATTTTTCGTTTTTGTATTAAAGTTAAGAGGGCACATTCAGAATTGCTGTGGTAAGTAACAATAACGCGTATTATTGTTTAATAGGAAAAAAATAACGAATACCATAAAGAATATTAAAATCTATTATCTTTCCTTCACTGAATGGAGTCAAAACTAGTTTGTAATTAAATAAATTTTGACTTTACATATATACGCTGAAAATGTTGTTCTAAAGACGATGAGAAATATAAATAGAAGTAAGTGGACGATTAATAACTAAAAAGAAGAAGATAAAGGAAATATAAGCGTAACAGAAACGACAGAGCAAATCAAATTATGACAAGGACATTACAACAATCGATGGAAGGTGGGTTTAAAAGATTCTACAAAGAATAAATTAAATATTATCCAAATAAGTGTGGTTAAAAAAAATTATAAGAACGGTAAAAACGAAAGAAAGGAGAACAGGATTGTACTAACCTGTGGACAGAAAAATGCCAACAAAGAAATAAATAGTAACATCGCCCCGCACAGATAACATATTCAAAGACGCGATAGGAAGTCGTACATTAAAGTAATTATTAATTTGCAACCAACTCTGTGCTGACACAAATACAATTAATTAAATAAATATTCATTGTGAATTCTCTTTAGCATTTGAGAAATTCTAATTCGTTTCTTATTGTGATGGCAAACATAGTATTTAAAACTTTAGAAGCATTAGATAAATCTTGTCTTGCAAATTAATCTGTCTAATTCCCAAGCTTGGCTTAGCTTGATAAATAACCTGCAGACGTAAACAGAATTTATAACTTGAATCTTTTCCTTGTATACTAAATATTTACAATACTTTAATGTACCTTTAATCTCAATGTATCTTTTTAATGTAGTTTGAACCTGAAATAACTGAAGCACAAATTAATTCAAAAGTCGAGTGTTTTGAATTGATATGCAATAATTTATTTATTGTATAGTATTAGTCTTGAAGAAGCGTATAGCTTGCAACCTGTCGATCATCTATGTATGTATGTATTTGATTTAAGCTAAACATTTTTTTGAAAGCTAGTCAGCAATCATAGTTTAACAAATCTAGAAAGTAAACAACTCTGTATGTACTCATTGTCAGAAGAATGCAGAAATACGCCTTTTTATGTCAAGTATTGAATGACAAAAACTTTGAATGACATTATAAAAAAAGTTCTTTCTTCGTCCTTTTAATAGTGGTCGAAAATTAATTTGAAAGCAAAAAAATAAAATTTGAAATATTGAAATAACAGATCGTAAAGAAACGCAACGGTATTTATTTTAGCTAAATATTTACTGTTCTATAAAAGCTTTTATAGAACACACGCAGAATAATAAACATATTTTTATCGTCGTCTAATACAGCATTTAATATTTTTTTGCGAATCGCAAGGCAGTTTAAAATACTTGAAGCGAAATGAATTTTATTTTATGTATTTCGATAATTTTATCCAATGTTAAAATGACCTCAGTTTCGATTGGATCCAGATCTGTTGCTTTAAAGTCAAGCTGCGTAATAGGTGGCTCACTAAAGAAATGGAATAACGTTAACTTACTTTAACTTTTTTGTCCACCCCTGGTTTTTCAAGCAGACACAGTGCTAATGGCCCATCCGATTTAGGTATCTCAATATAAGTGTCGGTGCCTCCGCTGCCACTTCGAGGAGGCACCGACCCTTGACCCGTTTCTTCCTCATCTTCACCGGCACTCTCTGCAACAGAAAAAAATACGTCAATATTTCACACACACTCTTTCCATATTATAAAAAGCCGACAGGATATGAGAAATGCGATGTACGCTATATAAGCAAAAAATAAACAAAAATATGGCGGTCATCTAGGTATACTTATTTTTTTACATTATACAGTCGATGCGCTTGTAAATTGTACGAATTTCAAATTGTGAATTATGGATGAGCAAATAAAATCGAATTACAGTTGGCAACGTCAATTATACACATCTATATTTACTTCATGTGCATAATAATCTTATTTAGATCACATGATGAAGTAATGTTTGATACTTAATAATTCAATTCAGATATATAAAATGGGCACAAGTTATGCCAAGACAGTTTTGAACTGTATTAATAACTGTCTTAAAGAACATTTCTGGCGAGTTATTTATTTCCTCAAACTTTACTTTTAAAGTGATGCTACCTTAGGCAAGAATTAAAAGCTGCAACGCCTACTCTAATTCACTTTTACTTGGCTCAATTGATCATTTTTCTTTAGTACTTTTCACTCTCTAAATTTTCAGTTTCCATTTAAATTCACGAAGATCAAGCTTAAACACGAGCCGGAGTCGAGCATATGATCTTCAGAGTGCTCGTTAAATAATATAAATGTTTGAAAATAATAATTTACTATTATTACTTATCCGCACATACATATACTGCTACATTATTTTCGTTTAGAAGAATAGCATGCACGGTTTCATTTGTTTGACAACTAAAATCAGAATTATCATGGATAATCCTTTGGTTTTAAAATCAGAATTAAATGGTCATTCGTTTAAGATCAAGCACGAATATGTGGCATAAAGAATTACAAACTTATTTTTTATATTAGATTTCAATTTGCGTTGTCCTAAAAAAATGTTGTTATATTTTCATCATTGTATGAAGCGTTTCAGTTTTTTTTCTAACAGCCTATAAATACGAGCAACGTTAAATTAGGGTAGTCTAACAAAATACACAATAAATGAACGTATCTATTGATACTAAGAATTAATAAACACGAATCAATTAAATTATGCAAGGTGAAGTAACAATAAACATTAGTTTGGTGTAAAAAAAACCATAAGGAACCGAACAAATAATTAATTTAATTTAAATAAACAATTTAGAACTTTCTTTTAAAAATAACAATAATATATTCAATTGTTTTCAACTGTTTTGTGATACCTATACGTATTTAAACAAATTGCCATTACAGGAACTTAATTTATGTTAATAAAAGAAATTGTTAATAAATAATTTTAATTTGAGCAGAGTTTATTTTAATTTTTTAGCGGGCATAAGAAATAAAGACAAATATGTACGTTATTGAAAAATAAACAAATAAATTTCTCAATAACGAAGAACGTAGCAATATTTATGTATAATAATCTGTAGCACAATTGTCCCATTCTACTCATTGTTAAATGTACTTACGAATTCCCAAATTGCCTTTATTTACACTGGAATCGATAAAGTAAATGTTATGTTTCCCTACAAGTTTCTAAATTCATTCGTGCATTGTATTAATGGCAATTAGGCGCGTTTACAGTTATTACAGCAATTGTAAGATAGCATAGCACAGTTGCTTAATAACCACTGAATACAGTCGCGAATTTCGTAAGCTTCCTCAATGACTAAACTCGGAAATTTCAATTGGAGGAATCAGAGTAATAACAATCGGTAAAAGTTTGAAACTGACAATATAGTTTTAATATTATCGTTACATTAAATAACATTTGCAAAAATAATTGTTTTACGACAAAAATGTGTGTAACAGAGAAAGAAAAATATTATTCCTCATAATAATCATAAGTTTATTTTTCCTGTAAATCATGCAAGTTGCGCATTTGAGGCTTAGTATAAAATTAGAACTACAACTTAATGATATTTGGCCATGAAGTAACTTTTACTGGATTTTGCAGTATTCAATATTCCAGCAATAAAAGTTAAACTAGATAAACGAAAAATTTTACATTTATCATAAAATATGCAGGCAACTATACAGATTCAAGCGATACCTACATTCATTAAAAGTTTTCAAGGAAGCAGTTGGAAGCAGATGGAAGTTACGATTTACGCGATAGAAATAATCCTAACAGCCCCTACATTGAACCATGTCTGAGATATTTTCACAATTTTTAGGGAAATATAACATATACTGTAGAGGAATTTCTTTCTGTATTAACTAAAATTATTATTGTTAACGCTCTTCTTCCTTATAATTAACCTCCCAAATCAACCTATACTAGAATTCTCTATATTCAAATTTTATTATTTTTGAGTTATAAGTACGGACTTTTATTAATTTGATTAATAAAGCACTGGATTTGGACTGAAGTAAAGGAATCAGTAGTAAAACAAGTTTATGTAATATTTAATTCTACACTCTAGATCAGTCTTTCTCAAAGTGGGCGATAACGCCCCCTTGTGGGCGCTAGAGGCCTACAGGGGGGCGGTAAAGGGCACAGAGAAAATTGGGGGAAACAAGATAGGACTCATATATGGCAGGCTATAATTTAACTAAAGTTATTAAAGTAATGATTGCGATTGTGATTTTTAAGATGTGGTAAAGTTAAAAATTTTAGGGGGCGCTAGAAAATAATTGATTCTCAAAGTGGGCGGTAGACGAAATTAGTTTGAGAACCTATGCTCTAGATGGTGCATCAAAAATGATTGTTCCAATTGCAAAAAATGTGGAGTTAAAGTTGTTGTTGTTTTATTTTCTTGGCAGACTCAGTGTATATAAATCATCAAAAATCAAATGTATTCAATACAACTAAAATCGTAGAACACAATAAATAAGAACAGAAATAAAACGACACTACGTCCAGTTGCAAAAAGTGATCAAAGAATAAATCATGAAGCTTTTTAAAATTCAGCAGTATTTAGTGTGAGAGCTGAAACAATAAATTTTAGACATTCTGTAACTTAATAGATTATGTTAAGGTTGCTTTAAGAACTTCAAAATCTGAACTACAGTTCATTTTTTTACTATATACCGATCGTTAAGTAAATATACGACGAAATGTTTCACGAAAGTTAGAATGAGACAGTTATATAAAAGTTCTTTGACTTATCAATAGATTTGTTCGCGGAGACATTCCGAACTAGTTCGGAACCTTAAAATCTATGCATTCATGGAAGTTGTGGACTTGAAAGCATTGTTAACATCGATCATTATTTCGATGGTCGTTTAATTTTAACTGTACCGAACTAGTCCGGAATGTCTCCGCGAACAGACCTTATATTCATCACAGTTACCTTATATTATAAATTATATACCATATGTTTCAATTTAAGTTGAAAATGTATGCGCATATTTTGATTTCTTGCCTGCACACAATGTGACCTTGACACATATCTCAATTTCGTTTTATTGCACGTTTAACAGCTGGGAACGGAAGTATAAGTGGTTTCTTTTACGCGCCGTAATTATTAGTAATTTCTAAAATAACTGGAATTGCGTATGAAATAAGGGTAATAAATTCTTGTAAATAATTGTTAATTCGTGCGGATTATATACTATATTATATTATACATTATATACCAACTGCTTCGCCCACAAAAAGAAATCGCAAGGATGGTGGTCGCAGGGGTCAATGCACGGGCCGACAGGCAGCTGATAGTAAAATCTTTCATTTCGTTATCGCACGCAGACAATAAAACTATTAGGATACAGTTGTTTTAAACGACGCTAGCATTATGCATAGAGTTTTTGATCAAATCGCGTACGTGAATGCATGTCAGAGATTACAGAAAATATATAAACAAATTTGTGGAACAGTTTGTAAAATTAATTAATTTTAAAATTACCCAAAGAGTAGGTATGTTTAGACTAAAACGCCAAAATCCACAGCGTATGTATGTCATGAACGTTTTACAATATTTACTCAGAATAAAGTTTGTAAAACTTGACCTTCCATATCAGACGTGTTAAACTGCATACAGACAGCATGCCTCGGGATGCACGGCGTACGACCTCGGATCGGTACGAATCCTGTCGGTGTTCAGTGTAGACATAATATTTCATATCCAAATTTTTTACTGACGACTTCGAACAAGTCGGTCGAATACTCATATGTCCTTGTGTGGAATTTTTACAAGAGCGCGACGAGGCAATTTATATCCTTAGTCAAGTCTGTACACAGCTTTAATCAGCTGACGAAATAACGCATATAAGTGCTCTAATAATACAGGATATGGAGTTGCAAACACGCCTTAAATTTGTTAAACTTTTAATAGATTTGTGTTAATAATTCACATACAAAACGAAATTATAGTAATTAACAATCAAAACAAATTACGAATAAGTTTACTGATTATAGTGTTTTAAATACTGGTATCAAGGACACATTTCTTGTGGAAATAAATTTTATTTACAATACAATGTCAGATCGCAATGTCAGGTCAAAAAGCGATCGCAAGATGTCGCTACTTAAACTTTTCAATACAATTTAAATTAAAATGAAAGAAAAATACCAGGAATTCTTAACACGGATATTTAAATTGTTGTACGTTTTAGTGATTTACTTGTTTATCTGTCAAAGCATGCCTATGTTAAAAGTGGGTCCGGTCCTTTGTGATCCTTTACATGGAATAATCTGCTTCAGGTGATTTGTATGCATTTGTCAAGTAAATATTTTGTAGTTCGTATTTCACGGCGTCGCACACAGGCGGAATTTCATAAAATCCTGGCCAAAACTTAATAATTGTGTAAAACGATTGACAACACTTCAGAAGTAAAAAGGAACCTTATTATTGAGATTTTAGGTTTAATTAATAATTAATTTTTAACAACCTTACATATTTATTATACAGTGTGGATAAAAAGTTTGCAGTACTTTAAATATTTTCTAAGACATTTTCTTTTATGTAAAAACGTTCGAGCATGTCCATTTTTAGTATAAATTTACCATATTTTGGAGTGATTCATTTATTTGTACAGTGGCGTACCGTTGGGGTACAAAAATAATTTTAATTTTTTAACTGAAGTCGACTCTTGTCCGATGAAAATTGTAACAAAATAGCTTTTAAAATTTAAACGGACACTCAAAATTAGAAAGAACACTCAACGTTTCACTATCGGTTGATAGCTTCGTCGGGAGTTATCAACCGATAGTGTAACGTTGAGCGTTCCTACCATTTTTAACAGTGTCTGTTTAAAATTTAAATTATATTTTCTTTAATTTTTTAGATGGAAACCTTCTTACTTTTTGTTACGAATTTCAGAAAAAGATATTTTTCTACGTACTTTTGCATAGAAACTTTATAGTGTCTATAGTACCTAAGCCGCATCTGAATAGCGAAATAATAATAGGAATAATTTCGATCTGCTTCTGAGCTTTTTTCCATAAATGTTAATAATATAGAGGATGTCTTAGAAAAGGTATCCATCCTTTATAAAGCATACACATGTCACACTTGAAGAAACGTCCAGCTCTACACGTTCTGCGATACACACGCTTGTATGAGAAAAATCGAAAAATATTTTTTTTTTCATCGTAGACAGCCAAGATTTTATATTTGAGATCTCATAATAATTCTGAATAACTTTTCCAAATAAAATTTGCGCGTACCATGAAAAATAAAGGTACTTTACTCTTATGTCAATTTCAAATATTTTGATTCCCTCGGTATACTATAAGAGGTATTCAATCTTTGATGCTTGCATCTTGAGTTTGAGAAGATGCAGAAACTTTCATAAAGAATAAATTTTTCAGAGAAATAATAATAAAGAATTTTCCCATATGTGGCCAAGTTTCTGCCGGTCACTGTATATAGTTTTACTATTAAAGCCTCACTCTGTACATTAGCACATATTAGCAACTCTAACCTTTTCCAATATTTAGTTTACACTTATACCTTTATAGAAAAGTTCATAAAGCTGTCTGATTGGGATGGATCCTGAACTTTTAAGCATGTCGAAACATAATTTGTAACAAAAACATATAATTTTGAGACTTGAATATATGAGCTTCCAAAACGACCCTATTAAAAAGAAACAAAACTGCTTATATCAAAAATAAATAGATACATACTTCCAGTTCTTGAATTCACTTCGAAAATAATAGTGAATACACGACAAAATAAACCTTTACGTTTTCGTAAGAGCAGTAATATTCGGTAAATAAGAATAAACCATGGCCTTCTAAATGGAAAGCGAGTTCTATCTGGCCTGGGCAAAAGTGCAGTTCAGGCGTGCTCCGCCCGCTTACACTGCTTACAGGGCGCACTGCTTACAGGGCGCTTTCTTAACCTAAAATCTTGACAGTTCTGTCACGTGTGAATAGTGGATGAGTTCGTGTAAGAACAATTAATGTTATTGTTGTAAAAATTTGAGCATACTGGATATTATTTACGTTGGGATAAGGTGGAGTATTTATGTCCAATTTCGACAATTTAATTTAGCATTAAACTATTACGGTTTTAGATAAAAATCTTACCTTCATATACTCAGAATTTCTGTGGTAAGTTATAACATGTATAATTAAGCTTCTTTTCTCATTGTGCGTAATTATCAACGCCCTTTTTTTACACGTTTTACATTATCAAAAGTCAAAACTCTTTTATGTAATTTGTAATTATTCATAACATGAAAGCTTCTTTCTTTATTGCGCAAGCGTACTTCACTCCGATGTGATCAAATGATTTGTGCATGAATCTATAAAGTTTATACCATATAAATTATGTTCTATTGCGGTAATTACAATATTAATTAATTTTACGTGAACTCACTTTGATTAACAGTAATGACAGTGCACTTCACTCAGTGCCGTCAGTGCCCCATAACCAGCGCGAAAGTGTCGACTTTTGGCGTTTTCTCGAGCACAAAAATTCAATGTAAATTTTTTAAAACGCCCAAGCCAGTTAGAACTCGCTTTTCATTTAGAAGGCCATGGAATAAACGCTTCGCCTCGTTTAAACATACACTTTGTTCTGTTGTAACTGGTTCATGATGGTCATGTGATCAAAAGTAATCATGTCCTTGGTTAGAACTGAATGTCGACATTTAGGAAAAAAATAGCGGGCACTGTTTTAAGCGACTTTATTTTTTGGGGTTTTGGCCAGGATCTTATGAAATTCCGCTTGTGTGCGTCGGACGCTAACCTAAAAACGAAGATGACGTGAAATTCCACTTCAAGTTCACGATCGATGCTACGCCGCCGTGCCTACTATAAAAGTTTTATGAAGGCATTTATTTCGTTCATCTGTTCCTGTATTTTTTTAACCAGAGGCGCATCGTCGTTTTGGGGCTAACTTTTGATTAATTATATCTCGAAAACTAAAGTAGAAAGAATTTTTTTTAACATTCTTCCCATACTCTCGGACATCGCTTCTTATCGTGGTTTCATTTTGACGGGTTAATTAACAGTCACCCTATATACACTAAAGTAGTGATCAAGCGAACGTTCCGCTTTTTATCTTTTACTTTATAATACAGCTGCCCTATCTCTATTCTTTTTTCAAAATTCAGTAAAACAATTCAGCATGGAGCTAAAAAAAGAAATATTATGAAGAGTTTATCCCAGTAAACGGTGTAAACGGTCGAGAAGAATAACATTGGAAACTCAAACTGATTTACGAGGCTAAATATTTAAAATATACGTATTCGAATTTCGGAAAGTCAAGTACCAACTAAAATTTCACTGACTAAATCGTAGATACAAACAATATTAAACTGCTCTAAATTTATTATTTGACGTGTATACTGTATAGTTTATAACAATTTATTTAAAATGCATCTTCACTAAATATGTGTAAGCATTTCATATCGGCGATTAAAGCTTATAAAAATGTTTGTAACTTGTGTAACAAATTTTTAATATAAATCACTGTAGATCTTTTAATTCATTCAAAATTATGAGTAAATTGTCAACGTCACAAAACGTCGATTAGTTGAAGAATTACAAGGTATTCAAAGAATTTTATTGCAAATTAGTTATACAGGTCGTTTCCGATATAAGGAACATGGTTACTAGGAGTAACTATACACCTCATGTAGAGCATGCAAATAGGAAGACAAATGGTCTACTGAACTGAATACAGGCTCGTGTGCTCGTAAATTTCATGCGTAGTCAGCGACATACCATGTTACACGGAAATTTGATGCAAGGTAAAGAGCCGACCAACTGTACAAACTATTTGAGCACACAAGGATTTTATTAGTAAGCTGTCCACTGAACTAATAACTGTAAAGCAGACTTGTACAATTGAAGGATTCTAATTTTTAAGACAAGTTTGAGTGAAAATTATAACTAAGCGTGCTATTACAATCTGTAATCCGTAAAAAAAAGCAATATCTACTCGTACATTATTCTTCATTCGACAAAAATAACATATTCTAGTAGATGATAGGCTAATATAATTGCGCATTTTGTTAAGTTGATTGTCAATGCGAATCTGTTTACATTCAGATCATTTCGAATATGTATTGACCAACAGAATCGATTCAAGCCAAAACACGTTCAACAATTAAAAAAATACTGTTAGTTTTGTTTTTTATTCATCAATATTATCGATACATTTTAATCAATTGTTTAGGGCCAGTTTTATAATGAAATTTAAAGGAGACTTTAAAATTAAAGTCACACTCAGATGTGTAAACAAATGTATTTTCTTATCTGATTGTACATATAACTGTGACTTTACATTTAAAGTCTTCTTTAAATTCCATTATAAAACCAGCCCTTACTCATTTTCAGTTACTGTAATTAGTTACACTAAAATGCTGTAAACAATAGGTTTGTTCCACCAGCAGTTTCTGACTAGTTAGAAACCGTCAGATCAGTTACTCATCGAAATAATGATCGACTTTGATAACTCTATTAGGGGGTCGTTCTAAATCGGATTTGCAACCTAGCAGTAGTGGTACCTCCTTAGCAATTAGTAAGAAGTTGGAATCTCGACAATGTTCGGTGGTGACAGGATACATCGTTATGCAGTCTTGATAATGCTCGGAAGTAGGATCATACAAAGCAGTAACTTGCAACCTCGATTAGATTGTACACTTAGGGGGTCATTCTAATTGGGGTTGCAAGTTACAACTTGGTATGATCCTATTTCCGAGCATTATCAAGACTGCACAACGTTATCTTGTTACCACGGAACATTGCCGAGATTGCAGCTTCTTACTAGTTGCTAAGGAGGTACCACCGTTGCTAGGTTGCAAATCCGATTAGAATGACCTCCTAAGTGTACAACTGTGGTGAGTCATGCATTTGACGGTTTCGAATGGTCACGAATTGCTATAGGAACAAACCTAAAGTGTATTAAAATGAAGTCATGGTGGCATGAAGAAGCATTGAAATGCTCCTGGAAAGATTAAAGCGCCTTTAATTTGGAACAGTTTATTTTCCACAGCCAATGTTTAACAGTCCAATGTTAGATCATTATTTTTGTAGAAGAAGAAGTCATTTTTATAGGTCGTAGAAGAAGAAGACAAAGTTTTTTTATAGGTCATAGAAGAAGAAGATAAAGTTTTTTTATAGGTTATAGAAGAAGAAGATGAAGTTTTTTTATAGGTTGTAGAAAAAGATCATGAAGTTTTCTTTTATAGGCTATCACCTATTAACCGTTGCAATGTTGCCTCTAATTTCAGAGACAATCTTTTGAAGAAGGTACTGAATATTCACATTGTTGATATTAAATCATACGCAATGCTTATAATGTAATCTGGGTTTTTGTTAATATGCCAATAGTAACCAGCATAGATCAATCGAATTAGATGGAAAAGTAAATATGTGTACCATCAGGTGCAAAATAAATGGCTCCTGAGTGTGTGTTAGTTTTTTAAATCAGCGTCTTATACAAAACAGTTAATTGTGCCTATAACATCAAGAGACACTAATCCGTTATCAGTTATCACAGTAGATAATTGAATGAAAAGGTAGATACGCCAAGTGATTTTTTAAATTTTTTATCAACTCTTGTCAGGGAATTTGGACGGCTTGTCTTAGTTTTACTGTAAAACAGCATCAAAGCGTGTAATAACGTGCTTTTCACTTAAGCTAAGACATACTATTCAAATTTCATGGCAAATTAAAAAAAATTGCTGGTACAATAGCGATTGCTTGTTTTTCTATGTACCTGATGATACATTATATAAAAATATAAGCAAACTTCGAGAGGAAAAGAGAGAGAGAAACAAAGTGAACATTTTTTTGGACAAAACTATAAAGGGTCTAACATAAACATATACTACATAATTTCATCGCGCCCAACTCACGTTTTATGCAAGAGAACATGTTTTCCATCAAAGGATTACCACAGTAACCAATCCCATTTCGGATTATAAACTCAAGCACATTCATAAACACATGAGAACAAGAACGACCGATTATGTTATAAATTAAAGTTTAAAAGCAACGGGGCAAGAGAGAAGTAGCTGACCGAAAGGAACACGCCGCTGCATGTTCGTGAGCGAAACCCGCGCAACTGAATCTTCATGTCCATGTCCTGTTTATGTTTTAACATTCATGCTTGTAAAAATATACAGATCCTAAATATGCCGACCTAAATTTATGAAAAGCTTTAAATTCGCGTTGCGAAAGCTAATAAATATTGTAACAGTACTGCATGTATGCGTGTATACAAACATATTAGTCATGAAAATGTAGAAAAAAATGTTTGGTTTAATGTAAATTCTATAGTTCGTATATGTAGTTGAAATCGACAAAGCAGACCACACAAAAGAATGTGATAATAAGTATGGTAAATTTTCATTTTATGCGTCACATAGTCACTGCAGAAATTTGAATATTAATGCTTTTTTTTACTTCAAAATGGGAAATGATGAATAAGCGGTCTTTTGTTCCATTTTAAAATGCTTTTGCTTCATAAAATATTGTATACAATCTTATTACTGAATGAAATTCTATTGGTATTTTCATTCAGTAACAATGTTTTATCCTAAACATCCTGCAAGCCATTCACATAGTAAACAAGCACTTCCTTTTGTTATTTCTAATTACGAGTACAATGCATTTGCTTTAAATTCATAAATCCGACTCAACAATTCTTTGCTTACGAATTCAATTATTAACTAATCCATTTTAAAGGATGGATGGATGCCTGCAATCGCTTAGTTTACTCATAACTTAATTTAATGATAGTGTATAGGCAATAAAATCAGACGCTTGTAGGATTTTAACTTCATCAACATTTATTCATTCCTTGGACTTTACGTTGTGCAGCAATTTTATAAATAAGTTATAACTTCCCCTCGTAAAATAATTTCTTCGAATATGAATTCAATTTCTTTTCAAAACTAAGAACATATGCATCCCTATTACCCTGCCTTATTGATGATAGTTTCACTTTGAAAATTAATTAAAAAAATATGTCAATTGGTGGTACTTTTAGTTGGTTTATGTAGACTTCTGAAAAAGAAAAAGCTGCTTTCAGTGTTACCTAGGCAGAAACATCACGTTGTTGTTTGTACTATATGATTCTTTACGAACAGCGACAAAGAAAATAGAACTAATAGAATAGTTGCAAGTAATTCACTTGCAACTGCAACGTGCACCCCCTCCTCTAGATGTTGCTTCACAAAGCTTGGAGATTATAATTATCATATTTCAAATAATTTCTCCTAAAAAATGAGTTTTTGAGTAGTGCAGAATCACACTTCTAAACAAATGTTTTTTTTTTATTTTCACGTTCTGTGTATTTCATTTTCATTAATATAAGTTCAAAAGTAGGCGAGTGTAAAGATCCTTACTTTTGAATACAGCATGTATCAAGAGAAAATCCAGCAAAGAAATAGTTCCGGAACGTTAAAATATAACAGAGCAATTACTCACAAGTGTAATGGTCTAGAGGTGTTTCTCGGCCTCATTACACTTCATATAGGGTAGACTGAAAGCTGATGATTATGTAAACATCCTAAAACAACAGCTACTACCCTCCATTAAATAGCTCTTTAGCTAGAAGAGTCTTCACCTTGCAATTTTGAAAGGAGAAACTTATTAATTCCGATTTATTATTTTTAATTTCTCTTCTTTTATTATCTGTAAATTACTTGTTTAATTTTATTAAATTTGCTGTATTTTATTATGCAAAGAATATTGCTTTAAAAATTCTCTTGTAAATTTTGCTTCATTATTTTGTGTAATGCGAAAACGGTATATTAATATTAATTAAGATGAATGTTGATATATTGAAAGTCAATATAACAATAAAGCCGAAACGTTTAAAAAAACTAGGATTCATCATTTGTGATGTCAGTATTAATCTTCATACGCGATAAACTGATTCTAAGTGCCAGATTAATAAGACCGTGTAATCATTTCACATTTCGCCGGTCTTAAATGACGTGTGGTGTAATTAATTTCCTTCAAAACGTGATCTAATATAAAATCGTGGCTGAAATTAACAGAGCCTTTATTGAAATAAAACGTGTTAGGTTTCAGCAAATGTAAGTACATCAAATATTAAACCACATATCTGAAATCATGGCAACCCCAGAAGGATATCATTTTGACGACGAGAGAATTTAAAAGAAAAAAATAGATTTAAATTAAAAAATAGATATGTAAATTTATTTTTTATTGAAGCAGCTCATGAAAATTTATTTGAAAGTAAGCAAAAGCTATCTACTATTTTACTATTTTTGTCATAATGAAGACTTACACATAAATTAATATTAAAATTTCACGTATCATTATTCTTTGATAATTCTAAGTAAAACACGTCTGATACACAGTAGAAGCGTTCCTAATTGTGGGAATTATGTATATTAATTTTAATTCTATTTAAACCGACATTAACTTTTTATTTGCTTATTCCGAGTAAACGCATGGGACAAAGCTAAATTAAATAAATGTATATTAAGGCGTTAAGACGGTGTATGTCAGTTGCTTAGACATTCACGTAATAACAAAACCTGTTATTAATTTTTGAATTGAGAAAATATAATATGTATAAAGGTAAAGAAAAACGGTAATTAAATTATTAATTTGAATTAACATATTAATATGGTGTCCAAATGTTTCAATTTTATTTCAAACGCTAATAAAACTATTGCTCTAATACCGATTTGCTCAATAAAAAAATTAAATACCGAAAAGATTCTCCAAAACATATCAAAATTCATCTCCATAATGACAATTTATTTTAACTCTGTAATATATTTTAAAATTCTGGAGGTCTATTGAATTGAAACAAAGTTTTCTACTTTTTACATAAACACTTTAAAAGTTTTCAAAATGATGTATATACGTATTTCGTAAAAGATCTTTACATAAAGATGACACAGTTTTTATAAAACAACAATTGCCTTGAATTAACAGTCCATGAAATATTCTTTAGTTTTGTTAATGTACCTAACAATAAATTCAGAACAAATCGTTTATTAAATAGCTATCAAACTAATTCTATTAAAATTTTAAAAGTACTTTAGAACATTAAAGCAATAATAGTAATAACAATAAAAGTCCTGCATGTACAATATGTCCCCCGGATTGAGTTTACAAGAGGGGAAAAAATTTTATTTTTAACTTTACAAAAAAATGCGAAAGGGAAAATAGTATATTGATTTACAAGTTTAGAAAAGTGACAGTTTTCCAGTAAGTGTAAATGTTTGAATTCACGAGTGAGCGTTAGCTCACGGGTGGATCAAATTTACACGAACATGGAAATTCACTTTTCTAACGTGTAGATCATGCTACTTTTTCGTGTAGTTGACGAAAATAACGCTAAAATTATGAGAGTGTCGTCGAATAATAATAATACATCAAGGTATGTCAAGCATTTGTTGACATAGTAACGAAACATCAATCTGTGACATCAATCAATCAATCTTCGACCTCTGATACGTGAAAATGGATGAAAAAAAGTGTTGCTAACGGAAACATGAAGAAAAGTGTTGCTAACAAGACAAGTCCCACTTTTCTTCACGATTTATGATTACACATCGTGTCACTTTTCTGTCAACTACATGAAAAAAAATTTTGTTTGATTTGTAATGAACATATCTGTAATTAAAACTTCAACAATAATAGTGTCTTCTTAAAATCGAAAAAAAAAGAAAAACAAAATCAACAACATTTTATTATTAACTATTAGATTAACCCATCACCCCTCTCAGTACATAATTCAAGTCTACATCGCAGCTCCTTATAACTGTTATGGATTTCTTGAATCAAATAAAAAAAAATCTTTTGGTATGTGTATTTTTTTTAATTAAAATATATTTTCGTCTTGTAAACTCAATCCGGGGACATACTGTATATGCTTTTTATTTCTAGAGTATATCAGCTATTACAGAAACATTGTTCTTCATAAATAAGTATGGAAACATGATGTTTTTTCTATATTTTTATTTGATGTAACATACATAACATAACAAATTCCATAATAGACCACGCACAATTTTTTTTGAAATCTCGCCGACTGTATTCTGAAAATCATTAAAATATATTAAATTCCTACATTCGGCCATCCTGCTCATGATGTCGTCCCGATATCATTTATCTCACTTTTAACTTTGGGACATTTTACAGCTACATGACGTAGCCCTCACATTTAAAACATTTTAAACCCTTAGCCTTGTTAGAACAATTTGTGCTCAAATGATTTTTGTCTCCGCAATTATAACATCTCTTCGTTGCGCTTAATCGTCTTTGTTCATTACATCTTGGTTTGACATCACTCGTCTGAAATTTTGATGACTTGACATTATTGTGAAAATTGCGTTTCATTTCTTCATTAAGTGTTTCTAACACATCCTCAACGTCTTTAAAATTCAATATAGGTTGTATAATACGCTTAGATTTCTTGAAAATTTTTACTGGTTTAATCTTACAGACATTTTTGTCTGCTTTTCTTCCTTTAAGTTTGCTCATTTCAGCCTTCTCTTCGTCATCACTTGCGTCTTCTTCATCGTCATCACTTTCGTCTTCTTCATCGTCATCACTTTCGTCTTCTTCATCGTCATCATTTTCGTCTTCTTCATCATGGTCATCATTTTCGTCTTCTCCTTCGTCGTCGTCGTCGTTAATTTCGTCTTTGTTAACACTATCTTCTTTTACGTCATCATTGAATTCATTTTCATTGCCGTCTTTCTGATTACCACCGACATCGTTCTTTTCATTACATCTATCCTTATCATTGGTACCTGCTGTTGTAGTTTGTGCTTTCTGAAGCCTCCGTTGAAGTACTGGCTTACATCCCGTAACAGATAAGCCTAGTATCTCTAAGCGTCGTCTTAATTCTTTTCCTTTCATCGTTTCCACATCTGCTTGATCAGCCATAGTTGTATTGAAAATGTCGTCTTATTGCGTCTTCGTCGTTGTACTTTACTTCAATGGTTCGTCTCATCGCGTCTTCGTCGTCTTTACACTTTTTGCATTACGTCAACTTAGCTTCTGATCCCGTCTTCGTCTTTGAACACATGTGAAAACTTTGAACATTGTGTCCTCTAAGCTCCGTATCCCGGTTGAGCCCCCAATTTGTGGAAAGATGAAGTTTTTTCTATATTTTTATTCGACGTAACATACATAACATAACAAATTCCATAATAGACCACGCACACTTTTTTTTTAATCTCGCCGACTGTATTCTGAAAATCATTAAAATATATATTAAATTCCTACATAACTTTCTGTGTTAGGTTGAAAAAATTATTTAAAGTTTTGATTTTATATAGAGACCAAATGTAGTCTGTGATATTTACTTTAAAATTAAAAAGGTTTTGTTTTACAAGCCGGGAACAATAAAAAATAATACCTACTGTGAATAAAATATCGATCAACATGTACCGTCACAATAATTAGTCATGACATAACCTTTACAGAAAAACTCATCGTGGACATTTTTTTATGGTTTCCAAGCAAAAAATAATTTACGTCATTCCGGATTCACTTTTAATTAGTAAGATTTGGATACATTCGATGTTCATAGTTTTGAAGGAAATGGGTACGATGTTCTGCAAACGTTCTGTAAGCGTAATGAATTATGATTGCCACTGTACTTACAGTAAAGCTCCTAATAATCCGACTATCCCAGTAATCCGGACAAAAATAAAATATCACGTTTTTATATGATGTATTCCTTAATCCGGACCAACTAATGAATTGGTAATCCGGATCATACATTTTACGGTTCATTGCGTACTTCTCCCTGTAACCATGTATAAAACAGGAAATCCCTTAATCGTTAAAAACTAACATAAAAACTAAAATATTAACTCGTATGTTATTCGTCAGATCAAACTTTATTACCACAACAACCTCTTTGTCCGTACCTTATTTTTTGAAGAGAGTGGCATTTCCAAACCTTTCAAGAACATTAATTTGAAGGATGATGCTGTGTCTCTGTTGTTACGATATTTTTTCTTCGTATCATATACAAACTTTAGTTAATTAATAATTCGGATTTTTTATTAATTCGGATCTCCTAGGTTTTAATTGATTAATTTCTGTAATTTCCGCAGCGTTGATTATGCTATGATATATTTTCTCTTCTTTCAGAAATTTGATTGTTTAACATTGCTGTGTACCTAAATGATTTTCTAAAGAAAAAACTGTTACGTTCAAATCTCGCGCCAAAACATCGTGGCGATACAGTATCATTCAACTGCGTTTTAACACAGTTGGCTATACTGTTCCCCCTCATTTACATCGCGATAGGGGAAACCTGCGTGATGCGAACGCTCAACATCCATAGGCTATGAAGGCGCCATGTGACTACCCGCTAGTCCATCACTGGTTATCGTCGGTAATTTTCGCGCGTCCTAGCGACCCTCTCCATCTTCAATCTGGTCGCGTCCTTTCTTGTCTGGAACGTTGTGCCAGTTAGACGTAATTTACGAAATTATCGGAGTTTTTGCTCTTTGGGAGGAATGACTCATTTGCGGCTGTGCCGGAAGATTCATTGACACCGCCGAACATCCTTGGGGACAGTTTTTAATCTTCTTGCCAAGCCTGGGACCCCAGTTCTCTCAGCTAAAATATGACGACATACGACATATGCCGACAAACAAGCCAACACGGCCGCTAACAAACATCCTTTCTTCTATGTAGACTTTTCTGTTTGGGCGCAAGTTTTAGCGCAGGCTTATGTAATCCCGGCAAGCTTTCACGCGAGGGTTTCGCGTTTGTACTGAGCTTTGGTGCCACGATAAACTCCAGCTGTAGTCTGCCGTTCTGCGAGTTAAAGTTACTGTATTTAGAAGGTACCGCCATTCGGCTTCGTCCCCCAAATTAAAAAGGAAGCGATGAAACGCTAAAGAAGAAAAAGGATAGATACATAACAAGTTATTGTTGCTAAGGAGTTTATGAATGAATTTGATTAACCCCAAATTAAAAGAGATAGAAAGTTGGCGCTACCTTCTCGATACAGTAACCTTACTGCGAGTAGCGTGGGTCCGCCATCTTGCTGCCAATGTTTCCCCTAGCCAAATCAGTTACCGGCTCGGACAGGACCACTAGATGGCGTGGTGACAGCCAACTTCACGGCATAGACGGTACACTGACAGATCTCGGTCGGGAGATAACCATTTAAATTTATTGCGCATGCGTTTTTAAGAGCGAATTAAGGCTTCTTTATGCGGATTGAAATAGCGGGCAAATCGCTTTATTATTGAATAAGCAATCTCCTATAATTGTGTAACGTGCTGTTTGTTTGAATTGTTTAATTAAACGCTTATAATTTATGTTGTGTGTTCTTGCTTAAACTTTCAAGCACACCAGTGAGTAAAGTCTCGCCTCTGTATTTATTATTGATTAATTTTCTGCGCGATCTGGTCGATTGGAGACGTCGACTGATCGATTACGTTTTAGCTGAAGAATTGTTTTCTGGCGCCCTTATTAATTTTACCACCTCAAATAACCCGCCCCTTTCTTCACTGTTGCTAGCTGGGGCTCAGCTGATACGGTCTCGTCAGCAGAAGCTTGTCATCTGGTTTGTGGTAAGTAAGAGGCAAGTAAATTAAATTTAAAATTTGGTGACAAAACTCGAAATACATACTCAATCAAGTTCAAGAAATTGTCATTTCATGCATCACCTGAACAACCTAACACTGCTTCACCGAATTCGCAAAATGTTTTAAAATTCTACGTTTTTACAAGTCAAGTACAAGTCGTTTAGAAATCGCTCAAAAGCTAACCGACAAAGCATCTATTCCAACTGTTTTAAAAATCGTATATAAAAAAATACTTTCGATCTTCATGATTCATGACAAACACTCAAGTATCATCAGATATCTTTAACAAAAAAAAAAGAATGAAACTTGAAGTATTTTTTTTAAATGATGTCGAAGAATTTGTTTGTTTGTGCAAATGGGAAAAACATTCTCATCATTGAGGGCTACATAACAACAAGAAATATCGAGTTATTAGATATTAGACAGATGAAAAAGTTACAAAAAGAAAAGAGAAAGAGCAACCCGTTACAAAGACTTGTCACTTCAGGTTATAGCAGTCAATCAATGTCAATCAGGTTATAGTGTCAATCAATGTCCCAGATAATGACACTGAAATCGAAGAAACATGTAGGTACTTACATCAGCTTCTACACCAGCTTCCAAATTAAACTAAATTCAATTACATAAGGTCTGTTCGTTTGTCCAGCACTTTTAACTCCTTTACTCTACTTTTCTCACTCCTACTTACATTATACTGTAATGATTCGTCGACACCAGACGGCGTCAGTCTGTCTCTTGCGTCACAGCCGACGCGCCTTAGACTGGAGGCTTCTGCAGACAGCCTGGAGAATTCCGGCGGCGGAATAGAACAGACACTCTGGAACCCTTCGGGAAAGTTCACGTACAACCAGCCCTGGCTTATAAAAGGCAGCAGCGGTAGAATGTAACCAATTCGGCATTGGACAGTTCGACATTAAAGTTCGCGTTAGACTTTCGCTCGGCTGTTAAAATAAATTAGACATAAGCTTGTAAATAAATTATTGTTATAGTGTAAGTTATAAATAAATTGGTATTGCTTTTAAATAAATTAGTTTATTAACTATATCGTGTTTTGTTTTAAAATAAAAATTAATAGAACCCTTAAAACCGTATACATCGCACTCTCTCGGGAGCGGTTGGTGCAAAAAGTATGGAAAAGTGCAGAACAAACGAACAGACCTATAGTCTAGTGCTGTAATGTGAAGACAGTTATTTTTATTCTAGTTTTCCTTTGTTTCTAATTGTTATTGTTACACCCAGGTGTCTATTTATAACGTTTAAAGAATTTCTTGATATAGAGAACCTTTATAAAAGTAGAGTTGGGCATGAGATTCAAAACAGTTTTTATACGATAGTGAATTGTGCTTTAATAGTGAATGGAATAGCGAGAAACTAATTGCAGTACTTGTGTGTTTGTTTGAATGTTTTAATGTATCAGGCGAACATTAAATTTTTTTTTATTTTAATAAACAGTGATTTCTTTGAACACCAAATTTGCAACTTTATTTTTTCAGAAGACCATGATTATATTATCTTATGCCTCATTCTAAACTTAATTTACCCTTAAAATTACGCACACAGCTTTCCAATCATAATATATAACATACATATATATTTTTGAAGCTTTACATTAACGTGTCTATATTCGTTATTTATTTCTGTAGTATAAATATACTCAATATTCCTATTTAACGTAAGTTCTCAGGCAATTTCATTACAGTTGCTGTTGATTTAAGTAAGTAATTAGTAATATGAAAATTTAGGGAGTTTACGCCCGATAGGAGTTGATGTTTAAATTTCGGGCGCCGTTCTTGTTGAAATTTAATCACGCAATTTATTTGGGTAAGTAAGTTATTTAACGCATTTTTCATCAGCGTTGATGCTAGAAAAAACTCAAGATATAAAACACAGTATAAAGAATACAGTAGCGCAACTCGCTTGTCGGCACTTTTATCTCTTTACTGGGTTTTCATTGACCTCGAGTAGATTAAAGGGGTGTGTCGAACTGTTTGTTCTGCTTTACGTGTGAGCGATTTTGTTGTAAATTGTAAATTTACACATGCTCACACACCAGGGCCGGATTGTAGTGTTTAGCGGACGTGGTAAAAAAAAAACAAGGCATAAATAATGTGTATTAACATAATTATAAAGATCCATTCGGTACCAGAGCCGTGAATGAATGAGCTCTGCATCCCGAGATTGTGACTCAGACCTTGCGCGGGATGTTATGCGCGAACTGAATATTTTCATAAGAGTCGCGCTACTGTGTAATCTTTATACTGTGATATAAAACTCCTAGAATCGCGTATTTTTAATTTGCACAGACAAAACAATGAAAAATTTAAATTTACAGTTGGTTCTTGTCCGATGAAATTTGTATCACAAAATCTTTTAAGCGGACACTAAATCGATTTAGTGTCCGCTTAAAAGATTTTGTGATAAGAAAAATTTAAAGTTCTTGAAAAGGAAATTTCTTTTTTGATAAAGGAAAGTTGAATGTGAACCAGGCCGGAAGTTATAAATGTATAATTGACACTCATTTCACGTGAAGAATTAACTTAGAATAAAAATTTACTAGAAGTATCATTAATGAATTAGGTTCGTCTTAAACTGTATGGTAATAAAGGGCGATTTACACGAACAAGTTTTTCTTTGCAAGTGATATTAAAAGTTTTCTCTCTCTAATATTTGCATGCATTAGAAAGAAACAACTAATTACTTAAAAGTTTACTTGTACAAGAAAACTTTTACAGAAAAACTGGAACAAACACTATTTTCTACAAGTTTCTGCAAAAGTTGACGGTTTGCGTAAGCGCAATCTACCGATTTCTCGATATACCAACTTCTTTACAACGTGTGATTCATTATGTCCTTTAATTCCGACACTAGAAGTTTGTGTCTTTAATGTTTGTGAAACAAAATGCGGCCGTGGAAGACTGTCATGTCCCTTCCACTTTCAAAGGTTATATTCTTATTTGGTTCTTATCATGTTCATATTTACATTCGTTTTGAAGTTGGCAGTTTTGCACAAGCAAGAGAGTTTACAAGAAAAACTTGTACATGTAGGTATACTTTTAAAGTCGTTTCAAGAGAAAAACTTGTTCGTGTAAATCGCTCTTTAACACTCGCGTCATAGGCAACATAAAACAGCCTGAACTTATCATTGCGACAGAAATTTTTAACTAATGTATGAATGATTAAAATCCATAAAAGCTTCGATTAATGTTTCGCAAAACGTTTTACATCGTAAACTAATTTTAGTAACAAAATTACAGCGTCCTTTAATATTTAATTAAATTATGCAGTCCCTCTTCCTGGTGGGTCCATTAAACGTATACAGAGCGATACTTTTATGCGTCCGCGGACAGTTTAAAGCCCCAACCGCCGAAAATAATAATTTCCGTTGGCACATTGCTATCGTAATTAATAGTCAGAGAGATTAAAACGTACGATGCAAACACACTGGCAAAATTATATTTATCTGTACTGTATTAAGACCTACGTTTGGACAATATTACTTTGTAAATTGAGAACTGAATCTTGAGTTGTTTGAAGGTATTTTTTTATTTGTAGTATCAACAAATAAGTGCACAAGTATAACCGGTACCTATTGAATTTTATAATTCAACGAGAGCTTTGTTCTCTTTCTAATATCTGAAAATTCAAGCGGATTGTAATGGAAAGAGAATGACATTTCCCTTACAAATTAGCTGCGAATACAACGGCATAACTTGCTCGTCGAGCAAAGTTTGTAAAAACTGCCAAACCGTGTTTACCTTCCCCACAATTCTAATTGAATTCACCCTATTCAGAAAATGCAGTAAGTTTAATTATCTCGAAAACTGATTACGTCTGCTGCTACGCCAAAAAGAAATGCCTTATCTTTATTAGAATAGCAGGGATGAAAAGCGTTTTTTAATTAATTTATGTAGTATGGTTGCATTTACTAATGGTTTCCCTTTTTTTTAAAATATCCTGGGAATAAATAAATAATTTCTAGATATACTTGTACAGTTGCAAAACTGCCAACATACTTAATTTATGTATATACAAGCACAGAAACTAAAGTCTTTAGTAAACTTGCGAATCTTTCCATCCCATTTCTAGTTGATTTGTCTCTTGGGGTTCAATAGCTTGGAATTCTCGTCTCTTGCTTCTTATGTGTACATCAAAGTTGTTTGTAGAATTCAAGTCAAGTTCTTAATCAAATTACATTTAGTTGAGCTTTATTCTTTGCAGGGCTATTCGAATAAATCAAGTTAGATAATTACATACTTTGTTTTACTCTCCCAAGCAACATGAATCAAAGGATTAATTAACACGTTCGTTGATTTCCTATTTTTATGTATTATTCTTTATTAAAAGTAATAATTGATAACAATAACGCTTTTAATAAACAAAATGCATTGCTGATTGTAAGGTTTTGTATTATCAGAAATTATTTCTTTTATTTGTATTGGTTTCATCTTTTACTACGTAGACATTCTCAAGTTATATATAATATAAATGTATAATCTTTTAAATTAACATGTAGTAATGTAATATGAATAAGATGTGTATATGTTTTTATAAATTACATTCACATTAATATTTTATATCACTGTGTACGTAGTGGATGACTCCTGGGTAGAAATAAAACTTGTAGAAGACACAGGAATATCATTTCTGATAAAAATGAAGCAATAATTGTTTAATTTTGATAAAATAAAACAACATATACGTCACTTAAATTATTTAATGAGACGACACATAAATTTTATCACATAATATTTACGTTTTATATTTACAGTCTTACATAAAACAATGAAATTAATGAGTCGATATCTGTGAGAACCGTAAGACCTGTAAGGCCGGGTGTCCACCGGATCGGGCCGACCACAGTCGGCTCGATTGGGATCGTGCGATAAAGATCGTGCAAATGTATTTGTATTGTAGCCTGTCCACTGAAACGATTTCAGTCGCGTCTAATTACACGCGACTGAAATCGTTTCAGTGGACAGGCTACAATACAAATACATTTGCACGATCTTTATCGCACGATCCCAATCGAGCCGACTGTGGTCGGCCCGATCCGGTGGACACCCGGTCTAAGCCTGTAACTAAATTGCTAAAATATGGAATTTTGAAGTTCTGTGGAAGATATGATTTCTCCTAGGTCTCTAGGATTACTCACCATATTATTTTAGAGACTTACAAGAAATCGTGTCGTACTGAGAACTTCAGAATTCCACTTTTTAATAACTAAGTTACAGGCTTACAGACTTTATGGTTCTTACAGATATGAACAGAATCGATCCATAGATCTTCTTAATATTGTAACAAGGGAATCATAACATAAACAAATACGTAAAATGTACGCCAGCAAGCAACCTCGTGTATCACACATGTTTAGAGTTAACAAATTTCATAAACCGGTGCATCTTCAAAGGCATCGCCCTCACCATGCTGAATCATCAAAAAGAACATCTGCACGTTGCATCATCTTCAGATTCGATTTCTTCTTCACAGCTAGATTATTCGTTTTTTCTGTACCTATCGAATTTTTTGAACACTCCTAGTTTGTAATGGTGGAGCATCTCTGTTTGCTGTTGGCTCTGACGGTTCCATTTGGGTAGACTTCCTATAGTGATGGTGATGGCGATGTTTCTTCTTGTTTTTAATTATAATTTTCTGTTTGAATAAAGAAGGTGGAGGAAAGGAACGCCGGGTTCTAATTTACGAGATTCTAAGGGAGCATGTAGCAACATATCTCCGAACATGTATCTGCAGTTGTTTTTTATTGGCCTGCTTCCTGGTGTTACAGTGGTTCTCAAAAGAAAGTACTACAATATAGTCTGAGGTTTTGAAAGCGCTTGATACCTTTCTAATTTTCTCGTCTTTGTTTCAAAATGCAACAGTTGAAGCATGAATTTTACAGCATTAAAAGAATTGACGATTTTAAAATTATTTAGATTAAAATAGAATCAATTTATTTGTGAAAACAAAGTTGAAAAAAAAATAATATAGAGACAATTTTCATAATAGATTCTGTACAGTTTTTCCTTCAATTCATGTAATTAACTTTTGTTACTTTTAATTATTTACTAATAGCATACATTAAGGAATCCAGGAGATATCTTTACTTTCTAACCAATGAGATTTTAATCAAACAAAAAAAACTGTAACAATAAATTTTATGTTTACCACATATAAAGGCATCTGTTCGATATTAAAAATGAGATAAGTACTTCGAGTTTTTAAGGCAAACATAAAAGCCTGAACAATGAATTCTGACGATCAATTCAGAGACTGTAACTACGAAGCAACAATAAAAACATTCATAAAACAACTATTCGCGAGTTTATTGAAAGGGAAATGCTGAATTTAATAAACTTATACGCCATTAACCTCAGTAACACTAATCCTAGTCTTCTCTATTAAATCAGTTTCTGAAATTCGGTTGGCATATTAATATATTCCGTCGGCTCTTCTACATAGGTGTGGCAGAGAAACCGTCATCGTGCTTTATTGACGTGCAGCGTCAAATCAAAGGACCATTTCGAGCGCTCTGCATGTGACATATATCTTGATAAATTCGATTATATTTTACCCTTTAATATCTGAGTCTCGCTGCCGGTGCTTCGTACGTTTTGATTAAAGATCAAAGTTGCTTTAACGAATACTACAAAACAAGATTGATTTATACTTGAAGACGTAGCCATTTCCTGGTTCTCTTTTGTGCCTTTTTTCTTCTCACGGTTTGAATGGTAGATGACTAATTTAAAATTGCTCAAGATTTTCGGTCTAAAATAGTTTTCAAGTTATAGTTTCAGGAAACTAAAGAATGGGTATTTTTGTGTTATATTAATTGTTAAACAAATTTTCAATGCGAGGATTATCATTTTACTTTCTCTGGGATGCCGTCACACCGTCGTCTCGACCAAATCAATGTCGCCGGCGCCAACGTCGGTATTGTCTCGACTTGATGCTGCCTTTGTATTCGTTCATAAATCGCTTTTTTTTATCTTACGGAAACGCGAGAACACTAACGTGGTACCGTCGTATAGACTACTTATCATGTGAAAACCCTTTGGAGAAAGCGATAAGGAGAGCTGGCGTCCTGGCCAACGCAATTACACAAAGAGCCAGGGTCAAGAAACTTAAATCTAAGCGATTTTATTTGCACAAAAGACTAACAATAGCAATAGACTCCTGTAGCAGTACTTCTTTGGTGAGATTTATATTGAGAGATATTTGTTCGGTTTTATCAGGAGTTTTTAAAATTTATTGTTTCTCTTTCTTCCGAAACGATTAAATAAAAAAAAACGTTTGCGTTGAAAAATATTAACATTCTCAGTACTCCAATGTTTAGTAAGGGATTAGAAAAGTTTTGTTTTCATAAAGTAGATAATCTAAAAATCAATTGCAATATTTGCTTGCTTTTATGAAGTATTAGAAATATAAAAGATAGAGCAGACTGGAACAGAAGAGACAAGAAAAGAAAAGTAGTTGGCCTGAAAAGACACAAAGAGCAATCGATTAGGAGATAATGAGAGGGAAAATACTAAAAGACAAGGAATCAATAGCAAGAGATAAACGGAAATGCTATAAATGGAGGAAAGAGAAAATCACTCTAGAGGACATTAAGAAAAAAAGGGAATTTTTCTCGGGTGTTTAGCTAAGTTAAAGTAAATTAAATGGTTGTTGATGAGTTGTATCAACTTTGTACAACTATTTAATCTTGTCCATAGATAGAAGAGGATACACACAACCTCCAAGTCAAAAAATTTTCCAGGATAATGGCTACTGAACCACTACGTTTTGGTGAAGTTATATTTCGTTACTGAAACTGCTTTTGATGGAGCAAAACTGCAAAAGAATTTTTATACTTTTTTATTATTACACACTGAAAAAAACACCCTGTGTTATGACCTCTATATGCATGATTTATGTAGAGCAGTTTCTTAAGAAAATGTTTAATTAGAAACGTTTTTTTTTCCGTATAAAAACAGGGTTAGCATATCTGAGATCAGAAGTTATCACTTCTCGGTTAAAAAAATGAATGTTACACTTTGTATATTACTACTCACATCAGTCGCGTAAATAATGTCTTCCAATTAAAATGTTGGTAAATATGTTTAAATTATCAACTATAGTGTTGTTATGTGCTACATTTCTCCAATTAATAGAAATTGTTACACCTGGTTACCACACAACTAAAAGACTGTCTCATACTAAAAATTTTAGACCTAAGTTTACTACAAAATGGCACAATCCAGCAAGAAAGAGTGTAATTCAAACCACGCCAAGGTTTATAATCCATTTTACAACGCCAAGAAATCGAAGGTTAACTGAAATTCAAATTACGACGCCAAAAATTAGGACTACACCAAAAATACGAACTTCGTCTAGAAATCGACTTACAACGCCGAAAATTCGAACCATACCAAAAATAGGAAATCGGTTTACAACGTCAAAAATTCGGACCACACCAAGAATACGAACTCCAATTAAAATTTTATCTACAACGCCGAGAATTCGAACTACACCTCGAACACGAGCGACACCTTGGATTGGATTTACACCTGGTTACCACACTACTATAAGACCATCACATACTAAAAATTTTACACCTAAGTTTACTACAAAATGGCACAATCCAGCAAGAAGCAGTGAAACTCGAACCACGCCAAGGTCTATGATACATTTTACAACGCCAAGAAATCGAAGGTTAACTGAAATTCAAATTACGACGCCAAAAATTAGGACTACACCAAAAATACGAACTCCAACTAAAATTTTACCTACAACGCCGAGAATTCGAACCACACCTCGCACGCGAGCGACATCATGGATTCGATTTACAACAGATAAAAATCATGGACGATTTACAACCAGAAGTCCGAAACCAACAACTGCAAAAGTGTATATATTACATAAACCATCAACAGAGGACAAACAACCTCGCAAAACCAAAAAACCACATACGACGAAGAAGCAAAAACTCGATAAAAGTCAACCGAAACCTAAGGCGCCGACAGCTCCATATTTTCCACCACCCGATATGAGTTTCCATCGTATCAATGTTGGTCCTAATTATTACCAACCACATCCTCAACTTCCACCGTTACTTAACATCCAACCGCAACATCCAGTGATCATTAATAGTCCTGTTTTTGTTAGTCCAGGTATGTATCACTACAAGGAAGACCACACATTTCTAGGTACGTACATTAGTCATAAGATTCGAAACTTAATAATCCATGATCCAACTTACAATACAACTTACCGAAATACTTCTTATGCTGTGATTCACCAGGACCACTATTATGATAAACCCGTACCAAAGCAAATACTAGTTGAAGAACACACGCTTGGTAAATGTGGCAACTTATCTCTGTTTTGTATTCCAAACACCAATGCATTATGTTTGAGGAACGGCACCGTATTTTGCATCACTAGTACAAATTTAACCAAACCATGTAACAGGGATTCCAAAAATATGTCCTGCGTTACCACAAGGATACCTTGCTTAAATAAAATCAATTGCAAAGGCATGGGAAATAGAACCGTTAATATCGAGCTTCCCTGCATTTCAACAGTTCGGTTTTCGCAGAGTTTCTCCCAGAAATATTCAGTGTTTAGTAATAATAAAATGGAAGTTTCTATTATCGCTAAATCGAATATCACATCAAGTATTAAAAATGAAACAGACAAAAACAAAATTGAAAGTCTAAAGCGAACATTTCGAAAAATATTGCTAGATTTAATAAGCATTCCAGGAACTAACTCAAGTTTGAATCAGTCTTTACTGTCTGACATTACATTATTAATTAAAGAAAATGAAGCAGGAGTTTACGTCGTACAACCAGAGGCGATTAATAAATCTACTTTGGTTCCGGCATTACCGACTGAAATGAATGCAAAAGTATTAATAACATCGGAGATAAACAAGACTAAGTCAACTTTAAACACGATTATGTCAGAAGCTAATAAAACTAAGGAAATTCAAAACTCTCAAAACGAAAATGGTCACGATGACTTGGAATATTTAAGACGTAAGTATGTGCAGACTTTGATAAATATCACAAATATCATTGGTTCCAAAACACACTTAGGGCAAGCTCTACTTACCAATATTACATTATTAATCAACGAAACTTCAACAAATATTTCAGATATTGCGAGATCAAGCAATGGAACTGATGTTCCCTTTACCAATGCCACGTTATTAACTAATGGAGTTTCTGCAAGTTTCACCAATATTATGCTATCAATCAACGAAACTTCCAATGGTATTCCCAACATTACAACCCAAATCAACGGAACATCTGCTAATCTTACCAACGATTCGCTAGTAAGCAATAACATTTCTGGAAATCTTACAAACATTACTCTGACAATAAATGGATCTTTAACAAATTTTACTAATATTATGCCACTAAGCAATAGAACTTCTACAAATCTCTTGGATCTTTCGACGAATGAAACTAAGTCATATGCAAATCTTACGCGGAACTCAAAATTTTTCAGCACTTACAAGACTAACAGTAATGAATTTTGCGTGGTTTTGATTGCCGAACCTCAGCCAGGACGAAGAAAAATGACGAATGCTGAATTTATAAATTATACAAATGAAAATCAAGAGTTTTCAAGATTTGTGAATGCTAAAGGGGGAAATATTTTAAACAAGTTCATAAACAAAATTTTCTTCTAGTAAGAATATATGTAACGTGTGTCGAACAATTATTGTAGTCCTGGGTGGCTGTAGAGTCAAACATTTTTAACTACTGATTGTTTCAAATGGCATTAAAACATTAAATACGTAAAGAAACATTTATTTGTTGTCTAACAGTCAATATTTGAGACTTCAACGATACGAAGTAAAAATCGGCATTTATGTGTGATACCACAGCCACCCAGGACTACAATAATTGTTGGACGCATGATATAAATAAAATATTTTATATATTTTTTTGTTTACTGTAGTTCAAATAGTGCCCTTTTATTTATGACTAAGTTAATAAATAGCGTAGCACTTTCGGCACCCTGTATTTTTCATTTCATAAAATATTTTTAGTTAAATTTAAATTCAAAATATTAGATACCGTATTAATTTTTTACTACAATCTTTTCTTTAAAATAAAGAACACTGAAAACAATACATACAAATAACAATACATATAACGAAACTATGTGAAGTTTAAATGTAAAGAAATAAATGTAATATATGTAAGTATATAATATCATGTACTTACAAGGTAAAAAAATAATTTCATTTATAATTTTTTAATGTTAGATCTTTACTTTAAAATTCCAAACTAGTTTAATAAATATGTATTATAATATGTGTTCATTTAATAATACGGTAGCATTACCTGTCGAAATATTTTGTTTTGTTTGTTTTACAACAGAAAGCTCAATCTGTTGTGATAATTGGCGGTTTGAGAAGCATTTTTCGTTGTCTTACAGTTTTGATAACTTCAGCAGTACGTTTTCGAGGTTGACCCGCTGTTTCTCTTGGGAAAAGACCTCCAGTTTCACGAAAAAAATTGTACACACCAATACAGGTTGTCTTCGACATGGAGAAATTCAACTCCAAACTCTTCCAAGCAGTTTCGTACTCAGTATACAAATGCCTCATCGATTTTTGAAGTATCACGAAAATAATTTTCAATCACAAATGTTTTCTGCTCTAATGTAAACACCATTTTGTGACTCAATAAATGTAAAGTAAATGAGTCGTGAAAGTAACTTATTTTTGTATGAAACCAACAAATAACGCAAACAAATACGAAAACACTTACTCGGCAGCTGACAGGATAATATTTAATACAATTCTGTTCGCGACGAGCATAAGTTACGACATGTCTTTACGAAAACGAAACATTTCCATAGCCAATGCTACCAGAATGTTAAATGAACACATTTATTTATCTTTAATTTTTAAAATAATTTTCCAGTTCGTTTAATTAAAATTGAATATTCAAACTGCATTAATATTAAGGTTTAGATATTTCACACTACACAGGGTGCCTCAAAAACTACGCCCTTGCTTTTGGAGTTCGATTTAGGAAGCTGATACAAATCGAAATGAAGGAATGATAAAAGTACCAATGTGCCCTCGTTAATGAGTTATTCAAGAAAGAAGAATAAAACTAAATTATTTATAACAAAATAAATATTCGTAAGTTTTACAAGAGATATTCCTAATTCGATGCATACGTTAATATTCGATACAACATGAAGTGTAAACGCTCTCTAGCATATCTTCGTTGATTGATTCCACAGAGCGTGAATAGAAGTTGCGATATCTTCGACATCCACAGCGGGTTCGAAATAAGCTTTTCCTTTAATAAGACCACAAAAAAGAAATGTAAGAGATTTAGTTCGATTAATCTAAGAGGCTAAGGTATGGGACCGCCTCTTCCAGTTTACCTTCCAGGAGGGACAGCCTGTATAAGTGTGATATTTAGAATTTCTTCAAAATTTAAAGTGTGAAAATATTATTAGTCCAAATAGTCACAAGACTCATGTGTAGTTTATGTCCATATTTTCACGTCAATGAATTGCTTACTTGATTGATAAGTTAATAATATATTATTAAGAATTTAAAATTAATTACGATATTCAGAAATATTTAAAAAAATTCATATCATATGTTTATTAAAATTTATCTCTTTTGGAAACATAAAGATAAAAATTAATAATTTTATTTTAAGTTTTTATTTATTATAAGTGGAAAAGCCATGGCAGAAAACTTACAGGGACTCCTCATATAGGTTAAATTTCTTTAGTATATGACTCACGAAACTGTTACCTGAAAATACCGCATTTTTTATGTCGGATGGCGTATTAGTTTTTTTTTTTTAACTAAAAGAAATAAATATAAATAATGCTGGCACAAATCAATTTACACCTATGTGTAATGGACTCAAAATCGGCGCGGCAGCCGTATTGCTATTTAGTTTATTTTTTATGAACAAAATAGAATCAGTGCTGTAAATTATGGGTGTTGCATTGTTTATAATAAAAATGTTACATAACACATTGCTACAATTCAAAATCGTTGCTGTTTTAAAGGAAGGTAGATGATATTAAAAAAATTAAATTTAGAGAAGCCATAGTGAACTAATTGTTTCTTTACTAATGAGTAAAATTTGAATTTGTACAAATACAGCATTTCATTTAAAGTAACGATGTTGATAGCAATTCCCGATAAAAACAAAAGTGTAAATGCTTCCAAAACATTTTAATTAGGAAAAGTACTAGCCATGAGCTTATTCAACAAAAATATTAAAAATTAGAAGTGCAAACACACTGGTCCCTTAAGGCGGCTTTCACACCAAAGTAGCATGCTGCGTGCTACTTGCATCTTTTGAGAAATAATGTGCCGCATAGCGCATCTTAGAATTTTGCTTTCACATTAAGGTAGCATAGCAAGACTATGCGATTCGCGAATCGGCAGTATCTTGCGAGTTATTATGATCAAGATGTCATCCGAAAATGAAGCTATGGCGTTAATTGCAACGGTGCCATATTAGAAGTGCAAACACACTGGTCCCTTAAGGCGGCTTTCACACCAAAGTAGCATGCTGCGTGCTACTTGCATCTTTTGAAGTAATGTGCCGCATAGCGCATCTTAGAATTTTGCTTTCACATTAAGGTAGCATAGCAAGACTATGCGATTCGCGAATCGGCAGTATCTTGCGAGTTATTATGATCAAGATGTCATCCGAAGATGAAGCTATGGCGTTAATTGCAACGGTGGTTGTTAAGAGGAGAAAAAGAAAGAGAAGGTGTGATTGTTAAAGACCTCCGTACTGTTTATAGCACCTGTATGAAATGATGAAAAAGCATCAAGAACCACAACATTGTGGTTCCTGATGGTTTTGTCAGCATGTTGTCAAGAACCCGCGTTTAGCTTGACAATGTTTTAATTTAAGACGAAACCGCGGTCTCAGTACGAACCCTGAGAAGTAGCGTAGCAAAATATAAAACTTGTCCTATGAGCTAAGCTGCACGTCGTACGTGGCAGGTCGCATGAATGCTACGCTACACCGCGACCGGTGTGAATATTTTATGAATTGTTTACATTGGTTATAAAATTAATAGCATGCAGCGTGCACTCAGCACGTATTTAGCATGCTACTTTGGTGTGAAAGCCGCCTAAGAAAAATATTTATCAAAACCATTTAAACAGTTTCAAGTTATTGTATCTTCATCACTAATTATTTACTTATAAATCAGTGCAAAGTAATTTTCTTACCTTTATAATAATTATAATCGCTTCCTTCTCTAAAAGCCATTTTACATTACACAATTTATTGTACAAGAAATTGTACAATTTTTCAAACAATCTAAATTGCATAGCATCTTGTGTAGTCCCAAGGTTTCTAGTTTGATATTCGGCAGTAATTCTTGCACATAAGATATGGTGAGTATTTCTGCGCAGTTATTTGTCCTTTGTCAAATGTTTGGTTATATCAACATTTATTTTTATTTTAAAATAGCCGTAGAAGCCACGATCACCATTATTCTCTGTGCGTTAGTTAAAAAGTTGCTGCAAAGAGAATTAAGTAGTAGAAAAATAGAACGATTCACACAATTTTTAAATCAAGCAATATTTCACGCAATTTGCTGTTTGAAACTACACATTTTAGATTATTTCAAAAATTGTACAATTTCTTGTGTAATGTAAAACATCCTTAACCTTCATAAGGCCGGGCTTCAAAATTAACAATAAAGGCCGTGTGGGGTACAATTGTACCCCATGGGTTCTTTTTTGTTCTGTGTAAATATTATGTAAATTACATAAAAATTTTGCATGGACACTTCGAAAAATTTATGTTATAATCGACGTTTCGCTCTGTGTGTGACAGCTTCTTCAGGAAAATTATAAGAAGAAGCTGTCAAACACACAGCGAAACGTCGACTTTAAAATCAATTTTTTCAAGTGTCCGTGCAAAAATAATGATATATTTTATGATAGTTTTCATCGGACAAAAAGGTACTTCAATTGTAAATTTTATAGGCAACATAAATATTCAAAATATTCATAAAAATCGTCTGAATCGATTATTCTCAACAATTCATCTCGGTAAGCTTATTTTCGTTACGAAATATTGATACCGAAGTCATTCTTAGAAGGAAAGAAGCACGAAATGCTTTACGATTTTACATTTCACTTTGCATACAAATATTCGTTCAACACTGTTCCACACAGTAGTAAATCAGTTTGCCCCAAACAATTAGGGGATTCACAGTTCTAAAATATGTAGATAATTTTTCATGCGACAACCAGTAATACTAATAAGAAAAAATACTTTATAAACCCAATATAAACCACGTGAAAGGTTAGAATTGTGCGTCTCATGTCATTTTGTACCCCGATTGGTTTTTCACGTGATCAAAAAATTTGTATCTGTTACAGGCTAGGTGGGGCACAAATGCACCCCAATGAAGTAAACTGGCCTTAACTTGTAGTAATTTTAAAACAAATGCTTTAATATTTTGGATACTATATAAAAAATGTATAAATTAAAGATAGCAGAAAAGAGAAAATTTAAAAAAATATATTGTTGAAGTTGTCACAGAAAATGTATATGTGGGGTACACCTGTACCCCGCCCGGCCTTACGAAGGTTAACAAAAAAAAATTGTATATAATAGTAAAATCTAATGGCCGTATTACACTTGACAAATTTGATAACAATTTTGTTACAAAGTGAGAGAGAGATAAGCTACCACAGTGACTAATGGTTGATTGCATTGGCACTTCTCACTCACTTCGTAATAAATTTGTTACAAGAAATGTTACCGTCTAAAACGGGCTTAAACGATATTTTATAATCAACTATAATAATAATAATAATAATAAATGTCTTTATTTTTGTTGGCGGAGTTCAGCTGAAAGCTGCTCGACCACTCAACCAACTATTACAAAGAGTATGGACATAAATAATAATATTATACTGCATGTATGTAGGTATACATCACAAACTAAAATTAAGAGATATAAACCAAACTAAAACTAGACACTGAAGAAATAAACTAAAAAGAAAAACTAAAGAAAAACTAAAGATGCGCGTTCATTGCACGGAAAAGAGTCGATCTCTATATTTAATTTTGAAATTACGCGGTGGTAGCATCCTAAATTCATGTGACAACTCATTATAGAGCTTTATAGCCCAATAAGAGAAAGATTTCTCAAAGAAAGTGGTATTATGTTTAGGAATATGTAATCCACTGATGCGTCTTAACAGTCTGTCACGTAAAAAGTGGCGGGGAATCAGTAAAGAGTGCAAGTAAGATGGACACGAAGTTATGTAGACTCTATGAGTAAAGCAAGCCATATGAAGTAATCTTCTATTACTCATATTTATAACTATAAGCTTTTAACACTGGTTTGCACCACCTAAAATTAAATTTTGGATTAACTAATCCGAAGTTAAATTTAATTACTAATTAATATCCATTCAGATCTTTTTAGACTCTAGAGGACCATGCTTTTTTTTCGTTAAGTTACATACAGCGTGTAATCGAATAAGTTTCACATATTAATACTGTAAGTTCTTTATCACATAAGGAATTAATTCTGCAAATATCAATGTTCTTGCTCGAAAATAAAAAACTGACCTACCACAAGAGCGCATCGCCTTCTGTTTTAGAACCTCTGCTCGTTCGTCGGAGCATCTGCGATTTTTATAGACGCATCGTAAAACGATAAATTTCGCAAATGTCACGGTCACTGGGATTTTAACACTAAACACATTTAACCAAAAGTCAGATTGTTTGGTTATATTTTAAGAACAGCAAGATAGTAAAGTATTAGAACTGAAATAACAGGATAAAAGTAGCGACCAACTATCTTCTAATTTTGCAGTTGCAAAATCCTTCTTTCCTTCAAAAAGCGCGTTATTTGACACTGTGATGCTACAACTTTAGCATTACATTTGAAATATGACGTTTAAAATGATTATTTTTGACAAGCCGTTAAAGAAAGCCATATTTACAGCGGGAAATTGAATCGTGCGAAATTTTAAGGCCGCGATAGTGAATCAGGGAGAATAATCGCAAAAAAGTAACAAAATATTATAACAATAAAATACAAATTCACGTACCTAGATACGTTTATAAATCGAAAAATATGGCACAAATCGGTTAACCTCAAGGTTATTTCAGTTGTGACTTCTATTTTAAAAGTTTATAATCACTGCATTATTTTTACACATTTTTGGAAACGTAAATGGAGAAAATATACAATTTGGAAATTCAAATGTATTAGAATATATGTGGTCAAGACAATATATTTAATACAACATATTTCCTTTTTTGTTCTGACCGTCAAATCGGTTTCCGAATTACTTATACAGTATGTCATGGAAATAACTACAAACATTTTAACTGGTGATAGATTTAAAGGAAAATTTAAATTTTAAATCAATTTCAGATATCAAAACAAACATGAAAACACATTTATTTACACATCAGAATGTGACTTTAATTTTAAAGCCGCCTTTAAGTTCCATTATGAAACTGGCCCTTAGGTCGGGTTTCTGAAACGTTTCATAAAGTTAACTAATAGATAAAATAAAATATTCCTATAGTTCTAACATGTGTAGCCATAGCAACGTTTACTTTTATCGGACCGTTAACTTTATGTAACGTTCCAGAAATCGGACATTAATGAAGTAGTGTCCGAAAATGAATACTTTTGGCGTAAAAAAAATCATGGAATTGCAAATTTGGAAGTTCTACTTAAGAGAGTGGGGTGTTGTTTCGTATTTCTTTACTACATCCGTTATTTATTTATTTGTTAAGCGCTTATGGAACACGGTAAACATCATCATGTGTGTTGTTGCAATGAAAGCAGGGCATCAGACGACGTTTCCAATATTAACAAAGTTTTTATACTAATATTTCGAAATCTATTAACCAAAAAAAATATTTTATTAACAAATTTTGTTTCTTTTCAACTGTTCTGTCACTTGTTAAAATCTTTGCACTCAATTTCATGACACCCTGACAACATAAAAAAGTTGTTCACATTAAAATTAATTTGATTATTAATTACGTTTCATTTGTTAAGTTTTTTATGGTATTGTATGTAACTTTTAATTATAGTATCGTCAAAATATGTAATTTCTTTTGTAATATTGAAGTAGACTCTAACCATTACTATAGTTTAAATTTTTAATATTTTTAATTTTAGTCTACTGGTTTCTTTTTTGTAAATTATGATGAAACCACACTAAATATAAAAATATAAAACAAAATATAACTAAAGAAATTTCTTATCAAGGCTGCCAGTTATTATTATAGCCCATAAGAGAGGTCAGGAGATATCGTAATACTCGTCAGGGGGCCCAGGGCATTAAAAATTTGAGACGCGTTGTTTTCGTCTAAGTAAACTCAAAACTTCATAGAGAAAAATAATTTTATTACGTAGAAATTTTATTTACAGTTGGTTCTTGTCCGATGAAATTTGTATCACAAAATCTTTTAAGTGGACACTAAATCGAACGACTGCGAAACGTAAAGTGTAAAGTGCGCGATTTAGTGTCCGCTTAAAAGATTTTGTGGTAGAAATTTTAGATTATAAATAAATAACATTTAATTTTTTTCCATATAATAATTTACACGCCAATTGAGAAAACGGCACTCGGTAGACTTGACGGTATATTTACTTGTTTTAAATATTACCCAGTTTCTTAATTCTTTAGTTAAAAAAAATCGATTGTTAAAAAAATCATCACAAAATAGTAAAATACTTTTTTTTATTAAAAATAACTTAGTGCAAAACTTACATTTACATCTCTAACGGATTAAGTATATAACTAAACAAATTTAATATTAAGCAAAGAATTTCGACAAGAACGTATTTAAAACACTTTCCGTTTTAAGACTAACTTCTTGCTTAACTTCCGGATTTTCATTTACATACTTTAGAAATTGTTCATTAGTTAACGCTACCGGTTTGGGCACTGGATCAGCTATAACTGTTACGCAAAACTTGCTACTTATACCTTCCCCAGTAACACTCGTATCTTCCGTTTCATTAGTAACACTGTGCACTGACAGCTTGTTGGAATCGAAACTACCGAATATGCTAATGCTAGTTACACAAGGTATCTGGATACTGGTAACATTCGTTGATGTCGTGTTGCAAGCTGTACCATTGACATCAACACAAGGAAGGTTGATGGTTGAATTTACACAAGCCGACGCTGTAGTTGTGTTATCTGCACATGGTACTGTTGAATCTATTGGTGTAATGCAATAAACCGTACCGTTAGCCATACAAAGAGGATTGCTGTTTGGTGCGCAGAAACTGGTCGTATTATCGCACTTTCCTATCGAGTTGGATTGGACAGACACATTTTGGGGAATTGGGCGATCTCCTGTGTAATAATAGTGCACAACCGAGTAACGAGGTACGTCATCGTAAGATCCTGAAGTACCAGCAGGACTCGCACCAGGCGTACCAGGCGCAGCATTATTATTGTTGCTGCCACTTGACCAGCTACCAATTTGATAACCCAAATATGCTCCCAAAAGTGAACCACCAAGCCCTGCGAAAACAGCGTTTCTCGTACCGTGATCCTTTTTGTAACCGTATCCACCATATCCACCGTATCCACCGTATCCCGGCTGATGAAAATTAGTTCCACCATAACTTGGTTGGCTATACGAAGGATGGTAACCAGGTTGGTTATATCCAGGTTGATTATAACCAGGTGGATGATATCCAGGTTGATTATAACCAGGTGGATGATATCCAGGCTGATTGTAGCCCGGTTGATTATATCCTGGTTTGTAACCAGGCTGATTATAGTTGGGTTGACTGTAGGAAGGTTGATTATACCCCGGTTGACTGTAACTTGGCGGATTATAACTAGGTTGATTTGATCTTATAGTTGGTTGGGTTCGGAAAGAATACCGAGGTGTCGTTACTTGAGCTGCCCTTCTCGGGGTAGCGTAATTTGGTGCTGCGGTATGAGGTTGAATATTGCGGTATGAACTAGTAGGTCTTGCATAATTTTGTGTCACTCTACTTGCCCGCCCATAGGAACTGGATGTCCTTCGGGAACCGCCAGAAGTTCTTCTGCCAGCTGAACAGAAACCAAACAAAAGCAAAAACAGAGTCACGTAGACACAGCTCTTAACACTGAAGATCAACATCTTAACGCGCTGAAGGTGGACCGTGCACTGGTCGTCGACGAGTCATGTTTAGTTGTTCGATATAGATCATAGGCGGCTTAAATTTCTCAAAGGCGACACAGCGATAAGTAAAGGTCAAGTATGAAGCTCGTTGCGCATGATGTTGTTGCTGAATTCTTGGTAAGTTGTAATTGCACATGATAAGCGCGTATTTGAGCGGAGATGATTCAAATAAATAAGTTTCAATTGAAACTTCCTGAAAAGAAATTAGATACGTGCGGTGAAATTTTGTTCCGGCAATTTCTAGAGAATGCGGTCAGTAACGTAACACAAAGCAAAACCAAATCAAGTCATAAACGAAACTTGCGATGTGATTCATTCATTGCAATGTTTAATTTGACGTAGTAGTGTTGCGGTTATTACGCGAAGGATAACTAGCAATAGTGTACTTAAGTAAAGCGTAGCTTGTGACTCATATGTTTATTATTTCATTATCTGTAGGATTTTTACTTCCCTCGTTATGGGCTTCAAAATAATCATTAGGTAAAATGATATGTAAAAATATGTATACATACACAAGTATACGATTACAATGAACAATTTTACAAAACTTCTTATTATATTAATTACAATGAACAGATAAAACTTCTAAAATACTTTGTTATGTTATTCTTTAATAATACACTGAGGCCCAGTTTTACAATCGTGGAATAAGAACGGATTAACTGGTCGCCACATATCCTTTAATGTTCCTCCATATCTACGTCACACCTACGTCACGTTATACCAATAATAATGCTTATCCGACGATTGTAAAATCGGGCCTGAAATTTACAAATCCTTTATGTTCGAGTATCGAACAGAAGATACTGTAATGGAGTTTTATTTCACGTACTTCCGACAATAATTTATCTATTAGGGTTTATAATATCACCTAAAAAGAACCATTAAAGTGTTTGTTCTAAAAATCAGTAAAATAATATTTAAATCGTGATAAAAATAAATTAAAAAATAAAATAAAACTATGTACTTCCTATAATGTGAGTTTAATTTTAACTTTATCGTTTACTTTTTTTATTGTTGAAAACTATTATTCACTAATACATCTATAATTTATTATAAAGCTAATGATTTATTTTTCTTTTTTTTTCATCTTTAATAGGAGTATATTAATTAGGTTTAGAGAAATGTTCAGCACTCGTATATTTCGTGTGAAACTGCGACAATATATTTTAATAGAACGAATACCTGCGGAAGTACCTATTACTTTAAAATATGTTCCGCCATTAATATAAAACCGAGAAATTGCCGAATATATCGTTCCGCCGCCGCCGTAATGGTTGTAAATCAGTATCTCTTCACGTAAAGACGAACCTTGAAGTTTAATGAAATCTTGTTAAAAACTTGTGGAAAACATGTTCTGAATAAAAATTTTAAGTGCAAATTTCATTTAATATCTAATGTCTTAAAGCTGTTTATCGTGGCGAATGCCAGGATCTCTTCTGCCACCCTCAGTGGAAAAAAGATTCAAAGTTATAAATCCAAAAGTAAGTTGCTATATACTCTGAGTTTATCATACGCACTACGGCATGTTAAAGTACAGTTTATTGTACCGTGTGTATCTCTGTACTTTGATCAAGTATTCATCCTACACATACAGTTTACTGCACCGTGTACATCTCCGTTCTTTGATCAAGTATTCATCCAAAAGTAAAATGCGACCAGTGAGACTGATTGTCGGACAGTGACAGAATTTTCCGCATGTACCATCGAATGCACAAGAACTGTAAATTGTACGTCTGATTTTAATTTAGAAATTATTGCTCATTTCATTGTGTTTTCTTACATGAATATACAATACAATACCAAATACTAAAGGTTTAATTAATTTCTACTATTTCTATTAATTTCTAATTTTCTTTTTTTAGTCCCTACAAGTTTTATATGAAACATTTTTTTGTAAATTCAAAAATAAGAAAGTTAATGAGAATGAAAACCCTTGCATTGACACCCTATATATTGAAATCAAATCTCTTAGAATATAACACAGGGCGTAATTTAAAAAATAAAATTCACTTATACAGCAAGACTGTGCTATGCCAATTAAAATAAGAAATATGATCATTCATTATTCACCTAATTATACCCTATTACGTATCAGACATAAACTCTACATGTTAAAGTTGAAAATAGATATTTATAATTTCTTATCATTTTAACGTTTGTGTAAATAGACTCTGTTGCAACATTTTATTTAAAAAATACTGTGAAAAAAATTAATAAATACATAAATATAAGTCAGCTTATTCGGGCATGCTTGGGAAAAATATTAACTCATTCATCAATCTGTCTACAACCCAAACATAAAGTGCGACGAATTGGTCTATAACAGATTTAATCGATTGCACTGCAAACACGAATTACATACAGAAAGGTATTGAACCCATCGAGGATCCAATTTTATGTAAGAGCAGAGCAATCATTCAGACACTGAAAAACTAGCGCACTTGAACATTTCCACCGAAAGAAAATAAATACCAACAATTTGTTATTGTAAATTTTATTTACAGGGCAGTGTTAATTTTTAAAACTTTTAAACTTATTGAGAACGGACTTAGTTGTAGGTATTTTAGACAAAGTAAAAGTTTACTTTGCAAAAAAGTAATAATTTTTTTAAAGAGTTATTGTAACTTAGAAAAGCCTCCGATGAACATAAAAACCAAATAAATCCTTCGTTGTTCAAAATAAATTGTGTAAATTCTTCAGTAATATATTGTAGGTACTCATTATTGTACGCTTGGTATATGAGGTTTATTTATTTATTTATTTTTTTAACAATCTAATCTGAGATGCTAAAACTGGAACACCTAAGTTTATGTTTTGTTATTTTCAAAAGTATTGCCGTGTCTATTATATTTTAACAAATAACAAGAGTGAAAATACAATCGTATCTACTCGCTGATCCGTAGAGATGATCTAGAGATGATGAAAAATATGTTAGGTGCTTTTACTAGGTCGTGTATGTAGTCACACCCCCAACATACTGTAATCGAAACCTACGCGTTAATTTGCACTGCATATCTAAAAATTATTACATTTTCTCTTTCTGTATTACCGCTACTAATTTTTTGCTAAAAACCTACAAATCCTAAGTACAGATGTGCAAAGCAAAATGCATATAAAATCCTCGGAATAAAATTTAAAATTTTAGTAACAGTTGACCCGTGAAACTGATGTACTGTTACCTAAATATTCCCTGATGAATGTCATTAAAATTCGGATTAATGCTCACATTTATGTCATGCGAAACTGAAATTTAATCTCTCCGAGATAATTGCGCTGCGCTCACGAATGTCATAAAATTGTAAATTATATCTCCTGTGAAAATTCATTTGCGTTTTTGTTATATGGAAGAAACAGGGACTTATTCAAAATTTATTATTTATTTTCTTATAAATCACATACCGTGTGGAGTACATAAGAAACTAAAGGTCACAAAGAATTTAAATGATTTCTTTTATTTTATCAACAAAGTGGATTTATTTTCATTCCCTCACAGCCAATATGTTAACTATTCGTAACAAGAATATTTACTCTTTTGTCAATTAAAAGTAAATATGACCCACTAGCATCACATGATAATTTAAATCATAATTACGGCTTCTATCTTCACAATACTTGGAAACATCTTATCAGTCATTTATCGTGCTGCAGACAGTTAATCATAGATGCACAATCAATTTCTACAAACCAGCGACAGTACGATATCAGCAGCCAGAGCAACAAGAGCAGCAGCAGCCCTGAGAAAGCCCTATTGTAACAAAAGAAGAAGAGGAATTTAAAGTAACCCGGTGTCTCCGGAAATCGTGAGAAACACCGTTTCATATTTCTGACCTCGCTTCTGGAGATTTGTGTGAACATAGTGATTTATGAGTAATCTTTTTTTAATATCTACAATACATCAAATGCATATGTAAATATAGATTACATAAAAGTAGTATATTTTAGTAAAATATTCTTGTATCTTTGTCTACGTTCCATCCTGAAAATTAACCTTAATCAATATTGACTTATTGCAAATATTGTGTCTATGGCGTTGTCGATTCCCTGCTCTAGAGCACTCTCAGAGTATTTTCATCCTATTTTAACCTCATGTAATATTAGAAGATGGAGATACTCTGAGAGTATTCTAGAGCAGCGAATCGAAAACGCCATTAGACTATCGCCTACTGTAACACCTAGAAAGTAATACTTCCATAATTATAGTTTTCATTTAACTGGATAAATGACACAGGAAGGCTAAAATACGCCAATAATATTATTATGTGTTATTTGTAAATTAGATTATGTCTGAATCTATTGAGGAATTATTTATAACCAATTGTTTAACCAAGTGGGTATTTAAAAGCACGACAAGAAGACAATAAGGCATTGGCGTGCTTTGTGGAAGCTGATTAGGGTAACTGTGAAGTGGAATATGGATATGGATAGATCGTATATGGTTCATCTTTGGAAAATCAGCAATATCAAAGGAATCACGAAACAACGCTGATATCCTTACCATGAAAGAGGCATAATTGTACTTGGACTACACACTCTTCGGGATGCCAATTGAGGGAATCTATTGAAAATATGCAATTTGCTGCACCTTATATAAGCGATATAAAACAGGGTGTGAAAATAAAATTCATATAAATAGTTACCGCTGTAAGTCAGCAATCTTTGTAATAATTTAACTTGATTAGTTCTTCATTAAATACCACTGCTACTCTCACATAACTCTAACAAATTATTTATAATTTAAGTGTCTTTTGCAGAAAATTGATTATTAGAATTTTCAAGAAAAGAATATTAACATCATACGATACGTAATACAAAGTTCAGTAAACATCATCTGTTGTCATTGTGAAAATAAATAGCTTTTTGTAAAATAAATCACTCACCGATATCAGGAATGCCTCTGTCATGATCCGTCCATTCGGAGAACTGGAACAGAAACAATTTATCTTTCTTTATATTTCGTATTTTTGTGTAGATAGATTTAAAATTATTATACTGAAAATATTGATGTAATACGTTCACTAAATACGCAAAATTATTACCGATTCATTAAGTAAATAACTTTTCAGATGATCAAGAAAATATAATCTTCAAGAAGTGTTTATTTTAACATGCGGTTTTTTTGCATTTTATTAGATTTTATTAGTAGAAATTTCAAAACAAAGGGGACTCTACCTTTTTGTGATAGGTCAGAGATTGTGAGAATCAGTCCCTTATAATATGATGAAGAACTTACAGTTTTCATTAATGACATATGTTTAATAACACCCTGTATAGCGTGTACCAGATGCAAACAGTTTCTTATATCAATTCTATAAGTGTTTCTAAGAAGCTTAAACTAATTTTTAATTACTCTTCGGCACGCAATTTTTCCCATCTTTATTGCCATTGTCATTCCTTAATCAATGACAATTACATACATTTAAGAATTTTCAATTAATCAACGAACAAATTATAAAACGTATGGATTTTGTAAACTTTTGAAACAAATATCTCAGGCCGAAAACTTGTGTGTCTGCGACGATCTTGAAAACTTCGCATTAATATTTTAGGCATTCAAGCGTACCAACGAGACGCCGGCCGACGTTACTTCGTATAAGTTTTCCCGGCGTAATTTATTCTTGCTTTGTCCATAAAAGCGTTACCGGCACATTCTTTGAATTATTTCGCCGAGAAAATGTATAAACAAGCACGGAACTCAAATTAGAACTTCCCGTGTCGTCGTGATCTGTGTAACATCTTTTCTTAAGATGTCTTATTTGAGGATAGTTTTTACGTAGTACGAGAAAACTTCAGCGCTTCATGTCAGCTAGTTTTCTGCCGCAGGTATAAACTTATATAGAAAAGAATTCTTCGAAATTTTAATCTCTTAAAATTGTAAACTGATACTCCGTACACAAGGAAAATACAAACACGCTTTTTAATTTGATTAAATTGTTTAATGCATGGTAGTAATATTTCATAATAAGTTTTCATGCTTCAAATTTTAGTTTTATTTTTGTGTACACGCAAGAATGCTTTACTAAAAGAGATAAAATCAGAAGAGTACAATATTGCATTTCCTTTTAAACACGTATACTGTAAGCCAAAAATAAAGTTGAAAACCAAAGGAAAACTTAATATTCCAATTCTTTAGATTCTAACATAAGAAGATTTAATAAAAGAGAACTGAAAAGCATAGTATAATAGATATATATATATTTTCTCATTATGATCGAACTGTACCAAAGGTACATAACTGAAGCAACTTCTGCAGGACATCTGCTCTTTACGACCTGAAATTAGATTACTATGGATCATAGTTCACATTTCTCTATTATAGAGGTCATTAATCATAACATCTTATTTTATCGCCAACCAGCACTTTATCGTTGTACTGGAAATATGTAGACGCGATGGCACTTAATATCGCGCTATCTACTGCAATTTGTCGTTTATCTTGGAAATGTATTCGATGTAACTGGAACACAAACTTACTGACTAAATTCTCTTTAAAATCTCGGCTTTGCTACGTTCTGAACGTAGATCATTCAATGATAAACTGAATTTTTTTTAGCAAATGTAGTCCTTGTATTTTTGAGTTATATTCCTTCAAAGTCAGGGCTCAGAACTTTTTACCCCGATAGTATTGTTAAATGCTTATTTATGAAAAATAAACAACAAAGAAATAATTTTACCTCATCCATTTTTCTCGGCTCCGTGTCATAAAGCTCTAGGTTGTTATTTACTCAGTTTATCATCACAAGGGAACCCTTCCGAGACCTGATGTAACAACTTAACGAGGTGAAGCCTGACCTTGCGCTCCAAACTCATACATTTTATTGCTGGAGCTATCTTTCGGTATAGAAATTGACATATAACTCCAGCGTAAAGCTCAACGACCACTACGTTTCTTTCGGTCTATTGTTTCCATCCACTATAATCCGGAAGAATTACGAAGCGAAATTTTTTATGAGAGTACGTCTTAACTTGACGTATATAACGTCAGAAACACAATGAAGCAGAAATAAATTATTTGACTTTTGTCGTAAATCATGTTTGTTAACTATTTGTTAACCTTACTAGCGCACTCTTTTCTCATGTTTCTTTATATTTCATTTATTTGATTCCATCAGCTATACCTTGGCCTTCAACCTTTTTCCTGGTTTGCGTTTATTGCTTGGTTTTCAGACAACTATTCTAATTGGCTGTTTATCTTTATTCACCACATCTCCCCTTCCTTAATACCTTCATAAATTTCTGCTAATTTTTCTTCCCCGCAATCATAATTTTGTTAATACCCATGTTCAATTTGCAAAAGTTATAGTAAGCCTAATCATTTCGTTGCTTTAGAAACACTCTTCCTTGGCAGTAGATGCCTTGGCTAACCAACACACCTCTTTCTCTCTCCTCTTGATGTTTTCTTTTACACTTTACTTCAAGTTATATGGAAGGTAAAGTTGAACTTCAGCTTTTCATTAGCAATCACCCAGTACCTGCTCATGGTTTGATTTATTATGGGTATGGGGTACGTAGTATAAAAAGGTAATATGATTAAAAGACATCTGATAAAAACAAAAACAATGAAGATTCTGGAGTTTCAATAAATCTAGGGGTTAAATACAAAGAGGCCGTAGTAGCGAAAGACCAGAAGGTTGAGTTCTCTGGTGTATACGAGTATGCTATAATCAGAAGGGTAAAATATAGTAACCGCGGTATATAAAAACCAAGAATGTAAGCTTTTGCTTGGGAAAATGAACAGAGCCAACAAATATGAAAATTCAGTGAAATTTATGAAAAGAATTTTTTAATATAATCTTTAAAAATATGTATGTATATTTTATAACGCTGGTTGCTGTGCGTGTCAGGCAATAATTTATCGTTCCTTCCGCTACAATTTTAAACTTAGATTACGACAAAAAAGAAGCGCATCCGACTTCGTTCATCGTATGCGGCTCGGAGATTTATCGTCCAACAGGATTCCTTTCCTACGGTCGGCCGTTTACATTCGTTTTCGTTACTAAAGATAAATTAAAATAACGTGCCATTCACGGGAAAAACAATGGAAGGCAGGCTGCTTTAAATTGCACGCTCTAACGAATTTGTCGCCCGAAACTTGGCCATCTAAGCGAAATATTCGAACAATGCGATTATCTAATGGAACTTTCGGATTTCATTAAACGAGATTGAACGCCGCGAGGTAATATATTTTGCTGTCTTCATTTGCATTCTATTGCAAGCGAACATAATTTCAACATTTGACCGAAAGCCAATTCAAATAAAATTTGCACCAGGAGAGCAAGTGCTCACCTTTTCCAGACTCGCTGTCGCATGTATATTTTTCAATTCGTAACTCTTTATAAGCATATCGATTGTTCATTTTGAAAGGTTCAACTTTTTTATTCTTAAAGATAGAAATTCTGTTAAATTAACAAAGATTCATGCTCATTCTGATTTTCTAATCAAAATAAATAATTGCAATGCTAGTTGTCAAAATACTTCTAGGTACAAACGTTTGTTTTTTTGGTCAAAGGAATTTCGTTGGGGTAGAGAACCTATTCAGAACGATCCAAGAGGTAGAAGGCCCTTAGAAGTTCGAAATACACAAATGGTGAAAAAAAGTTGAGAATTTAGTGATGAAGGACCGACGTCTGAAAGTGTCATCAATTGCTACAGAAGTTGGAATATCTGAGGCTTTAGTTTTAAGAATATTGCAAAGCCTTAGTAAAGTGTCTGCATGCTGGGTTCCTAGGCTGTTGATTCCAAAACAAAAATTGTGCTGCAAGAAAATTTCAACGCAAAATTCAGCATCCTTACAGGCGAATCCAAACCGATTTTCTTAAATTAATCCGGCGAGGAAACTTGGGTACATTTTTGGAACCCAAAGACAAAACAAGAATCTATACAATGGATAAATGGTTAAATCATCTTGCGAGAAATCAAATAAAACTGTTGCATTAGTTTAAGTGAACATCCTATATATTGAAACATGTGTACGTACTTAAGTACTGTGATTTTAATTTCCGAAATGGAGTCGATATATTTTCCATGCCAGATCAAATCGGTAAATAGCTGAATTATGTTGTTAATTCCTACCAAAGCGGAACAAGAATCAATACCGAGCTTTAGATGCGAGTCGTAACTCAACTTGGCGTTTAACTGCTTCACTAAATCTTTGTTTATCAGACGTGCATTTCTTAAGAACAAATGCAGCGCTCTTATTTAATTCCAGGGTTGGGGTACTATTAATTTTAAAACGAAACACACGCGGTACTTTGAAAAATAGCTAAAAGATAAAACCATTTATTTAAATGAAATCCCTTTCAAATAGATAACTGAAAAACATGATTGTACTTTTCACATTTCTTATTTGCTTTAATTTTTAAATGCGTATTTAATCATATACAAATTTCTGTAATTCTAAATTGTAAATAGTTAACATTTGATTTGATTTTTGTGTGAATCCTTGTAAGTAAAAATAAAAATACATTTGTAATTAGGTAGTCCTTACTATTTCCTCAACATTAAGCCAACATTTTCTTTATTTTGATTTAAATTATACCTATGTATATCTCAAATGTGCACAAATTTGAATAATTCATTCCTCATACATATGAAGGCATCGATTGAAATTGTAAATACTTGATTACATTAACATTAGAGAAGCAAATAACAATAAAAATGGATGTATCCATGTAGGTTAGCATTTTATCATCACTCTGCAATAAAGAATTATTTATGAATTTAATTATAATTATCTTTCCTAAAATCATATGACACTAAGGAAACTTCTTTGCAGAGGAATAAACCATTTAAAAGTTTTTCTAGAAAGTAAGCTCTTATAAACTGAACTAGTAAAAAAAACCTTTTTACTAAAATATACTAAGTCCTGATACTTTCTCATCGCCCGGAAAGCTAAGCACAGCAAATCTCTTCTTCATAGGTGAGGGCAAATGTGTTTATTTCATTTTCCGGACGTGTCTGCCCTATATTTCCGAGACGATGAAGTAATTTCTTATCTCTTCGTGCATTAGATTAATTATATTAAGTTCGCCGTCGACTTACTAGGGATAATTATCAAGCTTATCTCCCCGGCAAATGAGACGAAAAGAAACTTGAGAAAGATTACATCAGCGTCCGACCGGCAAGATCGATATTTACTGTTATTTCAGCAACTTGAGAATAAGGTAAAAGCGTGTTGTAATAAATATTTTTCTTCCATCACAGAGGTACACAAAACATTTTACAATTTAAAGCAAAAAAAAATTAATTTGTCAGAATAAAATTGTGTTGTTTTATTGTTTATGGTTCATTGCAACATGTGAACAGTAAAACAGAAGTGATAGAATTACTCAAAATATTTGAAGATAATACAAAACTAATATTTGCACCAAACATTATGACCTTTGTATGTATTCTTCGCTGGTTTTGTGTATTTCTGACGAATCTTAATTGTTCTTTGTTGCTGTTGTTATAAATGTTATATTCCTTATTATTTTCAAAGATTAGCATCGTCCAGTTTCTTGGTGTCTTTTCCTCTTCTCGAATTCTCCTGCACATTTTTAACTATTTTGGTCCAGCCTTTGTGCATTATTATTTTAAACATGTTCGTTCATCGCTTCTTTTAATTTTTCCTCATACTCTACTTTTTTATTTATTCTTTTAATCTGTTCTCATTCATTTATTCGATTTCTTGCATTTAGTAAACTTTGGAAATATTCTTTCTCCCTTGTTATATTCTGCTCCTTTTGATCATCTTCTATATTAACTTCAACTTTACTTTTAGTTTTCCATTGTTCATCTATTTGATTTTCTGAGTTTAGCAATCTTTGAAACTATTTCTCTATTTAACTATTTCACATTTCCATTACATCTAAAATTTTTAATTAAAGCTGGTTCTTGTCCGATGAAAATTGTATCACAAACTCTTTTAAACGGACACTAAATGGCGCACAAACACTTAACGTTTCGCAGTCGTTCGACAGCTTCGAACGACTGCGAAACGTTAAGTGTTTGTGCGCCATTTAGTGTCCGTTTAAAAGAATTTGTGATAAAATTTTTAAGTTTGGTTTCCCTTGGCCATTTCTAACTTTTCGCCAAACTCTCTCCAGGATGTTTCTATCGATTTCTTACCAGGTTCTTGACTTTTTTATGTCCTGCATTTACATTTCATAATTTAATTTTGCATTTCTATTTAAATATTATACCTCTTCCTAATTGTCCAAGGGCCGGACCAAAATTTAAAGTCACGTCCAGTACCATCGCTCAAAAAGAAGCTATTAAACGCAAGTGCCATTTGACTGAAGCTGGAATTATCAAGCCGTTACAGATTAGCGAAAAAAATTTTCCAAAAGTTACAGGATAAGCATCAGTTTTCGAAGATTGACTTATCCCATACGTATTACAGTTAGAATTACATGACGAATCAAAAAAGTTATCTGTGATCAACCGCAACATGGTCTGTTTCTTGTTTAAAGATTCATAGAGCAGATTACTGCAGACCTCGAGGGTTGCACCAATTAGAGAAAGAACACTTGCATATATTCGAAGAGCTGCTGAAACTTTTAGATAAACCGCTCCTCATTGTAATCATAAAAAATGCTAACTCTTCAAGGATGAAATAGAGTATTCAGAAAACATAGTATCTGCCTTTGGAATACGGTCATCTGAATCCAGTACCAAAGCTGTTCGTGAGCCGCCACGGCGACAAGATTTGGTTCTGATCCAGTCATTTTCTGGTAAAATTAATTATTACTAAAAGCAGGTACATTCCAAAGTTTGCGAAATTAGCTGAGCCTGAATATTTGGCCACTTAAAGATGCACTTATAAATAACTAAAGAAGTAAATAACGGCTTAGCTGGCAAGGAAAAGTAACTGTCGACGTACGTTTCGGTCTTATTAGACCTCATCAGGACAGTATAACCAAGGTGTAAGGTGTTGACACTTGGAGATAGAAAACAACAAATGAAGCAACAGACCAGGAGACCGAATGCACATTTGCTGCAACCACTGAGAAGACCCGCATTTCGAGGGCAACATCACAGTATAGCAACGGAGGCAAACATAGTCAACCTGCGTTACTTCAAGAAAAAGCCGGCTTTTTCTTGAAGTAACGCAGGTTGACTATGTTTGCCTCCGTTGCTATACTGTGATGTTGCCCTCGAAATGCGGGTCTTCTCAGTGGTTGCAGCAAATGTGCATTCGGTCTCCTGGTCTGTTGCTTCATTTGTTGTTTTCTATCTCCAAGTGTCAACACCTTACACCTTGGTTATACTGTCCTGATGAGGTCTAATAAGACCGAAACGTACGTCGACAGTTACTTTTCCTTGCCAGCTAAGCCGTTATTTACTTCTTTAATTATTGTATTTTCCTGGCGTTAAACTTTCCGTTATCTTATAAATAACGTTATACTTGTGCACTTCGACCCAGATTTGCTATAATTCTTGCATCGTCGTATTGGTCGATTCTTCTTCATCGCTTCCCTAATGGCTCTGATAAGTCTATTACTTTCGCGCCCAAGACAATGACGGACCAAGAGAAACATTATAACCACTTTTGAGATTAAGAAGTTTCACCAATACTTGTAAGGTTTTTCGCCCATTTGAGCTTGAAAACGTCTTTTCCATTCCATTATTGTAATAGCTCACAATTTTAAAATTAAGCACCGCTCGACGGACATACACGCAAATGCGGGTGCGCTTTCACAATCCAATGTAATTTCTTATTTTTTCCGAGGCTTCTGACGACGCTGTTGCAATTGTACTGCAGATTGCTAAAGATCCAGTGTGTAGATTCATAAAGTTCGAATGGCCAGAGTCCCTGTCTCACAAGAATGAAACACCAAAATTGTCATTACATAATGGTGTTCTTTTTTAGCAAACCGACTCTAATGGCGGCATTTTGCCGCAGTCTTTGCACAACAACGTGATACATTTGCTATGTTGACACGGCAAGCATCAATTTTGATAATGAAGAACTCTGCAAAAATCTTGCCAAGTTTACCAGTCTACGCCTAAACGCGAATACAAATATTGGTTGATAGTTATAGATTCAAATTCAAGCAACTGCCCCTCAGTGATCCTAAATAACCACAAACTGCAACAACAAGAGAATGTTAAGTACCTCGGTTTACATCTCGACCGGAAACTGAATTGGAAAAAGCACATCTTCACAAAAAAGAAGCAACTAGGATTAAGGCTACATAAAATATACTGGCTCCTAGTGCGTAAATCCCAACTATCACTGCAGAATAAAGTTCTGGTATATAAAGTAATCCTGAAGCCTATCTGGAGCTACGGAATACAACTCTGGGGAACCGCATCAAACTCAAATATCGAGATCCTAGAGAGATTTCAATCAAAAGTGCTTCGTACTATTAACAATGCTCCATGGTTCGTATCGAATGCGTCAATAAGACATGACCTACAAATGCCTTCTGTTAAAGAAGAAGCAGCCATATACTCCCAAAGATATAGGTATCGCTTACAACAATATCCAATGTACCAGCAAGAAATCTATTCACACAACCGCGCGGCAAGACGTAGGCTCAAACGCCACATTCCAAATGACCTACCAAACAGATTCTGATCTTGTTTTGTTTTCCGCTTATTCTTAATGTGATATGTAAATCAACCCTAAAGACATAATAACGCGTGATCAATATCTTTTCTAATCAAGTGACCTATGGAAAAAAATTATGTCTTTGTTTGGTACATTATTTCAAATACCATTTGAATTATTTTTATTCCTACCGTTTTGTATAGGAAATATGTAATTCAAGTGGCATTTGAAACAATGAACTAATCAAAGACACATGATTTTATTTCCATAGGACACTTGATTAGAAAAGATATTGATCACGCGTTATTATGTCTTTAGGGTTGATTTACATATCACATTAAGAATAAGCGGAAAACAAAACAAGATCAGAATCTGTTACTGTAAGGTCTAGTTGTACAATGCTAGTTTAAATTTAAGTTGAAGCTTAAACCTTTAACAACGATTATTTCAACAAGTGTTAAGGGTTTAAGCTTTAGCTTAAAGTTAAGCTGAAATTGTATAACTGGGCCTAAGTAAGTCTTTGGATTTGCACACGGCACACGAATGAATCATACGCCTTGACATTTGCATTCGGATGTGCAGGTGCAGATGTGCAACGCGGGTGAGTCATACGTTACATAATTGCAAATGATTCATTCTTATGTTTATGTTTCGCAGCTGCACCTTAGTTGGTGGTCTTCTCATGCTAGTTACATTCTCATGGCATAGAGCAGCTCCTTTCCGTCGTATTTCAAATCATGAAGCAGAATAGATTCCATACGCACATTAAAACGACTATAAAAACTGTGTTGGAAGGAAGGAGTTGCAAAAACACGTACTTTTGCACATTATGTACATAAGTCACCCAGAAGTCACTACATGGACATCGGCCTCGGACTCAACTATCGCAATTTTTCCGAAAAGGCGACTGCCAAATATGAAATTGGTGATGGCGTTTTCGCAAAAAACTACTTACAATTGGTGATCGATGATTATGGAATCGCATCATAACTAGAAAAGGTTCGATGATGTATTGCTTTGATCTAGTAGGTTTCAGAGGACTTGGCAACTGTTGGGTTGTAAAATCAAATGCGACCAGAAAAAATTTTCGACGTTTCCAGATTATTATGAGGATTTTCTCCTGAACCAAACTCTAAGAAAAGCAGTGCAGCAAACGGTACCTAATTTATTGATTTTAATGCCTTCTGTTTTACTGGCGGCACCTGCTCCTATGCCAACAAGCTGCTGATTTACAACCCAATGATGTCCCTCTCCTGCGTTCAAATCCCTTTCGAAAACCAATTCGGTATCGGTCTTGTTAAAATTTGAGGGGAAGGAATGTTGTCTATTTGATGTGTAACTGAAAGAAATCAAGGAGGTGACTAAGGCCGAATTGTACCAACATCGTTCAACTCTGAACTTGGTTCAATTACTATGGTACCAATTGTATTTACAATTATTGCTATAGGAATAAAACGAAGTTCAGAGTTGAACGATATTGGTACAAATCGGCCTAAAAGGTGTTCGACTTAACATTTTGCTAAGCTGTCGATTGACTATAATATAAGTCTTTTACGTTATAAATAATTTCATGGTACGAAAATAGTTTTATTCTGGCCCATCAACAAATGACTAACTCATATTAAAAACACATCATTTTCTTCTGTGTCAAAAGTTTGAATTTTTTCGAGTACCTACCTATTCCTAAAATTAATATCTTTCTAAGGACATTAACATCCCACAAAAAAGTGCATAATTTTATTATGTACAAATATAATAAATATATGTAAATTGAAACGTATTTGATTTCTTGAAGTAATTTTGTTTAAAATTGGCATTGAGGCCGTGGCTCGTGGCTTAATTCCTTTCACACGCATTAATTTAATTCAGATGCCAGTTGCAAGCAAGCACTAGGAAGCATCTGGTTGCGAATGGGTAAGCAAAGCAACCTTGAACACGTGCAGATGTTATCCTTTAACACTGACCCTAACAGTTACACTTTTGGCAGGATTCCAGAGCAAAATATAAAATCACTCAGAACTGCAATAAAACATCTGCTCCTGTTTATGTGCCTTTATAAATCATTTTAAATGTATACGGCGTTTAGCAACGGTAAGCTCAATGACTTTTTTCAGAAAAAACGACATCGTGCCTCATGGTCGTTCTGTTGCATTACCGCGACAGTAAAACGATTTTCTAGTAAATTTCTCGCCTCTGCTGACAGTCGGATAGAAAAACTTTTCCATAAAATTGAATGCAATATTTCCATCACTTTTACACACATTGAAAAAATAGAAAAACGCAGCCAAACAAGAAATTTATTGCATACTTATTTAGATTTAAGCAAAACGCAAAAAAATATATTTGCAAAATTAAATATTCAAAATTATTAAATTTTAAATCTTAGAATTAATGCTGTTTTAAGATTTTCATTTTATAGTAATTTTTATTTCAATAAGATATAAACTTCTATGTGTAAATAGCCGTAGAAAATCGCCCATAGCCCCAAGGGGAACCTACCTTTCTCAAAGCTACCTTTATTAATGAAAACAAATCACACTGTTTACAGACCTCCAAGGTCCGACATTTTTTCTGCACTGAAAAATTCCTGAGTGCCCCATTTATAACGCGATATACCTCCTGCGATGAAGCTTAGAGCTTTAATGTAAAATATTGCAGTCGCAATTTCGACGACCGTGCCGTAGCAATACTTTTAAACTTTATCACCGATATATGTATTAAGTTTTATAGAGTTGAAGCCACGATGCTGGAATTTGGGTTACTTTAACGTCGCAACTCGAGTTCAAAATTTAATATAAAAATATATCTTCTTCGGTGAGAGATTTCGTAAAACAACTTTGTTACGGTGTCTTTACGAAAGCAATTTTTAACTTTTCATTTATCAACGGTTTACAACTCTCATACATAAGAGCAAAAATTTTTCACTACGTACTAAAAGAAAGACTTCTTTTATCCATATATTCCTGGTAGTTTACTAAGGACTTTGATTATCAGTATCAGCATACCGGCTGTTCCAAATTGAGTTTGCGTTGAAGGAATCTCCTAAACCATAAAAGATATAGACTGGATAAATCGGAAAATAGTTGTATCAATCAATGCCTAATTCGTAGCCAATAACAGAATCGATTTTCTCTAGCTTGTTCATAGGACATAGGCGAAAATATAGAAAGTCGACTCCAAATTTTAATATTATATACCTATAATAAGATGTACAGAAAAAAAAGAAAGAACAAGCAAAAGAAAATTGATTCTGTTGTTGAGTATGAATAAGGGCAATTTTTCTTCCATTTAATCTTATGGTTTAGGAGATCCCTTCAATGCACACTCAATTTGAAACAATCTTTAAGTTCTTTGCCGTTTAGAAATCTAATTGTAAATTAAATCGACTTAAACAATTGCGGAAATATAAACTGTAGGGCTTATAAAACACAGTCGTACTTAATTATGTTTGTGTCTTCCATACAACGAATAACTTCAGGTTACTGAAAATGAAGATCTATTTTAAAGCGTAATCCAGCAGTAATTGTCTTGTAGACCAGTACGTATTCATCTACTATTTATGTATCCTTTTAGAAAACTACTTACAAAATAATGGATATGACCTGCTGCTGCATTTCTAAATATTTAAACTTCGTGACATTGCAAATAAATGCTCAAACTGACCAAAGTTTGCCTTGACAAAGGCTATTCCGCTAGCAATTTCCTGACTAAAACACGAAAGAAAGGGCTGCGCGTTTCCTTAATCCTAGCAACCCCTCAATTACAAAGGTCTTTGACACTATGACCCAGTACGCGTTGCACCGTCACCGTTACCCATAAACCTATAGTATAGGTCTCGTGCAAGTATCGCGTGTTCCGGTCTCGCGAATGGTCGTCATGCATCGTACACAAGTCGTCATTTTCAACTATTCATCTATTAAAACTATATCGAATAAGGTACGAGGTCGTTGCCCCTGCATAAAATTACAATCCATAAAGAGATTATTATTTTTTACTACTCAACATCCTTAGAAACTATCATAACTGAAATTTTAGATCACAAAAATTATAAGAGTTTACTGATATTTTTCGTTTGAAGACTATACCACACAGATTCTTTTAAATTAGAAGAAATTTGGAGTGTTTGGTTACTTTTAAAATGCGCTAAAATTTCGTTTATTGGGAGGAAATGTATCAAGAGCTATTACTTTTTTCCCAAGTGAAAACAGCAGTATGATTACATTCCATTGTTTAGGGTGACCCAATTCTTCGATGGCCAGTGCTGGACGGAAACTGTATTTACTGGCAATTGAGAGTGGCCACTTAAATTAAACGTACTGCAGTATCATCTATTTAGCCATTTCAGTTAGTTCCGTACTTAGCGCCTTCTCATCAGCTTCTTAAGAAACTAATGAGATGGTGCTGAGAAGAAGACCTGAGGATCAAGTTGAAATAATTAGTGGATCTTAATAACCTAATCCAAGAAGAGTACAAGATGCTCCAGTCATCTACAAGACAAAACAAAAAATCTTTTCTTGAAATTCTTTTTCTTAATAAAATGTCAAGCTGCTTCAGAAGAGTTCTTCCAATTCTTCTAGTTTCTGGGCGGACAATGAAAGCTAATATTCTTGATCTCGTTCAGAAATCCAGAAAGAGTTCATGAATGTAAATACAATTTTGTGGAAATCCAAAATAGAGTGTTATAAATATTACTTTGCACAAAGCAATAGACTATGTCAAAGAAGTGGATGGTGTTAAGAGACGATCAATAAGTTCAAGAATCTACATATTGCAAAGTTTGAGTTACCATTAACAGCAAATAAAATATAAAATCCAGGAGAACAAACTCAATCCCTTCATGAAGTGTTGGACACATATCGATCCCAATACTTTCAAGAGTCACCAAGGCCTTGTCCAATGAAAATTTGTACGCATCCTAATTTTGTTACAATTCCAAATGCATATATTTCACATACACTGTCAAATAACATTATAATTATGACATTACTTCTTTACATAAATATGTGCTTACTATTATTGTATAAATATATAAAATGTATTAACTTTCGTTCTATGCTATAAAGAGGAAAATGAAATGGAAACAGTTTCCTTTCTTTCGTAACATTTCCAACTATAATTACGCGTAAAGCAATGAGCATTTCAGTTTCAAGGTGTAAATAGTAAATCACAGAAAACGAAAGAAATAAAGAAAATCGTAAATTTTCTCTTCACCATGTAAAGTCAACTGTCGGTTTATTTCAGCAACTTTAACAATAAACAAATGTAAAATTTAATGTAAGTAACTAAGGTTATTCTCTCTAAGATTACACCTCACAGTCTTTCGGTGAATAAATCACGTTCATTCCCATACTTAGGTACACGAGACGTCATTAAAAAGCACTAGGGAAATAAACAAGAAGCAGCAGCTGCCAACGGATTCGATTACGCGATAAAAAGCTTCATACGTTGTCCAGATTTCTCAACGGGGAATTTTGCTCTTCTTTTGTGTACTCCTTCGCCCTTTCCTAGTCATTAACTATGATGTACTCATTTGTTATTCTAGAACAATGACGATTCCGCTGAATAAATCGAGCAAAAGCTCATCGATTTTGACCCATATTGCCGCACCTTGCTTCATAAATTATGTATTTGCTGATATCACCTGGTTCCTAGCGTAACATAATTTGTTGATCGTGACTCTGATCAAGAAACTACACTTTGCTGCATTAGTTGCAAAGTTATCATATAGTCATTAGTAAATAAGTGGCCAAAGGTCAGCAATTTCGATACATTATAATAGGGACATAGTTAAAATCATTAAAAACATACAAGTAGATGTACGACATAATTATTAACTTCAGTGAGTGAGAAATGTAGGCAAGAACAAACAGGAGTTCGGAGAGGCAACATACGTAACAAATCCTCTACAACCCTGTGTGTGAAAATAAAAAATAATTGTCGAGATTCAGAGTTTCAATTCCTATAAAACCTAGCACAAGGGGAATTTATACAGATAAATTCCATCCTAGTTTGAGGTAAGCATACAGCATGAACGAATCTCCACCTGAATTACATTCTAGCCAACCTCATTTCTCCAACAGGGTTCGTAACAATATAACAACAAATTTATACGAAATAATCATTGCATATAGATCGGTGTTAAAGTATTTGATAAGTTTCTTTCGTTGAGAAAAATAAATCAAAATCTTTTATAACTTGCTGAGATTAATCAACAATAGTATTAATGTTTTCTTTAAGTCTAGTTTGGAATTGAAAGTGACACCCAGATACTTATGTGAATATTGTCACACAAAACCAGCATTGTGATATGAGTAATTGAAATAGAATGGATTCTTTTCCCAGGTGAAGCTGATGATTTTAAATTCAGTTGAAGGTTATTTTCTTCACACCAAGTTGCTACTGCCCTTCTATTTTAGACGCCTACTTATCTGTAATTATATTATATATTCACAATATAAAAATTATAGCAAGAATTACTTATTATTATTACAAATCAAAAATTACACCAAAATAAAGTCGTACTTTCAACAATCAGTAAACAAGGCTTTTCATCTGCGACTGTTGCGGTTCACCTTGACTTTTTTGTATTTTCATTGTTGCCCGCAGCAAAGAAACGTTGCTCATCACTACGCTAGATCGTTAATAAAAATGTTAAATAATTGCGGCCCTAAAACAGAGCCTTGGGGGACTCCTGATGCATGTAACGAGGTAGAAGTACGACTTAAACCCATTGTAACCCATTTAAACAAATAAGTTTGAAGAGATTGATGAGTGACTGATCAAAACCAAAATTAACTTTTGAATTGAGACTGAATAATCAATTTTATTAAATGCTTTTGACATACAAATGACATCGACCTGGATGTTATTGTCCATGCTATGGGAAATGAAATCTGTAATAGCTATAGGATCTTTTGTTTACAAATTCGTAATGTGCACAAAATAGTATGTTGTGAGTTTGGTTACAAATTGAAACTAAACTATAGATTCGAAGACCTTACTGCAGTTTGAAATTATAGCAATGGGCGGTAATTTTTTATATCTGACTTAGGTCCAGTTGTACAATGTCAGTTTAAATTTAAGCTGAAGCTTAAACCCATTGCAGCGATTATTTCAACAATTGTTGTTAAGGGTATAAGCTTTGGCTTAAAGTTAAGCTGGAATTGTATAACTGGGCCTTAATGTTACTTTTAAAACTGGGCAAGTTTTGGAAACTTTCCGTTATTAGTCTGCAAAAGTAGTGGGCGAAGAAAAATTCTTGTCCAATCTTTAATAAAAGCAACTAGGAATGAAGGAAGGAAGCCTTCAAGTTAAATTAACTAGGAATGAAATCAGGCCCCAAAATAGATTTATTCTTCAATTTATTCATGGCAGCTGGTAAGGAACTCGTTGGGAAGGAGCAGTGAAGTCGTGTAATTCTTAGATCAAGTGAAAGAGAGAAAGCACTTTTAAAATATTTGGCAACAAGTCGATAGTTTATTGGGGGTCATCAATCTACTCGCCCTCAAAGCACCATAGTACCCGGTATTCTAGAGTTGTTAGAATTGGCCTGAATATATTCCTAGAACGACTGAGGGTCACCTATGTATAACTCCTGCTTCAACTTCCGCAACAAATTAAGCTCCGTATGTGCTTCGTATATTTGGTAAGAGCTTAAACTGTTTCAACTGAGATTCTAGTCTGGAATGTCTAAATTTATTCCAATATCACCTAGCAAAAGTGAGTAAAAGAGAATCATCGCGCGATGCATTACAGAGAAGGTTGGTGAAAATTAAGTCCAGGATAAGGTTGTTGCAAATTACTCATAAAATGATGATATTTATCTCATTTTCGTGTACACTATGAATTCAATAAACCGGAAAATTCGAACAGGAATCGCCTTTTATTAAAACTCGTTGAAACAGGCAATTGTATTTCACGATATTCATGTTCAAACAGGAACACGCTGGGCTCCAAAGCTACACGGTACATAAATCGGCAAGTTATGAACGGAAGTTCGGAGGAGCTGGAACGATAGTGTCGTTTTTCTTACCGCCTGTTCAAGTTGTTATTGACGTATTTAGGGCAGTGCACATTGAGGAAAATGCATTACCGCTATAAATAACCTGGTGTAAGTAGAGAAATTCTGGTTTTAATATATGTTTGTCCAAAGTCGCAGTATTCCTACAATAAAAAACATAAATGTGAAAAACATTGCTTTGTTTACTTGTTTACTTACAAATTCGTGAAATAAATCCTTACCACTTATTTAATTTTCGTTCAATTTCAAAAAGAACTCTTTTCCATATTAGAATATCTTCATGTTGAGTGATATATTTTAGACATCCTGTAGCTTATTAATAGATTCTGCTTAAGGAAGTTTTAAGGACCCCAAAGTCTCAACTAAAACATCAGCTCTCGTAATTAAAATTGCCCCAATAACAGCTCTAGGTACTATTATTTTTTTTAAATTAGATTACAGAACTCAGATTTTTAAGGAAACCCAAAATACGAGGGCATATGTTATTGTTATCTATCTAGCCACGAAGAAATTCTACATAACTCCCTTCAGCACTTATACACTTACTCTACATCTTTTTTACATCAGGAAAAAAATCCTTCGACAACTCTGCAAAATATTGTTCAATAGCTCCTTTAAGTGCCTCATCAGATGCAGTAACGCTTTCAGGACTATGAGGCCTTAACTATGGAAACCCACAGTCATTGATTATCTGCTGGTCTTCACACCAGGATGGGGGTGGATATTTCAGTACTTGAACTGCAATGAAGATTAATTCTAAATGGACAATTTTAGACGGTAGTTTCAGATCTCTACCATGGATACCAGGTCCAGGAGCACCATCTCTGAGTTCGGCTAAGGCTTGTTGGAGTTCATTCCTGGAAATAGGTTAATAAAGATCACACGGATCTTGTTGACTTTGGATGACATCAGAGTCTTTCAAGGAGAGACTTAAAGTAATTCTTGACATCCTCGATTTTTAGTTTCCTATCTACCTCGTAAAGATCTCGATTTGTAAAAATTTTCTCAGCCAGGACCTTACGATTTTTCTTACAGAGGTCTTGCGCTCTTTTGTAGTTGGAGGCTCGTGAACCTGAACCACCTTTTTGAGCTCCGTAAACTCCTTTTCCGGCTTTTTTCCGGCTCTGGTTCTATTGGAGCCATGAATTATCCAAATATTTTTTTTTTGTAAACCTTGATATTTTTAAGGGCAGTATCTGTATCTTCTGTATTTAATATTTTAAGCATGAGGTCTTTATCCTCCTTGTACGAGTCAGGGAGTTTATTTAATAACTGATGCAGATAGTTACGAATTGGGTCGGTTGATGGGATTAAAGGTGGAAAGCTGTTTGCATTATTTAAAGAATCTATTTTATTTACTTATTTATTACATTTATTTATTGGGCCCCATACTTTATTTACTATATACCGCCGACTTACCGACCACCAGAGTAACTATAGTCCCAACATTCGCAGATGATACAGCTGTACTTGCTTCACATCTAAATCCAGAATCTGCTTCCCGAAACTCACAATCAAATTTAAATAAAATCCAAAAGTGGATGAAAACTTGGAAAAATAAAAGCCAACGAAACAAAATCAACACACATAACTTTTACATTGCGTAGAGAGACTTGTCCTCCAGTGACATTTAATGGGACATCCCTACCACAAGCAGATAATGTGAAGTACCTAGGATTACACTTAGAACGACGGTTAACTTGGCGAAAACACATATTCGCGAAAAGAAAACAACTAGGCCTGAAACTTCGTCAGATGTATTGGATAATTGGACGCAACTCACAACTTTCATTAGAAAACAAACTTTTAGTCTACAAAGCCATATTGAAACCCATATGGACATACGGGATCCAACTCTGGGGGACTGCAAGCGTATCTAATATCGAAATATTACAAAGATTTCAAAATAAGGTCCTTAGAATTATTGCTAATGCGCCATGGTATGTACCAAACTTTGTCATCGAGCAAGATCTGCAAGTCTCTTCTATCCACGAAGAAATCAAGAAATGTTGTGTAACATATCAAAACAGACTCGAAGTGCACCCCAATGAACTAGCCACTAAATTAATAGATATTGCTGGTGAAGTGAGGTGGTTAAAACGATTTAAACCTATGGATTTAAATTCTACATTTAATTAGGATATGTAACTCTTAAATAAGTAACTATCTCTAGTTCTAATTTATGTCACATAATTAATTAATTGTATAATTAGTTAATAATCGAAGAAAGGGAAGGATCTTTAGGTCAATCCCTACATGACATTTATTACAACACATTTACCGAATGTTCTGAAATCGAACAGATTGTAAATATCAATAAACATTAAAAATAAAAATAAAATTCACAGGTGCAGATGTTGGAATGGAAATGGCATTCTGCTGGCTCGAGATGGATTGTGGGGGTACTATGGGAACCAAAGCAATATCCTCTACGAAGATTTCACCACGAGGTGAGTAGGGGGAGTCAGTTTTACCGGTGCAGATATTGAAGAAGATAGTGAAGAAGGTGTTCTCCTGATTCAAGAAGGATTGGGGGAGCAAGGAAAATCATAGCTGTAGATAGAGTACTCACGCATAGTTAATGACTTGGAAGGTCCAGGAGTTTGAGGAAAATGAGGGCCAGGTGAGGAAGATGGATGGCCTTTTTTGTTTTGGGGGAAGTGGATTGTTGTTTTGTTTCTGCTCGCCCTGTGAACCCGACAATTGTCGTGTAGCAACAAGTTTCTTTGCGAGTAAGAATGTTTTCCTCCAGAGCAATTTTTATATTTTAAATTGTGTTGCCATACGCCTTTCCTTTTACGTTAGACCCCTCGGCATATCCTCAATAAGCAAGACTCCTTCAGCATCCCAAAAAAAAACTATTGCCATCGGTCTTCTCCAGGAAATTTTGATTTGGCTTTCTTTGTGGTGGAGAGTTTTATGAACCCGCTATATGAATTCCTGTTTAGTGAGAGAGTCCCAGTGATATACCGAAATTTCAACCCCTCATCAATTTGAGAAAGAAAATGTCTGTCTCTTTCCAACGCGGCCGCACATTATTGAGAAATTTCTTTTCTGATCAGTCTTGCTCGGGTGTAAGCAATCTGGAAATCCATCGTGCATACACCTCCTTCACATCCAAATCATCATGCAAAATTTTCAGGAAACTTGTTTCGGATATACAGCTTTCATTGATAATAACAGAGACCTTTGTACGCCGATCTTGCAGTACCAAATTTTTGACTTTTCGCACCATCTCTTCAATTCCAGTTTCCACGGGTCATCGTTAATTGATTCTCTACCCTGACCAAAATTTAACTTGAAGACAATATGTTGCATTTTCCCCATACACCAGCGATCATTCATTCATAACTAATTTTTGGACCATTGCCTTCTTTTGACAGGAACTTTATGACACTTGATTTCGCTCATTTCATTAACAAACAAACTTCCTCAAATCTCTATAAACTGCACAAGTTAAACACAACATAGCACATGTACTTCTAAGGCCCGATTGTTTCATCTCTAACTAACTTATTCTGACGATTAATTAGCGATTAACGAATGAACCTTCAGATAAAGTTAACTAAAGCTGAAACGACCGGGCCTTAATGTTACAGTTTTTAATCATTGGTTTGGCATCATATTTGGCATCGTCGCTCTTTTGTTTCATGCCTACGTAGATAACTTAAAAATACGTCTTCATATCTCAAAAATGGTGCAACTTAGAGGATAGGGTTTTACAATTTTTCTTACTTCTATGTTTCAAATCCAAGAAAGCAACAAAAAGTGACGTTAAAAATGAGCGAGTTTAATAATAATAGTGATATAACCGGAAGTGACTGAAAACCAATTTCATTTTATTTGAATAGCTCTTTTTGAAGTACCTCTGCTCCTCCATAAACTTCTTCCTTGAAAATTCTTTATGAACGGCTTACGTGAGTAACCCTGAATATTTACGTCATTCAATTTTATATTTAAAAAGTTATTTTTTATTTCAATGGTTGAGAAATTTATTACTTATTTGATCTTCAAAATATTTACGAATATTATGTATTACGGTTTAAAGTTTGTACAAAACCAATTTTTATTATTAATTAGGTAAGCAAGTATTAAAATTTAATTAATTTTGTAACATAGGCCCAACTTTTTTTGTGATTCTATTGGTTTTACTAATACCAAACTTTTCTAGCTTGTGTAATCTCCAATTAATCAATGCCTGAAGCTTTTTCAGCAGAATTTGTCTTCCTACGACTGAGCTGTCTCAGCTGGCAAACAAAGTTTCAGGATTAAGTTCGCTGCGTGATTTGTTCTAATAAACTCTATATGTTTCACTCATTTTCGCTTTAGCTAAGTGCGTCGTCGAGTAAGTAATTCGACACGCCACTACAGCGCATCATCATCATCATCTTCATAGCAGACGCTGTCGTCGTTTCATTACGTTGTCATCCTGCCCTCAATCATTGGGGATTATTACTATAAGAATGTTGCCTAAAGCTAAAGCAATTTTAATCACCGGAGTAAATAATTAAAAATTCTCTTATCGTCACCAACTTACAAGAAATTCTTAAAACTGAGTTTAATTAAATTCGACGCCATAAAATTTTATAGACCCCAAACTTACCAGTCCGCTTCAGTTTTGCTGAATAGTTAGGTATTTGTTACTTAGTAATACAATTAAATGAAGTTTCTAAGAAGCAGTCAACCCATGATAACTTATTTCCAAGGCAGTCACAGTGAAGGAGCTTTAGTGCTTTAGAAATAATTCCTTTCACACACTGTTTACATTACACCAAACTATAATTGGGCACGTTTTGTTTATTTAAATAATAATAATTTTGATGAATCTTCTACACTTCATTGAAAGCAGTGTCAAATACAAATTTTATCTTAGGATAATGCTTTAAAACAAATTCATTCAATTTTCCCTGCATGCTCAGAATACACTCATCTGTAAACTGATTTCTGATACATTATGCATAATATCATAGTTCTTCCTTTTCTGCAATTAAAAAAATATATATAATACTTGGACGTTGTAATTTAATTATCTGTTATTTCTTATCAGTAATCAACAATCCCAATAACACGGTAATAAGAAGCACAGCACGAACCAATATCGATATTACGACCAATTAAGCGCTACTCCCCAGTATAATTCCTTCAGTAAATGCGTGCTAAGTAAACACAACACGAAGCAATATCAGAAATAATAGGAACGCTTCACAAATAAACCGGAACTTAGTGGCGTAGATTAACTACTGGTCCCCATTTACAGGTTATTAACAGCCTGGGCGTTAGGCCTTCTCTAAAGAGATAATAGCGCCGGCAAAGGGTGCATTTGCATTTGCGATAACGTATGATTCGCCCTATTTCAGGCCTGCTAAGGCCGTAGCTAAAGGTGAATGAACGACATTCGATCTTTAGTGGAACTGAAGTAGCATTTTCATTCTGCCCTCATTAAAGTGTATTTAAGGTGATTGATTATTTCCACTTTATGGTATAGATGACATTATGTTTGCATTTTCATAGTATCACATTTAATATGGCATGCCGATGAACTTATTGCTTCCAATATTTTATACAGGGTATCAAGGAAACTAATGCCCGGTTGCACCAACTTTTTAAGCAGAGCTTAAATTTAAGTTATGTTTAGAATGTGACATTTACGTATGAGCAGTATAATGTTAAATACAATCTGATGGACATTTAAACTTTAACTTAATTATCAATTAGAATGTGACTAACAATTTGTTAAATCTATAAATAATGTCATAGTCTAAATACCACTTAAATTTAAGCTCTGCTTAAAAAGTTGGTGCAACCGGGCATAAAAGAAATAGGTATAGGAGAAATGCTAATACCAATCGATGTAGAATTTCATTGTGTATCGCATGATGTAAAAATATACAAGATGTTCCATTTACGAAAATTTAGTTTTGGGCAATTAAACATAATGAGCTTCGACACCATATTGTGACCAGCCTGTGAGTTTCTCAGGGATAATTAAGATATGATTTGAAAGCCTGAACATTATACTTTCAAACGACATGCCACTTGAATCTTGAAATCTGGAAGTGTGGTAAATACATTCTTTTAAATGAAAGATCACCAAAATAATTTTTTAAATAAATTTGAAGATATCTCAAAATCGGTTACATTTAGGTGTAGGGAAGCCTTAACACTTTTTATTTAGAATAATGTGTAGAATCAGAATTTGTAATAAAAAGTATAGCATTCTATTTAAAATAAGAAAGTTAGGGGCGGTATAACCGAAAGTGATATAAAAGGGTAAATATTTTAATCTGAAAGATCACTTTCCTTTAGGGCAGTCTACTAATTTTCAGAATTTTTGTATACTCCCTTCCCCGAAAACTTTTAATAGGCCACTCAACTTGAGATACCCTGCATACACTGCCGTTGAATAGTTTAATCGCAACAATGCATAACCCTTCAGAAAAAATTCTGAAATAAGTATTATATCTCAACCAGTCAAATAGATCGCAAATTTTAGTTTTTAATATACAAAGTGTTGAAAAAATCCATAATAGTACCTAGTCCTCGTCGTAGGGAACGAATTTCATTATTTCTTTGGAATTTACGAGGATGGGATGATCATTGGCCAACCTCCGCATAGATGGCGCTCGTATCGAAAATATTTATAAGTCTTTTTGAAGTTTAACTCTTAAGTTGTCAATAGTGAAAATTTTAAATTAATGAGTCAGGTAGTTTCTTGTTAGCAGCAATTGAAACAACACATGTTTTATGTTTTGTTAGCAATGGAAAATATTGAGCATCGCGCTGTTATCAAATTCCTTATTATTAAGGATTTGATAGGCTCAGAAATTTTTGATGAGATGAAAAATGTATTAGGAAGATGTGCTCCATCATATGCAACTATAAAAAACTGGGTTGCTGATTTTAAAGGGCGCCGTACGAGCATCCAAGATAAACCTCGCTCTGGACGGCCAAAAAGTGTCACTACAACAGAAATGGTCGCCAAAATCCACCATATGGTAATGCAAGGCAGACGACTAAAATTGAGTGAAATAGCCAATATTGTAAAGATCTCAAAAGAGCGGATATGCAATATTGTAACCAAAGAATTAGGCATGACAAAGCTATCTGCGCATTGGGTGCCGCTTCTGCTTACACTTGGTCAAAAACACGTTCGAATGCAACTTTCACAAGAGTCTCTGGATCGTGTTAAGAAAAATCCAACCGATTTTGTGCGACGATTTGTTACCACCGATGAAGCCTGGATTCATTACTGCACGCCTGAAACCAAACTGCAATCGAAGCAATGAACAGAACCTGGTTGCTCGGGTCCAAAGAAAGCAATGACAGTAAAATCAGCTGGCAAGGTTATGGCATCCTTATTTTGGGTTGCAAAAGGGATTTTGATGATCGATTATTATTATTATTTTATCAAAGTTGCACTACTGTGATACGGTGTACGGGCCACGTTTAGATTCGAAAACTTGTACAAAACTGCAAAGAGTGCAAAATGCTTGCGTAAGGTTAATATTCTGGGATACGGAAATATGAAAGGGTGAATCATAAGTTAAAAGAGATTAGTTGGTTAAACTTAAAAAATACGCGTTTACTACATGCAGCATGTGCATTTTATAAAATATTAAAAGCCAAGAGTCCGCAATATCTTTATAACAAAATATCCTTTCACACAGACGTACACACTTTGAACTTACGATTCAAGGGTTTAATGACTCCGCCTATGCACTCCACAGAATTAGCCAAACGATCATTCCGATATAATATATTTCAGATATTTAACAAATATACCATACAATTTAACCTGGGCTCTTACAATAAATTTAAAAATGAAGTTCGTAATTTATTACTCCGAGACGGATGTGTTTAGACGAGCATTTTTGAATTTTTGAATTCTTTAGACTGGTGCCTGAGTATTTAAATAATTTAAATATATAATCTATTCACTCTTTTTCCTCGTCCCAGTAGGCTAGTTAGGCTGACATTTTTGTTGGTATCACAATGAAACATAGACGTCAGATGAGACGGTTATGTTTATTTTTAATTTCGTGGTTATAGTTGGAGTCCACTGACGGAGACGTTGTTGTTTGCCAGGTACAGAAATTTTCAAATTGTCGAGTCCGTCTTTCAAAATTTGCCGAATTGTCCATTCCGAAACCTACAATATAAATTAGAAATTTTCATGTCAGATTCTGGCATCTATCAAAATTCAGGCCAGCAACTTAACGAAACGAGAACACGGCCTACTGAGACGAGGATAAAGAGTGAATAGATTATATATGTATACAGACTGGCCCAACGAAAACAGTCAGACTGAATATCTTCCAAGAAAATTTTTGTTTGAAAAAACGCAAAAACAGGTCGATTTATAATACAAGGGGGACACTTTTCTATCCTATACCCAACTGTCATGCGTCATCCCCCTCCCTTCTAGCTCTCTAACCAATAGAATTTAAATAGGGAATGTACCATGAGTGGCATATCATTGAGAAGGTAATTTTATAGAGAATTCAGTAATTCAGAATATGAATACCTGAGAATTTGATTTTAGCGCCCTCTTTCGGAGAAAAAATTGTTACATAATCCAAAGTGTGACAACTCATATGAAAGCTAATTTTAATAGTAACTCAATGCGTGAATTGAAATTACGTAAAGATATTGAAAACTGATTAAAATAACTAAAAATAGGGTTCGTAACAGATTTGGTATCCTTGTTTTCAGTTATTATAGTTAGTTTTCAATATCTTTACATAATTTCAATTCGCGCATTGAGTTACTATTAAAATTAGCTTTCATATGAGTTGTCACACTTTGGATTATGTAACAATTTTTTCCCCGAAAGAGGGCGCTAAAATCAAATTCTCGGATATTAATTTCACATTACTGAATTCTCTATAAAATTACCTTTTCGATGATATGCCACACATGGTACATTTCCTATTTAAATTCTATTGGCTAGAGAGCTGGAATGGAGAGGGATGATGTATGACACTTGTGTATAGGATAGAAAAGTGTCCCCCTTGGATTAAAAATCGACCTGTTTTTGCGTTTTTTCAAACAAAAATTTTCTTGGAAGATATTCAGTCTGACTGTTTTCGTTGGGCCACTCTGTATATATTTTTTTTACATACACTTGTAGCTACCACTAAGATGTTGTACTTAATGTAATTTATTTAGGAACATGGTAGGTTAAGTAGAGCAGGTGGCATAGCATATGATGCCTCACTGGACTTCGCCTTAAAAATATGATCCTGTGATGAGCATGTATTAAATTTAATAAAGACATTATTATTATGTCCTCCAAAGGGACAATCAATAAATGGCGAATATTAAACTAACCTTTTGGACCAATTGCAATTAAAAATTCAACAAAAAAGGCTAGTTTGGCGCATAAGAAAGTCATTTTTCACCAGGATAATGCAAAGCCTCACACCAGTGTCATTGCTATGGCCAAAATTCATGAATTAAAGTACGACCTGCTTCCACACCCACCCTACTCACCTAATCGGGTTCTATCTGACTTCCACCTATTCCCCAAGCTCAAAATTTTCCTAGGTGGACAGAGGTTTTGTACGCACGAAGAGGTCAAGTGCGCTGTTGACGCCTATATTACAGACCTTGAAGAAACGACCTTCCGTGATGGGATCAAACGAGGCCTTCGATAACTAGAAGGCCGGCAGCTTTCCCTTCCACTAACCCAATGAGTCACAATGCGTGGGCTGATGTTCGTAATTCATATGCAGGCTAATTATTGTTTTATGCTGTTTATTTCGCCACTCTGTTTAGAGTCAATATTATTTTTAAAAAGATTGATTAGTGAAGATAATTTTAAAGAATTTCTTTGCGAAAAAGTCGTGCCGGAATTTGAATCCACTACATTGCAAGCCTTAACATTTATAGGCGGATAAGAAAATTAATAGCATGGAATGCCATAAATTCACAACTATGGAGAAAGATCTCGATTTTGTAGCAGAAACTTCAAATGACTGCTACCTGAAGGCAATTGACAGGGGAGGTCTTCTCTATCCATCTGATACAATTTGATATTTAATATGTGCTACCTTAGTTACGTTCAATTTAGTGCTGTCTAGTAAATATGAAAGACAGTTTATAAAATGTACGAACCAAACGCGTTTACTTCACTTTTTGCCATATCAAATTCTTCAGAAAAATGATGTATTTATTGATGATTTCTGTAAATGTTGCGTTACTCATAGTTCTCTGATTCAACAAGCTTTAAATATAATGGTTAACATTTTGTTGAACAATTATTCTAAAAAGATGATATCTTATGACACAAAAAACAGAAAGATTAAAACATTTTCATCATAGACCTGTATATGTACTACATTAAGTGTTTTCGTATTTATTTTTTGTATTAAATTTATTTTGTTACATTCTCTACTACTTGTACGTGCTTTGCTATTTGTAAAATTATCATTTAATAAACATTTCTAGCTTGAAAGAAGTTGATTATTACCATTAGTGTCGGTTAAAGTTAGTGTGTTAAAGTCGACCTATGAGTGTGACTCATGACTCTGGATGTGCCGGCCTTTTAGTTATCGAAGGCCTCGGATCAAAGCTTTAGAGTATCGCTGGACGAAGTGCATTGAACGTCCAGGAGATTATGTTGAGACATAAAAATGATCTTGAAAACGTAAAGCCCGTCTTTCATTCCCAGGCTAGCCAATTATCATCCCACCCACGTAGATACCATTACACCCCACCAACGATCAGTGTCGGTACTATAAATGAATTAACCCGATTCAGGTTGCAGGCAGACGAAAACGCTTCTGTTAATTAATTACACGTGAATTAGTCTCCACTGTTCATTAATCAATTCCAATTAAACATTTAACATCAATTATTACACACGAGTAAATGTTTTAATTCCGATCTGCCCGACCCATCCAGGATACTACGGTACGGTTATTGAGGATGTCAAAACGTGAACATGACAAACGACTTCACTCGGATAGGCACGTCGCTAACAAATATATAAATCACGCCGAGGTTATCTTAGCGCCAGGTTATTTGTCCAAAAAGGTATTTGCCGTTCAAATATATACGTTTTTAAGGATTGTTTAATGTTGAAGCTTCCCTTGGAATTATATATGAGACAGAAACCTGAAATTTACAAATTTTTCGAAAAAATATCGAACTTACTCTTATAATACTTTCCATCTACATACGTGCGTGTTCTTAATAAATAATTATTTCAATATACATAGTTTTTTTTTAATTAATGAATCAAATTTTTAACAAGATGTAAATTACCTTAATTTAAATGGAAAACAAATTAAATTTGTTTTTAGTACAAGCATGCAATGCTTAAAAGTGGTAAGTTAACAATAATACCTACAACTAACATAAAACAAATAAAATGAAGCGAAAACTTTATTCCACCCCGAAGAACAAATAATTTATTTGTTCGTGGCTTCGTAAAACATTTGTCACGGCAAATTTTCTGTAATAAACCGGAAAGCCGAACGCTGCGCTGTACCACCCGCGTTCAGTTAAACCCAAACTTACTGAGATTCATGAATTAGAACTTACCATTGATACATTAATTAAGTTACGAAGTAGATGTGAAATTCCGTTCACTGCTTTACTTCCGACACAAGATAAATGAGGCTTGGACAACATCCAGACACTAATACGACGTTAATGCTGGCCATAATTACGTCTCGTGCAATGTAGAAGACCCTCCATTTCTAAGGAGATGATTACTATACGGCCGCAAGTAAATATCACATTGAGTTGTAATTTAACAAATCTAGTTGATTAAACAAAGGAAACGTTTCTTTTAAATAACTTCCGCACAAATTTTATGAAGGCAATATTAGTCAATTTAACTATCATATAAATTTTCTAAAGATTAATTACTATAATCTTGTTGACCCACATGGGGTGTAATAGATATGATTAAATTAAATTAAAATGCAAATTACTTAACTTAAAGACATGGCCCACTAACTACTCTTACGTAAAACAAACGAAAAACATTAAATAATATTCCACTATCTCAAAAAAATTTTAAAGAAGAAACTTCCCAGAATAAAATAATAATTATCATTATTATATTTCCAACGGACAGTACAAGTGTAAGGGTGTAGAAAATGCATAGAGAGCTAAGCTTATTAATAGTACATAGTAGAATAACATGGGGAAAACGTTAAAAAAAATCTGTACAATAATTTATAATTAATTAAAAATTTACCCGAAATGCGTGTTACGCCCATCCATAAGAAGTTTATGGTGTTACGTTCAGACCGAGAATTAATAACACACAGTTGCACAGCTGATGATGAATGCGTCGACAAGAGCACTATGAGATTAATTATTACGCTTTCAAAGGTGTACGGGGTGGATCAATTTTGATGTCTCTTACGGGCATCTCTGTAGCTATAAGAGATAGAAACTAGTGGTCTCGATCTCTGTTTTAGAGATAAAGTCAATAGTGTAGGATGGTTATTTTTCTTTGATGTTTACTTTGGTAATTTTGGGCGCTTCGGTGATTAATAATAACGGAAAGTTAAGTTAGGAATGCGTTTTACTCACGTTGTTATCTAACAGCGCAGAATATTGTAATGCTCTGTGTAACTAGCAAAAATTAACTACAGGCGCGCCCGGATAATGTTGCGTGTAAAAATGAATCACTGTTTGTAAGATAACAAGTTAGGTAATCGAATAAGAGGTTACAGGAGTATCCTGGCATTATTCTTGTTGCAACAGTGCTGTGCGAAAGTGCGTTCGAGATCCCTCGCCAGCTGCAGGAGGTTACAGGTTGGTGCAGTTTAAACTTGTTAGACATTTTCACAATGCTGATACATTAATATCGTTGAATGAACAACTGATCAATCATTAACAAACTGTCAATTAGAATGCTAAAAGGGCAGTGCCTTCTTTGATAAGGCTGGTGTTTAAAACGTTTTGTTTGGCTGGAGAGTTGATTGGCATTCTTGAAATCTACTGGGTGTGTTTTTCCCCAGTAAACTGTGAGGCGAGGACTTCGTGGGTTTTCCCTTGGCCCTCATTGCACTACCTACAGCAGGCCTACAGGCCGGGGAATGCTAATGTGATTGGCATTCTCGAAATCTACTGGGTGTGTTTTCCCCCAGTGGACTGTGAGGCGCGAACTTCGTGCGTCTTCCCTTAGTTCTCATTGCACAACCTACGGTCATACAGTTACATAGTCGACTCATTCCCGAAAGCTGCGTTTTCCCGCCGTAGATTGTGAGGCGAGAACTTCGTGCGTTTTCCCTTAGTTCTCATTGCACCACCGACAGCAGTATAGTTACATAATGGGCACATTCCTGAAAGCTACCTTGTACGTGTTCCCGCCGTGGACTGTGAGGCCAGAACTTCGTGCGTGTTCCTTTAGTTCTCATTACACCACCTGCTGCATACACCTACATTATAGTTACATAATGGGCACATTTCTGAAAGCTACGGTGTGCGTTTTCCCGCCGTAGACTGTGAGGTCAGAACTTCATGCGTTTTCCCTTAGTTCTCGTTGCACAACCTACAGCAGGCCTTAGTGCCGGGGAATGATGTTAAAGTTGAGAGAGAACCCTTGCATGGAGTTGTGTGCGTTTTCCCGAATTCCAGTCGTAATCTAATGTTGACCGTCGATGCCCTGAAACGTTGAAGTTGACATTACGGTAGCTGATCTTTGACCGCTCACACACCTGTCGCTCTGACGGATTTCCTGATAAACCGTAAAGTTAAGTACAGCTCTTTGGCAGGTGCGAACAGTTTCTTTTTTTGTAAAATAGAGGATCAGTCTAGTTAAAGCAGGTGTTCAAAGTGAAAGCCGTTGTTATCAATGCAAGCTGTAGCCCGTCTGCGCGTACTTAGAGGAAAACCAAACTATTATAAGATTATCGCGATCTAAACAGATAAATTAAATAAATTTCCTAGCGTAAACTTCAGTTTAAATTAAATTATTAAAAGCTGTAAAAAAATTGTGTTTAAAATGCATTTCAGTATCCTGAACAGTAACACGATTCGCTACGTAAATTTCAAGGTCACTAGGCGATCTGAGATGGTGGAGATTTTGACCGTTATATCATAAAATTTATAAACGCCTTACGTCATGTAAACATAGTCAAAAACGTTTGTGAATCCACTCGTTTTTACAATGCAATTATTTATGTATTAAGAGCATACTTAAGAGATTATTTCCCAAGAGTATGTGTACGACGCGAAGCAGAGTGCTTTTAAATGCTCGAGTGCTATTATCTACAACTGAATCATGATACTAAGACCTTAAAGATATGATACATAAACAGACAAGTTTACGTTTCGTTTGCGCATAGCGTCACTAAGTGACAAAAATCAAACTGTGTGCTATAATTGAAAGAAACAAAATTAATAAATGTCCATTTATGATGCTTTTATATACTTTATCGTCAGCTTAATGCTTTAGTTAGGTCTGTGATCTCATTAAATGTGCGAATTTGTTTTCTTATTTTCTCATTTTAAGACGAATTCGCGGCGCTTTTGTCGCCGGATGACGTAGTCGATGCGCAAGAGCATATCTTTAAGCTTCGTAGTATCATGCAACTGAATCACATATTATTTCAGAAACCCCGTAAGTGACATTAACGCAGAAATACCACTTTCCTCGCCACAGCGGTATTTCTGCATTACCTACATTGATAGATCTCCTCTTGTACTTCAAAAAACCTTCATAATCACAATTTCCGTGAAAATGTCACTACTTATGGGGTTTCTGAAATATGTGATTCGATTATGCCCGTGGTACATACAACGTTTTATTTTACTCTGGTTAAAATTTATAAATTTGAGATCGTACGCGATTTATGTGTACATTGCTTCCATAAAATTTAGGTTGTTGGCGTTACTATGGGTTTGTTTACTTTAAAGCCCTTGAGCAATAAAGGGCAAATTATTGTCGCAACTGAATTATAATACATCAAAGGAGTGAAGTGAATGATTTTTCACCTCGTTGCTTTGTAGAACCCTCGGGCTACAAACTACACCTCGGGTAAAAATCATTCACTCCCGAGGTGTATATACTATTTTTTGCACGACCCAACGATTTTAATTGAAAAAAAGCTAAAAGTTTTTAAATTATTATTAGGTCTGTTCCATTTGACAGAATTTCAAGTTCTGAACTGTTCAAATCATGCGCAGTATGAAATTTAAATCCAATTTTGTGCACTGCTCATGCTCGGTAAGATTTTGAACGGTTCAGAACTCGAAATCCTGACGAATGGCACGGACCTATTAACTGTCAACATGACATTCTTATTTTACGAACACAAAAACCATGTCGGTTCTGATGGATGGCAAATGGAATATTAAATTGACCATGCTTTTTTGCTCATTACATAGAGGTCGTGCACAGTACCGTCTTTACGTATGGGCCTGCTGGGTCCGGGGCCCTGGGTTGAGGGGGGCCCCGGGTTGAGAAACTGTTGGTTAGGAATAGAATAAAGAAATTTTGCACATACTTAGTAGAGGAAAAATTGATTTTTTAGAGCAAATGCACGTTTCTACAGAAAACATTTCAAACAATCCTGGTGATTATTGTGATGCAGTGTTTACGGAAGAAAAACGTGAATTGTGGATTCGCAAAGGCCCGGAATTTTTCCAAAATAAGGACTGTGACTTCTCAGAAGCTTCAAAAAATTAGATAGAACATGATAAGATAAAAACAAGGAATTTAAATAAAACAGTTTTCATCCGCAGTTTAAAGAATGGCGATCAATTTACTTTTATTGTTCGTTACGTAAAAGGTAAAGTTCCCGTTGAAAAATTTTTGCAATTCATACCTATCAAGGAACATAAAGCCAAAAGCAGAATATTTGGCGCAAACAGATTTGACATTTCAGAGAAATTATGTCATTTGCTGGATGTGTTCTAGAGGCAACAAGCTTTTTTCAACTGGTTCAGAAATTGTACAATTTTTTCTCGAGTTCTACCCATCGATGTAATATATTAACAAAATATTTGGGTTCAAATTCCTCTCTGCAACTAGGCGGTCTGCACGTGCTGATGCCGTAGATGCTTTGCATCAGGGCTACAAATATATTTTGGAAGCATTTGGAAGCCTTGACATCAATTGCTAATGATACTGATCAATCTTGAGAAATCAGAAACAAAGCTCTTAATCTAGGCAAAAAAGTAGAAAAACTGGAAATTATTATTTTAACAAAAATATGGAAAGGATGAATAAAACATGGAAACATATTGGAAAGGATGAATAAAACAAGTCTCAGTCTTCAGAAAGATACTCTAACAATGGACATTGCGACAAAATTGCTAGGTTCCCTCATTGATTTCATAAGTAATGTTAGAAATAATTTTGAACAGTACGAATCCTCTGCTAAAGAAAATTTTCCAAATGCCGATTACAAGGATCTTTCACAAAGAACAAGAACCAGAAGCTCACGTATTACATTTTTTGAAGGATCAGTGGAAACTGTTCAACTACCTAACTGGTAAAGAAAATTTTAAAACAAAAACATTTCTTCCAATGATTGATACATTAATCGCCCAATTAAAACAACGATCGCATTCATACAAAGAAATCAATCGACGTTTTGGTTTTCTTTCTCGGTTAAAAACTATTAAATCAGAGGAATTGATAAGTAGTTGTAAAGAATTTGCTGAAATATACCATGACGATCTTAATGCAGAAGAACTTTCTTTCTTCATTTACCGCAGTATTTGATAGATGTTCAGAGCAGTGAAAATGAAGAAATAAGCGTATCCTGCGAACGGACCAAATTGAAGACACTTTTCCTAATATTGAAATATCATTAAGAATTTTCTTGTCATTGATGATAACAAACTGCACTGGTGAACGCTCCTTTTCAAAACTGAACAGAATAAAAAACGAATTAAGGAGTACTATGCTCCAAGAGAGATTAAATAGGTTGTCCTTGATGAGTATCGAAAGTGGCATCCTGAAAGAAATTGATTTTGATGAAGTAGTTGATGATTTCGCACATCAAAAATCAAGAAAAAAGCCATTTGTGTCGATGTAGATTCTGTTCAATTTTTTTTAGATTGTACTTTTCAGTAATATTAAATACATATATGCAATTTACATTGTCTTCTTCCTTCAATAATCTACAGCTCTTAGGGGTAAACATATTTTATCTCTTATCAATTTTTCGTCTTTACTTTGCATTCATTAATAATCAGTCTTTAAAAACTTTTATTATCAAATAAAAGTTTTCGAATATAGGAATAACTTACAAACATGCAAGAACCTTTCTGTTGATATGATGAATTTAAAAAAAACACTATTAACTTTTCGTAGGGGGCCCCCAAAACCAAAAGTGCCAGGGGCCAACATATGTCTTAAGAAGGTACTGGTCGTGCAAAAACAAAATTATGGTTCCAGAATAAAATGAAATTTTATAATTCACTTTTATAACTCTTTTTATTGCGTTCATCATGTTAATACTGCTGAAGTATGCAGTATACCGAAGCACAACGAATAATATGATAAACCGAAAAGAGTTAACATTGGTTATAAATCAGCTGCTACCAAACCAAGAGAAAAACTGAAAATTAAGTGGAAGTTTCGAGTAATATAAGACAAAATGCAACAGCTAAAGGCATTTGATTGACAAGCAAAGAAAATGCAACGGAAATAAATTGAGAGAAGCAGTGAACACAGTGAGAACACAAAATAAATTATAGTAGAGGTAAGAGGAAAGCAGAGAGATGCAAAAGAAAGGTAAAATGACGCACCAGAAGAAAGGGATGGAAAGATTGAGACCGATGGCTACTAGCCCATAAAAATGTTTGTCATTAATAACGATGAAAGAAGAAAAAACTATATTAAAAACTTAGTCGACATTTTTTTGGTAACTATTGTTCTGTAACTGTTGTTCTTTAGTAATTTTGAGCTTCTGGACTAAAAACATATTGAGATAATCAACAGCAGCTTCAATTCTAAATACAGGGTATTTCAATGATGATGCACCAAACTTAGGGGACACTTTTCTGACAATAACTAAGCATACACGAGCGTTCAATCCCGCAGGAAAGTGCAATCGTGAAGGAAAGAACGTGTGCTAGTGAAGTACGAGATGACTAGCCAACATTTTTACTTCCTTCGGGAATCATATTAGGGATGTTCCAATGTTCTTGACCGACACGATAAATACTTAATTTCGTGTAGACTTGTTTATACCTCCACTATTTCCAAGATTCAGTTTGTATTAGTGGGTTAGAACAGGATTTGTTTCGTTTCAATTTCTTGAAGGAAAAGATTGTCGAAGGAAAGAATGACATGATTGAATGCTGGTGTATGCCTACCTAATATTTGGCATAAAACAACTTAATACAATTTTACAATCTGAGCAAGTTGAAATTTGCATTATTTTGAGTTGGTGTTTTTAGAAATACTGTAGCAATTTAAATTTCTACCGCCGTGAAACAAGACGAGCGATTTAAATTGTTTTATGAATGTCACACAGGTGGAAGAAGGCAATAAAGAAAGAATTTATTTATGAGCGGCTTTTAATTGACCGAAAGACGTATTAAAATCTAAACATTATTCGATAACCAGAACGGACTAAGGCCCAGTTTTACAATCATGGAATAAGGACAGAATAACTGTTCGCTGAATATCCCTTAATGTTCCTCCATATCTACGTCACACCTACGTCACGTTTATCTAAGAATAATGCTTATCCGACGATTGTAAAATTGGGCCTAAATGTGTTTCAACACATCATATTATCATCTGAAGCAACATTTTATGAGGCAATAAAACAATAAACCGAATCTTTTGATGAAGGTTAAGACAGGTTAAAGATTCCGTTTGACCTCATTCATCTACGGCACGTTTTAAAAATATACGATTCTCCTTTATATAATCGCCTGTATAATCCAAGTGATTGAGGATGAACCATCAGCAAAGGAAAGGAGATCAACGCAATACTAGTCCGGAAGTCAAGTACTTAAAACATTTGATATTAAATGAAAGTCTCCCCAGAATTGACTAAAGTAAATTATCGGTAAACCATTTGTTTAAAATTTAATCAATGTACACTAAAAAAACAGTAATAATTCTCACCAAATATGGACGTTCTATTTAAACTTACGTTTATTGTATATTTTTCAGAGCAGCTTGTTGCTGTTTCATATTTTAATAAAGTCGCGGATGAAATTCCTCCGGTAAATTCCGGAGTGTTTGCCGTGTTGGTCTTGTGCAGTCTCACACCATTACTAAAACTCCGTGAGTTTGTTGATGGGGCGTATTCAAATATATGGAATGCCTCAGAGGCGCCGCTTCTCATTGTTCATCAACTCAACAAACAATGTTGGGGAGGTAAAAGAGCAAAGAATTTCATCAATGTACACTGCGCCGCGTTAAATGAGAGAAAGTTTATTAACTTTCCTTTGCGATCATGCTATATTTGGTGTATAAAACAATTACTCATATCACGCTTTCCTTTCAACTGTGATCCACTAATAAACTTACACTTTTCTACATTTAGATACCAATACATAAGTGGAATATTTAAGTAGCTACAAATCTAGTAAATTCAATCTTCGAATTTTTCGTCAAAAAATGAAAAAGGTATTCCAGTAACATTGGGAACCCCTGGACTACATGAAGAGAATGCTAAATCTGATTAGAGCATACAGTAAAAAATATTTTATGTTTCTAGTATTTGGTTTCTCATTTATCTATGCATTTTTTTAAATTTTCATGTCTAAAATATTAATGCTAAGTGGGGTAATGAGAGCCAAGTTATTATTACCCACAGGTTACTCTTATTATCTCTGGTATTATAAAAGTGTGTTTTGTTGTTGAAGATGCTGAGGACTCGTAAAAGAACAACACTGTAAACTAATTGGATATGTGGTTTTTGCATCTAGTACTTCAAAAAGTATGTTAAAATACATAGTTTTATTATTGTTTTTGTATTTTTCTCAGTATTACATTTTATGCTGTTTTATGAAAGAAAGGTAAGGCATATTATTTATTTTACTAACTGTTGCAATTATTTATTAAGGCAGCAGTCGATTTGCCTTCTTTCTTGGTTCTCCTTAACCCAACATGTGGGCAATAAGAGCCAATTCCATTTTTATTTTATATGAATATATTATAATTTCTATTAATGTCAGGAGTGATATAGTTGTCATTTGAATGGTTTTTCCTTATACGAATCAGCATAAAATTGTTGAGAGAATACACTTTATATTGATTTTTTCTTAAGTGACTCTCATTCCCCCCGTCGCCCCTAAGACTCTAAAGTCAAAATATGCTTTTTTTGATGAAATGTTATACTTATTTTCTCTTAAGGGAATCGGTCTTATTGATTTACGATGAAGGCCCTAAATTAATTGAAACGTGAAATAATGAATTGCGATTCAATGGAAGTTGCAAAATATAGAACCAATTAACTCTAATTGGCCATCGCTTCATGTGGATATCCAATATCATCTAATTAAGTTTATTAATTTTTGTACGCTGAGCATCTGCGAAGAAATTTCAAGTGTCTTACATAAAACATTAAACAAGGGAGGTCCTACAGAAACTGGAGTTATTTTAAACATGTTTACGCTAAAATGTTTATTTATCAAGATTGATCAAGTTGTTATATTATTTTTATTGTTTTACTCTTGTTGATTTTTCAAATGTATTATTGTTTTACATTTTTAATGCATGTACCATATGTGTTATCATATACGTTTTCTTTGTTTTTATTTCTCCCTTTTCATATTCGTTTCTCTACAATTTCACTTTTCTTAATATTGTTTTCTGATTTATAATTTCTTCCTTCCTTGAATGCTTATATTTTTTACCTCCGCTATCCACCCCTAACTTTACCTGATCAGCATTATTAAAGATTTATGGTTTTATTGAACTATCTACTCATGTTTCGCATCCATTTATCATTTTTGATATGGTTATGGTATTTTAAACTGTTAATTTCATTGTTTCGTCGATCTACTTCTTTCCAAAAACTATTTTGTAACAATCTCATTGTAGTGTTTTGGATGTAGTATTATTATCACGTACAGCATTGTGGTTCTACGTTCTCACTTTGATCAAATATTCATAGGTGTTAATAATTAATTTTTTCATTATTTTCAATGTTTGCTGCGGTGGAACCAAACCCACACAGTTAACAAGAAAGGGAAGTTCTAATAATAAAACGCTTAATATGTGTGCGAACGTGGTGCTAGAAACGTACACAATTAGCGATAAATTTTAAAACCAGAGTCGGTAAATTTGCATTTTACAAAGTCGCAACAATTCGTAATTTACGTGTAACATTAATTAACGAGCAAAACGCCAATGGTAATTAAATTTCAGTGTGGAAACTTTCTCAAACTGTACACAGTTTAATTTCAGCCGCCGCTGAAACGCGGGCTTCGTAAATTTCATCGCCCACCAAACCGAAACGACTCTTAAGCCTATCCCTCACCGGATCTCATACTTATCGTCGCCGATACATAGGCATATGTTTAAAGCCTCATACTCACTTGGATACAAAGTCACGGAATCTTTATCTTGCGTTTGTATCTAAACAGAATGGGACAGAAATCTTAGACCTTTTGTTTCCCCCATTTTCAATGAGAAACTTTAGACAATGTTTTGCTCAACATTTTATGGTGCGGACGTGTTTAAGACCACAAATTAGATCAATCTCATTCTTGCTTGTCGGGTTTCAAATTTTCAATAAGCACACAACAGAATTTCAGTCCCTCTACAAAACATCTCAAGTCCCCCAATGTTTTGGTCTTTTCTTCTTTTTATTTTTTTACTGAGAACGCAAATAGAAATTTCACACATACCAATCAAGAAACAGCATTTTTACTGTGAACAAGCGACGTTGCGTGGATACTTTGCCTCTCAACAAAATTTCCAAATTGTCTAAAGACAGTTGCGCGATTTTGTATACAAGTGTGTACTAGGCCTTAGATCGTACAAATATCTCTGAAATATTCAATACATTTGCATCGCTCCGCGCCGCTTTGTGAAATATACATGCAATAACAGCAAACAGCCTAAAATACATATAAGTTGCCTAAAACAATAATGTCATACTTTAGATATTTATAACTTCGTCGTATCTTAGGATATGTATTTTAACACGATAAGTGATGTTATAAATCATTACACGAACGTAGTTTATCTAATGTGAACTTTAATTACAGGTAACAAAGTAACAACGTAGATACTGCATTCAATTAATTTGTTTTCTAAATTAATTTCTATTGTGTCTTCACAAAATTTAACCTACCTGAGAACGAAACATTATTTACACATATACAGGGATATTCACGGTGAGAGGCTTATTAAAATATATTGGAAACTATGCCTTGCAGATTGTTGAAAATTTGCACATGGTAATAATCGTTGAGAAACTATTTAAATGGCGTACTTCCGGTTCTACCGGACGTCATCTACCGCTTACGATTTTGTATAAACAATGCTATGTTTATCTTTAATGGTTTTCATGATATCTATGTATAATTTATTTCTTTCTAAATAATGATATTATAAAAATGCCATTTTTTATTATAAGCGGAGCTGGTTTAGCTGATTTTTCAGTTTTGTTCACATTGTTATCCATTTATTAATGAGAACTTTTATAATGCCGGATGAAGTGTTTAAAGATCGTCGAACAGGGCGCGGTGATCACCCAAGATCACCCTATCTGACCCCAGTTGATTTTTATCTATGGAGTAAAATAAAAGATGAAATATACCAGACCCTTGTAAACAGTAAGGAGGATCTGTAACAAAGAGTTAGAAATGCATCTGAGCTGTTGGATGCACAAGAAATTCGAAAATCGAAGGAAAATTCTATTTGGCGTCAGATCGCGTAGAAAAAAGTCGGTGGTTGCACTTAAAAAAATCAAGTTATTCATTGCTGAAAACTTTCAACTTCTATGGATTCTCTGTAAGCTCTATGTAAAGAGAAAAATATTACTTCATCTTTGTGATCAAACAGTGAAAAGTACAATTCTCTACCTTCTTTAGTTTTTGAAATATTCCAGTTTATTGTAATCACTGCAATCGTCAAAATTTTTACATAAAATGTAATATCATCAAAACAAGAAAGTTAGTATCGACTTACGGTAGAACCGGAAGTACGCCATGACTGATTTTGTAATATCTAAATAGTTTCTCATCGATTATGATTAGCATGTGCAAATTTTCAACGATCTGTAAGGTACAGTTTGCAATATATTCTAATAGGCCATTCACCGTGAATATTCCTGTATATTATTATCTCTTACCCCCCTAATCTGTAACTCATAACGGCATCGTTAGATACCGATACCTTAAGTGACATATTTTGACCAATCAGTACATAGAAATGCGTTGTATCTAAGCATGTTAATATAAATGTTTTGCGTCTGGCCTATTTCGATCTTTTCCAATCTATTGTATCTTATGGAATTATTTTCTGGGGATCTTCTTCCAAATATAACATACAAACATTATTCGCCATCCAAAAAAAAGCTATCCGTATTATTTGCGGTGAAAACTACAACACTCACTGCAAACCATTATTTTCTAAAACAAGAATACTAACCTTACCGTGTCTTTACATCTTTAATCTAGTAACTTATGTTAGGCAAAATATTTCAAGTTTTCCAACGAACTGTTCCATACATGAGCACAATACGCGGAGTAGCAATGATCTACACATGCTATATAATCATCTGTCAGTATGTTGCGCCGGTCCCGTGCACAATGGCATTAAATTTTACAATAAACTTCCCGCAAACATAAAATGTGCTACTAACCTAAGTACCTTCAAGGGAAAAGTTAAGACATTTTTATTCTCTCAACAGTATTATGATGTACAAGAATTTTTGGACAACACAACACTGTGATGCTCTGACTGTAATGTTTCTTATTATTATTATATTATGACATATTCACATACCTTGTTAATACATTTGACTGTAGCTTGCAATGGTGATGAATAAAAGATATTATTATTATTATTATTATCAATTGGTCAAAATATACCACCTAACGAATATCGGTAGGTATCTAACGATGTCGTTATGAGTTTCAGAATAGGGGGGTTAATCAGCTGATATCCACGTACCAAAGAGCGCACAAAAATCAAGCAACTCGTACATATCGACGAACAAAACATGAACTTGGTATCATCAATAAAAGTATTGAAGATTTGGTCAAGAATGTGAGCGCATTAAACCTAGTCTATTCCGAAAATTTGGTAGATAAACAACAGCTTTTCGTTTTTCTTTTTGCTTTCTCAAGTAATCGCAAGATGTTATTGTTGCTAAAGCTATCATCCAAAAATGAACCATCTCTCTAGCGCTTCTCAACACTTTTTCAAGCTACAAAAGCATTGAATTAAGCCACCTACACCGATCAAAAAGTAAAAGTCATTTTTTTCTTGTTGGCATATTTTCAATAAAGCGTAAAATATTTCGCCTATGTCGGCGCAGTAAACAATTGTTTTTACATTTCTAATTCCTTGGAGATATCGAAATATTCGCTTCACAGACAACCAGTGTTTGGTTGCACAAAAGTCATTTGCTTAGGGTAAACATGATTTCTGAACGTGAAACGATTGCTACAAATATCAGACTGCCTACTGCTTCGCGATACGGTATCGCAGCCTATCCTTTATGTTTAAAAATCTACAGAAATTCTGTAAATTTCTTGTTTCTTCTAGGCGATTGCTTCAGACCATAAAAAACTGCTTGCTTAATCTACAAATCAAAATCTGGATTATCCCTGTGGCTGCTTCATGTAGATTTCGTCTACACCATTTACAGTAGCTAATGCTAAAAGTGCTTGAATAGATTCGAATGTAACAAACAGGTGAAAAGAATTCACGATAATGAATACCTTCTTTTCACAGGCGACCTTTAGCACAATATTGGGCTTTCTTCCGATCAATTTACCCATCAGCTTTTCGCTTAATTCTGTAAATCCACTTCCAGTCAATAACTTCTTTCGTAAATCTTCCAAAATTTCATGTTTCATTAACTCTCAAAGATTTCATTTCTTCTTTCATGGCTTCATTTAATAATCCGGTAGCATTAGCATTACCTGTGGAAATATTTTGTTTTGGAAAACGTATGTCGCAGTGTTAAAATTGAACATAACTTGACTTTTCAATATCCTCATGACATAATTCATAAAATAACAATTACTACTCATTCACAAACTAAATAATTTATTATATAAGATTCAAAGCAAGACACTCTGTGTATGGGATCACAAGACAACAATTCTTGCACCGATATCATGCGATAAGAATAGAGCTGAACATCTTTACGTCACATTTTGTTGCACATTCCCACAGAAAGTTCAATCTGTTGTGATAATTGGTGGATAGAAGTGTCCAGTACGGTTTCAAGGTTGACCTGTTGTTTTTCTTCAGAAAAGACCTCCAGTTTCACGAAACAACTGTACACACCAATGCAGGTTGTCTTCGAATGTTTTGTGGTCCATAATGACGTCGGGAAATTCAACTCTAAACTTCTCCAAACAGTTTCGTACTCAGTATACCCATGCCCCATCGATTTTGAACTTATTACGAAAATAACTTTCAATTACAAATATTTGTTGCTCTAGTGTAAACACTGTAATGCAATAAGTGTGAAGTAAATGAGTTCTGAAAATAATTTATTTTTATTTAAAACCAACAAACAACGCAAGCGAACTCGAAAATAGTTACTCGACAGTTGACAGGACAATTCTGTTCGCGGCGAGTTTAAGCTACGACCTGCCTTTACGAAAACAAAATATTTCCATAGCCAATGCTACCGGAATATTAAATGAACACATGATATTTTCCAGCAGCCCTATACCCATCTTTTCAAAATAGACCGCATATTTAATTTCACTCCTATTGTTACATACGGTTGTGGTTCTTTCTGAAGTAATGGTGAACAAGATAATTGTTCTGAGATGGTACTCAGAGGGTACAAATATCACCTTCCTTGATTTCCTTTCAGGAATATGTACAGTGGCAAGCAAAAAAAAAGGACACTATTTTTCCTGGATATTATCCAGTTTTAAATTACAGTTCTAACGTGAACGAAAATGTATCGAATTGTTTTTGTCTATTGGTTACGTGCTGTTTCATATTCTTCTACTTTTGGATATTATTGCAGAGTTTTATCTTATCCTCCCGTGGCACGAAACCCTTTTTGTCGCAGATTAGTCAAAAGCTCGATAAAATATTTACCGAAAAATAGAACGTAATCTGGTCATTTTTACTCGGCAATAAATCCAAATTACTTTTAACAACTAGAAAGGCATTGACTATTTCGTTACGCGACTAAATTAAATTAAACACTATTTTAGTATAGTATAGTAATATGCAGTCACAATTCTTGTGTTAAATATAATGATATATACTAAAATAGTGTTTAATTTAATTTAGTCGTGTAAAATGGAATATCACAAAATAACAGCTAATAGTATCAATTATTTCGTTACTATTTATCGACATATGATGCTGCAGAATACAGTATATGTTGAGATACTTAGTGAGTCATGCTAAGTATCACCGGAAGTCGCTTATGCGAGTGGTATTCTAGTATTGTATTATGGGAGGATTACAAAGACGACATCTCGGAAGTCCTTGACGAATCACACTCACAGTAAGTATCACTGAAAGCTGTGATAATAGGATACACACTCGAGAGGATTGCAAAGACCAAGGGCCTCGGAAATTTGGAACTTCCACAGTTAAGATTGCAGGATGCAATTCCGGAAAGATTGCGAAAACAATGCTTCGAATTAATTAGGTAATTACAGGCTCCCAGGGAGACAATCGCGAAATGAAATGATCATACAGAAGCTGTTCCCAGTGATTCAGATGAGCTTCTGCTAGTAGATTGCCACGTGGAACGCAGGAAGCTTGGGAAAGGGTCTCGGTGAATAAATTTTATACACAGGTCGTAAACCGCAATATATGTTATTACATGTTCGTCAAATTATGTAAGAGGGAAAAAGACGTTTTCCGTTAGCCTAACGAAGTGTATGAAAGAGAGAGACAACCACCGGAAACTACTAACCCAAAGTGGGTGTTTTATCTTCGCCTCCACGTACCTATTCATTTAAAATAATGCTCCTGTAATAAAAGTTTTTTTATCTATATTAGAAGAAATGATTGAATGGTCTATTTAACTCTGCATTTCGCTGTCAGTTCTGAAAAGCTTGACAGTCAGTCGAAAAAAGTGCAATCCTGTACTTTCATAAGATAACAGACAAATTCTACTCAATATTACGTGGAAATAAGCGCCATTGCGTGTTACAGGTCGTTGCATTTTAAAACAAATCCATTCATTCCCGCAATGATGGTAATTACAACATTATAATCAGACAATAGGCAACCTTTCGCACCTGCATTCAAATTCAGCGCCGCTCGTTCGTACAAAATTAATTTAAATTTCGAACAGCATCGGCATGCAAATGGAAGTGCTTGAATAATAAATCGCCGTGTTATAATGGAGCACGCAATTAATATCTTCATTTAAATATAAATATTCGAAAGGCGATGATTTATCGAGAGCAGGGCAAACGGTCCAGTAAATACATAGGTGCATTTCAAACCCATTACTGCTCATGATTTAATTTTATGTTTGAGTAAATATTTCAGTGTAAGTAGCCTGGCACTAGTCCAAACGAGTTTGAAAAATTTTGCTTGCCTAACAAGAATACTTCAAGTATCTGTATATTCTTAACAGAAGTAGCACCATTAATTTTATTCACATATAATAAATTTTTAGATACTTTAGTTTTGTAAAAAAATAGAGGCGATGATATATTTAACAATTCCTTTATCTTGTACTTATATTAAAACTAACGCTGGTAAAAACCGTAATTTAGTTCTGATGAAAACAAATAATAGTAAGTATAAAATAAAATAAATTTAAATCTGAAAAATAGGGAATTCTTTCATAACGTATTCCGCCCCTACTTTCCTGCTAAACATAAATTAATCAAGCTTGCAGAATCGTATTAAATCCCTGCTGTTCCGTTCTCCTTGATTTTCTCTTGCGTAATGACACTTTATATTTTTGAAGGACAAAATATATTAAAATTCCGATCGAGATTTTTACTTTTTCGCATTTTAACGAGAAAAGTTAAGCTCTCTTTGCCCAAAAAAAAAGCCGTCGTGAAGCATAAATCACAAATGCTCGCCATGTTTCACTTCGCCCAACAATAATTTTTATTCCCTCGTTTCGACTAGCACGTTTTCATACAACCATCGGCAAATTTGAACTTTCAGAAAAGTATATTTATGGGACGCATATATTAGAGATAAAAGTATTTCTTGGTAAACCGTATCTAATCACAGACACATTTATTTATTTAAAAAAACTGGTAACTCAGCTTGCGTATAGAAATGAAAAAATCGGGTAGTACTTTTCACTTACACTTTTAGTTGTAAGAAAAACTAAACTTTAATTATACTAAACGCTTTTGGACATCACTGGAATAGTGCCTTTTGTAAAGACGTAGACCGCTAGAAACGAATATTGTTGTGGCAAATTGAAACATAATTTCTATAGCAACAATAGCTGAAATCACAGATATTGTAGAAATACGTTTCGTGTGCGCTAGCCGTAATGATTCCAATATTAGAAAAGGATTTCTGCCCTAAATCAGCTGATTAGCCGATTTAAGACAAACCAGTCAGTCATAAACTCATTAGTTAGCCGCGCCTTTGCCCTATCAGAACCCTCTTCACTTCAAACTGAACTGACCCATGTAACAAAAGTCCTACTCAATAACAACTACAACAAACACGACATTCAAAGATCCATTTTTCGTCATCTCACCCCCATTCCACCACATCCTGAACCTGATATACCTCCAGTCGCTACAGCTCACCTACCTTACATCCACGCCATAACAAATCGATTCGGCAAAATTCTCAAACAACAGAACATCAAATCCATTTACTTACCCACGACAAAACCTTGAGACTGTCTACTCTCCACAAAGACCACATCCCCTTACAATCCGAAGGTGTGTATCAAATTCCATATTCCTGCGGACGTGTATACATCGATGAAACAAAACGATCTGTTAGCACTCGTGTTTCTGAACATGAACGTTATACCAGACTACTATAAACAACTGGCTTGGCCCTAGAAACCGGTCACCAAATCCTATTTTTCGACACAAAACTTCTAACCCGCTCATTTTTTCAGTCGTGAATCCATAGAAATCCTCAGACACCCCAATAACCTGAACCATGACACTGACTTTTACCTCCACTATACCTGAAAGCACCTCATTAGCGATCCGTAACGCCCCAACAGACCAACTCCTGCTCACCGTTTCGACCCACTACCCCCACCGACCACTATAAATACCACGACAACGGACATACCTACTCAGTCTCAAAGACTAACGAGAAGCAGCAGCAGCCCTGAGGAAGTTCTTCTGCAATGGAGAACGAAACGTCGAAACGTGACGCGGTTCCAGCCGGAAGCCAATTCAAACAAAGCGTAAAACGATTCTATTAAATTAGTAAAGAAATTAATCATTTCTTATCTCAGTCATGCAAGTTATTCGACTTTTTTCCCGAAGTCACGTTGTTATATTTTCCTTTCTTTACTCTCCTAAAGGTAATTGTATTGAGCTATCTCTTTTTAATGTTAGAGTAAGGTAAAGTAGTTGTTAGCCGAGTGGCTCAGTCCGCTGGCAATGGGCGTGACACTCAGCCAGGCAATTATTAGGTACGGGTTCGAATCCCATCCTGGTGCATATGGGCTCTATGTGAGAGATAGAGTACTTATGTGTCAGATTGCGTTTCGGATTCATACTGGCTCCTTCAAATTGGATTTTCTGCGTTTCCCCAGTTTGTAAGGCGAATGCCGAAAGAGAAATTAACATCTTGTTGGTAGCAGCCACCACCCCTCCCCGACAAGCTCTGAGCTTGGGGTAAAAGTGGGTGAAAAAAAAATCGTTTCCTATGCATTTGCATTGCCACACGCCATTTATGCCAGAAATGCAATTTCTTTGGCAGCGATATCTGCAACGTCTATGACATTTGTCAAATTTTATTTAAAATTTGTGAACTAAGAGGAAAAAGTTGGAGTTTTAGATGAAAAGTTAATTTATTGGTCTTTTGAGTTGCCTCGAAGAATGAATGGGGATTAGTTTTCAACGCAATGATCTTCCCAAATTGATGATCCTAGAAAGACGCGATCAACTTTGCTTTCTAGATGACAAGGCGCTTTCTCATTTCAACCGAAATGTTTGCAACTATTTTAAGCGCATTTGTCCAAATCTCTGGATTGGCCGTAATGGTCCAGTGCGTTGGCCTCCTCGATTTCCGGACTTAACACCTTTGGATTTCTATTTTTCGGGCCATATGAAAGAAGTCGTGTACAAAGTTGAAATATAAAACACCAACTCCTGGAACGTATGGCGAACGTTGCGAACCATTCGCAACAAATCAGTAATGCTGAATCCTGTTTATAAAAATTGGTATCGGCGTACTCAAATACTCAAGTACTCACATATTATGTATTACTAAGCACATAATGCCTTTACTTAGATCACATTACATTTCTATTTCTTAGAGATAATATCGCTTCATCTAATAAAGTACAAGATGATTCTCTATGTAACGTGGCAAATCGTTGTTTATTAAAGGAAACCCGGCCTAACCAGGAAACCTTGCCATACTCCCTATTTTATTATTTCAGGGGAGTTGGGGCTCATTATTTATGGATACTAATTGTTTGCGGTTGTGTAAAAGCGTATAAATTCTAGTGCTACACCGTAATGCTCCGTTTGAATGAAAATGGTTCATGGTGTTAATTGTGCTTCTTTTGGCACGAAATACATACATACTGATTTTCATTGAAATATAAAGTTAAAGAAATTTAGAAGAAGCTGACAAAGCTGAAACTTGGTCCATCACTTTTTTTCGCCATTTTTAGACACAAATAGTAAATCCTCAGTACTTTTATGCACCTGAAAAAATTCCATTTGTTTTTACATTTATTACACTAGAACCTGGCGTCAGACGATAATACAGCTCCAATGAGAGAGGCATGCTTACTGTTGTAATTAATATGCAAGATGAAGTTAATAATTCCTGCTAAAGAAAAAGAGAAACAAAATTAATGTGTCACAAGATTATTAAAATAATAAAATTATAATATTATAAGATGCAGAGGTGCAATATTTGAGGTATTAGTTTCCTCTTATACAGAAAATTTATTCCATTCTCTAGTCGGTCCTTATAATAAGCGACGGTTCTTGGTGAAATGAGCTTAGCTTTATCCTTTACTACAGCAGGCGCTTAACGTAAATAACATCCACAGGAAAATTAACATATTGCGTCTCGGCTTTACGGCTCCTGGATTTACACGGCTCCGAAGATTATGATGTGCTAGCTTTTCGACAAGAACGGTACTTCTGCCACATTTAGAGCATAGAATAGACGTCTATGCGTTTTTGAAAAGTATCGCTTCGAAATGCAAATTTAAAGGAAAGCACGACCTGTGCTGACTCGGCAAGTTATGGCGAGTGACTACGAGACACCACAAGTCACACGTCGTGAGATCATAATATAAGATAAGATATAGGAGCATTAATTTTTTACATTTTACATTCGGATATCAGTGTTATTAATAAATATAAATAGCTCTAGTTTTAAGAAAAAAAATTCACATTAACTTTCATTCCTAAAAAAAATATAAAATAATTAAAGTTAAAGGCAAATAACTTTTCATGCTAAGTACATTAAATGCATTAACATAACGAAAACGAGGAAGAAAGATCTCTGAACTCAAATTCATAAGAACGAATTAACGTCTTTTATTACAAAGTGACATTTCTCTAAAAAGAAGCATTTCATAATTTTAGATCAAATCTTTTTTTAATTCAATATTTAAACTGTTTTTAAACATTTGATTCTAAATTCTTAAACGCAGTGTTGGTTCACTTTACGTTTTCACTTCAAAAAAGAATGAAAAACATCTAAACGGTTCGTTGTGTTCTGTAAATACGAGATCTAATAATACGTGTATTTTACATCCATAAAACTTACATACACAAGCGAATGTTGATTAAATTGCCTATTAATAAACACGTAACCAAAACATATGTTACTGCGAAGTGTGTATCATAGAAGCGGCTATTTTTGTCTGCGGTATTAATTACCCTTAAGGCCGCTTTACATGATGCAATTTGTATTGCAGAAAGACGCAATTTCTATTGTGCGCATGATCATCAGCAAGGTTAGTAACCAAAAGAAGAAAATTGACGCAACAGCTGATTAGAAGCGGAATAAGTCCCAAGTTTTCAGTAATATGCGAAACATAATTTAAATGACGGGAAAAATAGATTAATCAATTAATAGAGACACAAAAGATTAATTAAAAAGATAGTGAAAGCAGGAGTGAATAAGGAAAATGAAGAAAGGAAGATCAATGAAAAATGTCTCCATAAAATTTATACCTAACATAGGAGTAAAAAGAAAAATTTGTAATAAAAAGAAATGTAAGAAATATACCAAAATTTTACGTCTGTTAGGATACAATACAGAGATGTCAAAAAAGAAGAAGAATATAGTATTTCTAGAAAAAAAGTTTAATTGAATTAGAAAAACATATTTAATTTAACAATTCTCACTGTGAACTGTGACTGTAAAGATGAAAATTTACCCATACAATGTGAATACATTCAGTCATTTCGGAAATGAAATGCTGTCATCATTGTGTAGAAAAGACATGTTTACTTGACAACCAACAAAAGACATTCTTTTTGATTTCCATTGCCACTCTTTGTTAAAAAGTTTTACGATCCTATTGTATCATATCGCACACCGTTTTTACCCAGTGTTTTAAGGAAATTGCTTATTTTGCATAAAACGTTGGAAGGTCATAGAGATCTGTCCTTCTTTACAATTCAATTTATTGTGTAACACAGTACCGCGAGCTCGATATATGTATGTATGTTCAAGCAGGTCTAGATAAAATATTGAAAACCAGAAATTTTCTTGTATCTTTTCAATATATTTTCAAATGTATGTTTTACTTGTTACATTAGGGCCGATCTTTCCTCCTCTTGATAAACTAAAACTGACGGATAGACCATAGAAACAATTCATAAAAATCAATCAACCATTCATAAAAATCAAGTTATTCGCAAAATAATTTTAACGGGAAGTTGGAAAGACGGGCCCTTAATGAAAATGTAACTTAAACGGAATAATTAAATATAATACAATGACCACCCTGTAGCCATAAAAGTACATTTAATGGCTTATAATAAGCTTAAGTATCAACTACATCTGTACCAAAAATCTTTTTCTTAGAGTTAAAAATAAATAAAATAGTGGCTGTAAATGGCAATATGACAAAATGTTAAATATTTCAAGAACTGTTCGGTTTAGATATATGCAATGATATACAGAAAATATGTAGAATTTTGTGGGCAATTCAAATTTGGTTTCATATACAGGATGTCGCAGAAAAACTATTCTTAACTTTCAGAAGTAATAGAGGTCATATAATTAAGCAACTCTTATTAATAAAGTTGTGGCCGGAAATGTTTCCGCATCATGTTAGAACAAAATAAGAAAATGAGGATTAGAAATAATCTCGATGTAAGAAGTATCTTTTCTATTTATTTCTGGTAGCTACACAATTTTAATTTATTGAGAAAACTTGAAAAATTATAAGAAATGTTCAAAAGTAAGGCCACTTCTTTTGGATGCATAAATTATGACGACGTATGATTGAACGATGAATTCTTCGAACTATCTAAAGATGATTATGAATTCCATCAAAAGTAATAATAATTCAAGCCACTAATTCCTCTTCTGTGTTGACAGGTAGCTCCGAATGTAAAAATAAAGTGGAATCATAACTCGAGTTCGTACAGGCAAAGGATAAGGACAATCGCTGGATTGGGAGATATGGTCCTTTTCCTTGGCCCGCACGATCGCTAGATATGACTCCACATTAGTTTTAGATTTGGGGTCATATTAATCTAACGTCTATGCCAACACAGGAGTGGAATTAGTGGCTCGAATTATTTTTGCTTTTGATTTTGCTTCGTGATCGTCCTCAGATATTTCGCAGAATTCGTTGTTCAATCGTATAACATTATAACTTATGCATCCAAAATGGTAGTCTTAATTTTTAACATTTCTTCTAATTTTTCTTATTAAACTGAAATAAATTATAATTGTATAACTACCTGAAATAAACAGAAAAAATATTTTTTACATCGAAATTATTTCTGGTCCTCATTTTCTTTATTTCGTTTTAACTTGACGTGGGAATTTTTCCGGACACAACTTTATTAATAAAAGTTGCTTAATTACATGCCCTCTACTACTTCTAAACGTTAGGAACAGTTTTTCTGAGAGATCCTGTATAGGGTATGCCATTTGATTCACTCTGTATAGATAAAATAACTTTATGTTGTAGACCTCTAAAATTAAAAAAGAAATTGTGTCGAAAATTTTTTTGTATCTTTAGTAGTTATCGAGATATAGCCCGGGAACAAACTGTTGGGACACCTGTAGGTATAAAAGAAACTAAACTTTGGCTCGGTTGTATAAAACATTTAAGCCAGGATTAAATTTAAGTATAAGTTAGACACACGTATTGCTGTATATCATACGTGTGTCACATTCTAAGTTAGGTTTAAATTTAATCTTGGCCTAAATGCTTTGTGCAACCCAGCTTTTATGATGCAATATATAGATAATAAATTTGAATCAAGATATATAAAGATAATGTAAACAATAGATGAGGTCGCAAGTGAATCTCAATTTTTATTTTATTCAATGTTAAATAAGAAAACTTTACTATCAAAATCGAATACATTCCATTAATTTGGACCGTAAATAATTCTGTGTATTGATTTTTTTTGAAAAATTCGTATAACCTTTTCTCGGTTTCTTTCGAAAACTGATTTCCGAGTTTCACTTCCCACATATGCAAATAAATTTAAATTTAAGTTAATTAATTTAAATAAAAGTACCTACAAGGGGGTTATTTATTTGTATATCACTAAACGACGTTTGTACTACGTTATAGTACATTAAAAGAAACCGTGTGGAAACACGAACTGGACGTTTCAGTAAATTGAATTTCATTTAGGATCGAAAGAAATTCTATTTACCGTGTCTTTGAAAATGTTTTTCCTTCCAGACGTAAATTATTTTGTAGTACAATGCATTGTGTGACGGTGCCAACCATATGCTGCCCGGATTGCCTGTTATTTTCCTTATTCCTTTTGAATTTGCTACATATATTAAAGGAACGCTATCTTTTTTTTTTCATTTCAAACAGTAAAAAATAATACTTTCGTTGCAACAAACAACACATTAGAACAAGAATAAGCATAAGAAACAGTTATTATAGGGTTTAATTGCAGCTGATAAATTGACAGAGTAAGAAAGTACGTTTCCAACTAAATAAAAAACTCTGCAGAGGTTTTTTCTTTTTTAAATATGTTGACAAACATAAAATTCAAATTGTTTCGTTTGCTTTTAATAATACCTTGAAATTAACTATTTTCCAAAATATTAAACCAAATATTCCAAGATTAAATTAAATTCAACTAAAATTCAATTACACACATTGCATACATAGCAAAGCAAAACAAACACAGTAATAATTTACAGTTTTTAATAACATTTTAAAACGAATAATTTAAAATATGTATTATACAATTTCATATAGCAGTTGTCATTTCTACACATATATTTAAGAATTAAAAGAAGTAATTCTGAAACTTTATAAATATTCCAAAGCAATTTAGAAGCAACTATTTTGCGTCGGTATGTGTAAATAGAAATTGATGTTTTACACGAAAACAACTACAACAAAGAGTACAGTTTGGCACGAAGTCTTTACTGTTAAGTTTTATAATCACCTAACTATTCAGAAGCAATTTATTGGGTGGTTATAAATGAAATAGAATTATTTGTAGATTGTTGGCCTGTTCTGATGAAATCTTACTATACGTACTTAAAAGTGAATCCGAGATGTCGTAAATTATTTTTTGGTTGGAAACGACAAACAAAATGTTCACGATGAGTTTTTCTGGAAAGGTTATGTCTCGAATTAATGTATCTAAGTTTAATACTGTTTTCCTTAGAACATTCCATCTTGGAGCTTTGAAAAATGCAAATACTGAACTCAGATAACCAAAAGACTAACAAACTAGGGAGATACACACACTGCTATGCCATAAAATTAATCACACTAAATAATTACAGTGTAAAGCGGATATCTAGAACAAAAATAAATTTGTCAGAATAAACTATGAGGCAGAGTCAAATGAAAATCTTAAAAGTACCCTGAAAACGGTACCTAACGGAACCTTGCCTTGCAAGTTGGCAGAAATATTATTTTTGAGATGTTTAAACAATAAAATAATTAATTTTATTGCACATGACGGTACATTTAAAACTATAAATCACAATAAAGTCGACAGTGAATTTGGTAAGGTAACGAAATGTTCTCCACACGTTACTAACATCTTGTTTCCAAATCTAACAACATGTAAAGCCTGGTCTATACGTAACGTTTTGTCGTCAGTCTTGCATGATCTGGAAAGACTGACCAACAAGACTGATACAAATCGTGCGGCTATACTCTCAAACTTTCCGTCAAGCTTTCCCTCAAACTTTCGCTCAGTCGTTCCGAAATCGACATGGATGAAGAACTATTAGTGACGATAATTGCATCTGAGAGCAGAATGGCAGGTGAGCGAAGTTTGACCGATTAGACTGACGCACGTCTACATGCACCGACTTGTCTGTCATCTTGTTTGTACACAAAGCTCCAGCCCATCAGTCTTTTGCGAGTTTGTCAAACCTTATTCAGTTCATGCAAAACGTTCAACTTGCCGTCTACACGTAACGATATGTTTGACAAATCTGCCATGATCATGCAAGACTGACGACAAAACGTTACGTATAGACTAGGCTTAAGTAAGAGTTTGCTAGCAACACTCTTTGATCTAGACCGCCTTCAGACCGATCGCAAAATATTTGCTATTAACAAAGTTATGAAGAATGTTATTAATAAGTTAATGGAAAAAATAATAAATGTTTACAGCAAGTGTTATTAACATAAATTATTTTCAACATGTTACTAACATTTCTTCGGTATTTAAACACGTGTTAATCGCGAATGTTGTCAACAATATTGATAACAATGCTAATAACAGAAGTTTCTAATATTTATTTGCCCAGTTTTTAAGATTTGTTAACAGCATTGCTATTAACACTGTTATTAACAATGTTATCTTTGGTGTAAAATGTTCTCTTTATATACATGACAAGTGTAATCGCTAATGAAAAATTTAAATATTAATCCCCCCTTGCTATCATATTCTCATCAGTAATTTTCCAGCTTAAAGGTGCGTCTGAACATGTATCATATCCGCGTATCCGATCGTGATCGTGTATCATGATCAGCCAAGTGTGGACGTGTTGCCGTGACGCATCCCCGTATCGTTTCTTGTATCATTTGGAACGCGGATACGATACAACTACGTCACACTTGGAGTCGGAATTTCGCCGAAACATCAAACACTGGATGGATAGGTAGCAGCAGCTAATTTCAAAGTAACAAACGTGCAACGTCGAACAATCGGTACAGTTGCGTCAAGTCGGAAAGTAAACGCACACACGGATATAACAAAACGGATACCAGACGCAATTAAGTGTGGGTGCATCATTCTTGCGTATCATATCCGATCTTCCGATCATGATCGGATACGCGGATACGTCACATGTTTGGACGCACCCTAAGAGATAGTTGGGGATATTAAGGAACTTAAATTTAATTTTCATAGTATCTTATTTATTATTTTGCTTTTAAGTTTTTGTTCATTCATCAATCTATGTATAAACTATTTAAAAATTGTTTCAACTATACAGACACAAAAATATTTCTTAAATATTGGGTGCATAGTTATGTTCAAGCTTTTTCCTTAATAATATACGTATGTCCATATTTTTTTCACGGCCTCTCGGTCTTATCTTTAATTATGCCTATTTTCCGATCATTCTTTAACATGAAACATTTTTTGCTCGGCATTCAATGAATGCTACGTCAATTAGTTTCTCCTTTAACAGGCAGACAAATTAATAATTACGTCTAACAAGGACCTCTGTGATTAATATATCTTTGTCAATCGTCGACTGAAAAAGCACAGTTCTGAATTCCTACAACCGCAGCTGCTGATATTACTTCTTTGATTATATTTTCTTTTGTACCGTAATTTCATAACATTTTTCGTGAAATGGAACAATCATTTGAAAAAAATTTTTATGCCATATTTAATCTGGTAACTTTACCTAATATTTTATAAATCTACACTTACATACATATTATTCGAAATTGTTGTTATTGTACAAATATTAAAGAAAGAATTCGATATATGTATATAAATAAGAAAAACATAAATTTCGTATTCGAAAAATTTATGAAATGTTATAAAACACGTTTTGCCAAACTTGCCGGTAATGTCTTATTCCAACTTAGCAGCTTTTATGGCTCGTTTCGACGCTCTATACGCCGCCTAAATTGGCTTTACGGTCGCTATTTTCTGCGACCGCCCAATCGAATAAAGCTTTTCTGAAAGCGGCATAAAAAGGATCCTGAAAAAGATTTACCGGTACAGTTTAACCTCGTTAGGGCGAATCTGATGACTATTTTAAATATTATGTCTGATTGTTAGCACAATCGAGCTTAGACTAATCTTAAGAAGTCTCCTTAAATTTTTAGAAAGTAAACTGCACAAAATAATGAGGGGATACGTCAGATTTGATTGTAACGTAAAATTAAAAATAAAAGACATCTGCAGGGCATCTGTGTTTTGAGAAAGTACGAAAATTGCATTTTATGCACATTTTACCAAAAAAAAAACTATTAAAAAAAGCTGTGCGCGTTATTTTTCTACACTATTTAGTCACGGAGTTTTACTCTTATATCAGATTTTGATTTTGATCTGACCACGATTGCCAAATATCCAAACCAGTCTGAACTGATAAATAATTGAAGGAACGAAAATGAATCAACTAATATCAGTTTCCCTTTTAATTTTATTCAAATAAGAGAAAAGGAAAAGCCAAGGCAAGTTTAAAAACAGTAAGCAAACGATTCTTGCATAACTTACACCAACCAATGCAACACCCTGTGCAGCGCTTCCTTGCTAAAAAGCTGATAAACTAATTTTCCTGTGAAAAAACTTTTACTACATAAGTAAAAGAATGTGTTTCAATTAAGACAAATTTACATTATGGCAAGGGCATTGTGACTGACAACAGAGACCAAGCTCCAAATTTTTATGTACAGAATGGCCAAGTCTCGATCTCTTTTTTAGAGATAAAGTCAAAAGTGTAAACAAAATTGGCTATCTTCTTTTGTTTTCGAGTTATAAGCCAAAATTGAGATTTTCGAATTTTCGTCAATCGGTCATATCTCGTTTATTTTTCCAGATATTAAAAAACTGTTTTGACATTATTAGGACACTTTTTGGAATACAATTCAGTGGTGCAATTGGTTTTTTGATATTTAATTAAATTTTCGAGTTATAGCATAAAGTTATATTTTTTTAAATGGAAATCATAATTGGCAATGTCATCATTAAATAGAGATTTTTTTTCTGTTTTCAAAAATATATACTTTGTTGGGTTTATTTCTTACAGTTAATAGAATAAAACGCCTTTTTTATTATTTTTGGGTGCATTCTTTTCTTAGGAGGCTAGTTTCAACAAAAGCCGACAATTTTCTCTTGTTTTTATTAAATATTAACAAAGATTTGAAGATTGGGTAGCACAAGAGTGAGAGGTATTGCGATAAACATAAGAGATAGAAAGCTAGCACCGATAGAGCTGGGTTGGGTTGCAACATGAGTTGGCTGTGTATTTTAGTGCGGCAGTGTTGAAATTGTGATTTATTTTGATATTATTTTCTGGGTTTTAAGTTATTTATTGTGATATATCAAGAGTTGTGTTTATTATCTACTTACATTTCAATATTCTTTAACTTTTTCTGCAATAATTTCTTATTTTTAAGATGTTTTTAATTTATACATATAATTTAGTTCATTATCCCATGAAATGCATATTTGATCGAAAAAAATGCGTTTTAAACTTAAATATTAAATGAAGTTACATAATTTCGAATTTCACCCAAACCACATGGTATCGGTATTGTTGTAGTCTTTGTGACTCTTAGGGCCAATTGTACAAAGGAGGTTTAAACTGACGTTCAACTGAACCAGGTTCAAAGTGAACAAAATCGCATCAAATTTTATTTATGAATGCATTAATTGCCATATGTCATTAAGATCCTATGCGAATTTGTTTACTTTAAACGTGGTTCAGTTAAACTTGAGTTTAAACCTGCTTTGTACAACTGGCCCATAGAGGATGCTCGTTCTATCTTTCTTTCTCTTTATGCGGTTGCAACTGTCAAAATATTTGAACAAGAGTTGATATTTAATAAAAACAAACAAAAAAATTGTCGGCCTTTGTTCAAACCAGCCTACTAAGAATAGAATACACCCAAGAATAATAAAAAGGCGTTTTATTCTATTAATTGTAACAAATACACCAACAAGGTATATATTTTTGAAAACAGAAAAAAAATCTCTATTTAACGGCGGCATTGCCTACCATGATTTCCATTTAAAAAAATATAACTTTATGTTATAACTCGAAAATTTTATTAAATATCAAGAAACCAACTACACCACTGAATTGTATTCAAAAAAGTGTCCTAATAATGTCAAAACAGTTTTTTAATATCTGTAAAAATAAACGAGATATGCACGATTGACGAAAAGTCGAAAATGTCAATTTTTGCCTATAACTCGAAAACAAAAGAAGATAGCCAATTTTTGTTTAGTCTATTGAATTTATCTCTAAAAAAGAGATCAAGACTTGGCCACTAGTTTTTTTCTAACTCTTATAGTTACAGAGATGCCCATAAGAGACATCGAAATTGATCCACCCTGTACATTACGGCTCTGCATATATTATGCACTTTACATCCGAAAGGTAAAAAGTGTTGATGGCTAATTTAAAGAAAGAAAAAGACTTTTCAATTCACTTGATTATCTATCGACGAAAAATAGTCAGGAAAAGTTAGAATCATATTATAACTCTGGTCTGCTAGTTGAATTGATCAAATCAATTGGAACTTTATGAAACTATGCCTCTACCAACGGGAGAGCTAATAATTTAAAATTATTCAAGTAAAATACACAAATCCTCTCCCAATTTCATTCTAAGATTTAATCTATCGTGAAATGAGGCGCAAACCGGAAGATTAATGGTACCATCGTCGTCGTGGTTGGCGTGGCTGAAATAAAAACAAGAACTTTCAATTAACGACTCCATCGATCTTTACGTAGTAGGAATATATTCTGACCTGCATCGATGCCATGAAAAGGGATGATTTTTCAAGTAGTAATGCGTGAATACCTGCCGATAACAGTCTACAATTAACGTAAAAACGCAATTTTACCTTTACCGGAGCAGGTAAATATGGGCAATTACAGTGCCCTTCGCCTGTAGGGTCACAAATTAATTTACAGAGAAGGGGCGATACATGAAGCGTTATAAAACGGATGTTAAGTGGAAAATTCGAACACATTACATTGTTTAATGTCGAACGAAAATTGATCATAAAATCTTTTTTCAATTTTTTTTTAGAATGAAGTTTCATATTTTATTCACTGTAACCCTGTTGTGTTGTACCCCTCCTAACCATCTCCTGTTAATCAACCAAATAAATGATTACCTAAGAAAAATTTCGCTCGTAATATAGGAAAGAAAGTATTCTTTATTTCTTCTTAAAATCTACAAAATTTATTCCATAACGACTACTGTAAATAAGCTTTTAGTTGATTGTATCAAATACATATATTTCCAACAGCAACCTCGTTGCTTTCGAACAAAGTCTCAAAGGAAACCCAGTTTATAATGCATAGGCTAATAATTAACGCCTGTTTTAATTACGCCTGCGGATATCGCGCAAAACGGTCGAAGAAAACAAACTTGTGCACAGCACAAGTCAAATACGCATTTTGGCTGAGTTCATGCTTAAGCTAATTTCCTCTTGTCTAAAACTTGCGAAGTACGTGACCAGCATTCTTCGCTAACGAATCCTCTCTCGTTATGCTTGTAACGTCAACGGTTTACTTTTAGCCAAATGAGATCAAGGAAACGATTACATGAAATTCCAAAGTAAATGTTTGTATTTTGCATTTAAAATCGATTCACCATATGATTAACAAAATTACACAAACTAAAAACTACAGCACAACCTAAACAGGACACCTCAAACATTTGTTTCGCTTTTTCTAAAGAATTTAAATGAGTATAAGGTGTTAATGGTAAAATTACAATATTAAATTATATGACAAAAGTGCTTAAAGACAAAATAAATTAAAAGGTAACAGAACTAAGAGGCTTTAAAAAATTATGATTTTAAACAATGCGCGCAATTTTCACCACACATCTACATCCTCTGTATACTTACAAGTTCCCTTGATAGCATTTTACATCCTGTTAGTGTAGATGTTGTGAATATTCTAATCTTTGGCGAAAACTGTAACAATTACGTACGTTTTATGCAATAAAGTTTTATTATGCTAACATCATCACGTGCACTGCAAAATTCAACAACGTTTCAATAAATGAAATTTTTTACATACACCTATTACATTCTGCGAAAAGTTTTCGTGTTAAACTTATTAGATTTTCCGACACATTTTGTAAACTTCGCGGATCCCTTCCTACATTGAGTCAACAAAGAACCGTATTCACGTCTCTGTATTTACTCTAATTACCAAGTTACATTGGAAACCATTACTTAAACAAAGATGTGGCGTAAAGTCTATAACTTCAGTACTTGAAAGCCACTAATCGCTAATGCGAAATCATAACGACGTGTACTGACACAAAATCGAATCATATGCACCATATTGCAGCCTCATAAATTATAGGCCAAAATGTTCGGAGAATTATAAATCTTATTAATGTGTTGATAGAGAATACAAGAGCATTCTCATTTGTTTGCGTTGGCTTAGTTGAGTGACATTAGAATCTACAATAAAAAGGAATTGAAAAACGAACCTAATAAATTTGTTGTTTAAAGCAATTAATTGTTTCCCCTGTCAGTAATATAACAAAAGTTAATTCGAAATGACCTGGCACTTTCTTGTTTACTTCAAAACATTTAAACTTCTCGAATGAAAATGAATACAGTAGAACATGAATCATGAATCACGATTTGAAGGAACATGATCCATGATGCTTCAAGTCGTTTTGTTCTTGAAATAGAAAATAGCGCTAGCAGCGTTCAACATGAAAATATATAATCGCGGATAATAGATACCATACGGTAATGTAAAACTTGTTTGATATTTTTCTTACGAATTTTCGAACGCGCCGTTAATTCAAATTGGAGACAGTCCAAAAAAATCTTCTTTATATTTCTTGCGTTTATACTCTAGGATGCATTTGTTCATAGCACCTCAATATGATAAAATAACCAGTTTGGCCAAAGATAAATTGGGCTTGTTTCATGGCTAGGGGAGACGGGGGGAATATATTTTGAAAAATATAAAGTGTATTCTTTCAACAATTTTATGCTGTTTCGTACAAGGAAAACCCATTAACCCATTTCCGGCCAAGCATATACAAAGAAGAAAAATTGTTAATTTTTATGAATATTTGTTGATAAAATAATATTAATAAGACACTGAAATAAAAAATAATCAAAATAAATATTAATTTTTGCAAATAAGCAACGTTGCGTATACGCAACGTTAACTATATGAACTCTATTCTTTAGTTATGGAGCTGATACAAACAACTTAAATGTAAATGAACATTACATTTTTAAGTAAATAAATTGTTTGGCTGCAAATATAATTATTTCTTGCATATTGTAGGGAGTAATCGACAATCATCGTCAACAGAACGTCGTCAAAAAACACAAAAAATAATTCTAATGGCGACTTTCCTGCCAACTTCCCTTTCAGCTCTTGTAAAGTCTCAAATTTATTCGATTCTACTAGATGATTATGTATCATATCTTTTTTCGCCATATAATGTAAAGTAACTCCCTGGATTTGTTGGACAAGTAATTTTGACTGCATTACAGAAAGAGGTTCGTTATCGGAATCACTTTCAAAGTCGACTGTATCAATCGACTGTACTACGTTTTACTTCTATTTCAAAAATACTAGCTATTTCTTTATTTATTTTCCTCCGACGTAATCATATCCACATCTATATCTTTCTTATTTGTAAGATCATCAACTTCAGGTGGTAGGAAGACTGCATTCACAACTCAGAAAATAATATATAAATTATACAAAAGTATATTTAGTGTTTCATTATATGTCAAGCACATCAAAAATAAAGAAAAATAAACTCATCATTTCTTTTCTTTTCTAATTCTAATAACACTTCTTCTAAAGCTTCCTGTAATTGTTTTTGTGTTAAAATTTTAGTTCCAGCCATTGTAAGTAGTAACACTAGAAAACACCCTCTCCAACAAAGCAAGAGCAATCAAATAATAATAAAAATCCACGTGCAAGAAATCTTTAAAAGAAATGAACAAGAAACTTTACGTGTAACAAGCGAAATATTCTTCCACAGGAATTTACCCGCTGACTTCGCACATTCGGCCAACGTTGCGTATACGCAACACAATCTTTTCAAAGTTTTTTTCTGTGAAAGATATTTTTTTATTGATGAGTTTATACAAAGTAACGCAAGTATACACTCTCAAACGAATAACAAGAAGACGAATTTGCTAAATTGTTAAACATATCTACCAATTTTCATCACTTTTTCATACATCTGCATACATTCCATAATTAGATCATTTTCAAAAAAATTTTTCAGGAGTGAATAACTTATCAAATACGATAAATAATTTTTTATGCACATGTGAAAACCTAATTAAATGATGTCTAATTAGATTTTCGTGATTGGACGCCTAATTATGATTAAAAAATAAATTAAAATTAGAGTTGCGTATACGCAACATTGGCCGGAAATGGGTTAAAATGACTCAACTATATCATTCCTGTCATTAACAGAAATTATAATATTTCACTTAAAATAAAAATGGAAGTCGCATAGAATGAAAGAAGGCACACCGACTGCTGCCTAAATAAACTTGTTTTAACAGATAACTGCTATAGTTAATAAAATCAATACATTTTTCTTTCATAACACAACATAAAATGTCATACTGAGAAAAATACAAAAATAATAATAAAAGTACTTTAACATATTTGTTGAAGTATTAGGTGCAAAAATCACATATCCAACTGGTTCACAGTGTTGTTCTTTTACGAGTCCTCGGCATCTTCAACAACAAAATATACTTTTATAATATTAGGGATAATAAGAGTCACTTGTGGGTAATAATAACTTGGCTCTCATTGCCCCAGATAGCATTAATATTTTAGGTATGAAAACTAGAACCAAAACTAGAAACCAAATATTATTAACATAAAATATTAACATTATAATATTGTCGCATTAAATCGAAATAAAATTTAATATTTTGCGAATTACTAATTAAACTTTATAAAATTGATTACGGAAATAAAGTTACGAGAAATAAGATACCAATGTCCTTAATTTTATTTTATTTAAATCTCTTTATTCTAAGTCTGTTTAAATTATATTTAATTTAATTTTTAATCACTTATCTTTAAACTTTATAAACTTATTTGATCTAACCTTAATTTTAACTTTAATTTAATTTTACATTACTTTAACTTAGAAGGAGGGCCTGGCCCGACTGGCCAGCCCTGGCTCATAGAGTCCACTCGCTTGGCTTTGTTTACGCGCACTTGGTTTCACACTAATTACTTCACGACTACTGAATTTCTACTCTTACACTGTTACCTACATGACTTGTTCTTAATCACTTGACTATCTAATCAAATACTACGTAATACTAATAATTAATAATAATCTAATTAATAATACCTGTCTACCTGCGAGTCGATCTTTTATACATTTCTTAAATCTACATCACAATTGGTTCCTTCGCTCTGGTGGCTGGGGATTCGGTCCAAAATACAAAGTACTAAAGGTGTCAGCATCAATTGACCCTTGCCAAATTTGTTTTCTTAAAACGTTCTAATTGTCTCGATCTTAATTGGCACATGTAAACAACACGCTTACATTCCGCAGAGCTTGCATTTATACGTAAGTGGAATGCGAGCATGTGTAACGCGCCTTGTCCTACTAAACGTCAATGGGTACTGATTCCGCATAATTTTGAAATGCACATAATTGCAATAATTACGAAACGAATTTAAATTTACTTATTTTCCCAGATAATGACATCGTGACAATATGAAATCAAAACATTGTCCAAAAAATAATACCTGACTACTTACTTTCTCCATTAAAAATTACGAAAAATATCAACACAAGTCTTAATTTGAAACAAGTGTTCACTGTTATTACTATGCATTGTTTTTTGCGATAAATGGATATTCCTGGGCAGGAAAGGGTACTGCTTCACCAAATTTCAATTTTTTTCGTTTGTTAGTTTTACCTAAACCAGGCTGGGCTCTTATTGCCCGCGCATTATCCCACGCTCCCCTAGCTACTTAAGTCGCCATATCTTAATACAATTTTTTATAATTTCACAAAATTTCTTAGACATTTAGTATAGTTTTTTCTAGCATCTAAAGTATTCAACATAGGCAAAAAAGTCAAACGTCGTTTTTATTGAACCTAAAAACCCTATACAAGAAGAAAATTACTGTGCAAAATTTTGTGTTCTGGTCTCAAGAAACTGAACAGACATTGTGTAGACACAACAAAATTACTTTGCACTTTACAGAGTTGTTACCATTTGATCTAAAAACTCTAGTTTTTAGATCAATTGTCAACAGCGATTGAATTTTTTTGCATATGTTGAATGTTTTAGACTCCAAAAAAGAAAACCATACTCAGTAGACACCCAGCGCATTAACAACAACTTATTTTGTACAAAGAATAAATTCAATGAAAAATGAAAAGCAGCAACACATTTTATATGTAATTAATTCATGTTACACAAACGAAAATTAAACAAAGAATAACGAAATAATTTGTAATGAAATATGAAGCAAGGTAATGCAATGCGTTCAAGAACATTAACGTAAATAATTGCATTTCAAAGTTTTAATGGACGAAATTTCTTTTCTCCGCTCCAATAAATTTCATTCTCATCTTCATTATTATTATGTATATTTTAACAGTTTAAAAGAATAATTAGTATAGTATTTTATAACTATACATATTTCAAAATACGTCGCATTATATTTTCACAAATTAATGGATCCAGGAATTATTTTACTTTTTTATAATTAATCTTTCAAATAAATGGAATTAAAGATTAAAGTACTACTATTAATAATTTACTCATAATAAAAAAGTTTCACCAAAATTTATTCAAATAATTAATTTAATTATATAATATTTTTACAATTTGGATTATTGAATGTTAATCTCTTATATGAGTTTGAGGAAGACTGAACCTTTTTAATATTTTCAAAAATTTTGTAGTCCCCTCAGGTAAATCGATTTTTTTGCTAAACTTCCGCTTTAAGCTTTTATGGAGCCGTAAATAATAGTTAAATTTAGAAAATTTAGTAGTTAAATTTAGTAATTAAATTTAGAAAATAAAAAAGTAAAATAAACAAATTTATTCCTTATCACAACTTTCCAAAATATCGAACAGAATTCTAAAGTTTGCTGCAAATCGGCTTTGATCACTGTGGACTGCTCAACCATTATCAGACCTTGCGATCCTTACAGATTTGAGCAGAATCGATCCATTAACCATTTTATACAGTTTCGTTTATACAGTATGACCCAAAAGGACCGCATTATCCCTTGGGCGTTCTTTAGAACCTTTTATTTGTTCTCAAAAATGTAAAGCAAAATTTTCTACGAGCTTTCTTTAAGAAGATATAGGCATTGAAAGATACGAATTTGGCGTTGATTTTGTATTAATCAGATAATGTAATTTCCTGTTTTTATTAATGAGATCCGTAGATACAGGCATGTAAAATTTTCCTTAATATAAAACATAATTAATATTAAGTAATAAAGCAGCAAAAACTGTTTGGAAATATTAATATTATTTTAGATGTAAGGTCGGCAAAAATTGGGTGTCACTATGGTTACCATGGTCTGACAAGTGATCTTAAATAAGCATTTGCTTCTTCTAATTTTTCTAAATTCTTTGAAAGTTTATCGTATTTTTTAGCAAGCACGCCTCGACCTACTCCTTCATCAAATTTTTATTTAAGAAACTTAAGAATAGCTAAATAAAATAATTAATATTAAGAGCGACAATTATTGTTGTGTCAATTATAGGGCATCTACAAGGTGCAGTGTTGCCTGTTTGTGATATCTTTTATTTATAAGATTTACATCTAGAAAGCCACGCACCGTAAAAATATTCTAAAAATATATTTGTGCTTTTATTAACGTTGTCTATCACTACCTGATCGGTGATGCAACCCTTTGGAATCGTACTGTATATTTTCTTTTTCATAATGTTTAATGTACTTTGATTATACCAAATTCTAAAGTTGTATGTATGACAGTCCTACGAAACTATTTCAGATGAGGTTTTTACTATTTTTACTATTGCTGTTACACGAAAACGACGAATTTATTTACAGGTGACCAAAAATACAAAAGTGTATAAGCTTTGATATAACACATGGAAAAATTAATGTAGATAAAAAGATATATGCATACAATAAATATTACTTATAACCAGGCTTACGATTTCGGCCCACTTCGAACATATTGGATTGTAAATTCCCCGGCTTCACACAACACGGCAGATAGTGGGGGAGTATCTGATTAGAAAAATATTGTCTTCCATACTTTTTTTGATTTATGTTAAACTTTATTTAATTATTTACTGCTATCGCGTGGCCCATAGCAAATTTTCAATAAGTGTGTTTAAATGCAACGTGGGCCGAAATCGTAAGCCTGCTTATAACTAAAGGCGGACGCGAGAGAGCATAATATTGTAAACAGTGGTGATCTATAAATAAAAGTAAATTCAATATAACGCTCTTAAACAGGAAGTTAAAACTAATGTTATGAAGAAAAATTCGTAAGCAAATACTCGCCTCGTTGCTTATGCAACACTGCCTTACAAGCATAAAATCTTGCCCAAACAAGCCGACATCAACCCGCCAAACACACGTAGCCAGCCAACTGAATATTGGTAGGCAATAACTACGTGGCCAGTTGACCAATATTGACGAGTGCACGATTCTCCGCTGGCTTCGTCCGTGTCCTGCTTATAACTTTTACGATTTTTAGGCAATTAGGAAATAATCCTACAGAGGTGAATCACAGAAACAGTTACTCAATTGTTTTAATAAATATTTTTCTCTGAAAATTCAAATTTAAATTACACTTTCAGTGCAGATTCTGATCATGCTTTGTAGTACATAAAATAGAAACTTTCTAAATACCTAAATGTAACCGACTTTGATATTTTGAATTTTACCAAAAAAATTGCTTCTATAAGTTATCTTTAATTATAGAGAAGGCATATTATTTGTAATTGAATAATGAATGTTATCAAAACGTACAAAATATGTAATATTTCATTTAAGATAATGAAGTGGAAAGTGTCACTTCCACTTGCAACCGAAAGTGTATTTAATTTTTAAGAACAGGTATCAGTTATAAAGAGCACATACGACTGCCAGTATATGCAAATTTTCAGAGAAAAATATTTATTGAAACCAATCAAACTTTTCGGTAAAATGTAGTACTTGTGCACCCTGTATTACAGTACCTACTTTTTGTTGCAACGAGCAATGTCAAGCGAACAAAGGTAAAGATTCTTTTAAAATACGCAGAGTAACACATACAGCATTATCCTTCCTATCGCCTAAAATTCGTAAATTTAATAAGAACACATAATATAAATTCGCTTGAGATACAAACATACAAGAAAAAATTGATAAAATTCACAAAAGCACTGAGTTATTTTATTACGCTATAGATTCTAAGAAATGGTGAAATAAATTTAGATGTTTTGCTTCAACAAAACTCTTCGTCTCTTCATTTCGTTGTACATGTGCCAAAAATTCCTCGTTTGTCATATTCTTAGATATCAACAAAGGTTCTGCGATAAGTGTTACGCAAAAGGTCTTCATTTCCCTTTTGCGTCTGACCGGCAAATCCAAATCACTTTTGGAGAAATTCTGCATGTTTTCATTATTTTTCTCATCTAGTTTTAGAATTCCCGAATCCGCAAAAAGTTTATCAATATACTCTTCCAACGTTAGCTTGGTTAAATCATCAAATGACGAATGAACTGGGGTGTCTTTTTTATCCAGATTACTGAATGAGACATTATGAACAGTGGTATTTAGACTAATATACGATATGCACGGCATACTAATAACAGTCGTCACGTTAGAATCTTCAGGAGCACAGTTCGTGTTATTGATGCAGGGTATGGTTACTGTAGCATTAACGCAGGAAGAGGTTGCAGTAGAATTTATTGTACAGAGCACAGTAGTTTCCTGGGGGGCCAAACAATATACTGTACCATTCGTCAAACAAAGAGCACTTGTGTTTGGTGTACAGAATCCCGTCAAATTTCCGCACTGTCCTAAAATGTCTTTCTCGACTTGGATTTCTTTAGGAATTGGCGTGTCATAATGATGATAGTGATGTACAACTGCATATCTAGGTTGAACATCATTATTGTCTGAATAATAATGCGAATGATAATGGTTATGGCCGTGCAAATGACTGCCCATTTGGTAGCCCAAATACGTTCCAAGTAAGGTATTATCATGATTATTATGGTACGTATAAGGATTAACGTAAACTGGTTGATTCATAATAACAGGTGGCGATTGATGATAAGCACCAGTAGAGTAGTAACTTCGCTTAGGATACAACGGTTTCAACGTTGGTGGTGCCTGGTAATAATTTCTTCCGTTGTTTACCTTACGAAAACCGATGTCTGGACCTGCAGTAGGGAAAGTTACTTTGGGTCGTGCAGTGATCGGAGGAACTCTTCTTACAGGGGCTCTTGTTGCAAACCCATGGCCTACCTTGCGCCTGTATGTAGTGTGTGTATCATGTTCAACACGAGCAGTGTATGTATCATGTCCAACACGAGTAGTGTATGTATCATGTCCAACACGAGATCTGCTGTGGTAATTATTATACGTTCTACGAGAACTACCCCATCTGAATCCAGATCTTCGAGAACCACCAGAGCGGGAACGAAATCTTGCTTCGCATGTTTGCAAAATCACCACTAACACAATTAGAAACAAGCACAATCGCATTTTTTGTACATACATTTTCTACGCTGAAGCAACACTACGTAATGATTACTCTTGACAGATTTTATATATACAAAATATTATCACTATGTTTTGCTTCACTTTACATATATATTTCATATTATATCTCGCCCCCTATAAAAAAAACCAGTAAAGGTCACATTTTAACCCAAGTGCTGTTATCATTTTAAGAAATTCATTTAATGTGATAGCGCAAAGATATCTTGGAATTGAAAGACAAACACCGATAATGATTCATGTTCAACACAACAATACATGTACACTCACTCACGAAAGTTTTCGTACACCTGAGTACTAAAGAAAATAATAAATTATTGTAAAATGTATTTATTTGGTAATAATAACATTGAGAAACATTGCTTGTATCATAAGAACGAATGCCGCTATAAAGTAAAGATAATTTTTAACGCATCTAAAATTCCTGAACATTTACTAGAAAATTAATCAGTTCAATGCCTAGAAGACTGGAGGCAGTGGGAAATGCAGCTGGAGGTTCAATATGTTAGATACGTTAAAACTTATCTTCATTTTATAACAACATTCGTTCTTATGATACAAGCAATGTTTTGTAATGTGATTATTACCGAATAAATACATTTTGCAGTAATTTATTATTTTCACTCTGAAATTTACATCGATACTTGGGTGTACGAAAACTTTCAGGAATGAGTGTATACAGTGAATTTTTTTAAGTGTCGTCATAGGGATTTACGTGCTAAAAATTTGACCTCGTGCTAATTTATGTTATGGATCAATTCTGATTCTAGCTGTAAGGACCATAACATCTGTAAGCATGTAACTCAATTATTAAAAAGCGGAATTCTGAAGTTCTCAGGATGATACGATTTCTTGTATGCCTCAAGGCCCAATGGTACAATGCCAGTTTAAATTTAAGCTGAAGCTTAAACACATAACAAGGATTATCTCAACAATTGTTGTTAAGGGTTTAAGCTCTGGCTTACAGTTTAGCTGAAATTGCACAACTGGGCCTAAGACTGGGTTGCATATACAACACTTAGGCCAGGATTAAATTTAAGCCTAACTTAGAATGTGACACATGCTATGACGTACCTACAGCACAGTGTATGTCACCTTCTAACGCAAGCTTAAATTTAATCCAGGCTAAAATGTTTTGTGCAACTCAGCCTAAGATAATATCCCAGAAACTTACGAATATTCCTGAGACCTAGGAGAAATCATACCTTCCACAGAACTTCAAAATTCCTTATTTTAATAATTGAGATACAGGCTTACAAACAGTTTAAAGTTAAACTAGAACCGAGAAACCCAGTCTTTTAAACTAGCTCTTATAGCTAAGTTTCTTTATTGCAAAAAGGATCTTAACTGGAATATCAATAAACAGGGCGGCACATTAGTTCATTAACTCCATTGTTATATGAACTAACGCAAACGTGTAGACACTAAAAAGTCTTCGTAGTAAAACATAATCAACGATTCAAGGTTTCCCATAAAAGAATGACACAAAAAATATTGACTTTTTAAAAAATGATCTCACTATATGTTTTTACATTTTCACATTTTGCGTAAAATAAGGTATACAACAAATTTTTAATTAAAAACGAATTGATTACAATTACGATTTTTAGGAACTTACATAGTTAATATAAAGGTATCTCTCCATCGCAATGAATGCAGAATTAAAATATGTTATACAGGGTGTAATCAAAGATGGATTTCGTTACACTTTTTTCCTTAAATTTTCAAATGTTCGACTCTGTATACATTATGACTTATGGCTTAGTTAGATTTACTTTCGAGTAACGTATCTAATTTTATACTTAATCAACAGTTTAGGTCCGATTTTTAACCTAAAATTGTGTGACAAATGACAAATAGCAACCAGTTTGTTTCCTAATGTCATCCCACACCAAAGCAGCTCGTGAGCAGAAGAGGCCCCGAATAGGGCAACTGTCCAGAGGATACTCGAGGAATATCAAAAAATAAGGTCACCTTTTTATATAAATTTTTTCCAAAAGTCGATAAAAGAGAGTTACAATCCCCTGAAAGAGGAGTGAAAGGTATTGTTTTTTCGGCAACATCTTCTGAATCCTTTAAGTTAACAAACCAATATTTGAAACTCGGATATAACGCACCTAACTGAATATTTTCATTTGTCAGATCCTCCCTTCCTCTTAAGAGATAGTTTCTATATTTTATAACAATACGTTTCACCCCTTTTTTAGGGTTTACAACTCCCATATTATTCGGTTTTGGAAAAAAATTTATATAGAAAGGTTACCTCATTTTTTGACGTTCTGTTGACCCTGAAGATAACTTGAGACAATTTTGAATCATCGTGTAGAATGTTATAACTTTTTAAGAGCACAGTATTTTGAAACGAATGCAAGAATACATGAGTTTGAATGCAGGAATTTCATAACAATTTGGCGTTGCTTCATTATCTCTGAATTTTATTTATTATCCATTTATTATCTATTATCCAAAAGTCACTTTGGAGACTTGAAAGTTGAAGGATAACATCGATATGCAAAGTTAAAGTAAAACTGTATCACAAAATCTTTTAACCGGATACTAAATAGCACACAAAACACTTAACGTTTCTGACGAAGCTGTCGAACGACGGCGAAACGTTAAGTGTTTTGTGCGCTATTTATTGTCCGGTTAAAAGATTTTGTGATACAATTTTCATCGGACAAGAACCAACTTTAAATAAAATTAAAGTAAAACGTTTTAGAAAACGTATACCAAAACAAGGTAAGTTCTTTATTATTTATGTAAAAATAGAAGGTTTCCTAAGATATGTTATAATTCTATATTTCATTTTTAGAGATCCCTGTATTTAACATTATAATATTGGGTTCAACATCTCCACGTACTTCAACATTTTACTCTGATTCTTACTAGAACATTCTTTAAACAGGTATTATACAGGCTGTTACAAATTCGAGGCTCACCATTGAGATCTCGGAAACGGTAAGAGATACGAAGTCGGTTAAGTTGGGGCAAAGTTGCGTATTTTGATGCTGAATAATATTCTGTTCTGAAAAATCTTCTACGGTTTGTAGTTTTTGAAATATTTCCAAAAAACAAGAAAACGTAATTTTCTTTTTTATTTTTTTCTGGAGTTATTATTGCAGGGATCATAACAAAATTAATACATTACTTTTTTCAGCTCTTTACGATGATATTATTAGATTTTACTTAAAACGTTTCGTCTCGTTCTGATCATCATCAACTTAATTTTTTCTTATGGGCGCTACATTGAGTTTTAATACCAATAAATAGATCTATTTTTTCTGATGCTTTTCCATATATCACACATCCCTATTTAATAATTTGAAACAGCTGGAAATGCAAGAAATTGTTGAAAATAACACTGCAACGAAAAACATGGTATGCAATGAAAACAAAAACCAAAAAAAGCTTGATATACCTTCAGAGTTTTATTTCGTTTATCAAAAACAGATTTTTGAAAAATTTTTAGATATAAAAATGAAGGATGTGAATCCAAAAAAGACGTAGACTTTTAAAACTATTGTGCTGACTGACAGCAACAATTTAGTAATAGCTAGAGAAATTTACTTCCAACAATGACGATGACGCAATATTTAACTACTTTGATTAAATTATACATTTTTATGATTAAAGCAAGAAAGTATTACAAGAAATTATGTCTTTAAAAATCTCTCATTCTTGTAAATTTAAAAATGTATTGTGCTAACAACAATTTAGCAATAGCAAGATGAATTTACTTCTCACAATACCGAAAAAGATGCCATCCACACAGAACAATATTATTAAGTTAGATGGAAACATTGCACTTTATGGATATTTTCATAAAACTCGAAGGACTTATCGAGATCGCCTTAATGATGATGAAAATGAAGAATTATTAGAAGAGGTAATTCATAGTTATTTATAAAATGTTTAAAATTATGAGACTACAGGAAAGAATGTTTCCTCGAGCAGTAACATCTTTTAAGATACGAGTTTTCTAAAGACATGCGCATAATTTAATTTGATATTTTCAACCTTTTTAATAATAATAATGTATAATTTAATTACAAATCTAATCAACTAATCAACTCTTTTGTAGTTGTCTTTCTGGATACTGTTGGAAGGAAATTTCGCTCGCTATTACTGAATTGTTGTTGTTAAGACCACAAACATTTTTTTAATTTTCTTGGATACGTAACATTCATTTTTAGATCTAAAAATTTTACTAAAATCAGCTTTTGTGATATATGAAATAAAACTCCGAAAGTATATCAAACTTTTCTGGTTTTTGTTTTCACTACATACCATATTTTTCTTTGCAATGTTATTTTCAACAATTTCTTGCATTTCCAGCTGTTTCAAATTATTAAATAGGGATGTGTGATATATGGAAAAGCATCAGAAAAAATAGATCTATTTGATGGTATTAAAACCCAATGTAGCGCCCATAAGAAAAATGAAGTTGATGATGGTCAGAACGAGACGAAACGTTTTAAGTAAAATCTAATGATATCATCGTAAAAAGCTGAAAAAAGTGCCTGTATAATGTATTAATTTTGTTAAGATCCCTGCAATAATAACTTCAGAAAAAAATAAAAAAGAAAATTACGTTTTCTTGTTTTTTGGGAATATTTCAAAAACTACAAATCGTAGAAGATTTTTCAGAACGGATTATTATTAAGCATCAAAATACGCAACTTTGCCCCAATTTAACCGACTTCGTATCTCTTACCGTTTCCGAGATCCCAATGGTGAGCCTCGAATTTGTAACAGCCTGTATATCGGCCCGGAACTCAATCAATAATTCAACAAACATACATAAATGGTTCCAAGTACACTGTAAATTAAGAAAATACCACAGACTTTAAAAAATGCTGAAGTAAATTTAAATGTTTTGCATCAACAAAACTCTTCAAGTCTCATGTTGTTGTACATGTGCCAAAAATTCCTCGTTTGTCATATTCTTAGATATCAACAATGGTTCCGCAATAAGTGTCACGCAAAAGGTCTTCACTTCCCTTTTACGTCTAACTGGTAAATTCAAATCAATTGAGGAGAAGTTCAACATATCATTAGTTGACGAGTGATCTGCTGTCCGGTTTTTATCCAGATTACTGATTGAAACATTATGAATATTGGTATTTAGATTAACATACGATATGCACGACATACTGATAATAGAATTTTCAGGAGCACAGTTCGTGCCATTGATGCAAGATATGGTTACCGTAATATTCACACACAAAGTTCCAGTAGAATTTACTGCAGCTGTGTTTGGCGTACAGAATCCTGTCAGATTTCCACATTGTCCTAGAGTGTCTTTTTTAACATGAATTTGTTTCGGTATTCGTCTATCATGATGATGATGATAATGATGTACAACCGCATATCTAGGACGGTAATCATTATCGTCGAAATAATGGTGAGTATCATAATGGTGGTGTCCATGTATATGTCCGCCCATTTGATAGCCCAAATAGGCTCCGAGTAAAGTATCATCGTGATTATTACGATACGTGTGAGGATTAACGTAAACCGGTTGATTCATAATACAGGTGGTGATTGACGATAGGCACCAGTAGAGTAATAACTTTGTTTAGGATACAACGGTTTCAGCATTGGTGGTGACTGGTAATAATTTCTTCCATTGTTTACCTTACGGAAACCAATGTCTGGACCTGCAGTAGGGAAAGTTACATTAGGTTGTGCAGTAACCGGACGAACTCTTGTTGCGAATCCATGATCTACATTCCTGTGCCTTTGTGTATCTTCAGTGAGAAGTCTATTATGGCTATCATGAGTTCTGCCAGAACTACCCACTTTCGTACGGGATGATCCTCCGATTCTTCGAGAATCACGAAAACGAGACTTTGCTTCACATGTTTGCCACACAATTACTAATACAAATAGAAACACATACAACCGCATATTTTGCAAATTAATTATGCGCGCCTGAGCATAACTTAGAAACTGCACAGCGATATCACATAGAAGATAATTTATATATGCAAATTATTTATCAGTAGGTTTTGTTGTTTCAGTATACATAGATATTTCATCCTTTTTTAAAATATTCAGTAAAGATCAATTTGTAGTTTCAGTGATTTTGAATGTTTCTGTGTCTTGTTGAAGGACAGACTGAAATTTTAATGGTTGGTTATTATTCCTCGCTCATTATTTAACAACAATCAATGAAAACTTAAAACCTAATTCAATAGTTATCAACAGTAACAGGAAAAGTTCGAGAATAGTTTTTAAAATTTGCAAAATGGTTTAGAGACACTTTGATTTATGACTCCTTTTACATTTTGACCCATTTAAAAGTAATGGGTCGAGTAATGATAAAAGTTTTGTTTTGCTTTTTGAATATGAAAATCTGGAAAATAATGAACTACCATAAAAATTATAATTTATCAATTATTGTAATAAAAATAATAACCCTTTGAAATCTCGTTCCGCTAATTTTTTTTGAGCAGTGTATTAACTCTGTCTTGCGATAATGATAATGTATACTCGAAGGTTTATTAGCATCTAATAGAAAAAGAGGTAGCAGATTCAATTTTAAAACTATGTCCACTTTATGCAAAATAATTTAGATTAGTAGGTAGAGGAAAATTAAATAGAGAAGACCCTCACAGGTAATACGTTCGTACAAGTCTTTGCGATAAGAAAGAGGTGTTTTGGTGTTTCTTGCTGCACGCGAATTGTAATCATTATGTAGTTTCATTGTTTACTATAAAGTTTGTCCTATCAGCAGTAGCTGACGTGAAAACTAACAAATTTGGATGACACATCGGTTCTTCTCCAATTGATTCCACTCTACTACTAATTAATTTTACGCTTTAATCGTTATCATTTTTGAGAATGTATTTATGACGTCAAATATTATCTGGGAATTTTATTCTGTAAACTGTTTTGAAAATATTATTTTGAACACGCAATGACGCTGAGGACGCGAATATGATGATAAGAATGGATGTTTCATAAACACAGTCATTCTTCGTACTAATTACTGCAAATCCTTATCTGCCAGATCAATTAATTCAGACTTCATAATATTTATTACGTATTGGAACAAACAAGTATTTGTGGAATTTAAACGACAAAGAAAAAAAATTGATTTGGTTTTACCCAAGAGAAAAACAAACTTGCAGTTACAAAATCTCTATTTGCGGAAGGTCAATATTTAATCATATTTTAAAGTCACAAAAACCACTTCCCTGAAACCACGTACATCGAGATTCATAACCTCATTTATTTTCAAGATTTCTTTATTTTGAAAAAGCTGTCAACCGATGCAGAAAAAGTCGCTCACTAAAGAATATAAAAGACGTCTGGAAAAGTATGTTATGTAATATAAATTTATGATATATTTTCAATGAAGAGTGAAATATGAAAATAATATCATGCCTAATTTATCAAAGAAATTGTCTGAAGTTACTTCAAAAAACACTTACAAATAATCTCATAATTATTGTCTTGTAACAAAAATATTTATTTATTTATTACTAACTGCCAAAAAATAACTTTTGTTTCTTCTTCTACAGGAAGTTCCAGAAATGCATATAAAGCTTCAGCTAAACGTATTCCTCTGTATTTCCTAAATCTAAAACTACAAATAACATTTCGATAGCAATTTTAATCGCAAACTGCGAAGTAAACGGCTAAAAACGGAACAGAGACTATTATTAAATCATTAAGAAAGTCTTCTTGAAATTTTAGGATCCTTATGGATTGTAGAAAAGGAATATCTGAAGCGTTGTATGCATTTGTGGGACAACCTATATATTCCCCGAGTACACAACCACTATAGAGTATGACTAATATACTTTACTCCATTTCGTTCTTAAAGTTGTTGAAATGTAAGTATTTTAATATTAATCGCATTTAATAAACATTTGCTCAGTGAAGTAATCAAAATTTGTAAATTTTTAAAAAATAAATCGAACGCATTAGTAAACAAGGAATTAAAGTATACCTATTCGCTAGTGACATTTTGTCCTTTCCAGTCAAAAACTGTTTCTTTTCTTTTAGTTTAAATTGAATTTCAATTGAATTAAATATTAAGGCAATTATTGCCTTTTTTATTATTGTCTCCTCATGTAATGCTATCAGATATATTTTATCATAAACAAACCATCACATCACTATCGTTTTTATCACCGAGGACTGTTTTCTATTTCCCAAATTATACGCTATATTTAAAATATTTACGCATTAAAATACATACTTAAATTCTTTTCCGGAGTAAAGTATGTATGAAAAACATATCGTGCATAGAATGCACTAATTATGTCTGTTCAAATTTCCTAGTAATTTTAAAGTATTCTGTTCTATGTTACATTTGCCTATAGGAAAATAAAAGTTCATGTTATTATAAAACTGTAAAATGCAGATTGTCTGAAGCATCTTATTATTTTTTTGAATTTTTACCTTTAATACTGCTTACTTGATATTTTTGGAATGCTATATCAAGCGCTGACATACGGAAATTTAACGCCGCATCGGAAGCTGAAATACTTAGCATATCATTGGACTCGTTTCGAGTGAATCTGCAAATTTTGTTAAACGAATGGAAATGTGAATGGGAGCAGAATTGTTTTACTTTGTATTTCACTGAAAAGTAGTTGGCACAGAGGGTTTATATTTCAAAGAGTAATTACAAGCTGAATTAAATTAGAGAATGTCGTGTGGTTACTACAACTTTAAGTTACTTATTTGGCATTTTCTTTTTTGAACGTACACAATCAGTGAATAATGTTTTGGTTCCACACGTATCCTACAAATTACGCTCTGCAAGTTTAGATTCAATTAAACTTGCAATTTATGCTCACATATACCTGCAATGTCTTGGAAACGTTAGACCATTACACTCTGATAAACAACGAGACTATCCACACTGAAGACAAGACGTTTTCCATAAATAGCAGCTATATTTTCTCAAGTCCGCAAACACCATTTATCTACCCACTCTTGTGCAGCGCAAAGATATACGAGAAGTTACCACTTAGCCTGTTGTTCCAAATCTTACTTGTGACTGTGTTTGCGCTAATTAGACTTTTAACTTAAAAAAAATTATCCCATTTATATCTGTATTTATTATACTTATATACAAATATACAGGGATATCCACATAAACCGTTCGTTAAAAGTTTTCAAGGTTGCAGTTCACGTAGATATTTGAAATTTATGGTTTTCCGTCGAAATCTCTTTAAATAAAATAAAATTGTCTTTGTATCACTTCCGGTTGTACCGGAAGTCGCTATCAACTCGCTTATTTTAAGTGGAATGCTATATTTTTTATCATGTTTTTGAATTCTACATGTAAAAATAAATGAATAAATAATAAATGCATCACTTTTGAGATATTTTGAATTTTCTTAAAAATTTGGATTCTGCAATCTGATTTTCAAAAAATTATAACACAGCTATGATTGAAGCAATTTTATTTGTAATAGCTGATATTGTAGTTGAAGCTTTAAGGTTCTTAAAAATTCCATAAGCATAATCTATTAAGCTACAGGGTGTCTAAAACGCTCCGCTTCACTCGAAGATATTCAAACACAGAAAAATACTTTTTTTCAAATGGAACGACCAATATTTTAATACACCATCGTATGTGGAATTAAATGCTGTGTCGAACTATACTAGCATTCCCTATACCTAACTTTAACAGTTTTTCAGTTATAATATATTTTTGGTTTAATACATAAAAATTTATTAGGTTAAATATTTCTAATTTTGTTGATATAGTTATGAAAACAACAAACAATTGCATTTAACGTTTCCTGTTACTACAAATTTTAAGCAAAAACAAAAAAAAGTTGAGAATCAAAATCAAAATTATTCAAACGCTGATATTTTAAATCTATTTTTTAAATTCATGAAGAATGATCTAAAATTGTTCAGAGCAGAGAATGTGTGTTCAATAAAATGTACCCCTCTTGTCTCCTATGAATAACACAGTTTGGAAAGTTTGAACCTAACTTTATAGAATTTGGAAAAATAAAATGTACGAAGATCAGTAACAAATAACGAAGATAATTAGACAATGGTTTTAAAATACTTTCACGCTAATCCAGAGAATTGCAAACTAGCAGCTATTTTATTCTTCAATTTAAAGTAATGAAATTCATACTTTTTCGTTTTATAAGGTCACAAGCGTCCTAAGAGAAGGATGTTTAAAGTACTATTAAAATTTGTGAATTTCCACTTGCCAAATTCTATTTTCTTTGGTTGACTACAAAATTTGTAGTAACAGTAATCATTGTTATAATTTCCATGCTATCTTAATAAAATTAAAAATATTTGACCTATTAAAATTGTAATTTTCTATGAATTAAATCGAAAATGTTTCATAACTCAAAAACTGTTAAAGTTAGGTATAGGGAATGCTAGTACAGTTCGACGCAGCATTTCATTCCACATACAATGGTGCATTAAAATATCGGTCATTCCATTTGAAAAAAAGTATTTTTCTGTGTTTGAATATCTTCGAGTGGAGCGGTGCGTTTTAGACACCCTGTAGCTTAATAGATTATGCTGATGGAATTTTTAAGAACCTTAAAGCTTCAACTACAATATTAGCTATTACAAATAAAATTGCTTCAATCATAGCTGTGTTATAATTTTTTGAAAATCAGATTGCAGAATCCAAATTTTTAAGAAAATTCAAAATATCTCAAAAGTGATGCATTTATTATTGCTTCGATAACAGCTGTGTTATAATTTTTTGAAAATCAGATTGCAGAATCCAAATTTCTAAGAAAATTCAAAATATCTCAAAAATAATGCATTTTAGAGATAGGGAAATGTATTACAATTTAACATATTTTTACATGTAGAATTCAAAAACGTGATAAAAAATATAGTATTCCATTTAAAATAAGCGAGTTGATAGCGACTTCCGGTACAACCGGAAGTGATACAAAGACAATTTTATTTTATTTAAAGAGATCTCTACGGAAAACCCTTGCTCCTTAAATTTCAAATATCTACGTGAACTGCAACCTTGGAAACTTTTAACGAACGGTTTATGTGGATATCCCTGTATAGTGCTACGCTATTCGTTATTGAGAAATTCATTTCTTTATTTTTCAATAACGTACATATTCGTCTATAAAATCTTTTAGATTCAGGGTGTAACCTTCTTCTTCTGTTTTAATTTAATAAAATCTATGAACGGTTTTGGGTCCTTTGCACGTTCGTAAATTATTGCTTATGCTCACAAAAAAATTTAAATAAAAACGCTGAACACAATTAATATATCAAAATCATAAATACAAATAATAAGTAATGTTACAACAACTTTCACTGTTTAAAACTAAAATAATATAACAGTATGTGTGTATCGTACACTAATATAATATACCGGATGTTTCCAAAATGGCGAATTAGGTCTCCAGTACGTTTTTCCAGAAAATACCAGAAAAATGTTGAAAATATTCTAATTACAACTTTGCGAAATAAATTTTTTTGTAGTTACAAGCAATTTTTGCAAGTTCTAAATTCGTAATTTAATGAATTTTGTGTGGAACAAATAATAAATGCAATAAACTTTATGTAGAAGTTCATTATTTGTGAATTCTAAGAAGTTGAAACAATCAAAACTTTGACTTCTTATATTATATATACAATTTTTTCAACATTTTTCTGGTATTCTCTTAAGTGTCTAGAATAACGTACCATTTTGGAATCAGCCTGTATAAATCATTCTTGTGATAAACTGTCTACCTATACGTATGACCTTTTACTTATATTAGTTTATCAACATCCAGATACAAAGTAAAGGAAACTGCATCATCACAAATAATTACTGTAAGCATATTAAATATCAGAAATGTTAATTTAATTTAATTTTTTTGGTACAGTAAATTAACTACATCGCATCATTTCCTAAACTGCCATTAATTTGCTATCAGACTTTCTTGGCAGATAGTATAAAGGCAAAACCGACGGTATTCTGTAGCCCACAAAAAAATTGAATTTTACTAATTTTACTAATTATGTAGATTAAAGATATGATTAATTAACGTGTCAACGTCAGACAGCTGCTTTTTCAATTACCAACTGTCAGTTAACGGACCCTACGAACATTTTCACGCGCCAAGTACCCACCTACTTGTGATTTTATCGTGATTTCGAAAACAACATCGTAATCAGCATCAGTAATTATTTAAATATAAAATGTAAACATGCCTTTTCCATCAAGAATACTAAAGAGACTTTTTTACATAAAATAATTTCGTTAGTTTTATCACAGTCACCTAAAATATTTCACAAATCTCACTATCGTTTCACTCCTCAGGACATTTGTGCAATATTTCAGCTATCCGTGATAAGACTATAAAGAAAAGTTATTCAAATTTTCAACGGACAAAAATCTAGTTATTACGCATTATTATTGCTTGAAAACTGTTTAAAAATGTAAATTTAACGAACAATATAACTTTGTTTAACTTAAATTGCTTAAAAATCAAATCTAAATTGATTCTATTTTATTTCACTTGCATTCGAGTTCTTTACCTTTAAATTCCTGACAAGATTAATAGAAGTTCTGCACCTAATGAAACAAGAATTACATTTTATGTTTCTACCGTTAATTTTGCTCCTGAATATATGCGCCTTTGCCAAGAATATTTGCTTTTACGAGATTCGAAAGCTTCGTGAAGTTCTCGTTCTATTTATAACTTTATATCGACATTAAAAAGTTTTACAATTCCATGAAGTTTACTCTCAGTACAATGAACGTTTATTCTTTCTATATTGTCATAAAATATCCTTGAACTTGACTAAATTTATTATTAATTCTTAACAGTAACAGCTAATTTTTGTATTTAATCATAATCAAATAACGACGTAATATAGATATGGTTAGTCGATTTTTAACAACGGTTTACATATTGCTATGTTATTTTGGTTTTGAAATCTGAAATTTGTTGTAACAGTATTATTTGTATTCATGATTTTGATGTATTAATTGTAATTTAGTTCGTGTAATTTAGTTCGACTAGAAATTAAATATAAATTTACTTAGTTTTTCGGACAACCCAGTATCCTGTATATGTATGTATACTGGCCATGAGTTTTTTTATATCTTTGAACATACAAAATGTTCTGTTTGAAAAAAATATGTCATTACATTGCAGGATGTTCAAGCTTCCTTTGATTAAACTAAACGAGTTTCAATCAAATTATGTCAAGATTTAGTTATCTTTAAACGTTTCAGACAATGTGCTAAACGATTATTTATCAAACGCCTAACACAGTAATTTTTGAAGATTTTAAAATGTATGTTTACGTATCCTTTAATGTATTATTTTTTCTCAAAACTAAACACAGGTATATTTATGTTGTGTTATATGTATATAATATACTTATTAACGTTATATTGAACCTTTTTTTGAAGAAAGTCCGTTTTATCTTTATTGTATTCCATAACGAAAAGATCGTACATTCTTGATCGGATCATTAGAAATTTATTTTATAAATACATAATTGTCAACGAAAACTAAATTCTTTTAATCCTTAAATAATAGGTATTTTAAGCAAATTTCCAAAATTATGCTGCCTCTGATCTCACTTCAATTCAACGATGTAAGTTAATAATTTAATTAATGTTAAACTTTTGCAAATGTGTAGTAACGTGCATGTTACAATGTGCAATCTAAATATAGTCATCGACGAAAGCTGAAGGTAAACAACGCAACAACGCCTTCACACAATGTTTCTGAAACGTATATATAAAAAAAAAATAACAACGTAGTTAATCTTTTACAGATCATTTTGTTATATTTAGTATTGTTATAATAATATTAATTATTTATTATTATTAAATAGTTTATTGACACCAGAGTGTTGATTATTTTACATTGTGTTCATATCTCATTAAAATAATTTAAATTCATGTTATTCTCTTCCTTAATCTTAAATTTTAATAATCGTAAAAAGCACAGTATTTGAACTTATTCTAATAACTTTATTGTTAATTTTGAAAACTCATAGTAAACTTGTCACGTTCTTATTTCCCTCTTTCCTTTGTTAAGAAGAAAATGGCACATGAACAACACTACCGGGGCTGAGCTCTACGTTTTATGCCAGTCGATGAGTTAGGCCAGGGTTCTGATCGGTGACAAAAAAGAATAGAAAGTACCATTCATGAAATTTAATAAAGTCAGATCAGATCAGCAAAACAGCAAAAATATGAATCACCTGACTATTTTTTCTTAACTAAATTAATCTAGGGGTGAATGAAATGATTCTTACTTGCTAAATTTCTGCGCTGCCTAAAACTAAGTGTTCAGAAGGACTGATTATTTATCTGGCGAAGATAAGATAATAGACTCACGGCAGTGTCCTTCTGGCTCCCAGGTGGTGGCTTGTAGTCTGGCTTGCGAACGAAGAAAATTCTCGAAGAAATGAGGAACCAAGTTCAGTCACTCTTGATTAAGGATTCAAGAGGAGTATGAGGTGGCCAAAAAAGGAAATTCTTTCTTCGCGAAACACGTGGTGCTTTCAAGGTCGCGGCGGTGATGCAAAAAGAATTGGATGGCCTTTCAAAATCTCTTGGGCCTTTTAAATGCCTATTCTTTTAAAATATCTTGGTTCTGTAGAGATTGATGAAATGTAAAAATATTAGAGAATAAAATTGAAAAGAAAATTACTTACATTTTAAACCACGAGATCAATTAATTAACGATACTGTACATGGGCAGCGAAAATGCCAAAAAGCGTGCGTGGCTCGTCCGGAGCGATACGGGCCGGTTCCAGTTTTTTGTTTTGGAGATGTTTTTAAATAGTGCCTAAGAAGTGGCCTATAGCGAAAGGGGTACGAAATCCCATCATGTTTGAAAGTGGTATTGCGAAAAAATTAAAACCGCGAAAATATGAGAGTGACAGAATTATTAAGATAAGAAGAAAACTTTCTCAATCTGAACACTGATACCTAGATTAACTTAATTCTACAACTAGTTAGTAATAATAACAGAACACGTGACGAAACCGTCACAAACTTTTGTACAGTTTGCTTTAATTTATTTTCTTCCTATGCAAGGTGTGAAATAAAACGCACCGAGAAACAATAACACTGTTATTTACAGGGTGTTACTAAAATTAAGTATTTAATAGAAACCACATACAATACTCAAGAAAAGAAGTAAAATTTGATATAAAACCTTGGGACAAAAGAACCTGAATTTCTCTTAACATGCAGGGCGTTAGAAAAGTATAATTACCTCGGTGTTTTTGGAAATGTGCATTTTCTACGGAGCGGTCGATTTTATTTTTTCTGATCCACATTTTCATTTGAAAATTTCATAGATGGCGTTGGTTTTTTTGACAAAATCCTATAGATCTGCACTTCTTGATTGTGACAATATGGCATACCTATTTATTACCTGTTAACTATTAGTTCAAGATTAAACCAGGACTTTTAAAGTAACTGAAAAATGTTTTCAGAAACCCGATTCAATTTTATGCATTCATTAAATTTAAGGGTCAGTTGTTAAGGCTAGTCTGACCCTCCTAAAAAAAAACTTTTTTCCATTTTTTCGGTATTAATATGAACTTTTTGTTAATGTTCAATACATCAAAATATGCGTCTTTTAAATCTCTAGGGCGCTTAACTAATTTCATTGGAAAAAAATTATACCCCCATGTAATTTTGAAAAACACCGTTTTTTTAATTTCTTTTTTCCTATTTTCGATGTTTAAATCAACAACAAATGAACAGAGTTTTTTTTTTACAGTAATAAAGAATGCGATTCCAGCGGGTGCTAAACTCATAACAATGTAAACAAAAAATAAATTATTGAAACATCGTTGTTAGCAATCTAACTATTATAATTAGGTCAAGAAAATATACCTACTTAAAAGGTGTAATGCACTAACTGGTAAGAAATATTAAAAGTCACTTCAATTTTGATTAATTTATAATAATAACTTATTTACTAATTACTATACTATTCATTGCTGCCCCGCATTGTTCTGCAGGTATTAGGCGCAGATTAAAAAATGCAAACAGGGTCAGACTAGCCTTAACGGTCCATTTAAAATATCTTTCAGACACCAGGCTTTAGACGAATGACACCGTTATATTTAATATAAGGACTTATACATAAGTGCTCAACCTCATTAAGGACTAGCTTTTTCGAATTTATTTATTTGAATGTTTTTTTATTATTTTTACACTCCTGTAAGTCGGCAACCTATTTTTAGAAATGCCGATATACAGTGACTTTCATAAAGTTCGTAACAAATGGGAAAAATTTTTATTATTGACTTTTGCCAAAAAATTTTACTACAGTTGGTTCGTGCATCAATCAAAATAAAAAACAACATAATTCCATCTAACCAGTCATTTAAAATATGGCTGAAATATTGAAAAATAGAAATTTGCGAAAATGAAAAATTGCGATAATTCAAAAGTTATTAATCTTTTCCTACTAGAATCGATGCACTCAGATAAAATTAAGTGTAATCAACAACCTACAGCGTCTAAATACAATATTTTGCTAAAATTTTTACCAAAAATCAAATTTTTTAGAATTTCTTTTTATGTGGTTTTAAAATTAAAATACTGCTTTAAATCCTTCAAAAACAAATATCATCTCTTTCTTTGATCTGTGTTTACTAAGATAAATACCACTAATATGAAAGTACTACTTCAAATCGGACGCCTTTTACAAAAAATAGAAATTTCGCTATTAAAATCACGTCTTTGTTAAATTGCGTTTTTAACAAATAAGAATAAATTGTTTCCGTTAATTTTTTGCGTAATAGAAAGGCAAGATGTAAGTATGCTCTTTTGTACAAAAAAATGTCATTTACAGCATATTAAATGTATACTTCTAGTATTTTGAAAAATATTGTGAATTTTCAGCGATAATCCATAAAATAATATTAGCCGTGAAATTAAGAAAACATCAGTTGGTTCGTTGATATTTCTTGTTGAGTCAACTTTGTCTTTAACGGAACATGTATAAAGATGAACTTTGCTATGAACAAGAAATATCAACGAACCAACTGATGTTTTCGCTTGTTGACGTTAAGTTCACGTCATGGCTAACACTATTTTACGAGTTTTCGCTTAAAATGTACAATACTTTTCAAAAGGCCAGAAGTATGCATTTAATATGCTGTAAAGAACATTTTTTCTATAAAAAGAGCATATTTACATCTTAGCTTTCTATTATGCAAAAAATAAATTAAAACAATTTATTTTTATTTGTTAAAACGCAATGTAACAAAAAAACGTGTTTTTAAAGCGAAATTTTTATTTTTTGTAAAAAGCGTCCTATCTAAAGTAATATTTTCAGATTAGTGATATTTATCTTAGTATACACAGATCAAGGAACGAGATTATATTTGTTTTTGAAGGATTCAAAACAGCATTTTAATTTTAAGATCACATAAAATAAAATTCCAAGAAAATGGATTTTTGGTCATAATTCTAGCAAATTATTGTATTTAAACACTGTAGGTTGTTCGTTACACTTAATTTTATCTGAGTACATCGATTCTAGAACAAAAAGATTGATAACTTTTGAATTATCGCAATTTTTCATTTTCGAGACTTTCTATTTTTCAAGTTTTCAGCCACATTTTAAACGAGTAGTTGGATGGCATTGTGTTGTCTTTCATTTTGATTGGTGCACGAACTAACTGTACTAAAATTTTTTCACAAAAAACAATAATAAAAATTTTCCCCATTTGTTACGAACTTTATGAAAGTCACTGTATAAATATGTTTCATGTTCAAAATAAAATGAAAATATCTGTTAATAAACAAATTTTCTATTAATTTGAAATGCCGTCAAAATTATTTAATCGATGCTCAAGCTTTCTCTACCGTTCGTAAACAGCCTTCCATAAAACTTGTTGGGGTATTTTTATAAATTTATTAATGCACTCTCCAAAAGCCAATAATCTTTATCTTCGATTATAAATTCTTACTTAAGTGTATTTATAGATTTACATCAAAATACTTTAAAATCTAGGTTACAGTTGTAAAAGTGAATTGGGCATCAAATTTTACCGTCGGAGGGTAAGACAATAGGAAACTTATTTATCATTTTACATTAGTATTTGTTTAGAAATTAATACCAAATGTTCAACTTACTCTTTACCCCCCCCCCCCATCCACAGAATTCTTCAACATAAACATAAAATGTCTGTTTGTTATCCTACACAAGTGTACACTTTTTTTACGAAATATGCTTTAATGAAGCCTAAATTCTTTGGTAATGTGTCAATACGAATCATACTCATTCATACTGATATACCACACAAACATTTCAGGTTGCATTAAAGCGTATTTTGCGAAAAAGTACGCATTGGTGTACACCAGTGCAGGATAACAAACAGACCTAAAGTGTGCTCGGATATTTGTTCCGAACTGTCCCAAGAACGGTGCAGTGCTTTTATCACGCTTTGATATACAGTAGAGCCTCGATTATCCGAGGTAAGTTGGGCGGCTCCTGCTTCGGATACTCGAATAACCGGAACTATTTGAATATTAATACCCGTTGAAAAAATTATATGATTTCTTTTTAAATGTTTTTATTTAACGAATTTAATGAAATATACACACATTGTATTCTTACGTACAACATACATAGAATAAACATAGTATTTTGACATTCAGATAATTCGGATAGCTCGGATAAACCGGACATATTTTAAAGTCACCCTGAATAACACGAAATTCCATTTTTAAACAACTTTTGGTTGAACAGCTTGGTTAAATGCCTGAACGGTCCAAGTGGTAAGGGACCGGCCTTGAAATCGCATGGTCGTCGGTTCGAACCGCGCTCCGGATTTTTCTCGGGAGTCGTCGTTATCGACTTCAGGTACCCTTCAGTGTTGCGGATATAATTCAACACTGCTTCCCCTTAAACGGCGAGGTGGTTTGGAAGTAACAAAGCCATGGAACACTTTACACACACTCAAAATACAATCCCGCTCCTGAGGTCCTGACAAGTCTATGACTTAGGAGCCCGTTGGGCAACCACCACAGATAAAAAAAAATACGGAACTCAGGTAACCGCAACTCGAATATGTAATTGGAACTCTACTGTATGTAAAAGTGAGACAGACAATAAAAAAATGCGAAAAGGGTAAATAGAGTAAACGGAGTTGAATGAACAAATTCAACTTATAATTAATTGATTTCACTAAAAATATGCAGCACACAGAACTGTTAGTCACAATTCTTCATTGTGCCACTTTTTTCCAGTTGTTCTAACCCACTTGAAAAAAATATATTTTAGAAACTCCGCAAGAAAAACTGAATACAGCATCTTTTAGATTCTGATCTGAAAAAAATCGCCTTCCTCGCAAGTCCTTCTTAAGTTATCAAAATAAGTAATTGAGGAGGGTGCCAAATCTGGACCATATGGAGGATGGTCCGGTTTAATAAAGCCACTGGCGTCGATAAATCCCTTAACTTTTCTTGCTTTTTGCACCTTGCAAGAGAAAGATGTCTTTGCTGATGAGGTCGTTTTTGTTTAAGATCTTTGTTTAAGTTTTGAAGTGTAAGTGTACTTCGGGTAAGCTTCTGCATTCATTGTTGAGCCTTTTGGCATATATTCATATATTTCTCAAAAAATCGTAGCCATCAATTTTCTTATCGAAGTTTGTCCGTGTCTTTTTCGGGGGTGGACAACCTTTATCCTTCCACTGATCCATAGATTCTTGTTTTGTCTCTGGATCCCAAAAATGTAGCCAAGTTTTATCACCAGTAATAATTTGTGAAAGCGGGTTTGGATTTGCCTCTAAAAAGGCTAAATTTTGCGCTGAAATTTTTTTGCGGCACAATTTTTGTTGTGGCGTCAACAGTGTAGGAACCCAATCTGCAGACACTTTGCTAAGGCCTAAATTTTAAGTGAAATATTTTTAAAACTGAAACTTCAGATATTCAGAAATTCTGTAGCATTTGATGCCACTTTCAGACTTCGGTCCTTCATCACTAAATCCTCAACTTTTTTTACCACTTCTGTATTTCGAAATTCTAAGGACCTTCCACATCTTGGATCGTCCTGAATATATTCTATACCGCAACGAAACTGCTTTGACCTAAATTTGATGAGCAATCAAGGTTATACACTGCTGTCATTATCTCATAGATATTCTCTTCTTTAGTCAAAAATTTTGTTACACTTCGAACTTTAAATCACTTATTTTCCACTTTTAAAAATTTAGTAACTCCTATTTTTGATTAAATGAATTGAATTTTTATACAAGTGTATCAGAATCTTGCCAATTGACAACTGTTAAAAATCAACGTAGCTTTTTCGTTTTATTGCTAGATATACCTTGAATTTATTTAACATAAAACATTGCCGTTACGTGGCTGTTACGTACGAATCTGAGAATCCATAGCAACATTTACAATAGGCATTTACGAAAATTAACCCGGTGGATACACCGTACTCTATTTTTCTCACTCTTACATGCACTAAGGCCCAGTTTTTCAGTTCATGGTTAACCAAAATATTTTCGGTTACCCTAGTTACTTATGATAAAAGATCTATTACAAATTGGGGTAACCGACATTTCTTGGTTAACCATGCACTGAAAAACTGGACCTTAGTCTCTAAATGTTCTCTCTCACATTTCTAACCCGGTTATGAACCCGGTGAATTTTCGTAAACGCCTAATTTGTATAAACTGTCCTTTTTAAAATAGAACATGAGATGACAGCTGTCATGAATCTGTTCTGTTATTAGTGATTTCGAATAGTTGTACTACAAAATACCAGCGACTCTTTCAATTACATTAGATAAGTTTATTCTTGTTTAAAATAAATAAACTTAAAACATAAGGAAAACAGAAATTCTTTAATTCAAAACAAACACCACAACAAGTTTTCAAAAATTTCTTCGTTTACCTCATGCAATATCCTAAACGATTATAAAAGACGTTAATTGCATTAGTTACTTGTCCAGGGGTAATTCTTCCTGATACATTTTCACTAACTTTCTTCACCGGACAGATGTTCCAAATTAAAATGGATAAATTTTGACATTAGAAACCCTAACGACGACGATCATGCAACGACATTTTTAAATATTGGAATTAGTAATATGAACAGCAATGTTTCATATTGAAATAAAATCACGGTATAATTATTGAATCTGCCCTCGTACTTATTTACGCATTAATTAAAAAAAAAAAACTATATCAGTAGGATTTTTTTGAACACAATAATTAAAAGTAATTCACTTCATCACTTTTTTTCACAAATAACTACATCTAAACTACACGTGGAGATAAATTACGAGATGAACCCAGAGTGTTTTTTTTTGTATTTATAGGCACTCTATTTACTTGTTTACTGTTGTTAAGTGGATTCAATACAGTCGTAATTTTCGTGTGTAGCGCCCGACGTCCTTCACGCACTGGGAAAAGGGAAAATTATACAAATTGACGTCAACGGTGTCTGTGACTACTTAAATATTGCAAACGCGTTAAATTAGGACGATCGTATAAGTAAACAACAGAATCAACGCTTATCTAGACTGATATGGTATACTCATAATGGATCACCCAAAAATGCACAGTGGTACGAAACCCTTTACGATTAATTAAAAGTACGACCCATTATTTTTCATTTTTATGAACGATGATGGCTTATAAATGTCATTTTTATAGCGCTCTACACTATGTATTATGCTGATAGGTAAGTTTAATTTAGGATAACCTCACGATTTTATTATATTTATTGATGAGTGAGTCAGGATAACAACAATGATATCTTCCTAAAAGGTAAAATAGTACCTAACTTGTAACATTTATAAATATAAACGCACCCTGAAAATTAATGAAATAGAATAAAAATGAAGTGCCAGCTAGTACTACAATTTTTAGTTTCTTCTTCGTTGTATTTCCTCCAATGCAGAGGAGATACTAAATTACGAAGTAGATACTTTTATTTTCTAAAAATTGTATATTCGTGAATTTGTAACAATAAGCACCGATGTTCCACATTTCTGCAGAAAAAAGAACGCAAAATAAACCTCGTTCATAACAGAAATTGTACAACTAAAGTTCGCTGTGTTCGCGCGACATATAAAATTAAGTACCCCGTTAAAAACGTAAAAGCTGAAATTATCGTAGCCGCGCAGAATATGTGCAGTAAAAATACTATTCGTTTGCCGCTACCAACCGAATTAACTCATGGCGTTATCATGGCAGAATAAATGACATAAAATTCCCGTAAAGCAGTAAATCGCTTGCTTATTTTTAATTTATATGGAAATAAGGGATGCCTACGATTTTAGAATAACTTAACTATGTGGTAGACCTTATGATATCTTAATATATGTAAATATTTTTGCGGGCATTTTTAATTAAAAATATGAAAAATCTTTCTCCCGGAGTACATATTTCATAAAATATGTAAAATGAGAACTTTCTCAATTGTCTTTTCATATTTCAGTATAACGCTAACTCAAATATACCTGTAAAATAGATTTTTATTATGAAATTGTTATTATTATTAGTTTTCTAAGGTACATATTAAACAACAATTCACAAAACTCTAATATGAATTACTTCTATCTTAATTACTTAGATCGGTAACAAGCCTGCGCTGTATCTTTCATCAGCGTTTCCTCGACTAGCAACAATGAAGAATGGATGAGGGTAAATAGATGTTAAAGTAAACGCCAGGGTGAACAAAATACCCAACTGATTCAAAGTAGGCCTCGACAGTGCTCCCAAAATATGTATCTCGGCCTTGCAGTTGATCATTCGCAACAATCACAAGAGATTTAATTAAGAATCACTTACACGTTTAGGGTAGTGGCACAAATAAACAAACAGTTAAAATAATAATTGTTTTAATTACAGAAGCACAGTTTAATTACAATTGTCACAAACACGTTAATCATAAGCGACAGAAACATTAAGTTCAAAGTGAGTCAAGAATGTTGTACCTGAGTGTACAATTTATTTATTTACTGAACTCGGTACTTCAGATCAAGTCCGCCCTATTACTACTACAACAATTTACGTCAACTATTTATAGGCGCAGGATCTGTCGAAAATTCGCTCTTTACAACGCTGCGTCACCAAGGATTTAATAAGAGATAAGTACAGGTTAAACTCAAATAATCAAGAGCGTCTCCAGTAGGTCAAGGATGTTTACTTCTCCATGTGTGTATTCTGCACGATGTTCGAAGCGATCACCTCCAGTCGGATATGTTCTTCGATTTCTGCGATACGAGATGAAAGTGGCGAGTCTCGATAGCAAGTTAGCAACTGCTTCCAAAATGTCGGTTAAATAAGCAAGTACCGAAAAAGTATCTAAAACGAAAAGTACCAAAAAAAGTATCCCAAAGGGAAAAAAGCCTAAGTTAGAAAGATACAATATAATTAGTAACAGGATGACGTCAAGCTATTAGCCTAAAGGTGCGGATAGACTGGCGAGTTACTTGTGACAAATTTTGCGCAAGTTACTTCCATGTCTGTTTACACTATTAACAATAATTGTCGCAATTATCTGTAGGGCAAGTCCAGTGAGTAAAGTAATAAATCGCGAATCTACAATTATGCATGTTTAGACTGGCAAGAAAGAATCTAGCACGAGATCTTTCAGACATTCCAGCGAGTCGACTTGCAACCCTATTTACATTAGCGACATCAGTGTCGGACAGTAACTCGTGCAAGTTTTCTCGCATGTCTATCCGCACCTTAACATTACCTGAATTTTTAAGAAAAACCAGGCCCAGGGTAGTGAAAATCACCCCAAACTCGTTTAACGATGCACTAATAAATTCCGACCACGTCGAATACGAGTTCTTCTAAACTTTCTTAGCTAAAACTCTGATATTGTAATCACAACGATACAGCATCCCCAAAGCTAAACGATTAATGAATCGTTAAGACAAAGTCGAACAGGATGACGCGAGATGATCGTAGATGCCGTCCGCCCCAACCAATCAGAAACCGTTATTACCAAAAATGCCCAAATTAGGACACGTCACGTGGCGATCGAGTTATCGTATGCCTGCATTCAGGTATCAGAATTGCCACAATACATTCTAAGTTGACTAAAAATTTCCGAATATTGTCAACCTATTCCTTACGAGATTTGAAACTGTCAACACAAAACTTGTACAAAGTAATTTAAAATTTATATAATATTGTGACGATTCCGGCTCCAGCCCGTCTCATGCGTCATCGCCAACGCGCCTTAGACCTGAATCTTCGGGCATTTCAAGATTACGCTAGCGGTGGAATCAACCCTAGACATTCTGTCGCGTACTGGAATGTTCGCGAAAGACAACCCCGGCTTATAAAAGCACGCGACCGGGAGTGAGAGGGGATTCGGCGTTGGACAGTTCGGCATAAAAGTTTGCGTAAAACTTTCGCTCGGCTGTTAAAATAAATTAGGTATAAGCTTGTAAATAAATTAGTGTTTAATTTAGTGTTAATTAGTTTGCTTTTAAATAAATTAGTTTATTATCTATTACGTGTTTTGTTTTAAAATAAAAATTAATAGAACCCGTAAAATCGTTACAATATTCATAGTAAAACAATAGAGCAAAGCATAAGCGAATTATAAACTAAAGATACATATTTATATTTCACTCCTGACGATGCGATCAACCGATAGTAAAGCAGATGAGCAGTAGTGAAATTTTTAAAGTGACCATTAAAGATTAAAATGTATTTGTTATGACAAGTGTCATATTTAATTAAAGATACACTCTTTTAGATGGAACACTCTATGTATTAGTGCATCTTTGGATTCTTAAATTTCTGAGTAAATTTGGCTATAATGAGATATACGTAACATGAATACTTTTTTTAAGATTTTCGTATTTAATTTAGGTTCGACCGAATCTCCCAAGCTATAAAATCTGTATTGTCGATTATTTCACATAAAATTTTTGAGCTTTATTTGAACAAAGCTTTAAACAATAAGCTTTCCAAAAAGTCTAATGATTTATGTAATCTGTAATGGCAAAGAAAGTAACGTACTTTTCTCATTCTCAACAAATTATGCAAATATTATGAAACCCATTTGTAAGTCTTTTTCGGACAAATTTTACAGTGTTTGGAAATTTGTCCGCAGAACAATAATTAGGTATAAATTGCTTCGTAAATTTTTAAAGATCAATACACTACGTTAATTACAAATATTATGTAACAATTATGGTTAGGACAACTTTTAAAATGTTTTCTAATCGTCGGCGATTAAAAATATTTTAAAAGCTCACACCAAGTTACGTTTTTTTGAAAAAAAAACATTTGGGCGTAAGAAAAAGAAAATTTCTTTTCAAACATACTTTACTAAATTCTATCACTAATGCAGTTTATAAAATTTGTTTATTAGTAATTAACTTATTTTTTTATTTTACTTAATGAAGTAATTCGATTTTTTTTTCTTTTATGTCAACAAAACGTAAGTACAAGTTTGAATTCTTGTATAAATAATTCCTGTGCTGCAACATTTCGATTTGTTGTGGATTTTATATTATTTACAAACCTTTATTGATTTAGTTTAAAATAAATAAATAAAAAACTGAAAATATCGTAATTATTTAATATTGTTATCTATGTACATATGATTCAATATTATAAGTCAATAATTTCATGAACTACTGCTTTAAGTTTATCATAAGTAAATATTTGTATTTCAGAATTAAGTTAACTAATTCTGTTATGAGTTCATTCGAAAATGAGTCTCAAAAATTAACTGATTTCAAAATTGTAATTTTTTTGTTACTTAATGATGACGGGTAAAGGTTAATTGCATTAAGAAAAAAAAATTCAAGTTCCATGGATAACAACGGAGTTGCTTAAATACTTTTAATATCCTGTAGTGCATAAATACAATTTTAAATATAATAGTCATGTCATATACATGTTGAAGACTTTGACTTTCGCCAATACTGTTCTTTCTTGAAGAGCAATAAAAAGAATGTGTATACAATTAGTTGAAAGAGATGGATAATATATGTAGCGTGTTTCCTTCGTTGTAGGTGAGGAGGGGTTGATCAGATTACATTGGTGCAGCCGCTTCTAAGACACAGATGAATATTTTGGCTAGACTTAACAACGAAATGTCTTCGTTTAATACCGCTGAAAAATATCAAACGCATGTAATTTGTTACTGGCCTACTTTGAACACTTTTGAACTTCTTGATATCTCGAAATATTTTTTCCTTTCATACCTTAATTCGTTTTTATGGCTCTCATAAAATGTCGGTGACTTCGTCTTTGTAGATGTTAACCACAGTAATTTTGCACTCTTGTAAAGTAGTTTAAGAGTTTCCACATCACGATTATACTCCTTTTGTACCTTACATATGTTGACATCATTCAGAGTTTCACGTTAAATTACAAGATTATTAAATCTAAAACTCTGAAGTACGAATCTCAAAACACAAAGGCGTAAAGACCAATTTATTACCGTTATTTAATTTACAAAAAAGTCAAATTAGGCAAAAATTATATCAATCGGCTAAAGCTCTAGTTAAAAATTCTTCAATATTCTAATTAAAAGGCATTATAAAGAAAACAGGGTGTAATTTTATAAGATGTGGGATGTCGGTTAACCTTAGTCTGCAAATATGCTTATAAAATTGTTCCCTACTCGATAATGGAAGTCACAATTTTTAGCTTTGGACTATTTTGAAAAATTTATTGGCAAATGCAAACTTATAAAATGCTCAACGTGCCATTCGTAGCGCTTAACAATCTTAATAACCTTGCAATCGATTTTATGAGTTTCAAATAACTTGACACATTCTATACCTTAAATCGATCTTATTCATTTGATATCTGGAGATCTCAGCGAGCTCAAAATTCATGTCTCCGTTTTATTTACAGAAACCATAAATGTATCACATAATACACGTTTGAAAAGGCAAACTGGCTTATTATGGCGTTTGTTGCAAGCTTTTTTCTTATCTGCCTCTTTTCATATATCTATGTCTTCTTGCAAGAACAAAACGTTTCTAATTTTAAAACGAAAATTTTGTTTTCCTGCTGATCTTTCTATTTAGTTTAATTTTGTCCAATTTTAGTTTAAAAGTAGTTAAACCATATTATTATTAATTAAGTTTTTAATTTCTTGTTCTACAAATGATTTTCAAAGGCAAGCCATCAAAGACGCCGGACAAATTGCTGGTTTTAATGTCCTTCCAGTAATGATTATTTTCTGTTATACAATTGGTAGGTAGCTTGTTTCCTTCTAATTCGAGATCTTTGGTCGGTAATTACGTTATAGATCTCTTCTACTTACTGTCCTCATTTTATAATGACCAATAAAGAATTATTATTATTTATTTTTCAAAGTTAATATAAAAATAACATATACATGCATGTCAGTTTCAACAATTTTGTAATATAGTTTTTATTACAATAATTAAATTGAAACTGTCTAAAATGTAACAAAAGTTTATTTCATTAATAAATGAATAATTAAAAGTGTCCTGCTTACATTTATTTCATACTCTTCCTCATAATTGTTAACATCTAAAAACAATAATAATTTATTTGATAGAAATACTAATTTTTTTTTTAATTCGGTAAATTGTCTAATCCATATACATATAAAAATTTTACAAGTCAGGATCTTTTTACAAAATTTTATAATTGTGTTATTAATATGTTACAAAGAACCTGTAATGTCGTCAATCACCTAGAATTTAAAAAAATCGTAACCATAAAATTTAAAAATAAATTCTAACTTGAGTACGAATAAACTTTAAATGTTTACGCCAATGTAAGTCGCAGTGAAAACTTTTTTCCTTGCTAACTTCTTAGACTTCCTTTAAGCGTAAAAGCGATGTCATTGTCATCTCGTTTTCACAATCAAAAATAAAAATACTGACGTGCATATTTTTCTATAACTAAAAGCTTACTTACTTTTACTTTTTTGCCGCGCTTGGCGGCAATAGCCCGTGACTTCCTCCGTATTCTATCCAGATGTAAGCCTGGAAGTTACCTTAACTGAAAGTTAGTGCAAATGACGAGCTTTTTCCCAAATAAACTTAGGAACACAAATACACTATCATTAAACGCGAGATTCAATTCGATAAATGTATGTTTTTGGATTAAAAGTGTTTTCTACTGCGGATAGAAATAAAAGTTCACCCTTAAAACTAATTTTTGATATAGTGCAACAGGAGTGAAGAATGTGTTGGAATACTGTTTACGTATTTTCCAACGGGTATTGGGGCGCGGTAGTGCACGTGCTAACACGATCAAGGGGCGTCGGTTACTGACGCTCGTCGTTGATAATCCAAGGGACGCCAGCTGGAACTGACTCTATGAGCGATCAGACGAGACGCTCTGCGTCGTTTAAATTCCTTTCAGTAACAATACGTGAATAACATTCTTTATAGTACATTGAGCAATTAATTTCTTCTCAAAAATATCCTAGATAGAAGACAAGAAAGTTTCTATAAATATTTGGAACGCCATAATCAGTAGCAGCAAAGTCTGTCCATCAAGGAGTTGAGTAATTGGGTAATGGAAAGTAATAAAATGCAGTCGTAAACTTCTCGAGGATTACGAATAATGTTTAACTAAATATTTTGAATATAAACAATTCAAATGATACTAAAATACTGTTTTAGAAGTCGAGTGCAAATTCGTTTTATAAAGTATTTTAGTTTTCACTTTTCAGTTGCACGCAGTTCATTCCGATTCTAGAAAAAAGAATTTAGTCAATAGTATAAAAATATAAATGTAGTTTTGTATCATGGTGAATAATCTATTTTGAAACGTAGATAAAATATAATATTTTTGGAAAAAAAAGCTCAATGAATCAGGCGATATACTTAAATATCGCTTTTCCTTTACAATCACACTGGTTTCAAAAAAATTTTAGCACCGAGAAGGAAAAATTTGTGAATGGCGATTAATATGTTAAATAGTCAAATTATAGAGTAAAGGTTATTTTAGCCCGCCCTATTTCTTGTAGAAGATTTGGGTCAATTTCTACAATAGAAGTCTAAAACAAGAATTTTTTGGGCTGCAGATACGATGTGGAGATAGAATATGTCCTTCTTTCCAGGTAGTTTTTAATTAAATTTAAATGTTAATGCTATTTACTCCACAAATTAAATTGTTTGAGAAATTGAACCAAAACTTGTAGTCTAATCTCTAAAACGGCCTTAAGCAGAAACGAATCCCAAATGACTCGTGCCTAAACTTTTCAATCAATCAGAGAATGCAGAGAATGCCTGCGCTTTATCTGTAGTCTGAGGAGGGAGTGATCTTATGTCACTTAACCTTCAAGATGCTAATTGGCTTAATTTGGCCAACGGAAAGCTTCAGTTACATGGCTTGCTTAGTTCATAAGGTATGTATCACTTCGTCTCCTCCGTATTTTAATTTACCCTACGACCCATGTTTCACAACACACATTTTCGTCGTATAAGCGGTCTACATATGCCATAAAAGTGAAAGATCTCTTTCTTATTCTATCCTTAAACTCTATAATTCAGTGCCGCGTGAGGTCATGTCATATTCAAGAAAAGATATCGGGAATACCTCTTTTCCGTGCAACAGTGACTAATTGGTTAGTATTGCTCGTACCTATTTATTTACTTATTCATTTATAAAAAAAATTATTTTTAATCTTTTACCGGATACTGAAAATCCTACAGTCGCTCAACATTTCACTGTCGGTAGATAGCTTCGTCAGGAATTTTACAATTTTCATCGGACAAGAATCTACTTACTTATTTATTTATGTAGCTATACAGGGTGTAATCGAATACATTTCACTAACTGTAGCCACTATTAATACACAAGAAAGAAAGCGAAGTTATGACATACGTATGGGGCGAAATCAAACAAAAGACGTTTGAGAAGCACTGGATGTGATTTAAATATACCAGCTGGGCGAAGTTTACAATTATGTGCAATAAATGATAGAGCAATAAACCCGCAGATGTAATACAATAAACGTTGGAAGCAAGTCATTTATTACTTTCGCACGAAAGAAAACGGAGATTAGCAGTTAGTGATACGTAAGCGGTAAAAAAAATAACAGGGTTCGGAAACGTACACTCATGAACCACTCGTAAATATATTATGGTATTAAGTTTTCGCTTTGAGCCTGAATATTGACTAATGCTAGTGTCAGAAGTAACAATAAAATCAATTAGAGATCATTAATTGCTTGTTGTAAACCGTAGGCATTCAATGCTGAGAGTCTTGGCTGATTCAATATCTAACAGGAAAATATTAAAGTCTCCAAGACATAGTACAAGATCTGCAAGAGGCAATACGTAATAGATTCAGGCCTGTATGCACAGACAAATCTCAAGGTGGACTTGAAGCTAATTTCATATCAAATTGTGCGTTGCATAGTTACATTTTTCAAAGTAAAGGTTTAAATTAGCTTAAGTTAAGATTTGTCTGTGCATACGGGCATAAGTCTTCGAAATTATATAAAAATGTTGGGTTTGATAATTGTGGTGGGTAGGGCTGCGAAAATTTATCGATATATCGATATTATCGATAATATCGATAATTATCGAATAACGATATTTCCATTTTCAGTTATCGATATATCGATATTGTCGATATTATCGATAATATCGATATTATCGATATATCGATATATCGATAAATATCGATATTTTTAAGTTATCGATAACCGATATTGAAAATATGATATCGCGCACCCCTAGTGGTGGGTGACACACAATACCCACAATGTAGCGGACTCAACACAAACTCAATCCACATTATCCAACGTCGGTAGGAGATACATCAAGTAATTTAAATTTGGTATTATCCCAACACCTCCACCTCTTAGCGCGCGATTTTTGTTCAAAAATCTGTACTTCTGTACAAGAATAATATCGGTACAATCATTGTCAGACAATCATAGCCGCGTTCTTTCGCTAACAACTTCAGATCGTGATCCATCGATCACGATCAAGTAATCAAGATCCAAAATAAATTCGAAAGAACACTCACATAACCAAATATAAAATCTCCATACAAATCACGATTCGTTAATCGAATCACAAAAATTCAATGATCTAGAGGGGCAAGGGGATTACGGATCATGATCCGTTTAAACAGAATAGCCTCAACGAAAGAACACTACTGATCCGAACAAACGCCTTTACATCCAAATTTAATGTGCGAAAGAACACGGCTCATGTTTCAGAAACTCCAGCGATGTCATATCATTGAGTGTGTAGATGATCATGAATATCACGAAAACCAGTAAACATTGAGCGAATATCGACTGCTGTCTTGTTTGTCTTGCAGGTGTTCAAAATGGAGGCCATTATCGTTGACACACGTTATGTGTTCTCGTTCAAAAACATGCGGGCTGTTTCGAATCAAAGCAGCGGCATTGTAAATTCTGTTTGTTAACTCTTGCAGAGTGTTTACTGGACCGAGATATACCTGCTACTTCATCCACCCCCACAAAAAAGAATCGCAAGGATTTAAATCTGGTGATCATGGAGGCCAATGCACAGGCCCGTATCGTCCGGCCATTTATTGGTAGAATTAATATTTATTCAATCAATCTGACAATCGGAAAGCTGATTGTAAAAGCTTTCGCATGGATGTAGCGTGAAGACATAATATAATAAAACTTTATTTGATACAGACGTAGAATACACAAGTTTTTAACGTCGCTAGTGCTGTATGCATTCACTTTTTTTATCACATTCACAAAAGAAAACGCGTACGTGAATAAATGATACAGATTACAAGAAAATGTATAAAAAATCCGTGAAACATTTTACAATTAATTAAATATAAATTGACTCAAAAAAGTAGGTATGTAACGCCAAATTCATAGCCGTACGTGCGTCACATATTTTCTGATATTTACAGAGAATACAACTTGTAAAACTGAACTCTGTTAAACAGCTGTTGAAAAGCAATGCGATACTCGTACGATAAACTTTGAATTCAAAGTCGTAAAAATAATGCTTACAGTAAAACAAGGAACGATTTGCAAGTAATGCATTAAAAACATAGGAAAGAATTGCAAACGTGTCTTGAATTTGTTAAACTCTTAATAGATTTGTGTTATTAATTCGTCTTTTGTCGAAATAATAATAGAATATGTTTCTTGAACGCAACACACAAAATTATATAAATTATAATGATTAACAATCGAAACAGATTACAAAATGTTTATTGATTATAATGTTTTAGATGCTGGTTGCAATTATGACAGACACGTTGTTGTAAGAATAAACTCTATTTACAATGCAATTGAAATTAAAATTAAAGAAAAATACTTACGAGTTCTTCACAGGTAGATTTGAATTGTTTTAGTGTTGACTTTGTAAGCGATGCATCGGAAGAATCGAATCGATTCAATTTAGTGTGACTTGATTCGCTAATGTTTCTTTTTTTTATATAGAATCGGAAAGCTGCACAGATAAAAATCTGGAGTTCCCTTGCGTCTGGTGTTTCCTCGCGTCCATCCGTTTTTGGTGTTAAAATAAACGGAGTTAGGACGTTTAACTTTAGAAATCGTTAACGTGGTCTACAAAAGTAGCATTTTAATCCTTGCGGTAGTTATTTCTATACAGGCTGTTACAAATTCGAGGCTCACCATTGGGATCTCGGAAACGGTAAGAGATACGAAGTCGGTTAAATTGGGGCAAAGTTGCGTATTTTGGTGCTCAGTAATAATCCGTTCTGGAAAATCTTCTACGATTTGTAGTTTTTGAAATATTCCCAAAAAACCGAAAAACGAAATTTGTTGCTGTCAGCACAATACGTTTTAAAAGTCTACGTCTTTCTTGGATTCACATCCTTCATTTTTATATCTAAAATTTTTTCAAAAATCTGTTTTTATGATAAACGAAATAAAACTCCGAAGGTGTATCAAACTTTTTTTGGTTTTTGTTTTCATTGCATACCATGTTTTTCGTTGCAGTGTTATTTTCAACAATTTCTTGCATTTCCAGCTGTTTCAAATTATTAAATAAGGATATGTGATATATGGAAAAGCATCAGAAAAAATAGATCTATTCATTGGTATTAAAACCCAATGTAGCGTCCATAAGAAAAAATGAAGTTGATGATGATCAGAACGAGACGAAACGTTTTAAGTAAAATTTAATAATATCATCGTAAAGAGCTAAAAAAGTGCCTGTAGAATGTGTTAATTTTGTTAAGATCCCTGCAATAATAACTTCAGAAAAAAATAAAAAAGAAAATTTCGTTTTTCGGTTTCTTGGAAATATTTCAAAAACTATAAATCGTAGAAGATTTTTCAGAACAGAATATTATTCAGCACCAAAATACGCAACTTTGCCCCAATTTAACCGACTTCGTATCTCTTACCGTTTCCGAGATCCCAATGGTGAGCCTCGAATTTGTAACAGCCTGTATATGTATTATATATACCGGCTGTTTCAAATTGGGTGTGCACTGAAGGGATCTCCTAAACCATGAGAGTTACAGATTCGGTTAAATGGAAGAAAAGTTGCACCAGTCATTGCTTAATTCGTATCCATTAACAGAATCAATTTTCTCTTAATTGTTCTTGAAGTATTGGTGAAAAGGTAAAAATATCGATTTTCTTTTTTCCTCTGTAACTCCCTTATTAAAAGTAATTTAGAAATTCTGTCTTAACTTTCTACAGGTACTTTTGGATTCTGCTTTAAATAGGGGCAGTAGAATTGTGGTCACACGTTTCGTCTCTCCGCGACCATCCTCAGTTTACATTTTTTAAATATAACGTATACCTTTTTATTATCGAATTTGTTGCCATTTTTTCTCCTGATTGTAATGGTATATCACACTTAATTGTTGATATTAATTTGAAGCTTAAATAATACAGATTTTTATATGAAAATTTTATTTAATACATAATTTCAAATATTTAGTTCATTTTCTTAGGTATAGTGTAAATTTCAATGAATTATTTAATATCTGTCTCTTTAGTTATTGTATAATAAATTCTTTTAACGGACACTGATAGTGCACATTTGTAGGATCCGTTAAAAGAATTTGTTATACGAGATAGTTGTTGACGAGGCTAATTTTACAAACAAGGGAATATTTAATAGAAATGTACATAGATATTGGTCCAGGGAGAATCAAAAAAGATTTCAACAAGTGTGACCACAGATACAATTCAGCTTAAATGTTGCTTGCTTGCTTATTTTTGCTTTGCGCAGTACCCGCCAACTCTGGCCGAACTACTGAGGCTCATTTTGCCAGTCACATAGTGTGATAAAGCTGGGTCTAAGTCCTTGCACAGCACAAACATCCATGGTTAATAGTAGGATTCGAACCTACGCCGCCAAGCGACACGACTTTACAAAGTCGGCTAGGCTACCGCTAAGCCACCAGGCGACCCAGCTTAAATGTTTGGTGTGGTATTTGGCATAATAGAATTAATGGTCCGATCATTTACGAAAATCATGTAACAGCTGAACGTTACATCGATTTTTAAGGACAGCATTGGAAAACATTTTAGATTACATTCCTCTAAATCATATTATGCAATTGTAATTTCAAAATGATGGAGCACCAGCACATAATGCTGAAATAACAACAAATTATTTGAATCAAACTTTTCCTGATAGATACAAATGGACCTGTCGCGTGGCCTCTAAGATCACCAAATATTAGCCCTTTGATTTTTTGTTGATTGATTGATTGATTTTATTGGTTTTTCCTCTTCCGACCTTTGAATGTCAGTTATTAATATTTAGTAAGTAAAAAAAGTACTAAGGAATAAATTTACTTATTAAATAAATCATGACGAAACTGTATCAAGCTTTTTTTATCATATTTTAACTTTACTTGAAAAAAGTATTAATTGTTATACATCACTGGAATCAGCAGAAAAAATGCTATCGAACAGAATAATTAAAAGATATACGTTGTATTTAAAAAATCGAAACTGAAAATGGTCGTGGAGAGACGAAACGTTTGACTTCAATTCTGCCACCTCTATTCGAAGCAGAATAAGAAAGTGCCTGTAGAAAGTTAAATCAGAATTTCAAAATTATTTATAATACGAGAGATACAGAGGAGAAAAGAAAATTGACATTTTTACATTTTGATCAATATCTCAAGAAGAAATAAGAAAAAATTTATTCTGTGAATGAATACGAATTAGGCATTGATTTGTGCAACTTTTCTTCCATTTAACCAAATTTGTATCTCTTACGGTTTAGAAGATCCCTTCAGTGCACACTCAATTTGAAACAGCCGGTATATACAGGGTGGGCCAACAGTGCGTGGGCGGAAGATTGTGGCTTTATTGTTGAATATTTTTAAAATCTGTGTACGCACTAACATACATATGGGTTAGATGCACAATCTAAAATTATTTAGACAAATACAGGGTGTCCCGTAAGAGTGTGGCAACCCTAACTTGTGTTTTTTTAAATGGAACACCCTATATATTATTGCACGATTCGATAGCTCGTCATTAGTGGATGAAAATAATATAGGGTTTTTTTGATCTAAATTTATGGTTCTCGAGATATTGATGATTTATCGTTAAAAAATGGCAACATTTGTGACTCTGTAAATTATTTATTTTTAAATATTTGACTTTGAAATTTGGTAAATACATTATCTAACTATTGGGAAATAGAAAGACATGCACAATCGGAAATTTCTTTTAAAACTTTATACAGGATGATGCATTACGCAAAAGACCATTTTTCTAAAAAAAATTAAATGGAACGCCCTGTATGTAATCACACTATTTTAAACACCTTTTGTTGAAGTTTCTCACGGCATAAGTTTTTTTATGATTGGCTATTAAACTTCAGATGTAGGAATTTTTTAAAATTATAAATTTAAAAACGAAGCCATGATTGTAATTTAATAACGAAAACCTAAAGTTTCTTTGATTCATATTCGTACATGACAGCAACAATAACAACAAACTAAAACTTAACTAACAAAAAAAACTTAATTAAAACTTTCTTGAAAATTATTACAGGATTTGTAAATATTTTTTATTTAACTTAGGCCCGATTTATTCACCTCCAAGTAAATTTATCTGGTGATTTATTCCCATAGTAACTATTGTGATCACAATTGTTACTATGGGAATAAATGACCAGATAAATTTACTTGGAGGTGAATAAATCGGGCCTTAACATTTAGAAATATCAATTCTTGTAAAAATAGTAGTCCATGGAAACAAATTATGTTTGACAAGCTTCGGTTTGAACGTTCAGCATAAATATTACCCTATTATAAACTTAAATTTCAAAATGAATTTTAATAAAGAAGAGTTGATTGATATGATTTACATTCTGGGCGAATGTCGAAGAAATGCCTTACTAGCAAGTCGAGTGTATAAAGAACGGTATCCAGAGAGACGTCATCCGCGTGAAGAATCTTTTATGAATCTTGCTGAAAGATTTGAACGAACGGGCAGTGTTAATTACGAAAAACATGAAAGAGAAAAGACTCATTTGACAGAAGATAATGAACTTCATGTGATATATTCCCTAGTAGAAAATCCTCAATGTAGTACACGGCAGTTGAGTAATGACTTAGATTTAAGTAAGACAACAATAAGAAGAATAATAAAAAAACATAAGTTTCATCCGTACCATATTCAATTACATCAAGAATTAGTTCAAGAAGATTTTCAAAGACACAGGACATTTTGCCAATGGTTTAATGAGAAAATTAATGCAGAGAATAATTTTGCAAGTAAAATTTTATTTACTGACGAAGCGACTTTCCATAATAACGGAACTGTAAACAAACATAATTTACACTATTATTCAAACGAAAATCCGCATTTTTTACGAATTGTACATAACCAACATAGATGGTCCGTTAATGTTTGGGCAGGAATAATAGATTCACATATTGTTGGTCCCTATTTTTTTGATAGCACTCTCACTGGTCCGTTATATCTACACTTTCTTGAAAATTAATTCATGCAATTATTGGTGAACATCCCTTATAACGGAATTGAAACAATGTGGCTTCAACAAGATGGAGCGCCACCACATTACAATCGTAACGTTAGAGAGTGGCTGAACCAACAATTTCCAAATAAATGGATAGGGCGCGGTGGACCTGTGAATTTGCCAGCTAGGTCTCCCGATATTACTCCCCTTGACTTCTTTTTCTGGGGCCACATTAAAGAAAAAGTTTATAGAGAGTGTCCTATTAATGCAGAGGATATGAAAATTAGAATAAGAAATGCATTTGCATCGATAACTCCTGTAATGTTATCAAATGTAAGGAACTCTTTGCGTCGCCGAGTTCAAAAATGCATAGAGCAAGATGGGCGTCATTTTGAACATCTTTTAAATTAGTTTTTTTTTTTCATTTACACAATTAGAAAAATGTCGACGTTTTGCTGTACACTGACAGTACTTTCTAAATAAGTGCAGCAAGTTTGATATTTACAAATCCTGTAATAATTTTCAAGAAAGTGTTTTAATTAAGTTTTTTTTTGTTAGTTAAGTTTTAGTTTGTTGTTATTGTTGCTGTCATATACGAATATGAATCAAAGAAACTTTAGGTTTTCGTTATTAAATTACAATCATAGCTTCGTTTTTTAAATTTATAATTTTAAAAAATTCCTACATCTAAAGTTCAATAACCAATCATAAAAAAACTTATGCCATGAGAAACTTCAACAAAAGGTGTTTAAAATAGTGTGATTACATACAGGGCGTTCCATTAATTTTTTTTAGAAAAATGGTCTTTTGCGTAATGCATCATCCTGTATAAAGTTTTAAAAGAAATTTCCGATTGTGCATGTCTTTCTATTTCCCAATAGTTAGATAATGTATTTACCAAATTTCAAAGTTAAATATTTAAAAATAAATAATTTACAGAGTCACAAATGTTGCCATTTTTTAACGATAAATCATCAATATATCGAGAACCATAAACTTTATATCAAAAAAACCCTATATTATTTTCATCCACTAATGACGAGCTATCGAATCGTGCAATAATATATAGAGTGTTCCATTTAAAAAAACACAAGTTAGGGTTGCCACACTCTTACGGGACACCCTGTATTTGTCTAAATAATTTTAGATTGTGCATCTAACCCATATGTATGTTAGTGCGTAAACAGATTTTAAAAATATTCAACAATAAAGCCACAATCTTCCGCCCACGCACTGTTGGCCCACCCTGTATATATAATTTTTTAACACTTATTTTTAGATGCATTTTAATCAGGAAAAGATTTTAATATCACTAAATGAGATGAGCTTTACAACTTTTCAAGTAAAACTCTATCCGTATTTTTTAACACCGATTAGGAGGAGAACATTTTATCCCAAAAATTTTTATGTGTGTATCACTATGGATCGGTGTCATATATTTTGCGCGGTTCAAATTCTAATGCAACGGCAAAGTTGCTATGCTGCAACGGACAAGTCCCGCAGACTATGTTAAGGTCTTCTCAAACGCGGGGTAGCAGAAGCGGGAACAGGACGGAACGCGTGCGGTATTTTGCGGGAGCGGTACAATTCGTGTGCATTCAAACTGAGGAGATATCCTGCGACGAGATCAGCCTTATTGTTTTAGTAAAAAAAAGTACGAAAGTTCATCATCCTCAGATGAAGAGGAAACAATTTACTTACCATTTTCTTGTAATTCAAATTCTATTTCCCTCCATATTTGATCTTTTCGTCTAAAATTTTTATATTCCGGGTGATTCAGATCATATACCGTGAGTTTTTATACATATCTCTGACATACACAAATATTCCTATGTTCAGTTTAAAGAAAAAAAAACATGTCAATGCATTGGAGGATATGGAAGCAATCTCCTAGCAATCAAAATAAATGTGCTGTCAGAGTCAATTATGAAATGTCATGATTTAAATAATAATAATAATGTATATTGTCACTGATCATAGGTACAGATATGGACATAATCAAGTTCAATTTAATAAAAGCATGACGATTTTACAACGATATAGTAAACTATACATATATCTGAGTCAAAGTTAATATACAAAGATACAAATAAATCACAAGTACAGTTGAACAAACACAAAAAATATAATAATTAAAAATTAAAAATCGGAGGAAGACTAGAATGTAGAAAATAAGTCAACGAACCTAGGTGCATTAACCATCAGTAATCCAGCATTAGAAATTTCTGTAATTATCAGGCTGTAAGTTCATTGATATGATAGAAATTTTTCTCAACTAAGTAAATTTTCAGCGAAGTTTTAAATTTAGTAAAGTTTAATTCTTTAATACGTTTTGGTAGGGCGTTGAAGACCTTAATGGCTTTATAATGAGCTCCTTGTGTAAAAAATGTGGATTTGTGTTTAGGTATGCTGAAATCATTGCAAGCTCGAGTATTCATATTTGAGTAAAAATGATAGTTTTGAGTATATAAATGTTTATTTTGTTTTAAGAAAATAGCCAGCTCATATATGTAGGTACAGACTTGCCAACGGCAATATGCTTAATTTATTAAACAACGGTCTACTTGGTGTTTTCATAGGCACTCCGCAAATTACTCTAACAAGTCTTTTTTGTAAAAGAAATATATTCCTAAAGCTAGCAGACGATCCCCAAAACATTAGCCCATACCGCAACCGCGATTCTACATACGCAAAATAAAAAGTTTTTAACGAGTTTATTCCCACATTTTGCTTTAAAATGTTTAGAGCGTAAAATGCTGAACACATCTTTTTACCGAGCCTATCACAGTGTTCTTCCCAAGTAAGATTGGCATCCACCAACAGACCAAGAAAATCGACAAGTTAGACGTTGGTAGAGATTTATTGTTATGCTTAATGTAAACACTATTATCTGGTAATCTTTTGTTGAATGTGACAGTCTTAGTTTTTTGTGTGTTTGGAAGAAGTTCGTTATTCCTGCACCATTCAGCCATTTGTTGAACAATTGTGGTACCCATCATCGAAATAGAAGCAGCAGATTCACTAGTAATTACAGCAGTGGTGTCGTCGGCATACTGTGAAAGTGCGCAAGAATTTAATGATAAGGACAAATCATTTACGTAAATTAAGAAAGCGTAGGTTCCAAAATGGACCCTTGCGGAACGCCGCGGTGTACTGGAACTTCAGAAGATAGATAATCTTTAACCAAGCCGTTATAATCTAAAGTTAACGAGACAATTTGACTCCGATGACGGAGATAAGATTTGAAAGTATTTAAAGATGTACCCCTAATAGCGTATGCCTCCATTTTAATTAATAGGATTCGGTGATCTAAAAGATCGAATGCCTTGGACAGATCAAAAAAAATCGCAGATACATTAAGGGCCGATATTTCAGTCATGGTTTAACTTTAAGCTTCGTTTTATTCCCATAGAAACAATAGTTAAGACAATTGTTTCTAAGGGAATAAAACAAAACTTAAAGTTAATCCACAAGTGAAATATCGGCCCTAAGACCTTTATCCAGATTGTCATAGATACATGTTAAGGTATTATAAACTGCATTCTTAATGGAGGAATTGGCAGTGAAGCCAAACTGTTCCTTATTTAATATTGCAAATTTAGCTAAATAGGAAGTTAATCTTTTGTTTAAAACTTTCTCGAATATTTTTCCGATGGAGGGTAGTAGTGAAATTGGACGATAGTTCTTGATGTTAGAACGGCTCTCTTTTTATGGATGGGTTTTACTTTAGCGCATTTCAATTGATCTGGAAAAATACCCTGTGAAAAGCATTTGTTTATTATGTCGGTCAATGGATTAATTATATAACTAGACAATCGCTTTTAGAGCGAACAAGGCACATCGTCGATACCTGCAGAATTTTTGTTTGAAATTTGATCAATTATATCTCGTATTTCATTATTATTAGTAGGATACAAATACATATTATGTTCAAAATTGAACTTTAAGGAACATTCATTATGTGAATAATTAATTTTAGATATTATATTACTGAAGTGATGACTAAATGATTCGGTTAAACTATTTGGATCAGTAATTTTCTGTCCAGTTTCAGAAAGTATTTCAGATTCCATATGTGAATTTAATAGTTGCCTAACAATGGCCCAAGTAGTCTTGGATTTATTGGATGATGGTGAAATGAATCCGGAAATCTTAAGAATATCTTTGTAAGTATAAGATAATTGCTTGAGCACATTGTTTAAAACGTGAAGGAGAACATATTATAGTGTCTTTGTTAACAAAATAAATCTTAAAATTACTTTACTGAAACTCGTTTTGTTTCATCACAGATAGCTGGCATATCCTTGCAATCCTTGCAATGCATTGACTCGTTTTTTTTTTAAACTGAACATAGGAATATTTACATTGTATGTTCAGAGTTAAAAAAAAACTCGTAGTATAAGAGGATATTTTTACACAGCTGTAAGATTTGCTCTATTAGCGACATTTCTTGTTTACTTACTAACACGTTTAATGACATGCGGGACCGTGCCGCTGGCGGGAAAAACAGTGCATGCAGAGAACTGAAATTTATTCGCTGCACTCCCGCTTTTGAGATTTCGAATTGTTGCTGCGGTGTGTATGCTTACATATCCCGCTGTAGAATTAGGTCCCGCGTTGATCCCGTTTCCTCTCCCGCTCCCGCTATCCCGCGTTGGTTTGAGAAGACCTAATTGAGTATTGCCGCGAAAAAATAATGATGCGAACTAAGTCATAAATGTGGCTCGTATAGCATCATAAAACAATTACAGTCGCACAGTAAAATTTAGTTTTCACAAAGTGGAGTTATTCCGTAACTCACAGTGCTGATCAATTGTACCCTCGCTGCTTTGCTTTGATACTGGCATAACTCGAAATATGATAATTTTACAGGAGACGCTTTTAAAAAATGTTCCGAAAGTAAAAATTCTATAATTCTTTTTTGATTTAATTAAATTAATTCATCGCTTGCCCATGCTTGCATTGGCATAATTTTATTAAAACCATAACAATCATCGCGCCGCTGATGAGATGACGCCGACTTAAATTTCCCCGATTCCTAGCTATCACTATACAATCCATTTTTCATCTGTGCACCACAGAAACCTATTAAAAATTCGTGAAATCAAACAAAGTAGACGCCCTCTGGTGGTCAAATTATTGATACCATCAAAAGGGTGAACGACGTTTCGCGAATTGGTTTAATTTTGAAAACAAGCACCAATCGGATTTTCAATTAGGTCGCGAATAGGAAACCAAAAAATTGCGAAGTACAGACACAGTTTTTATTATAAACGAGGAAAAATTTAATTTAAAATTTCGTTTCAAACATTAAAAGGCGACGGGTCACTGCGCGCGAAACTAAGCTAAGCTAAGCGAAACTAAGTTTTTAAAAAATTAGATCCAACGTAATCTTACGCGGACGAGGCAACCGAGCGAAGATAAACATTGTTTTATATCTTTGCTATCCTAACTTCGCTTCCCTTAGCTTTAGTTGCCACGTTCGCGTAAGATTACGTTGGATCTAATTTTCAAAAAACTTAGTTTCGCTTAACTTAGCTTAGTTTCGCGCGCAGTGGCCGCCTGCCTTTATAGTCGCGAGTCGCGCGCAATAAATTTTGGTCGTTATTACTGTCAAAGATTTGTACCTGATCTTTATTTCATTAAAAATAAGAAGATTAGGGCCGTTTTCATAATACAACCACAGAATCTATACAGAAGCATCACTCGAGGCGGCACCTTTGATCTTCCGCACAATCTGCCGATGACCTTGGCCATTTAAATCAGTAGTGCAGTAGAGATACGTGCGTGCTTTGAAAATATTTAGAGATGAGGTGAAAATGGGATTATGATCTACGCTATTATTTTTAAAGCGAGTTCCACTTGTGGCATTGGTGTGCACTCAGAATATCATTAGGTCTGTTTCTGCAGCAGTCCCTGACTGATGCAAAACTGTCAGAACCATGTGTAAATGTTATTCAGTTATAATTGTAAAAATTTTCTCTCGACTCTTACTAGATCGCACTTGGGTAGTTCTCGTTTTACGAAATTTTACTCCGCCAACCGCCATACTTCTTCACAGGCAAATTTATCCATCCTGTATTAACTCGAGGGTAACGCATTCTTTTTTCTCTCTCGCGTTACGCCTTCAAGCAACGCGTCGGCGTCGAAGCAAACGCGCGAGTGTTGCCGAGTGGACACGAAAGACATTTAAACTGGTAGTGCACTTCTTACTCTTTCTAATTATTAATCTCCTTTTCAAGTGACGCTTCTGTTTAGATTAGTATTCTGTGATACAACTTTAAATTTAAAGTGACTTTAACCTATAAAGACACATTAGTTTTCCTATGCTTAAAGTGACTTTAAATTAAAGTCTCCTTTAGCACTATTATGAAAACGGCCCTTGATGTCTTAATTTTGACTATTGGGAATACATTTAATTTTAATTTTAAATTTAATTTATTCTTGAAACTTCTTTGGTAAAAACTAGGATATTTATCTGAATTTTTTTAATTTGTGGAATTAAAACTGACGTGTCATGACGTTTTGATTGACAGTGACGACGACCAAAATTTAATGCTCGCCACTGGTTAAGCTCGAAAAATGGACACACTGTATATGTACACATGTAAAACTAAACATACGCAATTATTGGCTTTCTCGTAAATTTTAGAGCAAAACGTTAAAGGAAAACAGAATTCTAAAATGCACTTAATACATTATTTAAAACTATAAATTTGGCAGCCATTTTCTTTTAAAACGGCAAAAGTGTTCTGGAAAATGCACATAATTTACTAACAATAACTTAGCCATGACTCATAAATATTTATGTTTGTTGAAAGTGACTACTTCAAAAATGCGCAATTTTTACACATCTTAGAAAAGTTCGATTTCTCTTTCCGTTTCGTAATGGAGTATTATACTACGGAAGAGAAAATATTATTTTTAAAATCTTATTATTCGGGAAACTCTTTGAGAGGATTTATACGGAGCGAAAAATATCTTATGCGGATACCATTAGTAGGATTATTAAACATCTTGAAACAACAGGAAGCGTAGGCGAATTATGCGAATTTAAAAAAATATCCTTGAAATAGAAAATGAAATTCACTTTAATAATGTATTAGCAATGGTCAATGAAAATTAAAATTTAAGTTTAAAACACATTAGTCAGAATTTGGGAATTCACCATAAAACAGCTTTTCGTGTACTAAAGACCCAGATACGAAAATTTAAATCGTTTAAATACTACAAACAATCTTTGAAGAGGGCAGATTTCAAAGAATTATGTTTTCTGAAACTATTTGGGAAATATGCAATAATGTTAGAAATCTTTTACAGCGAATACTCCTTTCTGTATTGGAGTACCTACTCAAAATTTATATTAACTGTCCCGAACCGAAGTTAACAACGATTAACGTATGGGCAGGAATTTTAGGAATCGAGTACATTTACACGACGAACCTCTAAAGTAGGTTTTATTACAACCAACGTTACTAAAACCGACGTAAATAGTCGTGTAAATGAGGCATAACATCCATTTTACTAAATCGTTTTACTAATACGGGCGTTATGCCTCATTTACACAATCATTTACGTCGGTTTTAGTAACGTTGGTTGTAATAAAACCTACTTTAAACGTTCGTGTAAACGTACTCATTGGTCCATTTTTTATTGAAAGATCCCTCACCGGTAACAAGTACCTCCAATTGCTGCACTTTGGAAGATCTCGACATAGACCGTGAAATTTAGCTGTAGCATGATGGCTGTTGCCCTGTTCACAGTAGTGCAGTTGTGCGAAACTTTTTAAATGAGACATTTTGTAATCACTGCTAGGGAGAGGAGGTACATACCGTTAACTGGCCGACACGTTTTCCAGATTTATCACCAAATGACTTTTTCTTCTGGGATAATTTAAAAAATAAATTGTATAATTGACAGGATTCCCATGAAAATGTAAAGACGTTAAGAGAAACAATAATTGTCGAATGCGACAGAATATCTCAGTATCAGTTAGCAAACATGAATCAGAAATGTTATGATTAATAAGGATGTTGTTTAGCTGCACATGAAGACCAGTTTGAACACATTATTTAAAAATGTTAATTTGATGTTTTTTTGTATTGTCATAGTCATTGCTAACTGTTAATAAAATGTCAATTTTCCTGAAAACTTTTATTATTTTTGAAAATATCAGTCAAAACTGAAAAAAATAAGTAAGGCTTTAAGTGCTTTTCAGAATTCTGAACAATTTTCTCCTTTACCGTTTTGCCCTAAAATTTACAGGAGAGCTAATATTTATTTTTATTTTTACATGCCATTTCCCTATGTCTGAAAAACGAATCAGCACCGTGTATGTACTACTTTTATTAAATATTGTCAATTTAAAAAATCGAGGAAACATAAAATAAAAATACTTAAAGTACAAAAAAATAATTCTTTCTCCTCCGGAAGGATTTATAATTACAGTGATTTTTTTATTGTATACATGGGTACCGGCTATGTATACTTTTATGAAATACAACACATTAGGTTTGTTCTTCTGTTTTGTACTTCATATACTTTAAACTCCTTTACACTATTTTTCTCACTCCTGCTTACATTTTATTGTACACATTTCACTCTCTCGGAGGCGGTTGGTGCAAAAAGTATAGAAAAGGGCAGAACAAATCGAACAGACTTATTGAGTAGAGAGGGATATGTAGGCAGCCAACATTACACACCACAAAATAATTAATAGACGTTGTTTGTTATTCCTCATAATTGGAAGTCATGTTCACTGAATATCGTTATTCGAATATCAACATTTTTAATGAAACGATTATTTTCAAGTGTTTGTACTAAATTCTTTTAGTATTTTAAATACGGAAGCTATAGATAGATCAAAACGCCCAGTTACTTCTTCTAATGATGCTGTTGGTTTTTCTCAATATCTTCAGTTAATACATTATTGGTTTCAGTTACCTTTTGTGGGAACTTTTTATGCAGCCTTCTGAAGTAAAGTTTCTAATAATATTTTAAATTGTTATAATACAAGAAATAAGTTTTTCTGGATATTTGTCGAAAATAAGTCTCTCACAATTCTCAAGCTACTATTGTTCTGTTAACGTTTGAATTTTTTCGTCTTTGCTATTTACGGTTGTATTAAAAACTCACAATTTTATACCAAACTCACAAAATAAAAACATATTGCTATTAATTTGGCACTAAAAATTTGATTACTGTTTCCACAGCTAACTGTACTTTCCAAAAATTGAAGGTTAAATTCGAAGTTAATGCATAGTTGTTTGCCTATGGATTGCAGTAAAGTAATGCATTGACATGTTCTTTTGAAGTGAAAAATTTCCTGTATACGGTGCGTTAGAAAAATATTTTTTCTACTTTGCGTTCACAATGAACTCATTGTGACACCAAAAACAGTTTCACAATGAAGCTCATTGTGAAACTGTTTTTGGGGAAATTTTAGTCAATTTTTAATTGAAAATATTTATTAGATTCTACAAAATAACTCATTATTTATTTGTTACTTAACAGAATACTCACAATGAAGCTGGATAAGAAAAATTAATAACTTGTTAAAGTGACTTTTGATTAAAACGAAAGGTTTTCAGTGTTGCCACGCATTACAACTAAAATTCCCCATATACCAAGGAGATCAAATTTTTGACAATATTTTTCATTTTTTTGTTCAATAAGTGACGCAAAGTAGAAAAAATACTATATTTTACACGTTTCACAAGAGGCATTGTAACACTCGTTCCGTTGGGGCACTCCGAGCTTGCTACACGCTTCGCTCGTCGTACCCCAACCCCACTCGTGTTACAATAAGCTTTCTTGTGAAACTCGTAAAATAATATACTATTTTGAAATGTGTATTTCCGACGAATATCCTCAGACGAATAAACTGAAACTGTCAATAAACCCCCATGTAAACGTAGTAGGTATTTTTTTAATCCATATTCTTACAGATGTCGCCACTTACGAAGTGACATTTATAACACATAACCTGTTACTAATAATTAACACTGGCATTTTTTATGTATTTCTTAATACAATTATCTTAAAATCAACCAACGATGTCAGAAGACGAAGTGGAAAAGTTCGAGATAACCGACTATGACTTAGAAAACGAATTCAACATAAACAGACCCCGCCGACGACCCACCAAGCATCAACAAATTTATGGTAAACACATGCGTTACTCAAGCTTCACAAACTATCTACTTTGGTTTTTTAACTATTTCTAATTGCAGGTATTTGGGCGGACGAGAGTGATAATGAAGCCGACGCTAGGCCGTCGTTTAAATCCAGTAAACTCCCGAAGAATTATTCAGCCCCTATTGGCTTCGTGGCGGGTGGTGTACAGCAAGCGGGGAAGAAAAAGGAAAAGAATGCTGACGGTACAAAGAAAGAAAGTGATGATTCTGAGAATGAGGGACCATCAACATCGTTCAAAATCAGAAATAGTTCCAGTGATTCTGATGATGAATCTATCAGACGTCGAGGTAAGCATACTAATTGTAGTCCTGTAGTTAAGTGACTTATTAATGTGTTGCGCAACAAATTTTTCTGAATTACATACAGTAGAAGCTTGATAATGTGAACGAATTAAAATCAAGCACATTGACGTTAATCATTTATTTACATTAGCGAGTACTATTTTATAAACGTAAGTATTACAGTGAAAGCTCCCTAGGCGGACACCACCCGTGACCGGCAAACTGTCCGCCTAATAGAGATGCAAATACGTGTAAATTACATAAATGGGGAATTAAAAACTGTCCAGCGAAGATAGGTGTCCGCTTAAGAGAGCTGTCCACTATGGGAGATTTTACTGTATATAAAAAAACTGTAAATAAGGGTTGGTATGATTTAATGTATGATTGAGCGTTCTATTTGATCCCTTGGTATGAATTTGGTGTTCACATTAGCACAATGTTTTTGGTATCGGGTGTTTACATTAACGAGCGTCTACTGTATTTTGTTCAATTAAATACAAACAAAGCGGCAATGTATAATACTACAGTGATGAATTAACGAATGTATGCTCTTTACCGCCTTGTTCGAAATCAATTCGAAATAAATCGAACAAAATATAAAATTCCGTTCCACCTTGTTCGAAATAAATAAAACAAAATATAAAATTCTATTCCTACATATTAATAATATGCACAACTAATTTTTTTACTCTGTGATTACTGAAATGGGCAAAACTGCTATTTCCTAGCAAAACTGCAACAGACAAAGATTTCTGTATTGCTACATAGCTCATACAGTTTACGCTATCCTTGCTGCAGTATTTGTTGCACTTTGAGAAAAGCAGATAGTTAGTTGTCACTGCTTTAAGAAGTAGCAGTTCTGCTCATCATAATGACTACTACATACTTTATATTAATAATAGTTTACCTTTAGTATTATTTATAACATTTTATTCTAATAATGTGTGCAGGAGTTGCACATTCCTAAATTGCAGGTTGATCATAAAGACTACTTTGCACTTTACATTTGTGTTACTACATATTTGGGTTATTTATATAAAAAAAGTTATTGTGACTTGTGACAATAATGCAAAATAAAGAAAATCATCAACAATGATAGAAGAGACGAATCAAATTTTCAATAATTTTTCTTATGTTCAATTTTTATTTATTTAATGTTCTTATTAAAAGAATGAAATATGATTTGGATAGTTCATAGAATTTTTTCTAAGCCGGATCCTTTTTTGTATGAGTTTTTCAAGAGGAAACACTCAGTAAAAAGCGTTCTAAAAATTGTTTAAGCCATCATAATATACAGATTCGGTAAATGTTCAACTTGACATCTTGTTATAATGCGTGCGGCAGAGTACGCACTAGAAAAATAAAGAGAGAAATTTGACTAATCATGCCCATTTGTTTTCGATGCCGGCTACCGCCTGCCCTGCCAGCCTTTGGCAATTAATTCTCTGCAAACCGAATACTAGCAAACTTGCTATGTTCAGTACCCGAATTTCCGATTCTGTATATTTGCCAATTTGTCTTCTCCTTTATAAGAAATATGAAATAAATTTGTTATTATTATTCTCACGACTACTCAAGTATTTTAAAAGCTTTCCTGAGAATGTTTACAATACTATATTGTAATATTTACAATTTTAAACACGCGGCAAAAATTAAGAGGGTTATTCCTTGAGCTGTTTTAAAATTTTTGTGTCCTTAGATGTTTTTCAGAAAGACGCTTTGTTTAGAAGGTACAGGGCGGTAAAGTTTGGATATTTTATAAAATTTAATGTAGCCTAAGTAGCCACTTGAAGACGTTAGTGTACAGGGTTGGACAAATTTGACACTTTTAATAGGAAACATCTATGTTTAGAAGAGTTAGTCAGAAACTGACCTCGGCTCCTGGAGCTCGATTTTTAAGACAAGATTAATGGTGAAGACCGCATTTCGATATCTTGTACCGTTTAGGAGCTACAGGGTGTTTTTCAAAATTCTAAGACTTCTAAAAATCTCTACAACTTTTTTGTTTATGAATATTTTTAATTTCTGTAAAAACTTCTTTAAGGCACTTTTTCATGCAGAATTCATTGCTTCAAATTAATTTTTTCTAGAGTGATCGGTATTTGAAATACAAACAAGAACTTCGATTTTTTATATGGAACATCCCTGGTGTTTTTGAACGAGTTCGGCAATCAATGAGAAGAAGATTGGATACATGCACCTTAGCTGGTGGTAGTCAGTTTCAGCAGTTTTTGTAAATAAGAATCTTGAATCTTTCGAAAAGATTTTATCGCCCTGTATCTTCGAAACAAAGCGTCTTTCCGAAAATCATCCAAGGACACAAAAATCTTAAAATAGCCCAAGGAATAACCCCCTTAATTTTTGACGTGTGTTTAGTAAACACCTGTTTATCTTACGGTATCTAATCATCATTAAATAGGAAAATCTCGAAAACTACTCAAATATACATACTCTTTATTTAAACAAAATCTCATTGAAATTTGGAATCCAATGAATATACAAAATGTTACATTAAAAGAGCTCCACTTTAGTTTTTAACTTGCTTATTTGAAGCTCTATTGTTTTTCTATGAATGCATAGAAAAATTTCAGTCTATGTAAGTTTTGTATTAAATATTCCTCTCTATTTTAAAAAATAAGAAAGTTAAAGTGAGTGAGTAAATTCTCGTTTTGACACTTTGTGCTATGTATTATTATTATCTGAGTCAATGTTACTGATTTTAGCCATAAATAACAGAGAATAATCAAAAATATTTTGAAATTATTTATTTTAAATCTACGCTGACTTTCTTTAGTAAATAATAAGAAGGCATATCAATTTACATATTATTTGAAACACAAAATAAGAATTATTTCATAATTCTGACATAGTAATACTAATAAGTAATATAGCCTTGTTAATTTATTATCACGTATTACAGTATCTTATCTTCAATGTTTCATTTTCATAAATAACATAGCATCATATCCATTGGTTCTTCATGGCTTAAGCAAGTAGTATTCAAACAAATTTGTAGTAGCAATATTCTTTGGACAGATATTAAAGACGCTTGAAATAACGACGTTTCTCTGTTGATATCTTTCTCAGGATAACCTGTCAAAATTTCGAGCATTTTAAAAAGCTATCTAAAGAATAATTATTACAATTATTATGTTTGATTAATTCCAATGAACAGGAAACTACATTAGTTTATTATTTTCACGAAGTATTTCTACTGATTACTTCTTGACACGAATTACAATTACACAATAACAACAATAACATATTAAAACTTAACACTGTTTCTTATACAATGTCGGGATTCATTCAAGCCCTTATCTGTATTAAATGTAATTGTCTGAAGTTTTGTAGTCACTTAACTAATAATAAATCACTGAAATTAACTCTTCCAGCATCGCTGAAGCGATCTGAAGGTTTACTTTGGCCTCGATTATCTCACTTTTTTTAATTTTCTTGAGTTCTTTGCCTTTGATGCCTTTGTTTCGGTAACACCCTGTTTGTGTAATTCTTGTATAAACATTAAAGGATATTTGGCGAACAGTTATTCCGTTCTTATTCCACGATTGTAAAATTGGGCCTAAATGAAATACCATGAGATCAAATAAATTATAATTGGTGAAAGCCATGATAGTTGCAAATTTGAATGACTCTTAAACTTTTTAAATTTTAATATTAAATCTTTCTACTGAAATTATTTGTAAAATTCTAATAAAGGTAAAGTCAAGGTAGTCGACAGGGGCCATGTACATTATGCAAAGAACTTAGAAAACCCAAATCTTACCGCCAATGTCAAATCATAATTTGTATTTCAATGTTCTTAACTCTGTAGCAAAAATAGTGTACACAATTACATATTTTCATATTTACACATAAACGGTTCAGACTTACAATCAATCCTTTTGTATTTAGGATTTGGCAGTCAAAAGTCGAGCACACAATCTGTGGTAACTGAAGTCACACAAGACATCGCAGGTTTAAGAAATAAAAGAACTCCTGTTAATAATACATTAATTAATCAAGGAGTGGGAAATTGGGAAAAACATACTAAAGGCATCGGTGCAAAACTGTTATTGCAAATGGGCTTTCAACCAGGCAAAGGTTTGGGCAAAGATCTTCAAGGTATTCATACCCCTGTTGAGGCCCACCTAAGGAAAGGAAGAGGCGCAATAGGAGCTTATGGACCAGAGAAAGCTGCATCTGTGCCAATAAGAAAGGTTTTTTTATAGTTATTTAGATTTTCAGTTTCTATAATATTAATCACATTATAGGAAAAAGGAGAACCACGTGATGTAGATATTGTGGATGATGAATCCAGATGGAAGAAAAGTGATATGAACAAAAAGAAATCTCGCTATTACTACAGGAGTGTCGATGATGTAATTGAAAAAGGTAAACGTACTGGAGCATATAGAAATTCGGGCCCTGCAAGGTAACAAACTAGAAAATTTCGTCTTTTTTCCCACTTGTTTTATTTTACCGGGAAAATAAGATAAGTACTAATTTAGCCATTTTTTGTAGTGAATTAAGCAAAGTGAAAGTAATAGATATGACAGGCCCGCAACAAAGAGTCTTAAGTGGATATCATGCTTTAAGTGGATTAAAAGCTCCAACCGGGGTTGAAAGATACGAAGACGTCATTCACAAAAAATGCACAAATTTTGCTTTGCCTGAAATTCAACATAATCTAGATGTACTAGTAGATTTATGTGAACAGGTATTCTCTAATAAGTTTTTCTTTGTTAAAAGGAAGTTGCATTAATGGATGTATTGTTTACAGGATATAATACGTATTGACAGAAGCACAAGATATAACCAAGACCATTTGATAACTCTGCGACAAGAAGAACTCACTCTAAAAAGCCTCATCAATAAAGAAGACTGCGTAATCAATAATTTAAATTCTGTTTTGCAAGTAGTCAACAAATTAATGGATCACTCGCAAGGGCTTTCTTTGGGACAAGTTGCTCAAATTTTTAAAGATTTACAGGTTAGATTGCTTTGAAAATACGCATACAGAAAAATATATATGTAACTGTTTATCCAGGAAAATCATTATGAGGAATACTGTCAATATGAACTAGGAGAATTAGCCCCTGGTTTAGTTGGTCCTCTTTTAACATCAGGATTAGCAAGTTGGTCACCATTAACAGCGCCAGCTCAATACAGGGATGTTTTTGACCAGTGGAAGGATATATTAGAAAAACCTAGACAACGTGGGACACTAGAAGGTAATTGTATGGGGATTCAGCCGTATGATAGTCTCTTATGGCACACTTGGGTGCCTGTTATCAGATCATGTGTTAGGTAAGTTACTACATCTAGATGTACAACTGAAATGTTCTCCACTTCGGAAGTTTGGTTTTTTAAATCAAAACTGAAATGTCTGTTAACAATTTATTTTAATACAATACTCTTCTCTTCACATTTATTACAATCCTCTAAAGAAAATTGTGTTGTTGGAGGATGTACGTAGATTCACTTGGTTATCTCATTATCTAGTCTGGATGAAATGGCTCTTCATCAAGTTGTGTTCTTCAAATTGATTGATGGGTGTGTTTTACTTCTTCATGCTAAAAAATTTCGGAAACTTTCATTTTCTTTTGTGTGAATGTGTGAGAAATTTCTTGCTATTTTTTTTGGTTGCAAAGGAGTATTGCAATCTAACATACTCATTAAGCAGTTACTAACACTAGTTATACTTTCAGTTCTTGGAATCCACGTGACTGTGATCCTTTAATTACCCTCTTAGAAATTTGGAAACCGCTACTTTCACAGTGGGTATTGGATAATGTTCTGGACCGATTAGTCATGCCTAAAATAACATCCGAGGTGGCTAAATGGGATCCACTCACAGACACCATACCGATTCACACATGGATTCATCCGTGGATACCACTTTTAGGTAAATGTATTAATTTTGTTAAAGTTAAAATTTTAGTATTCATACAAAAATTATTTATAGATTTTAGGCTGCAGACAAATATATATCCCATGATACAAGAAAAATTAGGGGCTGCACTGGCAAATTGGCATCCATCTGACAGATCTGCAAAATTAATGCTTAAACCCTGGCAAAGAGCACTACCTGAGGGATCTTTTGTTGCTTTCCTTGTAAAACATATTGTGCCGAAATTACAACTCTGTATGCAATCACTTGTCATAAATCCACATCAACAACATTTAGGTAATTTAAATACGTTTATATTATTCTTACCTTTACACCTTTGGGACAGAAACTGAGTAAAAGATGTGCTAGAGACTAAATTTTAAAAAAGCTATGAAACCAAGTCAAAGCCATGTGGATGTGTTGAGCACTACAAAAAGGCTTGAAATCATATACTTCTTACTTAACATTAAATTTTAAAATGAATATTTGAAGATGGGAAGGACTTGGTCCAGACTCAGAAAATTAGACAGTAGTAATCCTTAATTAAAAAGAAAAAATCAAATGTATACTTAGTTGAAAGCTAATTAATATTTTTTTTAATAGATGCTTGGCACTGGGTAATGGATTGGAGTGACATGTTATCTTTGGGAAACCTGACATTAATATTAGATAAATATTTCTTTCCACGCTGGTTGCAAACACTTGCGATGTGGCTAAATCATAATCCGGATTACTCGCAAGTTACAGAATGGTACTCAGGCTGGAAAAGAATGATATCAGATCCACTTTTAGCTCAGCCAACAATTAAAGGTTGGATTCAACTTTCAATATAAACGATATTATTTTTTAATTTGTTTATGTTTGCAGACAATTTCCATAAGGCATTAGAAATGATGAACAGAGCAGTAAGTACCGGCCATCAACCCGGTGCGAAAGAATCTGTTTCATATTTAACAACGATTGAAACTAATGTACCGCCACCTCCACCACCACCGAGAATAGAAGTAAGTACTGCTGCAGTAATTTAAAATGCACTAGACATTTATTTTTTCTAAAAAATTTTAGAGCCTAGCAGAAGCTGTAAGATCTGCAAGCCAAATCCCTCAAGGATTTAAAGATCTTATTGCAAAGCGATGTGAAGAAAGAGGAATTTTGTTTGTTCCAATTCCCAATAAGTATCACGAAGCGAAACAAGTCTATAGGTTAGGCACTAATGGTTTACAGTGTTACATTGACCGCAGCGTTGTCTTTTACACTCACAGTAATTCTTCTACTTGGGTACCCACATCGTTGAACAGATTATTAGACATGGCTTAACGAGGTTAATAAATAAAATAACACTTTGGTTTCAGTAATTTATTTTTACGATTGTGTACATATATAGATATAATAAATAATTTTAATTATTATAATGGTTTATATCATATAAAGCGTGCACATAAAAATGTCAGCATGGTGCATGTAATACAGGATTCAGTTAGAATCACCTTTCATGTCCGGCTTCGTCTCTTCTTCCTTTTTGGCGTTTTCATCATTTTCGTTCTCAGCACTTGCTTCTTCAGCTTCTACAACGTCATCGCCAATTATTATTTCCTCTGGATCAGGCGCCCTTGGAAGAAACTCCACATCTGGATACATTTCTGAAAATATGGCGCGTGCCTGAAAATTTTATTTTTTAATTGAATTTTAGTGTCGGTATAGATTTTACTGCTACCGTTTTAATGGATGCGTCATAATCTAAATCAATATCAGGTCCAGGGCAAATGAATACGTTTTTGGGTAAACCATTTCTTAAATCTGATGCATTCACATCAGGAACTGAATAGTAAAATTCCCAGAGTATTTTCGGACGAGTATCTTGGTTCTCAGTTTCAAATAACTTTTCTTTGCAATCTCTTAAATCGTCTTTTGGGGTGTCCTTTTGTTTTGTAAACATATGGACAATGTCTATAAAAGTTATAATAAATAGATACAATGTTATTTAACTCGATACAAAACAGTGATCCAAGCAACTAATTCTACTGCAAAATGTTATTTAAACAAAATTTTTTGCAAGATTGCTAAAGTTATTTTTATGTTACAATCTAAATTGTAATATTGATTTCTTGTATAATGAATGTTCTTATTGTGCTCAGGTTTCCTAATAAAATTTACAGTATAATTTCACTACTTACATAAACCTTTAGAACACGTTCCTGTTAGAGAACCCAGCTCTATAACGTAACATAAACTTTTTCCGTCTTCCAAAGGAAACAGAAGTAATGTTAAGTGTTCTCTTTCAGCACTCATAATAGACCTTAAGCAATGTTGTTATAAATATACTTTTCTCTACTGATTAGTAAAAAAATTACCTATCAGTTATAAAAGTTGCTCTCGATATATAAGTCTTTTCGATAGATGTTACGTGCTCCTTTGGGCAATATTCTATACCCATGACTAAATTTTTTGCATTGATTCGTTGTTTACCAGAAATGAGAGCTTGAAAATTATTATCTGAGTCAAAGACAAAGCCATTCAATTGTTGATTAAGAGCGTAAACACCACCGAAAACTGCACTCAACCTAAAAAGAAATGTACAGTAACTTCTGTGAGTGAACAATTGGATATGATTAAGTCGTCTTATGATTCACTTTGAGCTAAACAAACCTAGAATAAGCAGTAAGTTAAAACATTATGGGAATTCTTATAATAATACTTTGTGACATAATTAAATAATATGCAAATTTTCCAAGTTATAAATGAATTAAAATATTACAAACAAATAAACAAAAAATTAAAAAGGTACAGTACTCTATATTTTCTATAAACGGAATTAAGCCCAAACCTCTTAATTAATATGATTTACAAAGGAACAAATACAACAGATAAAGAAAATAATAATATGTAAACTTACCTACAGAAGGCTTGACTTAACTCACCACTACCATACATTGAATAGAGTAAAGGAGTTCTCCCAAATCTACCTAAACTATTTAAAAATCTTTTGGTATTTTCAACACCTTCTGAACAGGAAGCATCGTCGCTACACATGGCAATTGCATAAAGCACATAATGAATAAGATTATCAGTCAATTTTTTCTCCTTTAAGTAAGTACGGAATGTTTTATTTTCATAACCTGAAATAATCAATAAAGAACTGTAATTAAAATGTCATTTAAACATCGGCTTAGATTCAGTCAGAAAGTCAATTTTCTTTCCAGTTTCGCTCTATTTAAGAAATTCAGGGCCATATTAAGTTAAGAGTCAGTCATGGATAAAATTAATTGTTTTAAGTTTTCACTATTAAATTCTTCACTTGATTACCATTATTATTCACAAATTAATATCCTCAAAATTCCATTACCTTTAAACTCATTTTCATCACCATCCATGCAAGATGTAAGCAATTTCATAAGCATGCGTTTTTCTATAACAGTAACTTTAGTATTTGAAAATACATCAGATCTTGAACAAGGTACGACTTCCAACTGCCCATTAAGCCAAGTCAAAATACGACTAACAGTGCGGTATTCCGAGTACCTTGCTATATTAGAGGATATTAAAAGCTCTACGAAATCTCCTCTGGCAAATTGCAGCTGCAAATATTTTAGTTATTAACTATATTAATACAAATTCAATGAAATTACTTTAGGGGCAATATCAATATTAAATTTCCTGGCATCTTTCAGGAGGGCTTCTTTACTCCACTCTACACTTTCCTTTTCTTTTTCATTTGCTTCTACAATAATATTTTCAGTTGCTTCTTCAGATGTTTCGATGGCATTTGATGAGTCAATCTCTAATTCTATTTTACTAAAAAGAATAATCATTGGGTGAAATTTTTGAAAAAGAAAAACTGAAAATTATTTTGAAAAATATTTCATGATATGTTTTATTTTCTTGAATACAATTTTAAAGCCAGATCTGGTCTTTTGCCTTTTGCTGTTTTAATACTGAGGATCCCAGTTAGAAATCTGTTTATTATAGAGCCAGATTTGGTCTGATGTAATAAACAGATTTATAATTGGAATCCTCAATATCCAACTGAGTGTCCTAATAGTTACAGTAATCACTATTGAACTGCCATAAAAATCAATTTAAAATTGGAATACTATAAAACTCCACATTGCAACTGGCAATCAATAAATTTTGCATTACATCTTTGTGTAATAGAAAAAGAAAGAACTTTATAAAGAATAAAATTGTCAGAACAAAAAAAAGACTTACTCTGGTATATTCCATTTTTGCGATGCATGATTAATATTAAACAAATTATTACCAATTTGACTTATCTTTTCACCAGCATTTAATGCAACGGCCTCATTTAAACTAACGTTACCAACACATTCGCAAGATTCTGTGCACAACTTCTCGATTGCTTCTAAATTAAAAGAAGCCCACAAACCACCGTAATAATCCTTACTGTAAAAACGGTTATAAAGTTAAAGCAAGTGACTGCAAAGTTTTGTTGTTACCTGTCTATATGCAGAACCGTCTTTCCGATTCTGCTAGCAGCTGCAGAGACAATAGATTCAACTATACCTACAATATTTTACATTTAATCTACTTGCAGCTATAATACAAATATTAACCTGTTCCTACTACTATTAAATCAAACTCTGTAGGTAATTCGTATTCCATTTTTTTAACTTGTTTTTATCTCAAACTTAAAACTCCAGACCCATTATCAAAGCCACTCCTGCGTTTCCAGTTTTGGTTTTCTTTTGACAACTAACTAACTTTGACGTTGACAATTTGCACGATCACAACAGAACTCTATTTTACCCTGATTTTACCTATTCACGGCCTACAAAGCTGGGTTGCGTTCGAGAACTATACCATCGAGTGCATTTTGGACGCGTATCGCATCTTTCTCATTCATAATTTTTAACCTATTTTACATGTCGCTCTTCTATTTCAGGAAGTCTTATAGCGTTTTCGATTGAAGCGCACTGAGTGCACACTCAGAATATTCTCAAGTTAATTGCGTTCGTTTTACCATTTTTACTTCAAAATCAAAACTCATAGCGTTTTCGACTGACTGCTCTAGTGCGCACTTCATCTCGTGTTATTACATGAGGTTAAAAGAAAATGCAAATACACTGAATGCAACCGGTGCATGTGAATCGAAAGCGCTATCAGAGTTACTCAACGTTGCTCAGTAACCTTGAAAACTGAGTTTTTTACCGGTTCGCTGTTAAGATTTTGTGAGAAAATCTCATTCCCCGCACCGATCAAATAAGATCAAATAGAGTTAGGTTAGAATGCATGCGTATGTAATGGCTGAATGTCTAATTTAACATTTGCGCGATATGAGTGGAAATAGCTTGTTTTTTAGGGATGTTTTAACTCGGCAAATCTCATCTCACTTATGATATTTATTGATGTGAGTCGAATGTAAAACGAACAAACCTAATGTTTTAACCTCATGTAATGAAACGAGATGGAGATACTCTAAGTGCGCAACTAGTACACATAATACACGCCAATCGAAAACACTATTACATTTACATTAGCTGCTTTCCCGTTACCCACTTTGTGCACGCAAACAAGGTTAAAAGCCTAAAAATGCGCGAAGCGCACTTTCCAGTTGACGTTTCGATGTTCGCGTTTTACGCACAATATGTCCTTCCCCTGCCCCCTCAAGCATCACCTATAATTCTTGTGCTCGAAGCACATGTTCCCCCATCTTGAATTCTGCCCTGATACGGTGTCTACAAGATGAGTTTTAATTGACAAAAATGACTATTTTTCAAAAGTTCAAACCATGCTCTCTGACAATAATACATATACGTATGTATTAATTCTACGGAATTAAACAACGAGCCCACAGAAAATTGCCAACGTAAAACTTTCAATATTATTAATAAGTTAGAAAAATCTGTTGAAATTAGTAATAATATTGCTAAATCTCTTAAAGTACAGCATCCCACATTTCCTAAATTATACTGCATTCCAAAAATTCACAAACCTAACACACCTCTTCGGCCAATAGTTTCTACTATAGGTTGTTCTCTATATTTCTTATCAAAATTTGTTTCAAAAATTTTTACTCAAGTTACTAGTAAATCAGAATACTTTATAAAAAATTCTTATGAACTTGTAGATAAATTGAAAAACATAGATATACCAAATAACTGTATTATAATTTCCTTAGATGTTGTTTCTTTGTTTACTAACATTCCAAAAGAGTTAGCTTTAAAAAGCATTAATGATAGGTAGAATTTTTTTTTGAAATTGTTACTTTATGTTTTGAAACATCTTATTTCGCTTTCTATGATAAATTTTATAAACAGATTTTCGGTACAGCAATGGGTTCTCCTTTATCGCCTGCTTTAGCTGAAATTGTCATGCAGGAACTAGAAAAAAGTGTCATTAACTCATTACATGCTCATTACCTTTCAATTTAACTGTATATTTTCGTTACGTGGATGATATTTTATTGATTTTGCCTTCAGATAAAGTAGACTTTGTTTTAAGTAGATTTAACTCTTTTCATAATAGATTACAATTTACAATAGAAAAAGAAATTAACAATTCACTAAGTTTTAAACAGTATGGCGGCTTTTTTTGACACCAACGTTTAAGTGATGCTACTGGGTAATTACTTATACTGTGGTAATTATTTCAGTTTTCTTGCTTTTAATACGCTTTTTTGTTCTTATTTTATACATATTTCAAATTAATGAATGTCGTAATTTTTTATAAATAAACAAGAAATAAAATAAATGTATTTGTATGAAACCATAAATATGTTTGGTAAAACTGCACTTTAGGTTCCTAAATTTCAATGTCATTTTGCGCATGTGCAGAAGTGCCCGATACGCGTGCAATGTTGCCATATCTATTGTGTTTCATTTTAAGCTATACCTACATAATTTTAAATAAAACAAACAACATAAAGCAATTCATAAAATTTCCTATTTATTATTTAGTTATACTGGATACTGTTGTGTAATGCAAAATAAATAATTAGGAAATGGATTTTCCTTGAACTTCTCCCTCCACAAGAACTCATTCAAGTAGGAGGGAAACAGCTCCCGGGACGTTATGTACAGTTTAAAATGAAACACATTAGATATGGCAACATCGCACGCGTATCTGAAACTTCTGCACATGCGCAAAACGACATTGAAATTTAGGAACCTAAAGTGCAGTTTTACCATATGTTTTTATCTTGAAGTGAATTGTGGAAACCGTTTGTGAATTTTTATTTCTGATTCTAGCGATATTTCACTCTAAGCGATTGGCGACGCTGAATATTGGTATTACTGATTTATTTACAAGTCATCGCCAGTCATCGCAGATCGCAAGTCGAAAACAAAACGTCAATTCATAATTATTGTACATTAATTTTGAAACAGATTCTGCTGTTCCTGCTTCAAGATGGTAAATAAATTATGATATTTATAAGTATTAATTAAACATTACAAATTTTCTCTAAAACTTATATTACGAATTAATAAATATTTTTTGCTTTATATTGACTTGCGATATTGAGGTTATGTTGTAACGTTTTTTCTTGTAGAGTTTTGGATTGCCCTCCATAAAACACAAGCCGGAAGGTGCTGCAAATGTTAATATTTATCAAAATTCATTTGAAATACCAGATTTAATGACAAATGGTACTGTTTCATCTCAAAAGAGCTTGGAAATTAAACACCCTCTAATGGAATCCGAGCAAAATGTATTAAGTTATTGTCAGTTTAAAATTTTTTTTTTACTAAAAATTATATTTTCAGTATTTTAAGAGACGTCAAGATTTAAATATGGTTATGCTGCGCAACACGCAGGGACTACATGCGCCACTAAAAATAGCAATGGAGCAAAAAGCAGTCAAGCAAATAGGACATTTGCCATTTCTACCGTCTTCAAATATCATGTGGGATGTGTTAACGGGCCGTGACATTGAAATTGGACCAGAAGATGTATTTGGCACACCAGAGTTTAGGGAAATTAGCGGTCAGCCACATGCTATGGTTGAGAGATCATTAGGTTTATTGTAAACATTAAAATTGATATAAGTTATTTTGATGGACATTTGTGTGTGTTTCAATATATTTCACGTGTAAAATTTTGCGATTGCTTGTTTTTACTGTTTTTATTATTTTTTGAAAACTTTACATAAACAGGTACATTGGTGAATTGTTGCATATAATGATTGAAACAATAGCACTCGATTAAGTGCCTTATTATTAATCTTTACAATTGTTTGATAATGTGTAAAATTCTTAATTTACCAATCTTCTTAACTTCTTCAATGGCGATCTTCAGTTCAATATCAGCCTCATTTTCTAGCCTGGATTCCATGGATTTAAGTATTGTTTGAATAGTGTTCTCTCTTGCACATATTACAAAAGGATAGCCAAATTTGTTTCTGTACCTAAAAAAATTATTAATTCAATACTCTACAGTCATGAAAGCTATTTTTCAGAAGTGGATGAATTATTTGGTACTTGTAGTGATGTTTAAATTCACATTTGAAATGCAAACAGAAGTTGCATTTGTCTCAAACAATTTTGTTTAAAAATTTCATATTCTAGCAACTGACGGCTTCAATTAAATCAAAATGTAAAAGATATTTTATTTCATATTTGTATTGTAACTTTCTTTCCCGTGGTTTGCTGTCCCTTACAAAAACATTTTTGCATATACAGACTGTTCAAAAGAAGTTTTCCATTATAACAATCTCACTTATTATTAAAGTTACAATGATGGTTAAACGGAAAAACTTTTCTAGACTTTGTTAAAGGTGGCTCAGCAGGTTTAAAATATATCTACACTTTCTTGCACAAAAACCGAAAGCAGCCATATTTTTTGAAAAATTTTTTTGTCGAAAAGAAGCCTCGAGTCACTATAAATTGTAGGCTAAATTTCCAAATCTATTTATTGATTAATCATCACAGTAACAAAGTTGACTAAAGTTGACTAGTTCACATGTTTCGAAACAAATTCCATTATCAAAACTAAAGTTTAGAAATGGCTACGCTTGCGGACTCGACTTAAATAGTTTTGATAATGAAATTTGTTCCGAAACGTCAATTAGTCAACTTTAGTCAACTTTGTTACTGTGATGATTGATCAATAAATAGATTTGGAAATTTAATCTACAATTTATAGTGACTCGAGGCTTCTTCTCGACAAAAATTTTTTTCAAAATTTAAAGAGTCACTAATATCATGGATAATCCTTTAGCCATATTTTTATTTGATTAACCCCCTATTTTTTTATGCATTGCCGGAATTTTTTCCAAATGGACTTAACAATAAACATTGGAAAATAAGAGAGAACATTTTTTTTTATACACAATAAACAAAAATTTTCTATTCAGTATAGTAGGTAAATGATAATTACCTTTCATTGAGTTCATTTAAAGTGTGTTTATTGTCATTTGCAATTTGGTCTAATCCTGCACTGGCTTGTTCTTCCTTTGATTCTTCTGTTAAATTTCCCACTTCTGCTAATTTTCCAGCAAGGTCTGGATGAAATTGCAAAATTTTTTCCTTTTCTGAAAATAAGAATATAACAAATGAAATGTTTAAAGAGAAAACTACACAAAATGGTTTTTGGAAAATTTAAATGTATCGGATGTACAATTTTAACGGTTCACCTTAAAGGTGCAGATAGACATGCGAGAAAACTTGCGCGAGTTACTGTCCGACACTGATGTCGCTGATATAAATAGAGTTGCGAGTCGAGTAACTTACGCGAAATTTGTCGCAAGTAACTCTCGACATCAGTGTCAGACAGTAACTCGCGCAAATTTTCTCGCATGTCTATCTGCACCTTAATAATCGATAATTTTAAGAACTTGTATACATATAGTCTATCTCCTTTTAACTTTCGTGAAACAGCCTTACAACTTGTAGACGAAGGTCACGTTGTATTCTTAACTCAGATTGATCCGATCGGCATGTAATAAAAAAATAAACTGTGTGGTTGTCAAACTAGTATGTACAGGATGGGCCAAATGTAACAACTTAATAGGAAACACCTGTTTTTAGAAGAGTTAGACAAAAACTGACCTCGGCTCCTGAAGCTCGATTGTTAAGACAAAATTAATGGTGAGGATCGCATTTCGATATCTTGTACCGCTTACGAGCTACAGGTGTTTTTCAAAATTCTACGATTTCTAAAAACCTCTATAACTTTTTTGTTTATGAACATTTTTGAGTTCTGTAAAAACTCTTCTAAGGAACTTTTCCATGTAGAATTCATTACTTCAAATTACTTTTTTCTGAAATACTCCATGTTTGAGATATAAGCAAGAACTTTGATTTTTTATATGGAACAGCCTATATATTTTTACATTTTTTGAAAAGAGCATACAATTCTATTTACAAAAATATAAAACTCTTGATATTTTATTCAAATAGTTATTGAGATATAGAGCTTTCAACTTTTAATTAAATTTTAATTGTTATTGCAGCATTCAAGTGAAACTGTTTTTGGGGAAATTTTAGTCAATTTTTAATTGAAAATATTTAATAGATTTTACAAAATAACTCATTATTTATTTGTTACTTAACAGAATACTCACAATGAAGCTGGATAAAACAAATTAATAACTGGTTAATGTGACTTTTGATTAAAACGAAATGTTTTCAGTGTTGCCACGCATTACAGCTAAAATTCCCCATAAACTAAGGAGATCAAATTTTTGACAGTATTTTTCATATTTTTGTTCAATAAGTGACGCAAAGTAGAAAAAATAGTATATTATACACGTTTCACAAGAGGTATTGTAACACTCGTTCCGTTGGGGCACTCCTAGCTCGCTACGCTTCGTTAGTCATACCCCAACCCCACTCGTGTTACAATAAGCCTTCTTGTGAAACTTGTATAATAATATACTATTTCGCCTAGCATATGTGAAAGTAACTCATATTAACCCTAAAAATGTGACGGCAAGTAATGTTTATCTGCCCTTGGGCTGCTAAACTCATAACAACGCGATTTTATAGTTCGTAACCTAGAGACACATTGACTTTCATTTGCGCGCTTTGACATTTCACAGAATTTTTCATTAAACGTCAGTTTTAAACAAAGTTTGAACTTGATTTAGAGCTAGGCGAAAAATAGTTGTGTGACACATGCAGAAACGCATTAGCAGCCCTTAGCTTCGCTTCGCTCGCTCGTGCAGCTCATAGCGGCGGGCTCACTTTCTGCCCTTGTGACGCAATATACTATTTTTAAAGATTCAAAGTGCTATGAAAAAATATTGCTTTCTGATTAATAAATATAACGCAATTATTACGAATAGAGGCTAATTTAACTGAAATTGCACAAAAATTTCATTGTGTTCAAATTCTCGACCATTTTGTTCTAAACATAAACGGCACCTTTTTTTTGAGCTTAGTTCACCAATTCAAAGGCAGGTAGTCGTTCATTTTTCTTAATCGATAAGGTCAGAATCCTTCTTTCTTTAAAATTCGTCTTGCAGAAGTTCTTGCTAAGATGTTTGCTCCGACTGGCGTGGATTATTTTTGATTTCTCTCAAAACTATGACGTCCTCTAATTCTTTATTTCTGATTTGAGATTCATAATTTTTGAGTTTTGGCAGTGTAAATTTATTAAATTGTTTTTAAATCTCAAGAAAATATCTCAGAAGGATTGTCCTTTTTCAGGATACCACTCATGGTAAAAATTAATTGCTCCTTCTGCGCTTCCACCAACTTCTATAAAACATTTTAACATCTAATAAACGGCGAGCAAATAAAAATCAGATTAGAGTGGACGGTACAGAGAAAATGAATATCTGTGATTAAATAAAAGTCAATAAATTTGACAGTCCCTGAATGTATTTACATTAATTAATTCAGATAAAGGCACGCACGAATTTTTAAATAAAATCCATTTTACATTTTACTTTACGCACTAGTGCGTCAAAAGTAACACTTTACAAACTAAAATTAACCTTTAAAATATCTACTTTACGCATGGTTGTAGAAAAAACTATTTGAATTAAATATCAAGCGTTTTATATTTTTGTAAATGAAACTCTATACTCTTTTCAAAAACGTAAAAGTCTATGGTGTTCCCATGTTCCATATAAAAAAATCAAGGTTCTTGCTTATATCTATAATATCGAGCAAAAAGTAATTTGAAGCAATGAATTCTGCATGAAAAAGTTTCTTAAAAGAGTTTTTACAGGAATCAAAAATTTTCATAAATAAAAAAGTTACAGAGGTTTTTAGAAATCGTAGAATTTTGAAAAACAGCCTGTAGCTCCTAAGCGATACAAGATATCGAAATGCGGTCTTCACCATTAATTTTGTCTTAAAAATCTAGCTCCAGAAGCCAAGGTCAGTTTTTGTCTAACTTCTAAAAACAGGTGTTTCCTATTAAAAGTGTCAAATTTGGCCCACCTGTACAACCGTATTGTTTTTAAATAGTAATAGATATTTTTTTCTCTTTGTAACCGTACCAAAACTTTCTAAATGATGGAGACTGAAGAAGTAAACTAATTTGATTTTTAGTGAAGGACTCCATGCTGTTGTAGATTTGATTTTTTAAACTAATTTGTATATTTGGGCTCTGATAAAAAATAAGAGCGAAGAAGGAAAGCAGGTTGACATAAGAATAACGAAAGCTAAAAATGGAAAGGTGCAATGAATTACGTTATAAGATCAAAATATTTAAAACAAAAATCATAAAAATAACAATACACCTAAACGTCATTTTTTTAATGTTTGTAATATGTATGCTAATTTGATCAAAATGAGATAAGAATACGTGACCTCCGACTGAAAGTGGCAAATCTGTTTTACGAAAGTTAAAAGGAGATAGCTAAGTATATAAGAGTTCTTAAAATTATTATGGATCAGCGTATATTAAAAAAATGACGTAGGTATGTAAGACAATACTTATCTTGAATAAAAAAAAAATAGAAGACAAGATAGATGGGAAAGGAAATTTCTGAGAAGATCATTTGTGAAAAAATACCTAAGAAAACTAATAATGAGCTACTTATATGAAATATGTGAAAAAAATAAAGTTAGCAATATATATAGTTAGAGGAAGAAGATTGCATAATTTTAAAAGTTAGGTACTAACACACTAATCCGAAGTATAAATCTAATGCATTTTTAGCAACGTGTTTTTAACAGAAAATTACGTTTACTAGTTGAAGTTTTGATTAATCATCATCATCATCATAAAATTTTTGTTATACGAGTAGTGGTTTTTACTCTTAAGGAAACATACATTTACAAAATAATTTTAAATTCGATGCAATTCAAATAAACTTACAGAAATCCAAAAGTCAATAAAATTCTAATCAAGACGAAACGAAACAAGAACAACATCAAAAGGCAACATCAAAAGATACGAAATCAGAAGAAAAATGTAGATATATATCACTTACAAAATTGAAACAAATTAAATAAAATATGATGATTTGTGTGTTAGTTAGTATTGCACTTAAGGTATTACACAGTTTTTTTTATTTTTCGAAATGTGTACTAAAATTCTGGGACTTTTTTTCTGTATTAATCAATTTTGTATTTCTGTTAATAATTAAAATAACTTGCATTCCTTTTCTTTTGACAAAATCACTAATACTTGTCCAGGCTGCTTTCTGAGAAGAGAATGGCATTATGCTATTATGAAGTAATGATATTTTGGTAATTCGAGGAAACCAAAGTTCTTATTAAACTCGACCAACCAAGATTTAAATTTAAAATAATAAGGTAATATTTGCTTAATTTCTTGAAGTGAACTGAAGGCATCGGTGCAAAAATGAGATAATTTCACACAGAATATTTTTAGAATTTCCTAAATGTCGGCTACTTAATGAATTTAACAACTATCATCTCTAAAAGCAATACAGGGTTATTCATCCCATAACGTTCATTAAAAGTCTTCAAGGAAGAAATTTAGATTGAAATTTGAAATTTACGGAGAAGAGATACCTCGAAATGATCTTTACAAATAAAATAAAATTGACTTCCCGTCACTTCCGGTTATACCAGAAGTCCTTATCAACTCGCTTATTTTAAATAGGATGCTACATTTTTTATCACGTTCTTGAATTCTACATGTAAACATTTGTAAAACTGTGATACATTTCCCCGTCTCCAAATTACATCATTTTTGAGATATTTTAAGTTTTCTTAGAAATCTGGATTCTGCAACCTGATTTTCAAAAAATCATATCACAGCTATTATTGAAGCAATTTTATTTGTAGTTGAGGCTTTAAGGTTTATAGAAATTTCATCTATTAAGTTACAGGGTGTCTAAAATATACCACTCCACTAGAAGATATTCAAACACAGAAGAATACTTGTTTTCGAATGGAATGATTAATATTTTAATTAAATCAAAACTATCTCACAACTCAAAAACTGTTGAAGATAGAAGAAATGTAATGCTATAGTTGTAGCATCATAATGCCAAATCACGTGCTTTCTGAAGGAGAGAAGGGTTTTGCAATCGCAAAATTAGAAGACTGTTGGTCGCTACTTTTATCCTGTTATTTCAATAATTCTAATACATACTTTACTAGCTTTCTGTTTTAAGGTCCGAATAATACATAATTTCAGATTCACTATAGAAAAATGTTATAAAAAAGACAGGAAGGAAAAAATTAGTTTCTTGTCTCCAGAAATATTTTAACATTTGCAGGTGGCTTCAATTATGATAATAACATCGTATTTATCTTATGGTATTTTGTTTATAATTAATTATGTTTCACATGTATATACTTACCGTTTTTGTTAAGACCATCTAAATAAGTATTAACCGACTGGCAGATGTCTTCAGCAGTGTGGAAAGGTCTGTTCTTTAATATACCTATGGCAGCCGTTGGATAATGTTCGACGATGTTCCCAAATATTTTAATAAATCGATCGCTAGGTAAGTTATTCACTTCGCCAATCGTCAACTTCACCGAGTTCATTTTAGCACCACATTTGGGCTTAAAACATCGTTCAAGTAACTTTTACTAGCCAAGAGCAGATAAGAAGAAGACTGGAAGTTTTATTTTAACCGCTCCTGTGACCCCTTGTGATAATAAGTATAACCTTTACAAGAAATTTTTAAATAATGTTTAAGATATAAAAATAAATGTGATGTAAATATTTACATAATTTCACTTTACTTTTATTATGAATCGACTTTATAATCTGTAAGTGACTGTGTTTTTCCTGTAGAGATGAAAACAAAAACACAAAATTCATTTGAACATATTATGTATACTATAATTATTGGAACCATTTCCTTCCTCTGAGAAAACAGGAAACATTTTTGCATGCTAAAATATATTTATTTATATAGTTAAATAATGCAATAAATATTTCAAATTTTCAATGTAATAAGGAATACAACATACAGGCTGTTTCAAATTCGACCCTCACCATTGGGATCTCGCTTATTTGAAAAGGTAGACAGTAGGTTTAAATTTGGCAAAGTTGCTAAATTTATGAGCATTAATAATCCACAGAGAATTTCTATGTTAACTCTTACTCGAAATAATTGTAAAAAATGAAAAATTGTCATTTTCTTATTTTTCCTCTATCTTCTTTATTTGAAGAGATATCAAAAAAATAAAAGTATTTTCTTAAGACACTTTTGAATTCTCTACACACTGATGAATACCATTTTCCTATAACACGTTTCGTCAAATTGATATCATCATCAAGTTCATTTTTTCTTATGGGCGCCATATTGAAATTTAGTCGCAAAATAATCTACTCTTCCTGACGATTACGGCAATATAGCACATGTTATCAAAATTATTTAAAATAATGTCAGAATTAAAAATGTTTTATATGATATAAGAAAAGTTGTTGTTAACAGAAGGTATCTTTATAATTAACAGAACTTTGGAATCAAATCAAAATCAATCTCTTTGATGTAGGCACTGCAATAAGATAAGAAAAACAGAATATGTATGTTACGTGTGTTTTATTCGTACAACAGAAAAGCAAACTGTACCTTGGAACCTACTCAGAGAACAAACAGCTTGGAACAATACTTTTACAATTAGACAAAAATATTGAAGAGCAGAATACGTACCTACTCTTTATAGTAACAAAAATTTAGAACTAAATTGAAGAAATAATAATAACACGAATAAATAAAGGCACTCAAAATAAGATATTTGCATTAAATGTTCAAACAAATTTCCATTTTGATTTATCCATAATTGCGTTCATTTGCTTAAACTTAATGCAGCTCTTTGAATATTCAAAATACAATTCACTTCCCGTGTTTGTGTAGCACGAATATAAGGCATGTAACATCTCGTTTTTCTTCATTGCTAAACATTACGCTATTGTTATTATGTTAATATTTAGCAACAACTATGTATTAATATGACAGATTATACTGTTTTTGATCTTTTGATCCTTCCATTAATTGCCAATTGTCTAGTCTCACAAAAATAAAATTTAATTTTGACCTTATATTAAAGAATTTTGATAACATGGGCTATATTGGCGTAATCGGTAGGAAGGAGAGATTCCTCTGCGACTAAATTTCAATATGGCGCCCATAAGAAAAAATGAACTTGATGATGATATCAAATTGACGAAACATGTTATAGCAAAATGGTATTCATCAGTGTGTAGAGAAATCAAAAGTGTCTCAAGAAAGTACTTTTATTTTTTTGATATCTCTTCAAATAAAGAAGATAGAGGAAAAATAAGAAAATGACAACTTTTCATTTTTTACAATTATTTCGAATAAGAGTTAACATAGAAATTATTTCTCTCCGGATTATTAATGCTCATAAAATTTAGCAACTTTGCCAAATTTAAACCTATCGTCTATCTCTTCAAATAAACGAGATCCCAATGGTGAGGGTCGAATTTGAAATAGCCTGTATGTTGTATTCCTTATTATATGAAAATTTGAAATATTTATTGCATTATTTAACTATACACTGCGTTCGTAAAGTATGGAATAAATTCATTTTCTACAAAATAAACGATTTTTATGTAAAATCCTGAAACAGGTCGATTTTTAATTAAAAAATGACACTATTTTAGTGGAATTTTGTATCTCCCCCTCCAACCCCTTCCGAGTGACAGTTGCCCCTTTAAAATTTTTAAATGGAATGGGGGGTCATGTGATACCTCATCTGGAAGAGCTTTTCATTCTCTATTCACTAGTATAAGAATTTTTTTTAAATTCTTATTTTTTCTAAAAAGAATAATATATTTTAAAATCAACACACAAAATTTTAAAATGAAATAATTTAAATGAAATGTTCGAACTGGAAACCGTTTGATTCATGACAATAGTACAAACGTTGCTGACGTTCATCTAAAACATTTCATTTCCAGGATAATTTGATTAATTCCAAATTTTGTAAATTTTTTAAAAATTCTTTATGAAAACGAGTAGAAACTGTAGATATTAATGTATGTAATCAAGGTAGAAGTAAAAGTAATAACACCAATATCAAAGAAACTGGTCAAAATGTCCTCCTCCTACCTCTTGACAATAATCAAGACGAAATTCAAACTCGTGCAAAACATTGTCGATTATTTCCGGACTGATTCCTCGTATTTCATTTCTTATTTTATCTTTTAGTTCTTCAAGACTGTTTGGTTTAGTTCTGGAGACTTTACTTTTTAGAAATCCCAATAAAAAGAAATCGAGGTGTTAGATCAGGAGATCCAGCCAGCAACTCAATTGCCTCCCTTCGACCAATCCATCTACTGGGGAAAACGTCATCCAAATAATCCATTTTAAAATTTTGTGTGTTGATTTTAAAATGTATTATTCTTTTAAGAAAAAATAGGAATAAAAAAAATTCTTATACTACTGAATAGAGAATGAAAAGCCCTCTCAAGTGAGGTATCACATGTCCCCCCATTCCATTTAAAAATTTTAAAGGGGCAACTGTCACTCGGAGGGGGTTCGAGGGGGAGATGCAAAATTCCACTAAAATAGTGTCATTTTTTAATTAAAAATCGACCTGTTTCAGGATTTGACATAAAAATCGTTTATTTCGTAGAAAATGAATTTATTCCATACTTTACGAACGCAGTGTATAAATAAATATAATTTAGACTATAAATATAACTTAGAATGTTTCCTGTTTTCTCAGAGGAAGGAAATGGTTCCAATAGTTATAGTAAATTTAATTATTTAATTGGCACATCCACTTACATAAGTCGAATAATAAATTAAAGTCGGATAATTCAGAATTTGATAAATTATTTTTACTTTGATCTAATTTGAACTAAATTAAATACGAGGGACGTCCAATTTCCAGCCGGGAGTTAAATTTAAAACATTAACATTAAAAAGATGATTTTTTTTTCATTACACAGTTTCATTCTTCTTTCTCAATGCACTTCTGTTATATTTCTTTGGCATTTTTCACGATTTAAGTGGTTAACACCTTTTATAATATGTATGTTGGTTTTATTCACAACAAAAGAGGAATGTGGAGCTCAATTATGTTTAGTCCTCATTTTTGAAAGTTTCACATCAATCGTACACTTCCGACTTCGACAGATATGTTTCAACACCAAAAAAAGATTTGCTTAAAATTTGTGTTTCATAATAATACCTTCTCGAATCGAAAACTTTCTGATAACTCTTAGCGCAACAGAACTTGAAGCATCTATGTTTAACAAAAATGATTTTGTTAAAGAAACAAATCTAGGGTAACAACAATATAAGTATCAAACTAGGAAACAAGTGCTGTTATTTTCTAGCAGTTACGATTTATGTTAGAAATTGAACATCCTTCGTATTGAACAATAAAGGTTAAAAATATTGAATTATGTTTTAATTTAACACATGAATGAATTAAAAATAAATCAATAAATTTTATTCTGATTTTAACATTACGCTTTTGTTGACTAGACTCAATTGAGCAAAACGTTTTGCTTCAATATTCTTCTTTTTAGCGATGATTTAACCATTACCATTGTTTTCATAAAAATGTTTCTTTTGATTTAATTTATAAAAAATGGTATTTTTGTTAGTTTGTAATAGTAAGTTCAAGTTACTAAAAAAAAAAAATTCAAATTCACTAGACAAATAACAAGCGAGGACAATAAATATATACTTAGGTATACAGTGCAATTAATAAAATGCGTAGACCAAAAGTATGCATTTAATTAAAGAATATAATATAAAATAATGTAATGTAAATATTATTTTTTCACAAGAAACTATATTTACTGTTGAACAAAAAAATAAACGGAAACAATTTCTTTTTTATTTATTAAAAGTGTAATGGAACAAAACTTGTTTTTTAAAACGTTTTTCAGTACAGCAGGTTATTGGTTCCACTAACTTTGTCTGATTGCATCAATTCTATATTCTATATTTTCCAAGTTTTCAGCCAAATTTTAAATTGAAAAAATTGGTATTGAAAAGTACTTCCTAATTAGTTATAAATTTATTTTATCGACCGGTTTCGATAAGTGTTCTTATCTTCATCAGGCAACTAAGGTCGAGAATAAAAAACAAAATAATGAAATCAGCATCACTGGCGAGAAGTAGAAAAAAAATTTAAATGATCAACTAAATGTGACTATTATTGAGACACTAATATTTACGTAGTAATCTATGGAAAAAAAAGTATGTTGTTGAATGTAAATTTTTCATCAAAAAAGAACCAGCATGGCATTCTGATTACGGGTAGTAATCAGCTCTACCACACAATTTTGTGTGTTACATGAAAATGCTGAGTTTACTTTGATTGACATTCGAACTGATTCTAGTAAAACATTTTCCCAAAAATCAGACGTAAAGAGTTTTTCCTATATTGTGACAACAGACATCGTGAAATTCAAATTTGTAATGGAAGGATGGAAGAAATAGAACGAGTCATGATTAGATTGGAATAATACCATGCGATTTATTGAAAACAGGCCAGGAGTGAATCATGAAATGTGCAAACTTTCGTCTGAGATAAGGCTACTTTTAAAACAAACGTCAAAATAATTCAATTTATTTTAATGTCAAAACATCACGATAAATGTTCGAAATGTGTTTCACTTGCAAAACAATTCTTCGTTTTAAATTTAAATTTTCTAAACGTTTTTTGTTCATTAGAAAGCATTCTGGTCACAATTTTAAGAATATTTTAATATTTGTTCGTCGACAAATCTGGATATTAGTTTTCATAAGTAAATTCCTTTAAGACAAACGTTTGGAGATTCCAAAGGCAATCAAGAAATGGAAAAAGAAGATAAAATAAGCTATGCATTGTAGCACTGTAATGCTAAAATTGAAATTTCCTGGCCCAAGAATTGACAAGTCATCTCAAGAAAAAAGGTAATACGTGATTAATGATTAGTGTTATCTCTTTGTTTTCTAATATGTATTTTTTATTTTCAGGTTAATACAGCCTCCCTGCTAGAACAAACATTTTTTAAAATTTCTTATAAATAGATAAGAACTAATAATTTTCTGTATAAATTTAGTTTCCCATTTCTCAAAATGCATTTTGAACATAAAATTTTTCACGTATCAAACTGATTCGTTCAGTTTTTTTAAACGATTTACACTTACTTTTTTAATTAATCTATAACTTCCCTTTTTTAAATAAAAAAATAATGGCAAAATTTTACTTGAAAATATATTATTTACTTGAGGAAATATTATCAGCAATATCCATGCCATTTGTTATATTATTTTTATTTTTGATTCTTATATGAAATAGAATTATTTTTTGTAAAATAGAAAAGAATACCTATAGCTCAGAACGCAAATATGTACTTAGCTAGTAAAAGTTATTGATTTTCGAAAAAAGAATAATTATAAGAGATCCTTAGCAACACAATAAGCAAATAAAAAAATTAACATAATTTTTTTTACATTTTTCTAACTTAATTTTTCTGTGAAATTATTTTCTTTTCCTTTCAAGATACGTTTTGAATATTAATTTTTATTTTATTAACTTCAAAATAGTTCTATATTTTAGCTCCAAATAGTTCAATGCTTTCTAAAACTTTTAATGTTTCTTATCTTGAATATTTAAAGGAAATATGTACCTAAAAACGAACAAATTTTATTTTAGAATGACATTACTTAAAGAAATATAAAATATAATCAGATTAGATTTTTATAAATCTACTGAGAGATTTTTGTATGAAAATAAAAAAATTCTGATGTGACACAGAAATATACTTATGCGAAACGAAAGGAAATATTTGTTGCCTTCCTTTACAAAGGAACTAAGCTTAATAAACTAGGTGAAGTGAGAACACATTTTCGGTTCTTCTAAATTGGTAAGGAGCGAAGCAAATTCCTCACTTCTACTCATCTCACTTTAACAAAAGGAACATGGTTCAATGGCGTTTTCAAAAAAACAAAAGAAACAAAAATTTATTTATGTATATAACATATTTGCGTAAATCTCAGCGAATTATAATTGGCCGAGTATCTTTCTATTTCTTTTAGGCCCGGTCTATTCATCTTTCAGTAAAGTGCCAACTTATTACTTGACGATTAGCGCAATGCATTTGCCTATTTTTAATCTATCCAGTATCTTACTGACCACTTACTGAGAGATGAAAAGACCTGGCCTTAATCTAAAATCAGTGAAGAAAAAATTTCTTCGTCTGAATCAAAAACTACTATATCATTAAAGTCTTGCATTTTAATAAATTGAAAATTTTTGTTTTTTTAAATACCTAATTAATCTAATAATTTGATTAATTAATTGGGATAATGCAAAAATCGGTTTTCCGATTATCAGTTTTTCGAATATAGAAATACATAGTCGATTTTTGGAATATACAAATGGTCGGTTTTTGGATATCCGAATAATCGGTTTATTGAATATCTGAATAGTCGGTTTTTGGATATTCAAATACTCGGTTTTAACCATTATTTGTATTAGTGCTGGCAACCGAAACCGGTTTTTTGGATAATCGATTAACCGGTTTTGGATATTCGTGGTTTTGAAGAAAACCGAAAACCGGTTATCCGGATAATCGGTTATTTGAATATTCAGTTATTTGGATATTCCATTATCGATTTTTTGGATAACTGGATATTCGAATAACCCGTTATTCGGATGGCGGATATTCAGATATCCGAATAGCCGGTTATTAGAATGAGTTTTTTTTTGTTTAATAATCTTTAGTATTAGAGAAAAAGTGCATGTGTCTAGTTATGTATTTGTTTAGTTAATTGGTTTTATTATAACGTATCTGCGTATATCTCAGGGAATTAATAACTGGCTTTTTATTTTTCTATTTTCTGATTCTACAGCCTGTTTTACATTACACTAATTTCTGTTACGAGAACATAATACAACAAAATATCAGTAAAAATGTCATAGTTACAGGTTCTATTCCGTACTATTTTTGATAACATAATTTTTCTGTTTTACACTATCCTAAAACTTAATCCAAAATCGGTTTTTCGAATATCCGAACAGTCGGTTTTTGGATATTGAAATAGTCAATTTTTGGATATTAAAACAGTCGGTTTTTCGAATATCCGAATAATCGGTTTTTGGATATACGAATAGTCGATTGTAACCATTATTTGGATAACCGATTATATCCGAAACCGGTTTTTAATGAACCCGATTATCCGGTTGCAATTTTTTCCGGTTTTTGCCAGCACTAATTTGTATAACCGGTTAGGTATATCTGAAACCGGTTTTTAAAGAAGCCGATTATATGATTTTAACTTTTTCCGGTTTTTGCCAGCACTAGTCCATACATCCCTTCGATATACATTTGCCTATTCGATTTACAGTGTTTTAAATTTATTCATCACTTCACTTTTTAAATAACTAAAACGTCTTTGGAAAGACGAAGAAAACTATTTTTTTTTTTTACATTTCTAAAGAAATTTTGAGCCAATCTTGTTAACAAATATTATACATATTAATATGTTTTGACGAATTTGCTGTGCGGCATCGTTAACTCACCTTTGGAGTTCTTCAATTGTGTCAACTGGATTAGCATAGGTACTCCAATTGTTTCATGTGATCCCATACAAAGAAGACGCGTGGATTCAAGCCAAGTAAACTGTGACATAGTCAATAATTTTACAAGCAAACAAGAATGAAAAATTACGAATTCTTAAGAAACAAAATGTTTTCAAAAACATGAAAAAAGTACGATCAATACCGTACCGAACCAGTTTTCAGACTTTTTGCCTATTTTTTTCTTCATTTTCTCTTGTTGTCTTTATTGGCTGTCTTTTTAACGCTATTTTTCTTTTTGAGAGTCTCATTTGCTGTTAAGTCCTTAGGTGTGCTTTTCTTTTTTACTTCAGTCAACTTTTCATCTAAATTAGTTTGGATGAATTTTCTGTTAGAATTTAGGTGCCCATGGTTGTCGATAGTTTTCTATTTCAGTGCGAATTGATAAAGATCTATTGTGAGTTATTCGTACAAAATAAGCGCAAACGTCACCGTCAGTTTAAATTTGCCAAGGAAAATTTTAATAACTAGTCGGCGGTAACTGAACGAAAAATAATATTGCAGATAGGTGTACTTTTGCACAAAAACTTACTTCATTTTTTATCTTCACTAGAATTGATGCAAAATCATTATGGTGACGTAAAAGTCTTACTGAAAACTAGTCCAAACCCTTATTTTTTCAATAATTTCCCATAGAGTGCCTACCACATAATAACATGGCTAGGTTAAACCATGTAGTTCACTGTTATTCATAGTTTCCGCTGCTTATCACCATTACGACTTACGAGAAATTGTGGAGGTACGATTTAGGCGCTGCGCTGGTACGAATTAAGCAAGTTTACCCTACCTCATCATGAAGACACTGGATACTACATATCACGTTGAATCTGTAGTAGAAATCCTCAAGTAACTTAGGCAAAACAGTATTCAAAAATTCCAGATAACCATTACTATTCAAGTATCTAAACAAAACGCAAGGACTTATGAGGTGATCTCCAACAATTCCTGCCCACACATTATTTATTGAAAACGATTGATGGTTATGAGGCTCCCGAATTGCATGAGGATTTACATCACTCCAAATGTGAATGTTACGAGCGACATTCGAGTGAAACCTACTTGTTTATTAAGAAGCCATTCACAAAAGCGAATACTACATCGTAAATCTTCAAGTTTTAGAGCCTTGACTTTCTGGACTTAGTAGGGATTGTAAAATTTGTCCTTTTAAAGTCAGACAACCTACCTGCGAATTTCCACTTCCAACAAAATTTCTTCTTCAGCATCAAGAATTTAATCCTCACGTTGACGACCAACAACGCGCTTGTTCGTTTCAAAAAATCTAAAACCTCTAATGATTCGTATTCACCAAAAACAGTGTTTTGAATTACCTCAGAGCTAGTTCAGAACTAACGAGTTCAAAGCAGGTTAAACACTTTTCGACCTGTACACACCAAAGTTTGTTGGAGTTCGGAATTATATCTGAACGAAAATCTCGAACTGGTTCGCTATTATTCAGCTGTCGCTAGAATGAGTGGCACACGTCCACACTGGAAATGAGTTCCGAGCTGGCTTACAACTTGTCCGAAGTCCGAACCCGATCCTTGAAAGGGTTCGGACTTCGGACAAGTTGTAAGCCAGCTCGGAACTCATTTCCAGTTCGCTGAAAGCTCAGAACCGGCCAACACGTCCTCATCAAGTTCTTTTGTCGAACTAGCTCCGAGCAACTCTGAACTTGTTCAGAACTTTGGTCAGTACGCGCTTTAAGGTGCTGGGGCCCTATTCTCAACTCGTTCGAAAAGATTCGCATGCGAAAATGACGTAGACTTTCGTACAAAACTATACAAATCGTTCGGAAAATACGTCATTTTTGCATGCGAACCTTTTCGAATGGGTTGAGAATAGGGCCCCTGAACTTATTTGCAAAAGTTCGCATGTTGGGCAATTTTTGGGGACAACGTTCTCGATACAATTCCCGCGCTAATACATCTGTTTTTTCGTAAATTAATACCGCATCGGTTTTTTCTTGTTGCTAAAATTAATCAAACTTTCTGTCAACAATTATTGACGATAAAAAAGTAAAAGCAGCCTAAATTTGTCAGCGGTTCTAAAACTTTTTGAAAAAATTATTTAATCTGCGTTTTCTCGAAAACTATTAACTTTTGTATAGGACATTATTGAGCGAATTGTAATATTCTGTCGTTATCTATTACCAGTTCAAATATTTGCACACACTATTAAATTCACGTTTATTTTTATGAAGCCTTCTGCGTAGGCAACTTTATATACAGTTCACGTGTTATAGTTGCGCTCGTATTTTTTTAAATTATATTACAGATAAGTAAATAAGGGGAAAAAACAGACTCTTAAACCACACCTTTTCATTTCGGAGCCGCCTCTATCAAGCGATCATAAATCCGCCTTCATTGTACCTGTTTAATTCGAACGCCATTTTTAAATACACCCATCAGGGAGAGAGTTCGGTCGAGACGTTTATTGCCCGCCTTGCATATTCAATTACTTGTTTTGCCTTTTTATATCTTTAGATGCCCATGATAACTTTGTGGTGCCGAAACTACAATTAGAACAATACATCGTGTGCAACTGCTTCAGCTTTTGATTTTTATCTTTCCGATTCAAACACAAATGTCTTCAATCTTAGGTACATACCACATTAAAGTTTTTAATTGTTGTTTTTTCAAGTTACGTGATGAACGAAATGATACATATTTATTTTAGAGAATCGGTCAATCAAATTAACCAATAGTAATTTTCAAATTTTAACCATTAGCAAAAGTCAGTAAAAAAATATATACAGTCGCGAGAAGAAAAAATTGGTCGTTAGTGTCATTTTTTGACACAATGACAAGTGTTCAATTGTATAGTCGCATTGTACAGCAACATGTGTCTTCTGTGTTCTATTTGTCAAATTGATTAAAATTTAACACACCCGCCAAGAAGACCAGAAGATATTTTTAATTCGCGGCGACTGCGTCAAATTTTTGAATGACTGACGGTCAATTATTTTTGCTCGCACCCGTACATGAGTTCTGTTGTAAATACATAATCGTTTCGATTTATACATAATATTTTAATAACGTTTTACGTACTTATAAAACGCCATCAAATGACAGTGATTTATATGGTTTTAGACTAATTTCAAGTAGACATCATCCCTTCACTTTAGATTAATTTTGGTATCTAATTGAGGAGCTTATAGCGAGTGTTCAATTGAAAAATTCATCATGTTGGTTTTAATTTTTGATGAAAGATGGACGGACTTACTAAACCGGTATATATTACAAAGTCAAAGTCAAAGTCAAATATATTCCACTGTGAATGTGAAGCTTTAATGTGCGATCTTGAGTAAAGCTATTGTGTCGGAGGAGTTACATCTTATCTGCAAAATATGAAGCAGTCTGTTTATCTAAAATCTAGATGGACAAAAGAGCAATTTGTTACCTATTATTACTGGTATACCACAAGGATCGCTGACGCTTCTTCAGCATTTTTATTAATGATCTACTCCATCAAATTAATATCAGCACTATACTGTACGCAGTACAACATTAATATGCAAAGGCCATAACTGCAAAGAAACACAAATAAACCTGGACTAAGAAGCAGCAATCTGGTTTGCCGCTAATGAATTACATTTAAACAACGCCAAATCATCACGGATATCATTTACAAGCAAGCGTAAAACTGATTTAATAATAACCGTAAATTCAGTGAAATTCCTTGGAATCACGCGGCTAACTTGGAGAGCTCACACGGATGAACTACTAAACAAAGTTGCTTCAGTTACATATGCAATTTGAAGGATTAGAGAAATCATACATAAAGAATGGTATCTGAGCTATGGTATCAGAGTTTGCGGTTTGCGGCGAATCTGTTCACGCTCAAGCCGTTTTTGTTGCTCAGAAAAAGGCAATTCACATTATTGAAATGGTTACTCAACAGATTCACCGTAGGCCTTCATTTCGTAAACCAGGAATAATGGCCATGCCATCTGTTTATCTTTTCTCTTAGCTCACAAGAGCACATGAGGTAGCTGTCACTTTACAGAAGAGAGGGACTGACAAACTTGAAAAGTCAGTACAAAATAAACGTAACTGCACGAAGAAAGATTACAGCATCGGTAGCGCAAACCAGATACTTGTAGCTATACAATAAAACGATAATGTGAACCAAATTACTAAAACAATTGTTAAAGTCACAGTTAATAGACAATAGTATGAATGAATATTTAACAATGGCTGGCGTTAAGATCAGTTTAATTTAAACTTAAATGAATTCCTGAGATATAATAGCAATATGATGAAAATTGTGAATTTTATAGGTTATAGTATTGTTTTGTATCATTTGGTACACTAGTTGCCAAAACCTTATCTTGAACTAACAAAAATTCGGCCACATTTGCAATAGTCGACATTTGTCGTTCTTTAATTACTGTTGATGAACGAAATGATTCCTGTAATTATACCTAAGCATAGTTACATCTTGTTTGTATTTCTCGTAAAAAGCACTTGTAACTCTAATCAGTTCTTTATCAAGCATTTCAGCAAGCGCTTTGGGAATCAGAAAGACGAAGTTTTCTCTAATTCGTTTCATGCTTTCAAATCGTTTATTAATTTTACCAGGCGTTATGTCAAGAGCACGATTAAAAACTTTTATCCTGAAAGTGACAATTGGATCTTGAAAAATAACATACTCTGCAAGTTCTTCAAAAAGTTCTTTAATCTTTCTAATACGTTTATTAGGAAGTGATATTTCTATTTGCCAACTCGCAGCAACTTCTTTAGCTTTTGTTTCAACTGTGTTAAAAAAATTTCGAATATGTTACTGCTTCATTACAAGTTGATTACATGCTTCATCTATCGTGTAGTCTTTTTAAATATTGTTGAGCAGCCGAAGCACGAACATCAATTTCTTTATTCTTTTTTAATGTCAAAATAATTTTGGGCAAACAGTTTAAAACAGAAGAAAAATTAATTTTAATTACCAGTAAGAAGTTAAATCGGGATGACTTTGACAACATAAATTTTATTTACGCTCTCGTTTAGTTTTCGCCATCTTGGCAAGCTTTCACTAAAGAATACGTAAATTTCTTTAATTAAATAAAATTGTTAATCACAAATGTTTCTGTAAGTTCTTTTACCGGCATCATTAAGTATTAAAATAAGATTATGTCACACATAATCAGCATTTGGTGACTTTTCTTTTACTCTTGTCCAAGTCCATAATTAGGTGTAATATTTAATATTAATAAGAAGACGAGTACTTCCTAATTTGATAGTTTTTAACTTTGCGACCGGTTTCGATTAACAATCTTCGTCAGACAGCTATCGTCATAATTAATTGAAATTTGAAAACAAACTTCATTAGACAGAAGAAGGAGAAGTACTGAGTATTAGACAGAAGAAGGAGAAATACTCAGTTTTTCTCCTTCTTCTGTCCAATAAAGCTTGTTTTCAAATTTCAATTTATTATGACGATAGCTACCTGACGAAGATTGTTAATCGAAACCAATCGCTACTGAGTATTTCTCCTTCATTAGACAGAAGAAGGTTGTTTTCAAATTTCAATTTATTATGACTATGGTCACTAAATTAAAACTATCAAATTAGGAACTTTTCTTTTAACTTTAACTGCTCGAAGCCCAGCGTATTTAGCCACTCCTAACAGCGGCACCATCATATCGCTATCTCAATTGATGGATATATGTATTATTTATTAATCTGGTCAGTTCTAGAAACATCTTGAGTTGTATCTGAAATCAATAAACAAAATGATGCCTCTTGAACATTACTTATAATAACAGCTAAAATATGTTTTGATGTAATATTGATCGGTTCATTTTGTATGGAAGGCGTTTCGTTTTAGTTTGTTGATTTTCGAGGTGATTGACCTTTTAGAAGTGGACCATATCTGGAAAGCAGATCCAAAACACTAAAATAGTTTCCAGATCTGTTCTGTACATTATTTCCAGTATTTGCCGTTGTTTCGGCAGAAGACGAAAAACAACGCAGATCCTGTTCCTTAGGCAAGAGCAGTCAGCTATGAAGCAGAAGTCTTCAAATGAAGTTATATAAATTTATTTTCTTGCTCCTGCTTAATGTGCCCTCAAGAAACCAGCACCGCGAAAGTCGCGGGGCATTATTCAGTGATCCTGTTTAATGATGGCTCTGTAATATTTTAGGGAGGAAATTGGTTCAATGAGTTGACTTTCGAAGCTAATAAAAGAAGTTGGTAAAATTTGTATACCGAAAATAATGTTGGTTGCTAGATTTTTTATGGCAAAGATAAAGTGTTAAAAGTTGAGGTGGGACGAATCTTTTTTTCTTTTCTTTTCGAATCCGAATTCTAAAGGGTTTTCGAATTTCTCGAATCTTGAGTCTTTCGTCGAATCCTTCATATTTTTTTTCTTGACACTATACAAGTTCCAAGTTCTCTACGAGCTTTGTCGAGGAGGCGTTACGTTAGTTATTCTTGGGAGCAGACATTTGGGTGAATGACAAATGGGTGAAGTCATTTGGATGAACGACATTTGGGTGCAAGCGACAAATAGGTGAATGCGACATTTGGGTGAACGACAATTGGGTGAATGCGACATTTGGGTGACTGACATTTAGGTGAACGACATTTGGGTGAACGACATTTGAGTGAACGACATTTGGGTGAACGACAATTGGGTGAATGCGACATTTAGGTGAACGACATTTGGGTGAACGACATTTGAGTGAACGACATTTGGGTGAACGACAATTGGGTGAATGCGACATTTGGGGGAACGACAATTGGGTGAATGACATTTAAGTCAACGACAATTTGGTGAATGACATTTAAGTCAACGACAATTGGGTGAACGACAATTTTGGATAAACAATAAGTTTGTTTATATGAAATATGAAAGATCTGTTATTTCATTTAATTACAATTGCATACTTTCAACAAAGTAATAGATACTTATTTATTATACTATGGGCCGAGATATCAATCTGCTAATAAATTTATTTGATGAACAACTTTACCAATCACCATGGATACTATTCATAAAAATCGAGTTATTAGAGAGTTTTAGCCATTTTTACGGTATGGATAACGTTTACGCTAAATGCTGTAAAAAGAGTAACGCGCTTGCTCATATATTTGTGAGCACGCGCATTAATAGTTTTGTAGCATTTAGCGTAAACGTTATCCATACCGTAAAAATGGCTAAAACTCTCTATTTGCCAAATAAATAACGTTATTAGGTACAGCCAACTCTAAAAGTAATGAACTAGCGAAATGGGCTAGGCGATCGCCCGACCGTCTAGCCCATTTCTTGCCTATGCATTAAAACTTGATCCAGAGTTGACGCTTCCAGTTTCACCAACAGTGGAAATTCACATTCTACCAAAAGGGTAAATGAATTCTATCAGAATTCTACCAACCCTGCACAGGCATATCGTGGTTCGCGGGTTGCGAATTCTTATTCTTCTTCTTTTCAACTTTTATTGGCTTTTGGATTAGGGTTGCGAATTCAGAAACGGTCAAAACAAGGAAGGGATGATTTTTAATATTACGTCTAAAAGAACTGAACCTCTAATTTAAATTTTAATTAACGTTTCATGTTAATTTCGACATGCCTTTAAGCAAATATATACATGCTTCATATAAGTTCTCGAAACCATTTTCATAAAATTTAGTGTTAAAGGCGTGAACTTTAAGACTTAAGTACAAGAAAACTAAGAGTCAGAGGACAATTTTTTTGCAGTTTTGTCTTCAGTGCCCATAGAATTCTTACTTTTGCTGACAAACAAGCATACAGCTGTCTCTTTTTTTAGTAATAAGAATGGGTCGAAGACTGCTTACTGCTGAAAGGCAAAGTGCTTTAAAAAAATGATAATAAATAAATAATAAGAGAGAAAGGAAAACAATAAACAACATTAAGGCCAAGTTTACCTGTTAGATCTTAACTTTAAACTTAGCTTTATTCACTAAACGTAGTTTGAAAATTAAAAGGGATAAAAAATGTACTTCAAGAATGAATGAATTGGTTTAAAATATGGCATATTTTTAATATGAAATGACATGCTCGAGCAGGCACTTATTTGTTAAGTGACGTATAGTTAGGGTAAACATTTTTTATCTTTTTTTTAAATTTTCTAAACTACGTTTGGTTCAAAAAATTTCTCATGTGACACATTTAAAATTTCTATGTAGATGTACGTGAAAAATATCGCCTTTTAAAATTCGTAATAAAAATGGGGGTTTCGATGTTTCGTCGTCCACTGGCGGCTTTTATAAGGCTGAAAAATGTCGCTCACCTAAATGACGTTCACCCAAACGTCGTTCACCTAAATGTCGTTCACCCAAATATCGTTCACCCAAATGTCGTTCACCTAAATGTCGTTCACCCAATTGTCGTTCACCCAAATGTCGCATTCACCCAATTGTCGTTCACCCAACTGTCGTTCACCCAAATGTCGTTCACCCAAATGTCGTTCACCGAAATGTCGGTCACCCAAATGTCGCATTCACCCAATTGTCGTTCACCCAAATGTCGCATTCACCTATTTGTCGCTTGCACCCAAATGTCGTTCACCCAAATGACTTCACCCATTTGTCGTTCACCCATTTGTCATTCACCTAAATGTCGTAGACCCGTTATTCTTGTATTGCTTACTGCGATTGCGATCAATTTACCTGGTGTTTCCTCCTTCGGTATTTGCCTTATAAACTAGGGAAACTCAGAAAACTGAGCCGGTATGAATCAGACACATAAGTACTCCTGTCTCTCATGTAGAACTCACATGCCCTACTGCCAAACTAAGCTGTGTAATCGCTATATGTATAAGGATAATAATAAGAAAAGAACAACTATGTACTTAAAATTAACGTTTTTAATTCAAGTCAAATTTGTAATTTGTGTTTAATGAAAAACATATTAAATAATACAATTTCCATAAAGTAGACCTCGGTTATAACGGCCTCGGTTATAGCGATCCACCGCTTATAACGAACTATATTTCAAGTCCCGTCATTTTTCTCTATATTTGTGGCATTATCGCTTATTACGAACTTTGGATATAATGAACCGATTTTGATGGTCCCTTGAGGTTCGCTATAACCCAGGTCTACTGTATATCCATATTCATTAAGAAGATACATTTAGTAAACTACATAATTAAAACCCTCGAGTTTTCAAATTCAATTTTCTCTACATAAGTTGACAAAAAATATTTCAAGAACTATTAATATTTTACACAGTTGTTTAGGTCAGGATTCAAAAGATCTGAATAACAAAAAAGCCCAAAGATTTGAGTTTTCGAATCTAGAATCTTTGCAAGATTCAGAGGATTCGAGGATTCGAATGTTCCGTCCATAGTTAAAAAAGATAAGAGTGAAAATCTGCTCAAAAGAGAAAGCAGTTAGTTCTCCAAGAGTATAAGGGAGCTTATTTCTTTTGAGTTTTCATTTTAAGCTGTATTGTATTCGTCATCATTGGAAATATGATTACGCATCTTGTTCATAATTTTTCTGAGATACACTTAAACTGAAATATGATTTTCTTGTCTAAATGTATGAAAGTACAAAATTAATTGATTTGTGAATTAATTTTTTTGTTATGTATTTATTTTCAAAAGTACTCAATCAATAACAATGTTGCATTTTATATTTCCTAGTTCAGTTACATAAGTAATATTAGTTTTCTTCCGAATTGCAATGGGGGTTGGAAGTTACTGATGACTCAAATGAAAGGCGTTTGTTGTGTACATTAAGAGACACTTTGTATGATGGCGTCTCCTTGTTCGTTTCGGTCGCCTGGATGGACAGATCTGCGAAAAACGAAAAAAGATATTGGAGGATGCCGCCCTATTATGCGTAACGTTGGGTCGTTGCAAGAACGGGTCAACCCCCCACTGAGACCCTGTCCGCACCTGAGATTCGACGAATAAGACGTCAAATGTTTGTAAACATCTCCAGTTTCGTAGAAATTAATGGTTTTCCTGCTTCCACACTCGCTGAAAAGGGTGAATTTCTTTGGTTACTTAATAAGCATTTTATTGTTATATGAACTGCTACTTGAGTACATTAGTGGGAAATATCACACAATAAATTTTGTGATATACCATGCTACTGTTTATTGTTTATAAAAGTATTTTATAGACATACATAATTGCTAACTTGATTTACGTAAAAATAAATTAAAAGTATGTACATGAAAGAGGTCGTATTATAATATGTAAATAGTTCGTACTTTATTTCTTATACCTACTTATCGGGTCTTCGACAAAAAAGTGCCTCGAGTCAACCTTGGAAACAAAAGAACGTACTGTAGATTGAACTGTTAATACAGGTGCTGTGATTATCGCAAGAACTGGAAATTAAAGTTACGCGAAGGAACTGAAGTCAGACAATTTATTTTAATATACGAGCTCTGCGCCAAAAGTATTCACCTAACTCTCTTTGGTAAAGAAAGAGACAGTTAATTAGTTTTTCAGTAGTAAATTATTTTTTGAGAATAATAATAATAAATAAATAGAAATTTATACATTTGTAAATAAAATTTTGATATTTAAATTCTAATAATGATTTTATTTTCAAAAATAGCTACACTAGCTAGGCGAATACTTTTGACGCAGGGCTCGTATTCTTTTAAGTACTTACGAAGATATTTTTGCGTTGGCCACGTCCACCAATGAATATTTTTCCTTCGTTTCTGTACATAGAATAACCCTCTTTCTTAAACATTTATGAGATATTCAGAAAAACTTCAGCTCTACACTAAGGGATACTTGCTTCTGAGTCCTCGATATTCCGGAAAGGTATGGTGAACGTGATGGTCAAGGCGTTTCTGAAAATCTATCTACTTTCTCGGAAAATGTTTGTTAAGTCAGTTTCTTATCGCTAAATTACTAGGGGTATATGTTCCTAAAAATATATTCGCTGGTCTTTCTTCTGAAGTGAAGTTTTCCAATTCTTTGAAAAGTTCATTATTTAGAAGTTGTAGGCATTTTTCAATTGTTAAGTTTTGTCTAAAGAAAAATGACCCGATAACGCTATTATTAAAAATGCCCCACCAATCATTCATCTTGAAATATTGATAACTTATTTCCATTGTAAAAATCTGGTTTGTTATCTGTAATTGTGAGAAGAACGATCATATTCGAATAGAAAGTTGCTCGCTCAATAAATTTATGGCGGGTTTCACAAACGCTACTTAAATTTAATCATCCGTTAAAAGTAAACGTTGCCATGGTTACATGTGTTGAAGGTATAGGAATGATTATTCTTAATCGATGATTAAAGTTAAGTGACGTTTGTGAAATCCAGCGTAGATTCTGTAAATAATAATGGGTCTTCTTCAATTTTTTCTTGTAACCAGAAGGAGAAATACAGGCAGGCAGGTTATCCTGTCTCTCTCTCTAAGTATTGGAAAAATTTCGACTTGGAAATCGAGGTTTTTCAAGTTTCAATTATAATCTATTTTACTTTAAATTCTACTTCATCATTCGTAATCCTATGCTTTTTACATTTTTTTTTAGTATGAAGGCATATCAAAACAATTTATGTTTCTTTATTACAAATAACATGCATCTAACAATTATTGTAGTCCTGGGTGGCTATAGTATCACACATAAATGTCGATTTTTACTTCGTATCGTTGAATTGAAGTCTCAAACATTGACTGTTAGACAACAAATAAATGTTTCTCTACGTATTTAATGTTTTATCGCCGTTTGAAACAATAAATAGTTGAAAATGTTTGACTCTACAGCCACCCAGGACTACAATAGTTGTTGGACACACGTTATAATGTAACAGAGACGTGTTTTTTAAAGTGAAATTTCTATTTTTTGTAAAAAATATAGTAATTATGGCAATAGTTGAATGTTGGTGCCACAAGGTCAAAGAACGAGACTATACAATATATTTTTTTTGTTTTTCAAGGATTTATGAAAATATATTAATTTTAAAACCACATAAAGTAAAATTCTGAAATGGGGTTTTCTGATAATCAAATTTTTTTGCGAGTTCTGTATTGAGACTTTGTGGATTGTTAGTTACATTTAATTTTATTTGAAAGCATCAATTCTGTAAGAAAAAGAAGAAGAATATATTTCAATTTCAATCATCATATCAATTATAAATGATTGTGATATTTTTTTGTTTTAATTGGTGCAGAAACTGATCCTAGTAAAATCTTTTCCGAAAAATCAATAATAAAACGTTTTCTCATATGTATGTCATGAAACACACTTGTATGTAGATTCGGTTTTTCTCATACTGTATAGTGAAAACAATTCAAATTAATATCATAGAAAAATATATCTGTTATTAGTAATTTTATTACATTCGTTTGCTTGCGCCATCAATAATCAACAGCGGCTAATAAAAACAAAAAAAAACTTGATTAATAAATGTTTATGATATTTATCTAGAGACAGGAGAGGCTGAAGTATTTCGTTCCCTGATATTTTTTTGTTAATTATCAGGACTATTTTTTAAGTTATTAGAAATGTGATTATTGAATATTGAGAATAATCAATATTTTTAATTTTTTTAAAATAAACTTAATATGTAATTTGATATTGCTTTAGTTTTACCGTATTACAATTTTAAAATTTTCAATTAAATATATTAATGAAATGAATAATACTCATAAAAAAATGCATTTAATAAAAATTAAACGAGAAACATTATGAATTCATATTGTTTTCTTTTTTTTTGTTTACTACTAGGACACATGTGTTCACGTAGTATAATAGATATATACAACGTGCAATAAAGCTATAAAGAAATTAATTATGCAGCTTTTTAAAATATTTTCAAACGGCGCAGCACAACTTTGTAAACCGCATCCGCCGGCTGACGCGTTGACGTCCGAACATACGGATGGACGAAGCGATGGACGAAGCCCGTCATAAAATGAAATCCTCGACATTGTTATCTCCATCCTATAAATTTTATGGCGCGGTGCATTGAAAACTTTATTACGCCGGCACGGAATATCGTGAGCGCACCAACCCCTTAAAGGATCGTTTATTGCGGGGCAACAAGAAGACACCGAAAGACTTTCGGCGGTAACCGCACTAATTGGACCGTCCGTCTGTCGGTGCGTATTCAACGCGTCTTGAAAAAATTTACGTCCAAAAAAGTTATTTTTCGGTTAGTTGGGCAGGTAATCAAGGTATAACAGATATAAGGGAAAGTTTTATTATTTTTCTATAAGGAGATTAACATCACCTATGCCTAATATATTCCATTTTGGTTTTCTTTGGTGTTACAGCAAAGTATGTTAACTTCAATAGGGGAGGTGGCATTCAAACAGAATGAAGTCACATGAAGTTCAGCAGGGCCAAAAACTTTAAATGGCATATTTGTTTTTGTGCTGAAATTTTATATAATTTAAAATTTTTCTTTTTGGCAGAACCACGTTTCAACATATTTTCAACAAAAATATGTAGGTACATACATAGATGGAAAATGATAAATAAATAAATCAGCAGAAATGAGACATCGAGTATTTTCACTAGCAAAATAGGCCTAAGGCAGGGACGTATATTAAGTCCTTTGCTATTTAACCTAGTGTTGGATGAGGTAGTCAAGATACGTAAAGAAAAATTTAAAAAGTACAGAATAGGATTCCGGAAAATGAAAATAGTAACTATAACCGAACTATGCTACGCATACGACATGATAGGAGAATCAGAACAACAATTGCAAAATAATATAAACATACTAAAAGAAGAACTCAAAAAGGAAAACATAAAGATTAACGTACAGAAGATTAAATCCATGGTAATCGGAAGAAAAGAGGAGAAACACAACATAGAATTGGATGGAAAACGCGTAGAACAAGTAAAAAGCTATAAGTATTTGGGAGTAATGATCCAGCAGTAAGGTGTATTTAGAGGACGAAATAAATGAGAGAGAAGCGAAAACAGGAAGACTATTCAACAGTATTAAGACAACTTTCCTGGGTAAGAAAGAAATTCCAACCAATATGAGAACTGAAATAATAAGAAAAATCATGAAACCAATTCTTACTTATGGGAGTGAAACATGGACAACAAATAAACAAATAAGTAAGCTAACGGGTACGGAAATGAGATTTCTTCGAAAAATAGAAGGGAAGACTAAGGCCCGATTTTACAATCGTCGGATAAGCATTATTATTGGTATAGCGTGACATAGGGACAACTGCGGTCAAAATTGAAACATGTAAGAAGGTCATTAAGGAGGTTGTTTTTCGCGACTGAATTGCGATCAGGCCCTAAATCCCGGGGCGGAGGTCTTAATCCGTTAATATTTTTGTCGTACATCCAATAAATGTACTTGTAGTACTGGGTTAATTATTCTGTTTACAAAATATAGGGAAACGTTGAATTAATAAATACGGAGTAATTATTGAAACCGTAGTTTTGTCTTAGTGTTGCGAAGGCATGGAGTTGCAACGTATGTTGAACATAATGTATGTGGTGAACATAATCATAATTTAACAGAAAATATTCTTGTGCGACAGAAAATTAATAATTCTGTGAAAAGAAAAAGTAAAGAAAACTTGTTTGAAAGATCTTCCAAATGGATCTATCAAGAGACCAACAGCAACGAGGATTGTTTGGATTCACTAACGTCAAAGGACATACGATACATTCATAAAAATATTAATCACATACGGTTGCAACTAGTTTCCAAACTTCCGAAATCAATATATGAAGTACACGAATTTCTAAATAAATCTTGCGTTATCACCGTCAAGAAGGAACCGTTTCTTTTCATAAACGACACTGAAAATAATATTGTCGTATTTTCATGTGATTCTAATATCAAATTCATGTGTCTTCAGGATACAATATACATGGACGGTACCTTTGACTACTGTACGAAATACTTTTTGTAAGTGTTTACAATTCATGCTTTTTCCAAAGAAACGTATGTTCCTGTTGCTTTTTGTCTTTTGAAAGATAAACAAAAATTCAGTTACATAAAATTATTTCAATTATTAAAAGACAATTGTAAATCGCCAGCACTCAATCCGAAATCTATCGTAATTGACTTCGAACAAGGCATATATTCTAGTATAATTCAAGTTTTCCCAGAAGCAAACATAATTGGCTGTCGTTTTCATCTTGCTCAGGCTTGGTAAGTGTCCTAAATTTTATTAATCCTTAATGTTGCCCACGTTGAAATTCAGACCGCAGTTCGGACAAGGATTCCATCCTGCCAGGTAGGTAGATAAAAATGTTTTGACCGCAATTCGGTCACTTTGGAAAAACGGACCGCAGTTCGGTTGCACCGGTGACGTAGATATGGAGGAACATTAAAGGATATTTGGCGAACAGTTATTCCGTTCTTATTCCACGATTGTAAAACTGAGCCTAAAAGAGATAAAATACGAAACGAAACGTTTAGGAAAAATTTAGACATTGTATCGGTAGAGTCCTCAATAGAAGAAGCACAACTTAGGTTAGGACATATAATGAGAATGGGGGAAGACAGATTAGTGAAAGAAGTGTTTGAAGCTAAGGAAACAGGAAGAAGACAAAGAGGCCGGCCTAGAAAACTCTGGAAGGAGGAAGTACGCTTAGCTGCAACAGAAAAGAGGAGTAAAATGGGATAGAATAAAGGAGCTAGCAACAGACAGAAAGGGGTGAAGGAAGATATGGAAGAGAGCAGCCCCCGAATACTCGACTCCAACATAGCTTTACACCGAAAGGTAGGAATCTTCAGCTTAATCTTCACCTGCCAGTAATTGGGAAATTTGCCTTATTTAGATGTCCCAGAATTGAACTTTCGCTCGTGATCCCAGAAACTACCAGCGGTGAATATACAGGTATCAGATTTAATTTTCCAGTTCGTTTGTTGGTTTTTTCCAATTTTTTAATGCCTAGCTAAAACGAGTTTGAAAGAACGTATATTACCCTAAATTTACTCTCCCATATTCTCAAATAAATTATTGCTTGAATCACTCGATTTCTATTAATAAAAATTCAACAAAATTAGGCATTGAAATTACGTCGGCTCAGAACCACAATATAATTTTTACGGCGGCTGTATTATAAAATCTTGTACATAATAAATTTAACGATGTTTATAAATATGTAAGTAAACACATAATGCGTGAAATAATATTAAATCATAATAAGTATAATAATAATATAACTAGTCAGATATCTTGTAAAAACAAAGTTACAAAAAGTGGAGTTTCTTTAATACTATTAAATAAACATTTGTAATACATATAAAAGCAGTTTCATTTTGGTCGCCGTCGAATGTATATAATCGCAAATATGTATCTTACAGAGAATAAAAAACAATAAAGCTCTGCAAAATTTGTTCTTATTGCATACAGAAGAAATAGAGTTGTTTTATCCACGATCGTTTTCCATTAGAGGCAATCAAATAATTCAATGTCCTCTTCAAGCTGTCCATGATGGCACATGAAATACATATACAAAAGAAACAATGGTGTTAATTTAGGGAATGAATAGTAACATAAAACTTAATCAGAAGTGGGGTGGATACGTTGAATATATTTCAAAAAAGGAGGTTAACGAAATTGTTGAAATTTTTTCTCAAATAATTTGTAATAATTAACTTCTGAACGCTTAAATATGAATATTTTGCTGTACATTGGGAAAACTGTCGACGTATAAATAAAAGGAAATATTTTAAAAGCTGCTCAAAGAATAATTACTGTAAATTTGATTGAAACAAAATAACAGGAAAAAAAAGTTGTTTGGAATATAACGAGTGTTTTTTTAAATCCGACGTCAAAGTAGGCCTTGAAGAGGCATTTGTGAACGTGAACGTATATTCACAATGAATCTTTCACAGCTAACTTGACGTCGGATTTAAAAAGCCACTCGTTATTTTCCTAGTCGTTTTATAAATTAATGTTGACATTAACCAAGAGAGTTCTTCAACTATCGTATTTCAAGGAATACCATGAAGACTTCGAATTAATATACGAGGGAACGTTGGAAAATTCGTGCGATCGCATACATGTGTACAATTAAAAAAAAAATTTTAATTACATTTCATTTTTTAACGTACCCTCACCCTCTCAGTTCAGCTTTTGGTCCAATGCGAAATACTCACTTACGGTTGACTTCAGCTCTCCATCGGTGGCGAATTTCTTACCTTTACGGAATATTTTAATTTTGGGAAGAGGTAATAATCTAATTCATACTATCTTTGAAAAGTGATGGCCATTGATTGTAGAGGCACGTTGTCGTCATCAAATTGATTTTTTTTTAGACATTCTTGGACATTTCTCGGCGATAGCTTACCACAACGCGTTAGAGATTTCAAATTATCGTAAAAGAATTATAGAATTTCTTTAGAAATCTGCAAGTTACCAACTGAAACTTGACAGTAAACAAATGTTTACACTCTCGTCAACAAACGCGGCATTCGTTTTTCGACAGCTTTTTCTTCATGTCTAGTCCATCTAGAAAGTATCCGGAAAAAAGAAAATGACACTGCAACCTTCAGTTTTTGAATTTGTGAACGAAATAAATACAGTAGAGGAAAATAATTCTAGTTATTTGTTTATGTAATTTCCGTTTAATCCTGAGAATTATATTAAACGTTCAGGGAACCTTAAATCAAATCAACTGCATCCTGATTAGATTTGTGTTTCATCCAAGTAAAATTGATACTATTATTTTATTTTTTTCTTACATTTTTTGGTCGAAACAACTTTACAAATCATTTTCCTTTAATTATGAACTCCATTGTTGAAAATATATTCCACCAATTTTCCCTTTTCTCTTAAATTTGACACAATCACTCAAATTTTTCTGTTTATTTAAGATTCTTAACATTCAACATCTGTGGTCACTTTTTTTTGTACGATTCTTTGAAAAATATTATTTTGATAATAATAATACTACGATTCTAAGATATCGAGAATATAATATAATATGTATAAAAAGCACTCTATTGACAGAAATTATAAAATTCCGGATAATTTCTAGACGGTCTATATAATGAATACCATCCATTCCTTTTAAATGATGCCAATCATTTATTTTTGTTCAATGGTCATTCAACACCATATCACGAATTTGTCGATTATTTCAGATGTTGTAGCCGTTTTTTGGGCTATCCACTGCGGCGATCATTTTTCAAGCTTGTTCTACCCCATTAAAATTCATTTCCCCAATTCCGCATTGTTGTGTAGGACGGACAAGAATCATCTAATGGACAGTCGCAATCATAATTAATAACGCTTAGAGAAAGGTTACAGAACATCGTACCCATCTCCTTTAAAACTATGAACGTCGAATGCGTCCAAATCTTATTACTTAAAAATGAATCCGGGATAGCACAAATTATTTTTTGCTTGGAAACACAAAACGTCCGCTATGAGTTTTTCTGCAAAGGTTATGCCATGTATTATCATTCCGACTGTACATATCGTTATGAATGTTATTAAAGTATATTCCTTTCTTCAAGCAGCACCACTATACTCAATGTTATTCATTTTAATTACGGATGTCGATACTCCATAATTTGGTTACTCGGGTATTATTCGTAATATTTTTTTAAAACTTTAAGTATGTAGTTTCAAAGCCGAGCTGGTCGAGTCCGCTGGCAACGAGCTTGACGTTTGGTGGAGCATCTATTAGGTGTGGGTTCGAATCCCCTCTTGCTGCTGTGAGAGATTTTATTGTAAATGTAACAAAAAAGAATTCTCGTACCAAAAAACCGCCATACAGACCTTTTCAGGCGACTCTTCTGATGAAAGTTTTCCCTTAAAAAAATGCCCAATTTTATAAACTTCAGACTTCAATAAAATCCTTAAATGACAAATGAAATATCCCATTAGATGTATTTTTGTTTCATGCCAAATTTATCATTTTCGTTGAAAAATCCGAATTCAGAACTTCTTTGTCGCACTGTGTTGCTCCAAACATTTATTTTTTAGTAATTTAAGTTTAAAATTAAGGTTCCTGCATTATGGAGTATCGGGTAATTATCGGGTACCGGGTAGTTGTCGGATAACGGATATTCATAAAGGGGGACCGGTTCCATTTAAATAAACGGGTACCAAGGTACCCGTCGTCATCCTTATTTTTAATTGAATTCGGAGTAACGTAAACTCTAAACAGAATTAATGTAAAACAATTTATCATGGCTAAATCAAATTTCATATATTAATTGAAGACATGTGAACTATCAAAATATGTTTTTAAAGAATATTGTTGCAAGTCGGTTTTGACTGAAGAGGATTGAGCAGCCTCTGTACTGCAATGTTAGGTCAGAAAGTGATCGCAGGAAGTCGTAATCTAAACTTTTTATCAAAATATGATTTATAATTTGGCGTTCTCACCTTCAACCCGCCCTCGTATATGAAAATCGAACTATAACGAGTCACGAAGAACACGATATTGCTACAAATTAAATAAAACTTTCATTTATTGTTGCAACAATATAAACTGTGGAAATTATGGGAAAAGGTAAAGGTACAAAACAACATAAAAGAAATCATAATTATTTATTTACAAAAAAAAAACTAAAAAGCAAAACTCTTCGTAAAAATAAGAACGTTGCATTCGAAAATAAAAGGTGCTATGAAAATAAATGGAAAGAAATGAATAAACAAGTAGTAACTAAACGTCGATCGACGGGCAAATATTATCTAAATAAATAAAAAACATATTTACCAGATTATTACAGCTACACTGAGAAGTTATTTTAAAAATATTCTATAGATCTCAAAATTGCGATAATAAAGAATCAATAAATAAAATCCAAAAATATGAAAACTTCAACAAAATTGCAAAGAAAGAAATGAACAGGGAGAATACTGTTACTTCCACATTTGCTGTAAATGGCCATTTAATTTATTTTTCCTAGCCAAATTATTCAAAACGTTCCTTCCTTAGTTCCACTGAACTTATGATATAGGCATGTAATAAAAAATAAGTTTTTTGAGTTAGCAGAAATAATAAAAAAGTTTATAAACCTACAGCTACCTAACATTGATAATAAAATTTTTACAAAAGTCTCCGGACCATCAATGGGAATTCTTTATTCTGGCTCCAATTGTGGCTAACCCATTTATAGATGCGTTCAAAGAAAAAGCTTTCTCAACATGTAGATGTATGTAGATTCTTCTATGCGTATGGTAGTAGTTTCGTCACTTGGAGAACACAATTTCAACGACATTCCTTTGATCCAGGAATCAGAAGTTTTATGTATTCAATGTATTGTTTTTAGACGTTTTAGTCAAACGTATTCGAAGGACTTTGGAACATCGCAAACGAACCCGAACACATCGATCATTGTCCCATAATTATCCATCTAAAAAACTGTTGGTTGCAGCAGTTCAGAAACCTGTTGTCATATCAGAAACTGAAATCTAGCAAAACGAATTAATCCCAACCCAACCATTGACTGTATCCAAAACGAAACAGACTGGGTCTCTAAAGCCTACCTGTTCACAACATCACTGATCGCATGAGCAAAATTCTGCAAAAAAGGAAACAGTAGTATGAAAGTGAAAGTTTAATTTAAACACATATCTTCTCTTCATTCTCAACTTAGCTTTTTCTTCTAGGTATAGATATTTCAACCAGATCTTGGTGTCCATCCCAAAGAAATTTCTCAATTTCTTTAAAAAAATATTTTTACTAATATCCCATTACTAATAACCCAATAGGAAATGTTTTAAAAAGACATATTTCAAACTAATTAAAATCCTTAATTAAAAACTGAAATTGTGTTCTTGTTTAAACCTTACGTAAATACTTAATCTATCCAAACATCTCAACTGTTAACGGCTTCAATTGTCTGGTCTTGAATTTGATTGGTTATGTCTATAAAGGTTCATATAAAATCAAGGAATTTAAGACAAGAGCCAGGCCTGCGTTTTCAGCTTAAAAAGAAACATACGGTATGTCAAGTTTAACTCATGGATTTAAAATTCAAAAATTCTTCAGGATCATTTCAATGTCAAACATTTTTCTTGCGCATTAATTACCTCTAGGGCTTATCTGACGTTTAAGATAATTAAAGCAAACACTGGTTAAGTAACAATTCCATTTGGCCAAACAATAAAATCCATGTCCGTCCGGAGACAAACTATCTGCGGCGCCTCTAAGCTCTCATATGGTAGAACGAGCTGCTATTGTCGTCTCTGTTGAAACTGTTAATCAAGTATTGACATAATTTTATTGTCACTTATTTAAGTTTGATATCTGCCCGTCTATTTTAAGACTTTTACAACACCGCTTAATCCAAAGCACACGCATCTACATGCCAGCCATTATACCGATGTTTTTATGCCGCAGGATGTCAGTTTCATGGTGCACCGTGAAAACGTGCGCTTATGAAATGCATGATAAATACAAAAAAAAAACTGCGAATGCCTTCCAGAAAAATACAAAACATATTACATTATAAAAAGAACTAAAATTCTTTCTAAAAGGTCACTTGAAATTATATCTCACGTGGCTCAGCCGCAAGTAAAAGTGCAGAGAAGTTGCGAAAGAAAATAGTCGGGTAAAGTGCAAGAGACATACAATCTTCGCTAAAGTTGGTCTAAATGTAAAAGAAACGCTCAGAGTTGTCTGTTAAAGCGAAACAAAGCACGACTTGAGCGGTCCCCGGAGTGCTGTACAGTTAACAGCTCTGGAGCTGTCGAGGCGTCCGGAGTACTTGCACAATCCCCATATCTCCTGAAAATACGAAGGGATTTCACAGCGGTCTGTTTCTAACTGTTACTACTGGATTTGAAATTATTCGTTAATGAATAACTTTATGATGTTTTCACTTCTGAAGTAACAGTTTAAAATATAATTTATTTTATTTCCTTATTAATGATATTTGTTTTCTATTTTATGTAATAATGTTTTTCTCTTATGTTTATTATATCATATTCACACATTTATACTCGTACATGCGTAGTTTATGCGTTGTCGGACATTTAAAATGAAAACTTTTGACTTTCTGGCTTAAATCAGTTTAAGATTAATTGGTATGCAAAATACAAGATGTATAAATTTTACAAACATTAAAATTGGTGCAGGTCAGTGTAATTAGTAAAATTGAACCTAAGTTACATTAATAAAATAATACAAAAACGAGTAGTTATGAAAATTTGGTTAATTTTATTGTACTGAAGTGTACTTTGTACTTCTTTATAGTCAAGAACAATCTCTCTTCTTGATAGAATTTCGAGTGGAGCATTCCTTCGAAAAAAATGTTAAATTTTTTAACCCAGCAAACAGGATTTTTCATGAAATTTTCAATAAAGTCGAAGAAGAGACACTGATCACCAGATCTATAAGTAATTTGTTGATTTTTTACTTGTTAAGTTTAATGCTTTTCTTGCTTTTTGTAACATAGCTGATTACTTGTTTCTTTTTTTTAATTAAAGACACTCGCAATATTTGCAACATTTCTTAGCCGATGTATACAGGTTTTTTTGAAGATCTTTTTTATGTCACTATAACCAACCAGTTCTCACTTTTCTTTTTTCGTATGGCGCTTCTTCTTTTTATTGAAAAACATGCTTTTGCTTCCTTAAGGCCAGTACACAATGGATTTGCGTAAAACATAAGACATAAGCCGTAACAGTAATTCGACCTATGTAAAGAAGTGCGCTGTAACACAATAGCTCCGTAACGAGAACAAAGCTTATGTGTTTCTTACGGCTTATGTCTTATGTCTTATGTTTTATGGAAATCCATTGTATTCTAGGCTTTAGCTGTGTACGTTGTTTTTAAATTTGGGTCCTCGTTCTACTATTGCAAAGTTATTTTTGCATTTCTAGTTCCTTGCTAACTTTTATGTTGATGGCGGAATGATAGTAAGCTTCAACTTCGTTATATTATTTTATTGGGCCTATTATTGTAATATAAGCACAAAGTAAATTTGTATATCTACTGTGCTTGTGTGTAAGTTTTAAAAATTACTTATTTTATTTATAGTTCTTAGTAGATCCAAAAATTTCAGGACACATTATTGGATGTAGAAGAAACTTGTAGTCAATACAATCATCCACCAATATGCATGACCACGATTATATTATTGAGACACAGTTCTATTTACACAATTGAGAAATAAAAGCAATGAATTCTTTATTCACAAAATTTTAATTTTAAAGAATATACAAATCCCTCGACATTTAACTGTAAACGAAAACGTGGATAAGAATGGATAACCAAATAAAAATATACAAATGTATTAAAAAGAAAAATAAAAACAAAAACTTTCTTACTTTTTATTAATTCCCAGTAATTTACGCTTTATAGGGAATTAATAAAAAGTAATAAAGTAAAAAGGTCTTGGGTTTTATTTTGAAAACAATTAATTCAAAAATCACGTGAGTTCTTGAATTAATTAGTCACGACTACCAATTTTGATTACAGTAAAATGATATTTTATTTAAAAATTACTTTCGATTTATGTTTTGATACTTTACACTTAGCATATCTCAATTACAATAATTAAACACTTCAGTAATGCGTTGCTATTTACTATTAAGTTCAATGTAACGGCCACATACATAGCGTCAAAGACATTGCCGTTTGATACTGCCTTCTGTTGAAAAGACAAATTGTTATTCGAATAAAAGATAAAGCTGTCAGCTTTAACACCAAAGCAGACAGATTTATCGAACGTTTGTTTACAAAGGGTCTCTTTGTAACAACCACTTTTACCGATATGTGAAGTTTAAAAAATTGATCGCTGAAGCACATCTTTTGCCAGGAATTAAATTATTTTTCACTTAATTATAATTATTTTATCTTCTAAGCATTTTACCGATGTAAAGGAAAATCAACGTTTTTCTACGCTCTTAAAACTAAATAAAACATTAAAAAAATAATTTAGAATTTCAGTAATTTGTTATTTAAAATAAGAAAGGAATATGCTTTCTTTTTCTTCTTTTGAGATCTACGTTTTTACACACTAACTTGTAAAATACCTACTATAAATAATTATCTTATAAGTTACCTAAATAATTTGACGTCTTGTAGACTTTTTATAATATACAAAATAATTATGCCTAATATAAAGTAAACAAAGCATTATCATCAGATATATACATAAATCTGAATGTTTGCTGTTAATTAAGGTGAAACATGGCGTTAATAAGAATGATAAAATAATTTACAAAACGTGGCCTTAAGTTTTAACGTAAAAGATTCCGCATGCGTACGTGATTGTGTGGATTCAACGGAACGGATAAAAATTTGGTGTAAAAAGAAAGCATCTCGAGATTTTCAATTAAAGGCAAGAGATCAAAATATTACCGGACTTATCACCACCGCCAACAAACAAAATAAAAAATCGCGTCGTGGATTGGGATTGGAACAGTCATTTTATGCCGCTCGGAATTTCAAATGGAAGATATCGATAAAGTTCCTTTAAACTGTTGCCGAATGGGATTAAGGCGTTTCACTTATCGATCCTTTGAAGTTTTTACCGCCAACTTTCCAGCCAGCGAGATTGAAGTAAGCTCGCACATGTTCTTTGATGATAGATAAACGCATTTTAAGGCAAACATTTATATACGCCGTATGTAAATTTTTTTTAAAGGGAACGACGTAATTATATTGACGAGAAAATGGCATACATATAATGGAAGATTGCAACATTTTGTTTAAAATTAAATTGTTTCTTTTAGGTATATCAAAAATATTTTTTTAGATCACTTAAAACTCAGAAAACGTGCATTCCGTCCTTATTCCACGATTGTAAAACTGGGCCTTAGGCCCAGTTGTAAAGGGTGTTTTTTAAGCATGATATAGAACTTTAAATTGCAATAAAACATATATTAATTGACAGGATGATAACATTAAGATTATTCGAAAGATCATTCTATGACATTAATATTTAAAAATGGTTTCGGACAAATGTGCACCACGGCTACGTCTGATATGATCGTATTCTATCAGTCCAATTTTGCGTTACTTTTTCAAGTAAGTTGGGCTTTATAACGCGAGTTATGTTGACTTCCAGTGCATTAGTAATCGTTGCTGGTTTATTAGCATAAACCCGAGACCTGACATATCCCCAAAGAAAATAATCGAGTGGTGTCAAATCACATGACCGTGCAGGCCAATTCACAGGTCCATTTCTGGAGATAATGTTGTTGCCGAATGTTTGTCTCAATAATTCAATTGTTGCGATTGCAGTGTGGCATGTGGCACCATCCTGTTGGAACCACATCCCTTCCAGATCGATGTCTTGCAAATTTGGAACCAAGTAATCATTGATCATCGTTCTGTAATGTACACCATTGACAGTAACGCTCACTTCGGATTCATTTCGAAAGAAATAAGGTCCGATGATCCAAATGCGGCAATTTTGTTTATTAACATTCCCATTAAGTCAAAAATGAGCCTCGTCACTAAACAAAACTTTGCGATAGAACAGAGGGTCAGCTTGCATTTGATTTTCAGCCCATTCACTGAACATACGACGCGAACGATGGTCATTTGGCTTTAGTTCTTGAACCATTTGGATCTTATAAGGATGGAGACCAAGATCTTTACGCAAAATTTTCCACATAGTGGACGGAGAAAGCCCAAGTTGCTGTGAACGACGACGAATCGACAAATTCGGGTCTTCCCTAACACTATCGTCAATAGCAGCAACATTTTCCTCGGTACGCACATTTCTACGCCTTGTTGGTGTTTTGACATCACGTAGCGAATAAGTTGTGTGAAATCTATTCACAATTCTGCGTTGGCCGATTATGTATGCCATAAAATTCACGAAGACCTCCATAAGTTTGACGAACAGAACACTGATTTTGAAAATAAATTGCCACAATTTGGGAGCGTTGCTCTAGTGTCAATCGTTTCATGCTGATTTGTCAAAGCATACTAATGACAAATGTCACTTATAGCGCGCAAACTGACAATTGATTTCACAGCTACCGCTAACCAAAGTTCTATCATGCTTAAAAAAACACTCTTTACAATTCCAGCTTAACTTTAAGCCAAAGCTTTAATCCTTAACAACAAATGTTGAAATAATCGTTGTTATGGGTTTAAGCTTGAGCTTAAATTTAAACTGACATTATACAACTGGACTTTATGTATTCCAATTATCCACCTTTTAATCATATTTCTTGACAATAGATACTTAAAAATTGTTACATTCGTTACAAACATCGCACAAAATGTTTGAAATGCACAAGAAGCGTTCTGCTTCGATTAACATGTTACTTTTTTCTTCAAACTTTCCAAAACAATATTTATTAATTCGAGCAATTGAAAGTGCTTAAAAAATAATTAAGTAATTAATAATTACTTGAACTTTTCAAAACATGAAAAAGTTAAACTATGTAATAGTTTTACTCTTTACTTTTACTCTTTTGGACATTGAGGAAAACATATCTATTTTTATCAAAAGTAATGTATACATTTAACATTAAGGCCCGATTTTACAATCATCGGATAAGCATTATTCTTAGAATAACGTGACGTAGGTGTGACGTAGATATGGAGGAACATTAAAGGAACAGTTATTCCGTACTTGTTCCACAATTGTAAAACTGGGCCTAAATGAACATTGTCGGAGGATAATATAATTGAGCTAATTCGATCTTTCAGATTAAGAGAACAATTCCATTTAAATATAGGTAATGCTTTCTTTAATACAACGGTTGTTTGACCATATTCATACTCTTTTGAACTAACACGTGATCAATATCTTTTCTAATCAAGTGACCTATGGAAAAAAATTAAGTCTTTGTTTGGTTCATTATTTCAAATGCCATTTGAATTATTTTTATTGAATTCCTATCGTTTTGTAAATATGTAATTCAAGTGGCATTTGAAGTAATTAAGTAATCAAAGACACATGATTTTATTTCCATAGGTCACTTGATTAGAAAAAATATTGATCACCTGTTAATTCAACTGCAATGAATTTTGTGCTTTGTCAAACAATTGACCGAACCGTGGGCGTATCCTCAAAAATTATAATTGTAGCTCGACTCTTCTCTTGTTAATTCAAATTATTAAAATTTGTAGAACATTCTAATAGATAACCAACCTAAACGTTTCTTTACAATTTATATAAAGCACAGATACACATTTGTATTGAATTTTGCTACAACGTTTCAACGGTGTATCGTAGTGGATAAGTATTCAATTTTACACTTAGGCTCGATTGTACAATATGGTTTAATTTTAAACTTCGTTTTATTCCCATAGCAACAATTTATTGTAAAGACAATTGTTTCCATAGAAATAAAACGAAGTTTAAAGTTAAACTATGATTGTACAATCAGGGCTTAATTAATTATTATAAGGTAATTAAAAAGTAACTTCAATTGGGACTAATTTCGACAGTCCAAGTTATTTTTTTTAGTTGAACACTCAGTACGTTTTAATGTAGTACTGTTATTCAGAATTAAATGTTTTTTCGTTCTGTGTTTAGCCTCTGCCCACCTTTTACCGCTCACTCGCTATAGATTTCTTCTCTTTGTACTGATTAGTGCGAAATTAAAATTAAAATAACTATGATTTTTTAAATGAAATTGTGACTCAAATTTCAAGCAAGCAATTCACTTTCAAACCCTAAGGACAATATTTAAACAATACTTAAGAATATTTTTATTTACATTGTCGGCATGTAGCAAAATTCCTGGCATAACTTGCCATCCAAAAAGAGATATTCACATTTAAAATTTGGGATCAAAACTATAATAAATAAATCAATAACTTAATGCTAATAATACTTACATAAACTGTTCGGTTACAACATTTGCTTTAAGTGCCCTCCGTTATTACCTACTATCAACAAAATAATTTTTTTAATTTCTTTAGTTGCCGATTTTCTCATCATCTGTACATACCTCCAGTTCGGCAAAAGCAGCTCTAATTTGATGTAACAATGTTTCCTTTGTGTTTGCAGGAGTTCAGTAGTGTGGTCTATTGTCGGCCAAAAATTGATATAAATGGCTTTTATTTCATAAAAATGGCAATATAATAAACAAGGTATCCAAATACGAATTTTCTTAAAAGAAATCGAAATATTATTTCTTTTGTACCATATCGTCAGTCAAAGTGCAAAAAGGTCGTTTGTCTAAAAGTTCCATTGTTCAGGAGAGCAAAAAACTAATTTGTCGAAATTGAGTTTATGCATACAGGCAAGCCAATGATATGGCCTCATCATCCAGTGCAAAAATCAGGTTTTGTATTTTCTAGTTGGGCTGACAACATCTTATACAGTTTCAGTCATAATTTTAAACTCTGAAGAATTATGTGTAAATGACATGTTTTTTGTTCTACTGTAAAATTAGTAAAAGTGGAGATAGCCGGTTTTGCATTGGACCCTTCAATTATAATAAAACAATACAATCAAACCAGAAAGAACAAATTTGTTTTTTGCTCTCCTGAAAACGATATAATTAAATATAATATTTTGAACTTTGAAATATAATAATATTTTAATTATAATTATAAGAATAGAATCAAATCAAAAGGAACAAACTAGTTTTTTGTTCTCCTGAAAAATGTAGTTTTAGACATACGACCTCCACTTTGACTGACGATAATATGTTGCATAAAGCTACGTCAGATTTTTGAGAGGAATTCAAGAAAGGCAGTAGGGGTTTCATTTAAAATACAGTCTTTTTCTTTTGGTTTTCCCCTTTTGTCAAATGTGTTTCCGAATTTGCCAAATGACTTTCCAATCCGCATGCCTACTATACTTTGAACGGATTGGAAAGTCATTTGACAAACTCGAAAACACATTTGACAAAAGGGGAAAACCAAAAGAAAAAGACTGTAAGAAAGTTGACAGCAGTTTCCAGTATAACCGAAGCTCAAAATATTATATTAGGGCCCAGTTTTATAAAACGTAGTTAACCACTCGATCAAGTTAATCGTGTGATTAAGCAATATCATTGGAGGAAAGTTTAAATTTCCAGCAATGATATTGCTTAATCACACGATTAACTTGATCGAGTGATTAACTACGTTTTATGAAACTGGGCCTAAGGGAATGTACCGTAAGTCTCCAATTGTTACCGCAAATTTACCTAAAAATTTGACAGCGGTTTACTCTGGTAAGCTGTAGTGGTATGTTACGGAACGCGTTGGTTTACGAACGAAACGATCATAACCTATTATTAAAAAATATAACAAATAAATTTGTAAAAACTGTTTTTAGGACAACGTTTAATGACGTTTCAAATATCTGCGCTTCGCTATTCATTTGACCGCTTCTTCAAGATAAATTTAAAAAAAATTTTATTTCTAAATTAAACTAGATTCTTGCCTAACAAAAAAAAAATTGCATAATAAATTTGTAATTTCAACACCTATCTTTAAGCTAACCTCAAAATAACGTCGTTATTTAGGTTAATTCAAATATGTACACTCATACGCAGCTTAAGTGCTCCAATTTGACAGTTCTGTGAGCCTTGTATCACAAGGCTTTAAGGGTGAGGTTCGCGTGCGGGAGGTGCATTTAAGGTGCGTATGAGTGTACCACAACAACCAGCTTCGTAGAATGGTTGTTTTGGTTAAGTACTAAAAATTTACCGCTTTTCTTGTAAATGTGTTCCGTAAGTAGATTATCTTTACGGGACGTGCAACCATAACCATGGTTTTTTGGACTTACGGAACATACCCTTAATTAGATCGTCACTGGTAACCTATAACTCCAAAACATTAAATACTAATTCAAACTTTTAATGAACGGGTTGCCTGTTCCACCCTGTATATTTAACATGTTTACGTCTAAGCATTATTTGAGTGACTCTAGGTAATTATTATTGACAACTACATATAATGTGCCAGGCTAGCAAGATAATAAACTATTCACAATACTGTATAGATGTGTTCAAAAAGGTGTTGTACAGCTACATTTTAAATATCTTTGCTTTTGAGCGGCAATTGGTTTTTCTATTTTTGTGTTCAATAATATTATTATTGCCAGAAACCGTATATGTAACAAAACTTGTACAACAATTTTTTGAACTTCATTATGAATGCACATACAAGTTTACACAGTACAAATTCTGTACAACACTTTTTTGAACACGACTGTACATCGTTATCAAAAATTATGCAATTTCTTGTTTTTACAATTTCGGCTTTCCAAAAGTATTTCTAATTATTTCAATTATTACACCTGTATTAGTGTAACTCAACAAGGACAACTTAACTTTCCTGTCTGTTGAAGAAATTTTAGAATAGTTCTTTTCTGTTTTAATATGTTTCCGTTTTAATTTTTTTAATAGGTGACGTCAAGATTATAAACCAGGACAGTATTTTTTGTCATTACTTTTTTTGGCTAATGTTCTTTATCATTTCTTACCTTCATTATGATGAAGTGATTATCATAGTGTTTTTTTGCTGAACTTCATGTTCATTTCGGGCTATTTATTTTCATTTATGTGTGGCAAGCTGTGAACGCAGTTCTTTCAGCTTTAAACTAATCAAAACGTTTGTACCTCAGAAGTACAATGTGTCACGGTTGATTGTAAAATCGCCGAAGGCGAACTCGTTCGAAATAAGTTCATTAAAGAACTCTTATTCTCGCATCAATAATTTATTCCATGCTTTCCATTTTGTCATATGTCATGAAGTCGTGGTTTAGTCTGACCGTTCACTTATTGCAGCCATTGCACTCCTTAAGCTTATTTTACAGTAAGAGTTAATAAAAACTTTTAAAAAACCAGTTAGAAGAAAAGCGGTTGTAACGTTTAATGAGATTATTTTAATTTATTTTTGTCATTGATTGTTCTCTTGCTTGTTTGACGACCAAAGTAGAAAGTCGTTTTCTTTTCCTCGCTCAATATTGTTTGTGATACCAACGAACTATATTAGTAAACCATAGAAGGGCGAATACGTTCGGGAACAAGCGCCCCCAACTGTGACTTAAGATATTAGCATTCGCCATGACAGTTGAATTCAAAGTGACCAGTTTTGTGATGATAATTACTTATGTTTAATGTTATTTGCTGATAAGTATATACTTCAATCCACAGACTGAATTGTTTGTTGAGTAATTTCTACAAACAGAAAATGCCCGCTGCTTCTTCGACTATAACATGCAGCAATAGGAGAAAAGAGACGGAAATATGTCATTTTACAAGTAAGGATTGTACTGATATGTGTCCAACAATTATTGTAGTCCTGGGTGACTGTGGAGTCAAACATGAATGTCGATTCTTACTTCGCATCGTTGAATTAACGCCTCAAATATTGACTGTCAGACAACAAATAAATTCTTGTTTATGTATTTAATGTTTTATTGCAATTTGAAACAATAATTAGTTAAAAATGTTTGATTCCACATCCACTCAAGACTGCAATAATTGTTGGACACCCATTAGTTCGAGTGCAAAACACAAATTAACGGTAAGAGTGTTTCATTTTTGTTTTCTGTATAATAAACTGCAATTTAAAAAGTAAATAGTGTAATAATTTATTGTTTATTGTAAATTTTTGATAATAAGCTTAATAAAATTAGTTTGTTTATATTAAAAACCTATCCTTTGCGCTGCCAATTGACCTCAACTGTCATGGCGTCCATTTGTCACAATTTTGAAGCATCTTACAGCCGTTCTATGGTTTACTAACATAGTTCGTTGCTGATACTATTTATAATAAAATAAACAACATACATAGTAATAGTATTAATAAAACATATTCGAGAGGCCGTCAAGGGAATTTATTGACCCTCTCCCCCAAGAAACTAGGATTGCTGTTGCAAGGGTTGCAACTTACGTCTACTAAAAGTATTTTGGAAAATACAAAAAAGTGGAAGAATTCCCAAATTCCCAAATTGAAAGCAGGACTATTTGTTTTCCAAAATATTTTTTTAAGTGGAAGGCCGTTAAATAAGTACACGGATGTACTATCGCGGCCCTATAATTTGGCACGATTTTTTATCAAGTAGCCAGAATTTCTCTAAATTCTAAAATTTTGTAGAACAGGCTCTTTCCTCAATTTTGACACTAAAGACATTTCATCAAAAGTCAGATTGTTTGGTTATATTTTAGGAACAGCAAGATAATAAAGTATTAGAACTGAAATAACAGAATAATTAGCGAAATCCTTACTAAGAAATTTTTAATAACTGTAAAATATATCATCAAATTATGTATTATTTTTTATTACAAATTCAGCTATTTGTTTTCCAAAACAATTTTTTTAAGCGGAAGGCCTTTAAATAAGTACATGTTAGGTATATGGTAGCCTTAACATTTTTTATTTAGAATAATGTGTAGAATCGGAATTTGTAATAAAAAGTATTGCATTCTATTTAAAATAAAATAAGATTTAGTGTCCGCTTAAAAGATTTTGTGATACAAATTTCATCGGACAAAAACCAACTGTAAATAAGAAAATTAACGTCGACTTCCGGTATAACCGGAAGTGATATAAAAGTGAAAATATTTTACTCTGAAAGATCGCTTTCCCTTAGGGCAGTGTGCTAATTTTCAGAATTTTTGTATATTCCCTTCCCCGAAAACTTTTAATTGGGAGACCCTGTATGTATGTGTAACGTAATTTCGCAATTGGAGATTTGAGACATTTAAGAAAAAAAAGTAGGATAAATAGTTAATTTCTTTATTTACAACATTTAAAATAATACTGATTAAACAGAATAATTTGAGAAACGAATCAAAATAATCTTTAAAGCAATTTTCTGTGCTGACAAATGACAATATTGAGAACAATAATGAGAATAAATCGCGACCTCAGAACCATAACCTTCCGAGTGACAGCAAATTTTACAGAGCATCATAATTAATGTTTGCATTTTAAGCAGTTTTAGTGCTGCCAAATGCACTTAGAACTAAAAATAAATGTTTCAACCTATAAAAGGTTTGATATAAATGGCTCCATATGTTTCATGTATCGATACTGCTAATTATAAATACATATTTCAATTTCTTGAAATGTTACTTAGAACTTTATGGTTCTTAGGTCGCGAAATAATGATGTTCAGAATTCATAAGATAATGTAAAATGGAAATTGATTTACGATTTATTCATTGCTTTGTAATAAATTACGTTTCTTAACTTACACAACTACATATAATACATATATTTACAAGAAGTACATATACTTTCTTTTATTTTATTATGTTTTGACATTTTTTTATAATAAATAACTACACTTGATGAACTACCAATAATAATAATAATAAACTAATACGTTTTAACAATACATAATTCACTTAATGCGTAGCTGTGCAATAAAATTCTAGTTTTAATAATAATTTAATAAATTTATTTTTACCCCTAATTTATCATTAGAATGACGAACTAATGAATTTTTTTTACAATCTTAAATTATCATAATCTTTTACTTGGTATAACTAACATTGAAATGGACGTATGAAGAATTGCAATTCCAAAAAATCACTGACAATTCAATTTCTGTTTCGATAGACAATCGTCGTGAAAGAATTAAATTTCTATCGCGATTTTTTTGAAGTTTTTATAAAAAAAATACCTTTGCTATTATTTACACGCATCCATCGATGAAATGAAATCAATTCAAATAATTCTTATCTGAATTTTTGACAAATTTGAACGTGTTATGATAGCTTTATATTTATAAGGATTAGATGTTTTTTATACACTTGTACAGAAATAAAAAGGACGGAAAATAATCTCTTGCAAATTGTTGTCGATTAAAATTAGTAAGATTGATTGAAAAACTATCGAATAACAAATCTGTTGATAACTTAATCCAATTTGAATAATTAAATGAATAAAAACAAATTTTCAATCGCTCTTTTTGTGTCATTCGCTTCGTCTTAATTATTCAATATTAGATTGACGAAAGCTGTGATACCATTAATTAAATTAATTAATTTTGCAAATATTTTATAAAATATGACATTTTAGTAATACACAGATAAAAATTTTGCGGAGTTTAAGGAGTAAGTAGTTAAACGTTCTACCAAAAGAGTGAAAATTTCTTCTGATGTAGTGAAAACCATTCTTTTATTTTGTTAAAGTAACTCTTATTGATGTTTATTTTAACTACTTTTATAGTAGTTAAAAGTCTTGAATATACAAAACGGAGAAATATTACACTTTTATGGTGTTGAAGATAAATTTAACATATTTGTGTGTTGAAATGTGTCCGAACCGGAGAACATGTAACTCATTTTAGGAAAAAGAATATTATTTCAACAACAAAGCGGTGTTAAAGAGTTCCAAAAGCATTCTGCTATACTTTTATGTGTTACATTCTCACCTAAAAATGAAAATATAGCACTTATTGGTAGTTAAAGAAAAAAGAAAGTGTAATTGTAACACCCGCAAAGCGTAATTTCAACACCATTAAAGTGTAACTGCAATTCCTTGAAAGAATAATTTCAACACCTTTGTGTAGTCAAACTAACACCTTTATTTCTTTTTCGATGTTACTTTCACTCCTTGAAATTTTAACTTCTTCGTGTTTAACTACTTGTGCAAATGGACGCGAGGGAACACCCAAAAAGAGTTAAAACAGTGTTAAATCTAACACCGCATTTTTATCTGTGTAGTAATAAATATGAAAGTGAAAAATTTTATAACAAATTTAAAACACAGCTTTATTCTTTTCAGAAAACACAAGAAAACTGATCCAGAAGTCTCTTCTGATATGTACAGTCGCAATCATAATTCTTGATGCTTACAGAACACCGTAGCCTAAAAACTATGAACGTCGAATGCATCCAAACCTTACTACTTAATTCCTCGACCACATTTGCGTTTAATGTAAGGCCTAACGTGATTTTCAAAATCTAACTTGACTAGTTTGGTGTAGTTTTTACTCGTGATGTGATAATATACGTAGAAAAGAAAACAAATTTTTAACGAGTAATTTGGTAGGAAGTGTAACCGCAGATTGATGTCAAATTAGATGTTCAAAAACACGTTAGGCGTTACGATAAACGCAAATGTGGCCGCGGCATAAAAGTGAATCCGAGATGTCGTAAATTATTTTTTGCTTGGAAACCGCAAATAAAACGTCCACAATGAGTTTTTCTGTAAAAGTTATGACATGAATTATAATTTCGACTGTACATTCAACTAAATCGATACCCCTCAAGATAATCGTGTTCCTTGTGACGCTTTCACGACGGATAAATCCAAAGCCTTGAGTGACGTCGATTTAACTATTTATGGAAAGAGTCTATTTGATTGAGGAACTGGAGTGAATTGTGGCAACAGTTTAATGCCACAGGTCTGATAATTATATAGATAATTTTCAACTTAAGAAAATTGCACCTTTATTAAAATTGCACAGACATGGACGGTTCAAAACAAATAAAACATTGGGCAGATCTCACGTTACTTTAAGGCTTCATTTAGACACGACGATCAACAGCATGATTATGGGCAATAATGAACAAACAATACTTTATAATCAACTAAAGAATTATTAGGATTACATTTTCTGTTAAGTGACGATTCTGTTGCTATCGTCCTGTCTAAAAAAAAGTCTAAGGCCAGCTGCGTACGTGTAAATATGCTTGAGGTAATAATACTCGAAGAACGTTCGTTTCAAATTTTGAAGCAGAGAAAGATGTGTAGACGTTCAGGGCGTAGCTTGAACAAAGATAAAAGTACTTAGCACATTGTAGCACAAAATTACAATAATAACAGTTTTTTATTGTTTTTCTCAAAACAAACTCGATCTTACCTACGCTTTTAGAAAACGGGTATTTTAGTGTTTTGGATTGACCTTGAACCTTCTAGTTTTAACAATTTTCAACTATTTTTAAATTTGACTTTCGATTTAAAGGCGTTGTTCTTTCAGCACATCATGAGCATATCTACCCACCTAGAGCTGACCTAAGGCTATAATACACGCATATATTTATATTAATAGTTTTTTTTACGATTTATTTACATCTTAACCTACTTTTTTAAATTAATTTAAGCTTTGTATTTATACCTTGTATACTGTTCACTGTTTCTTTTAAATCAATAACTACAAGAACAATCACAAATGAAACACATCCTCTTGTAATGTCTTCCAATCCGAACTACACGTGCTGAATTCGTTTGAGGGTCAAATTAGCGGGATAGGCACCGAATGCACCACCGAGCTTGGTAACTGGGTTTGGTGGTGATTGTGTGCCGCCGTTGTTGTTGCCGCAGAATGCAGCAAATTCTGTTGTTGTTGCAACTGCATGGTCACCGCCGTTACAGTGTCTTTTTGGGTAAATTCTTCTCGTTTTTTCACTTGTTTGCGTTCCTTTGCACGACGGTTCTGGAACCAAATTTTCACTTGGCGTTCTGACAAACCTAGATTTGATGCTAATTCAGCTTTCCTCCGAATGGTTATGTATCGGCTGTAGTAGAATTCCTTTTCTAGTTCGACTCGTTGATGGTCGGTGTACACAACGCGGTATTTGTCTTTCGTTCTTGTTTTGCCTGAAACAATAGAAAAGCATTTTAAAAGTCTTTTTATATTTCAAATTTTTTGATTTAATTTAATTTTTAAGTTAGACTACCTTTTTAGATCTTCTATGATCTTCTTCAGGCTTCTATACACTTGTTAATTAAATACGGTTAGTTAAGTTTCATGTATTGGTGAGGAGAAGAAACATCAATGGTTGTGTAATTGACTGCGAAGATAGTAAATACAGTCTAACAGAAGATCATAGAAGATCGAAACCACTGACTAAATTAAAAAAATTATTACAAAAGAAACTTTCATTTATATCATAATTCACAAAAATTTATGTAATTCTTAAATTAGAAAAAATATAATTTATACATGAAATGTTAGAAACCAAATGTAAAAGAAGAGAAATTTGTTGATACATGCTTTTTCATAATGGCGGGCAACTCCATTGATAAATTTTGTGCGGTTATTGGTTCACGAAAATATCGCTATCTATAAGCAAAGATGTAATCGCAGATTACAAATATTTAGATATTGCGAGCAGACTTTCTACTTTACATGTTTTGAATGGACTATTCATTCGATGTGGTGTACTCACTCTCTCACATCTAATCTCAATCCATTTACATCTTTCAAATATGGCATTCGCATTTCCTATACGCAAAAATACGTCATCGACGTATTTAGAAATCGTATTCTATATAGATAAAGCCAGGTGTTTAACCGGGCTCAATTTTTAATACAAAACAATAAATGCTAAAAATTAGTTCCGTTGTAGTTTTAATACTATGTTACTTTACATAATAATATCAATAATATTAAAATATTAATACTCAGTAAGCAAGTCTCTATCATTAACGAAACGTACTTCAACGTCCCACGATTGCTTTTTGGGTTGCTGTTTAAAACAGCAAAACAGAGTACATCAAAATATTTGAAGTTTATTTAAACTAAAGCTCTTCTGTAAATCGAATTAACTACACCCATAAATAACGTTACCAAGTTTAACAATTTCTTGTTGTCTCGTATGCTGAAGCTATCAAACTTAGAGAATTAATTTTTGCAATTTTGGGATCCCTATGGATTGTAGAAGAGAAACACCTGAAGTTTTATATGCATTTCTGGAAACCCTGTATATTAATAATATTACATTCTGAGTTAAAAACTTACAGGAAACTGAAAGAACTTCTTCGTTTTATTTATATGTTTTATAATGTGGAAGTGACTGTCCTACGGTGTAATATTTTGTAGATAATCGCAGGAAGAGAATAAATAAACAAGTTAACAAATAAGTTTGGAAATCCAAAAGAATAGCACGCGGGAAAAACACGAATTACAGCCCCAATTCAAGATCGATTCTTGAAATTAAGAGCATTACGAAACCCTTCAATAAATGCAACTGTTTTGGTCAGCGCCTTAGAAAATCCACACCATATAACTGTCTCCAGTCAAACTGTCAGGAACAGATTGCATGAAGACAATCTTCATACCCGTCGCCTATTAAGATGTCCAGCCATTGTTCGTCGCAATCGAGAAGTTCGAAATGTTTGGTGTGCAGAACATGAAAATTGGAATGAGCAACAGTGATCTACAGTTCGATGAGTCGCGGTTTGGATTCTCTCCCGATACGAGAAGAACTCGGTTCTGGAGACGACCTGGTAATCAGGAACGATTGAGGAATATTCAAGAGGTATTCATGGTATAGGAGGGAATAATGATAGGCAGAAGAACAGAGCTCGTTTATATTGAAGGATCTGTAACGGCAGATAGATATCGTGATAACATTCTGCAGCCTGTTGTCCTTCCCATGGCCCAGGAACTTCTCCCAGAATTTTGTTTAATGCATGATGAAGACCTCATGTTGCTGCTACCGTTTTTCAGTTACTGCAAGCGCATAATATGGACGTTTTACCGTGGCCTGCATAATCGCCAGACTTAAATCCAATTGAGCATGTTTGGGACATGCTCAAAAGAAGAACTGTTGCTGATATGGAAAACATTCAAACCAATGTAGACCTTTTTAGATGCATTCAACGTCACTGGAATGATATACCACATTGCAGTTTAAATGCAAGAGGAGGAAACACTAGTTATTAAATTAATAAATTTCAATACTAAGTTGCTCAGAAATTGAAAATCACAAATTAGATTTATTAAATATGAGATTGTTATTTAAGCATTTTTCAGTAAAGAAATGTTTGTATTGTAAATTAAAATGAGTTGAATTAATTTTTCTGAATTAGTTTAGTCATATTGAATAAAATATAGTTAAGTATTAGCCCTTACATTGTCCTTTGCAAGAGAAAACCTTGTGTTCCTTAGACAATCTTGATGTGTGTATTTAAAAAATTAATTTTTTCTTTAAAAATATCTCATTTTACGAAATAATCATAATTCTAATAGCATTTTTGATTCATTGCTCTAGAGCACTTTCAGGAATCCCTATCTTCTATTTTTACATAAGATTAAAACAAGATGAGAATACTTTGAGCGTAGTCTAGAGCAATGAATCGAAAACTCTATTAATAATTCAGACAAACAAACAAACAAATGGCTTACAATTTGTACCACATATCGACTACATTTATAATTCTCTTGCTATTAATAAAATTACTTACGTCAATTGTTAAACTTTTTTAGAAACTTGTTTTTCTTGTTTCCATTGTTTTAAAATGTGCAAATTGATAAACATGAGTATGCAGTGAATATTGTTTTGGCCACTGAAAAAAAAAAAACTATATAATTAATTGTTTGAACGAGCAGCTATGCTGAATGAGTATACAACTCAAAATAAAAAAAAAAATTATAATAAATCGATTAAATTAAAAGTTCAACATGTCAAAATAGTCAATATATAATCTTTTCTTTTTTTTAAGCGATTTCTGCACCTTTTCAAGTATTGATGGAGTAATTTCTTGAAATACTAATTTTTTTCTTTGCTGCATGTTTTCAGCTGAATTTTCATATGTTCGCTGTTGTATGAAACCAAGAAGCTAATTGAAATGATGTGATGCTTTGATTAGAGGTTTTCTGTCTGGATTTCGTTGTATGTACTTACAAGTAGTCTGCGAATAATGGATTTCTGTGACACTTACCAAAAATAAAAACCGTTTCGATCATATCTTTTTGTGTAAGAGACATTTTTAAAGACTAATTTTTTTATGTCACACAGTTTTTATAATATTCAATAATCTTTTAGTAAAAATAAACAAGAACAGTTTATTTTGTTACCATAGCAACCGAGAAATGCACCTCCAATAATGGTAAAAAATAAGGCGTTCCATTAAAAAAACAGTTACAGTTGTTTGAATATTCAAGTTTATTGAATTGCTTGAAAAAACTTATGTCACTTGGAAGTTTTTTGACAGCGTAAGTGAAACTTTTGCAACATTTTCAAGTCTCTAACGTCATTTGCATTTGTTGGAAGTATAGCAACAGGCAACTTTTTTTTAAAAAAATCAGTAACGTGAAAACTTACTTTAGGATATACAGTGTCTTTCAAAAAGTGTACTACAAGAAAGCACAGAGTTTCGGAACACATTCAAATAATCACTCAGAACCAAATGAAATAATCGAGAAATAAGAACCAATTTAATGTTTTCCTATTCATAATATTTTACTTTCATCCAACCAGTATTTCCTAATGTAGTGTGTATAGTTTTTTATTTTTGAGATAGAAGGCTTTCATATTTAGCTATATCTTTTAATTCTGAACAACTTATTCTTATGACATTTTGCTGTATCTTGTAAAATAAGAGTACTTTACTCTTAAGCGATCTTTATTTCTCGGTGTCCACGCTGTATACCTTTCAAGATAAATTTCATCTGACATTTTCCAATTTGACTTTAAGGGTTGCAGAAGCGTTCTGCGTTAATAAATTTTTATAAAAACCGATAATAAAAAAATTCCCATTTGTAGCACACTTTTTGAAAGACAGTGTATAGGGTGTTCCATTTAAAACATAGGTTCTCAAACTAATTTCGTCTACCGCCCACTTTGAGAATAAATTATTTTCTAGCGCTCCTTAAAATTTTTAACTTTACTACATCTTAAAAATCAATCGCAATCATTACTTTCATAACTTTAGTTAAATTATAGCCTGCCATATATGAGTCTTATCTTGTTTCTCCCAATTTTCTCTGTGCCATTTACCACCCCCCTGTAGGCCTCTAGCGCCCACAAGGGGGCGTTATCGCTCACTTTGAGAAAGACTGATTTAAAATAACGAAATGACATAACGCCCAGACTAAACGGAACACTATGAATATATCAAACTAATTTTAAAATATGTTCCACATAATATAGTGAAACTTTCAGTTCAAACATTTTTTTATAAAATGACTAAAAGAGGGGTATGAAAGAAACAGTCTTAAGTGAAACAGCCTTTATATTTCTTCCTTTGTCTTCACCATTACTGTTTGACACAAATTTTTGTTCAAATTTATCCATAACAAATATACACTGTGATTTTTCGAAAATGATCACCTGAAATATTTCAAAAATAAAAAGGTGCTCATTTTGAGTGAATGCTTTTTTTTCAGTGTTGGTTGTTTATTCTGTAAAAGAATGTCACTAACACACTGTTATTTCCAACGTCTAGCGTGATGTTTAAAGATTTAGTAGACCAAAGCGTTAATTTTTTTATAAAACACATGTACTATGATGCTCAACAAAAACGATACCCCTGCAAGCAAAGTGCACCCTTATGAACATTGGGCGGAGCCAACGCGGGCATTTAAATTGGTACGTCGAGTCTGTTCCGCTGTAATTTTATTGCTTCGGTTATTCGCGAATTTTATTACCACAAAAAACGTGTCCATGAATTTCGTTGCCGCAAATACGCTTTAACTTTATTAAACTCAAAATACAGAAGTTGCAAAATATTAATCGAGTAAAGCTCTAAAAAAATACCTACCGACAGCGCAGCTTTACAAAGTTCAATTATAAAATTATAATAGTATTGACTATTCTTGAATAATCTTTGCATAATATTTGTTATTTGTTGCCAATAATAATCCCGTGGATCACGGTCGCATCTGGGCCGCAGGTACCAGAGCCTGACCGTAGTCGACCGGTTAGTTATTTCACACAGCAGTTTCAGGCCTTTGCCTCTGTGTATTGCCGTAAAGGCCAGCAAATTGCCGAGTCGTATCGTTTTTGGTGAGCACCATAGTACATTAGCGCGTTCTATGGAGGATAAAGTCATTTAAGGTACCACAAGGTGGGTCATTCCATTAAAATTTTTTGGGAGGGTATTCGTAGGGGCATGCGAGCAAAAAGTGTGATAGAGTACAAGTAGACGTGTTTTGGGAAAATATTATTTTCCTTTTCATTTTTGAAATATTTCAGGTGGATCGTTTTCAAAAAGTCACCTGTATAATCATTTTGTTACCGTGGTTTAAATTTTAATTTCCTAACTTAAATCGATTGGCTTTTTGAGGGAAACTTCATTTTCTATATGTTTATGTGCAATAAATCATCAAATAAACGATAAGATTCCAGTAAACACACAGCCATATGTCTCAATTTGTTTGCAATTTGGCTGATAAATATTCATTTGAACGTATTTAGAAATGTGCTTTTGCTCAAACGGTTTCAAATTTTTTATTTTAGTTCAGTAACTTCATAAAAACAGTTTAAATAGTTCAAATGTAAAATTAAGAAAATATGTGAATCAATTTCTAAAGAAATAACAAATTTCTAATTCTTCGAGAGTCTTTTAAAGTGACGCTTCGCAGTGTCGGTAGCTCTTTCAAGATTAATTAATAATTTACAGTTATAGGCACATAAAAATATTGCAGAGTTAAAAGTTTCTTATGAAACAGTGAAATTTTCACCTGATTTAGTAAAAACTAAAAACCGTAAACATAAAAACCGTAACTTAAATTAGTTAAAGTGACTCTTCCCATTATACTTTTAATTATATTTTAGCAGTTGAATGTAAAAAATAAGACTACATCTTTGAGCAGTTAAAATTAATGTTAAAATTTCATCAAAAAATATATAACATGGAAAATCGGATCTGTAACACATATGTACATGTATGAGTAAATAAGAAACGATTATTTTTCATCGGCATTTTTAACTACTTGTGCAAATGGATACGATGGAACTTCTAAAAAGTCATCAAGTCCCACCACGAATGATAAAAATGGATACTTATTCTAGTTCTTTACTTTTTAAAGTTTATTATTTAATCTTGGGAAAGCTGTCTATTTACGGCGAAACGTTAATCACGTCAGTTTAAAAAGTGTCGAAAGAATTGTCATGCAAGGAGTTTGATACCATTAATCATAAATTGACGTGTACAAAATTACACTATTTCGGTTGCAGTGATTGTGTAATAAAATTTATATCTTCTTATTTGTGTAATAGAATGCAGGCTGTTGGCGGTGAGTAGTATACATTCGTCATTTCAAATCATTGAATCAAGAGCTCCTCAGGGATCAATATTTTGCTCTCTTTTATACTCTTTATATTTTAAAATTAAAAACTGTAAAAGTCATTTTTACGCTGTTGTATTACAGTTTTAAGATTTTTAATTTACATTTAGCTACAGACTCAATTGATCAAGACATTTAAGTAAGTCAAGTACACTGAGAAAAATGAAATAGTTAAGTCAACAACTTTTTGAATGTCAACTTTTTGTGCGTTGACTTAAATAAAATGTACTTGTTTCAACGGTAATATTCTTAACTGAACATCTTGGAAATTGTTGAAGTAACACTAAAAAAATGTTAAACTATTACGTTTGACTGAACGATGTAAATGTTTTCCTCAAAACGAAAGTGCTTAATATGTTAAATCAAAAAGTTGAAATTTCAAAGTGATCGTAAAGTGCTGTTGCTTTTATGTGTCTGTTTTGATTTTTTATTTAACGTAATAAATGTTAAGTCAAGTAAAAGCGAGGGTTAATTCCCATATTAATAAGCTATCGAGTTCCAGATGGCGCCTGCTAAAACTTCACGTATATTTACTGCCTGTCCCAGCATAACCTTGTTGTTCGACATCGTTTCTTAAACGGATAAATCATTCATATTTCGAATGCGTCCGACATTATAAAGTTCGTTGAGGTTTATTTAGCTCCTCTTGTCACCTCAACAAAGGTTGAAGGGTTATTTTACTTTGACAGTATCGCAAAGAGGTGAACATTTAATTGATGTTTCCCTAAACGATAGTCTAGATTGAATTGACTCTACGCTTTTATTAGCCCTACCGAAAAATTACTTTAAATATATCAAAAATATAATTTTAATTCCCTAACAGCGTTCAGACAAATAAAATATTTAGCAATTTTAACAATCTAAAGTTCTTGTAAAATATTTAACATTTTTTGACTGTTGGTTCAATGACCACGCGTGATTGCTAATAGGTAAACGAAAAATACTGTTAACTGAACGTGTTTTTGGTTGACTGAACAGTTTATTTTTTTCAGTGTATTTGCTAATCATTCGCTGCACATTAATTCCTGTAAATAATCGGTTGAGGTATGGCGGCAAAAGGTCACGAACAGTATGAGTAAATATATTAGTCAATAATGTCCAACTTTTCTTTAGTAAAACAGCAACAAATTTATGTGTTCTTTTTGATAATGACTTCAGGTTCTCGTCTCACGAACCAGTCACATGAACCAGACACTTTCTTCCTAAATATATGGGCATAAGACAGGTTTTCAAAAATTAGATATTAAAACAAATTTCATAATTTATTTTTTAAAACTATTTTAATAAAATTTTATTTAATTTGCAAAATGATAAAATTCTTGAGATCAAAAATATCTTATAGATTACTCAAATAATTTTCATCAATTGAAAGTTGCTGGGACAGTTTTCGTCAATTTCTATTCAAAGAGCAGAAAGAATTTCATTTGTCGAACGAATCCCCTCCAATTCAAAATTTTGGAACGAATATAATAAATGAATTAAATTGCTGGAATAAAATTGGTCTTTAAATTCAAACAGAATTAATTATCCTAGAATATTGGAATATAGGTAAGTAATTAAAAAAATCAATTATGTACTCGTTAATAATAATAATAAATCACAAAAAAATTCAATTATGTACTCGTTAATAATAATAATAAATCACAAAAAAATTCAAATAGAACAACTATGTACTGTTTCTTGTTCAGGAAATAAAATAACGAATGAGAGCTAATACTCTAAATGATTGAAGACAGTTTACACACTTGGTTTCTTCTTTTTACGCTTTTTATATTTTCAGTACAAACAAACTAAAAACATTTTAATTTTTAATAATTAATTAGAATAGGTAGTCCGAAGCACGAACAATGTTGAAAAAATTTACCTATTTTACGTAACTAAGCAATTTCCTCCCAGAAAAAATAAATTCTTTATTCTGTAAAGGTAACAGCCCTCTTGCCGTTTTGTATTTCAGTATAAAAGGGGCGGATTTCAACCAACCGACGGAAGTCTCACAGCTGCACCAATGAGAAGATGTATGTCATGTACCAAAAGAATCAATCGGAAGATTATAAAAATATAAACAATTTGTTTTTCATTTTTCAAATGAAGTTACTTGAGAATTATTTGTCACATTTCGTTATTCAATTAAATGAATGGGTACAAAATATGTTACGTTATATTGAAAATAATGTTTCATTTCCCATTTCTATTTTTTATATTTATGCATACTTAAAGGCTAACTACTCATAATTTTAAAATTTTTGTGTTAAAATGGAAGAACGTAAACATCATATGAAGGTATTAAGACGTGAGACATCTCACTGAAAAAACTCTTGATTAAAGTCTTTTACGTTCTTTTTATATTTTATTACAACAAATAGGTTTCTATTTTTTTATATTAGTAAATTAGATTTAGTAGATTTTGTAAATTTTAATTGTAAATCAATTAGTTAATTTAACTTTACAATGAAAATTGTAAAGTAAAATTTACTAATTGGTAGAACTCCTGGTTTATGGGCAAGGGCTATTAATGAGATAGAGTGCGTTTTTTTGCATTCCATCCGATAGTAATAGAAGGACCGGAATTAACGTAGGAATAAAACGTTCAGTGGAATTTTCTTTTCCATTGTTGCATAACCTATAAGTTCTTAACAGTATAGCACTCGATTAATTATTGAGAATATTCTGTGACTTAAGTATTTATACAGTATAATTATGGCAGAGACAAATATTGTAGAGATAAACGGATTATGTATCATTATAATGCTGGAAGTAAGTTAATTAAGTTAACTGGTAGATTTCAAATTTGATTTTTTCCCCACCATCACTTCCACTGCTGTTCCACTGTCCCGAACAACCGTAGCAAAAGTTAGAATTAGAATTTAACACAAAAAAAACGTCAAACTTTTACCACTAAAACTAGAATCGTATCAATAAAACGCACCTATAGACAACAGCAGCTGTAGTGTAATAGGTACACTTTTAAAAATGTTTTTGCACTTTAATTTGTCAATCAAATATATAAATATAATTAAAAATTATGTATAGGATACTCCAAGTACTCATTTTTTACTGGAACAAAGTACACGTTATTGCACATTCAAATTGATCCTTACGTGCAATTTAATTCACTGAATGTTCATGGTTCTTTTTTCTCTTTCGTTCTCGTTTTGGATTTATATTAGGTGCTGAGATGCAATTTTCAATTAAATACATTTCGGGGAATTCTGACATATTTCTAGAGAAATTTTAATTTATATTATCTTATGTCACTCAAGCATACCAAGATCTTATTAGTTGATGACTTCCTCGTTCTAAACTACTTCACCTTATTGCGGCTTTCAATCTGATTCATATTATGGATGAACCAAATAGGTGAGCAAAATTCTCTGAAACTGCCATTGAAAACATTCTAATAAATGCACAATAAATTAACGTTAATACATCAATAATAAAAATCACTATCTCTGTTCATCATGGTCAATTACTACAAATGCAACTTCATGGAAAGCATAAACATATGTACTTACATAGAATATTATTTCCCAATAAAACGAATAACAAAAACCAGTAAAACAATAATTTTATATTAACCGTTGAACTGAAGACTAAACTTAAATACTTAATTTTTTTATTGGAAGCAGATTTGATCAATCTGAGTTAAGAATGCGTCTAGATCTCTGACTGCAAAGGGGAAATCTGTTTCATGAAAATTAAAAGCTATTTAAAAGTTCTTAAAATTATCGATCGATCGATCGGTATACCGAGTGTCCCAGCCCATCTGAGCTATAGGAAATTTACATGGGATTTCAAATATTATTGGTTTTCATGTTCCCAAGACAAAATACGACAAAAATTCACATTGTGTCTGCTACTCCTCGATCGAATACCTGCAACTTAATGTTTGAAATTATGAAGAATTATGCTGCAATTATTTTTCAATAATAACTAAAGTTAGCTAACTCCCTTATGGCCGATTTCTTCACCATATTTAACCTAAGGTTAATTTATCTAACAATTGGAATGTGGCGTACGGTTGGCCCTACACATACTATGTGTCACATTCTAAATGACAGATAAATTTAATCTCGAGATAAGGCGAAGAAAAAATCGGGCCTTACTCGTACCAAATTTTAAAAAGGTAAAAATTAATTTTAAATTATACTTCAAGACTACTAAAATTTGGTACAAGGGAGTTAGCTAACTTGTACGGACTCCCGAGTCCCCCTGTTAACCCCCCTGTTATTCTCGAACAGGAGAGAAGTGATCGCTCCCGAATATGACGTCAAAATGACGCATTTCTCGAAAGATTTGTATAGGTTTAAACGAGCCATTTTGACGTCACTCCCGCAAAACGAATCCTCTCCCTCGTTTCGAGAATAACCCTCCAGATGTCTCGGGTTCAAAACCTCGTCGAGTTTTTTTTAATTATTATTGCAATTTTGAACCATTTACCCAGGGCTTCCAAGCCGAAAGCGTGATTTCATGCAAGTTGGCCAATGCCCTTGTTGTTCATAACAAATTTTAAAAAGGGATCTTAAAGTGAAACTTAATCCTCGAAAATCTTATTCTTTTATTTAAATAATTGCCGGGACACACGGTATAATAAAAAAATGATGTGTAAAGTTAACTTTTTTATTATATTCCGACCGTATAGATCTGAGTTCAGAAAATATAAGTCTAAATGATATGACATGACATGATACGACAAAAGCCAGAGAAGGAGACAGATATAAAAAGGCTCTTAGGCATATAATAAAAAAAAATGGACGGTTCTGACGTTTAGTGGATCAGATGTTACCACTCTGTAATAAAATATGAAGGTGTACCATTTAAGAAATCATGCTGGCACTATTTTGGGGAATACTCTGAATGTCAAAAAATAATTTTATTCAACAGGCAGAAACTCTTCGATTCCTATTTCTTTCTATAAATGAGGGACGGGCGCTTAATGACTTACCTGTTGAAGTATTTTTTTATCTTTTAATTTTATAAAACAAAGCAGTAAGCATCTGTACTATACAGCTTCAACAATAATTTTAAATTCGAAGTGATTTTCATTGAATCCTTTATAATCTTGTTTATTTAATATTATTTATATATTTACTTTACTGAGCACTTTATTCAGTGTTTGCAATATTAACTTGAAATAATTCCTATAAGTTTATACATTTTACTTCAAGCAGAGAAAAACTAAAAAAAACTACTAACCTACAGCAACTATATTTTGTTTTAAATATTTTTATAAATTGTTTATCCTTTCAATCAAAATGATACTTGATTGATTTCTTAATTAAAGGCAGGATTTCGATAATATGATGTTAAAAATTTGTGCAAAATATAACCATTTTAGTGTAGAATTAGACAAACTAATAGCGGATTTCACAAACGTAAATTAAATTTACGCATCCGTTAAAAGTAAACGTTGCCATGGTTACATGTGTTGAAGGTATAGGAATGATTATTCTTAATCGATGATTAAAGTTAAGTGACGTTTGTGAAATCCAGCGTTAATGTATTAAGCGCAACAATGAATTTCTTTTTACGAAAGCAGTATTTAGAAAAAGCGACGTTAGTAAATTCAATCGTAAATTAATATAAAATGTGGTGAAGAATTAAGACAAAGGAGTATAAAACAAAATATTTATTCTCGAAAATAAATCTTCAAATACATCCCGACATTTTTAATAAAATATATTATGACATCAGAGAATTGTACACTATATTAATAAACATAATTTCGTTGAACGTAAAAAATAAAAAAGATACTCGCAACTAATGATATAGTGTACAATCATGACTGCACCATATTTAACATTGCACTTCTTAAAAATAAAATAAATTCTAAGAGACCCTTATTAAATTTACAAGGCGAACTTAAATAAGACAGATCTATGTATATATATCAGAAAATAAACTCAAAATGTACAAGTCATTAAACGGAATTGTGAACGATTTAAAATAACTTAAATAAGCGTTTAGATCACAATAAAATAATAATAGTTATAAAAGAAATGAGTAAATGACGAAGCTATAGCATCGGTACAGGTGAGTAAGATTGTTCTATTCCTTGCATTTGCGAATGCTGATTTTGTATATGCAATTTCTGCAGTTCCTGCTGCAGATGTGCTTTGTTGTCTGAATTTTCTTTCAGAGCTTCCTCTACGCGTTTCTTCAACTGTTTTCTTTCTTTCGCCCGACGATTCTGGAACCAAATTTTGATCTGCCTCTCGCTCAAGCCCAAGTTTGCCGATAGTTCGCACTTTCTACGTATTGTTATGTATTTGTTATTAAAATTGAACTCCCGTTCTAATTCGAAACGTTGATGGTCTGTGTATACGACTCGGTACTTCTCTCTCGTTCTCGTTTTTCCTACAACAAGTGAAAACGCCACATGAGTATTTCCAATATTTTGCTTCCTATTTGCGATACTATAGTTATTATGAGGTGATTATTATTAATCATACAGTTTTCTACTCGCTAATACATTAAATGGTTTAGTCAAACAATGTGTTAATTATTATGTTTAATTATCACACAACTACTTCTGTAAACAACTCAAATTCAATATTTGCTCCTATTCAAAACGTTAACACACACACACATTAGCATGTGCACTAAAAATTAAATACACACTCTTAATAAATACACAGTTGACACATCAGTTTCGTTACGGAGCGTTCACACTCGTTTAAATTTTGGCGAAACGTATTTCTTTTTAGTTATAACGACAACCGTACTATTTATTCAAAATTCGTCTAAATTCTAACTCAAATAAGTCTATAAATGTTAGCCATCAGCGGAAACGGTAAGGTGTATTATTGTTTATGGAAGTCTATTCACTTATACTATAATATTTTAAACTTACGGAATAATTTGAATGTCAATTTGGCAGTCTCAAGAAGAAAATTCGAAGAAAAAAAATGGGTATTGTCGACTTACTAACCTCTCGATTGTAAGTATACGAGTAATATGTTACAATGGTTTTCAATTTTGAATAAATGTATTTTTAAATGAAAGCCGCATTCTAAATTTTCAGTTGACTTTAAGTGAAATTAAAAGAAACAAACTTGCACTTAATAGCTGGAATTTAAGGATTGGATTTCTAATTTTTTTTCTTGAAACTGGAAACATTTTGCCCGCCGTTCATTAAGATGATCCAAGAAGTTAAAGGCTACACAGAATTTCCACTCGTTATCCTTTCTAGGAAATTTGTGTTCTCAGTAGGAGAAAAAATTTGCATTTATACCTTTTCAAGAACTTAAAAAATAATTAATCAACATAAACAACCGTCAGAAGATATTGTTAATTTTTTCATATTTAATTTTTTCGCTTAATGCGCTTCATAACAAGATATGTACAGAATGTACTTAAAATATGTAAGAACGTAAAGAAAATTTGGAATATGAAATGATATAATGAAATGCAAACCAATTTTCTGTTTCAGTTAAATAAAGGGTAAGAAAAATTCTAGCAACTCTGGAAAATATACTATCAAAAGGCAAACATATATTTTTAGATTTTAGAGGAACTTTATTTCATCATAAGAAATGAAAAACTGTTTCATTATTAATTATTTGTTCTTTGTTATTTCATTCATCTAGGTGCACTTGAGGGTTTTAACAAACTTCAATAATTCGGTATTAAGCCCATTTTACATTTGTTAACTTTGATACCAATTTTTGTTACAAAGTGAGAAAGATAGGCTACCACAGCGAATTTTGATTGGTTGAATTGGCACTTCTCACTCACTTTGTAACAGATTTTAGATAGAAAATGTCATAGTGTAAAACGGCTATTAGACACCATTAACATGAGTTTGTTCTAACAATAATAACAATAATAATGATTTCGATATTTTCATTGATTAATGCCTTCCTGATTACTTCTAACTAACTTACGTAAAATCAGAGTAAAAGCTTCATAAAATGACGTATTTTTTATAACACTACTTCATAAATTATAAGCCACGTTAATAATGAAAAGGTTAAAAAGTTTTCAGTTTAGTGAGGGGGCGGGAAGGGTTATGGTATTATTATTCGTATCTGATTAAAATTGCAAATGTTAATAAATATCGAAAATTTTTCCAGTGCAAGGATTACAGCTTAAGTATTTCATACTAGGTACGATTTCTAGAAATGAAAAGTGTTGCAGAAAACAGGTAGGTAAACAAAAAAAGATATAATGAAACCTTTTTTGACGTTTGCTTTATAATTAAAGATATGAAAAATATTTCTATTGTCCACTCTAATATGAAAACTTTTTGTTCCGTGCGCACATTAAAACTGTAATAAAAATATTATCAAATTTTACCATTTCATCAATATATCAGATGTTGCGCTTTGTTAATTTATAATTAATTTATTTGATGATGATGTTACACTAATCAAACTTCTTACTAAATTATTAATCAATACTTTTAAAAATATGGTATACTAATAACTCAAGGTGATTCAAAGTAACTGATTGCCTCTTTGGCGCGATTAATTAAACAAATACTTTTATCCGATCCAAATTTGTTTTTCAATTTATTTATAGTGCACTTATAGTATCGATTACGAAGACAAAAATCTGGTTGGATTTCGTATTAATAAAACAGTAGTAGAAAAAGAATTAGTACTTCATACAAAGCAGAACTTTATACTTTAGTTCGAACCATATGGAGTCATGTCTACTCATAGATATAAAAAAGTTAAAAAGTCTCTTGCACAAACTGCAAATTGTACCGAGTGATTTCTTTAAATTTTTTTATTAACTTCTGCCATGGAATTTGGACGGAATGTCTGTAAAACAGTATCAAGGAGTGCAATGACGTATTTTCACTTAAGCTAAGACATGACGTCCAGATTTCACGGCAAGAGTTGATAAAAAATTTTAAAAAATGCTCGGCAGTTTAACAACCGTATTTCCTGCGTATTGATCAACAAATCGTTTGACGAAGCAGTTTTGAATTTTGGAAGTAGTAATAATCTGAAAAGATTAAGTCCTGAGAGTATGCTGGACAATCAAGAATTTCGACCTCGATTGTTTTAGTTTTCCTTAGAGAAATGCACTTTAGGTCTGTTTGTTATCCTGAACTGGTGTATACCAATGCATACTTTTTCGCAAAATACGCTTTAATGCAACCTGAAATGTTTATGTGGTATGTCAGTATGGAAGTGTATGATTCGTATTGACACATTATCAAAGAATTTAGGCTTCATTAAAGCATATTTCGTAAAAAAATGTACACTAGTGTACACCAGTGCAGGATAACAAACAGACCTATTGTTGTATAAATAAAGCACAATACTTTCTTCGTATTTTAGTAATTTCGGTTGGAAGTAACACGTTGAGTGCCGCCATGTATTAAAAAAAATTGGTCCCGTAGGCCACCATCTTTTTTTCTTGAAAATGCATATACTATATGTTCGTAATTAAAAGACATTACACATTATTTTTTTAAGTATGTTTTACATATATTTTTCTCAATTTATTTTGCGGTGACACATTGGTCTCACGAGGCCTGCTGTGGTATCGTAAGTCCTGCATGGCCATGTGAGTCCAATGTGGTCCAATGCGTTCAAACTCTCCTTACGCGTCACATATCTGCGCATAAATACGCCGATTCATTTGTGCTTGGTGGTCTATTACGTCTTATGAAGAAGAACACGCGCTTTTGCTTAAGTTATGGAAGGAACTACTAATATAATTTTTTGAGTTATCCTCCCACTACAGTCCGACATGCCGCGTGGTGACACGTTGGTCTCACATTTGCAGGCTAAGGATGTAAAACGGTCCAACTGGCCGTAGTTTTGCTGACTGTATGTATTTTAGTATACTCTGTGAAACCTATGTGGTGCGACGTGGCCCAATAAATATTTTGTAGATGCGAGTCCATCCTGGTATCGCGCGGCCATTATGTCCCAAAAAAGAGCGAGACCAACATGGTCTCATATGGCACTCAACGTGTTACGAAGAATGGTAACATTTTTCTGGGTTCGATTTTGTTTCCACTCTATGTAGCTGGTGAAGAAATCGTTATTCCCCAAAGAGAACGACTTTTCCTACACTTCTGCATTATTTTCATATTGGCTACAAATTGTCTCTCTCATTTGCTTTTGGTCGTCTTACAAACATTTGGGTAATCAATTTCGTGATAATTTTGACAAATCTCATTTTTCTAACGAAAGTTTAGAAAAATTCATTCACATGAGATAATACTTGTTTTATGCCTATGTGACGTAATTAAGGACATTGTTATAGGTAATTAATTGATCATTATGAATGAGGACTAAAATAGCCAGGTGGTTTCATCCGGGCATTTTGATTTTCAGAAAGAGTTTTCATGTTCTTCATCAAAAATTATTTATTTTGTAAATTCTAAGTGTTTTAGGGAGGACATGATTTCTATATTTATAATTCTCCCTTATCTTAACTTCTACAAAAGACATTACTTTACAATTGAAGAGCATAAAATTAAAAGGGTCTAAGTGCCACAACGAACGTTCTGAGATAATTAGTTTTTTTTAGTTTAATAAGCCAAGAAAATGCAACTATTATTTCAAAATATTTATTAACATATTAACTAACAAGTTCCCGAACAGAAGGCACATAGAACCGTTTTCACGCGACTAGGCATGGCACTTCGACCCACAATAGCGAACAAAAAAAAATAATTTTTGGCACTTAGACCCTTTTAATTATATGCTCTTCAATTTTAGGATGTTTTTCCCATGCTTAGGAAAACTCTACGATTCTCTGAGAAGTAATTAATTAGGAGTATTATTTCTTATGTGTCATTTGAGACCTTTAAAAAAAATTCTTAGAAATTCTCACTCTTATTCGGAATACACACTTTTTGAAAAAAAAACATAGATATTAAATACGTGGGGGTCATATTAATAAAATAACATTTCTCTAAAACGTCAGGAAACGGGTGAGTGCCGATTGGCTGATGTCTCTTAAATGATCATTCAACTTCTTTACCTACTTCAAAAACTGCTGATATCTCTAAAACTTGGCATTATAACTTTCACACTGCCCAGACCAGTCAGTGTAATAAATTTTGATAAATATCAAAAAAATTACTAGAGTGCTTGATTTTGTTTTTTATTATCCATAATGACAAGATATTATGGACAATAATCACTTGGTTTACAACAGCATCACATACAATGTTAATGTTTTTTGTTGGTAATGATGTACCTTTATCAAGCCGCTTAAATGATATTACAGTGTTTCTTGTCTTATCAAGCAACCAACCACAGTTTAAAAATCCTTCCTGAAGGAACTGTCAAATGATTGCGAAACATGAGATAAATATTTAGTAAGCATGAACATAAAAAAAATTATTGGTGTGGTCTGGAAATTTTTATTAACAAAATAAAACAAAATTGTCATACATATTTTCATCAGACAAGAATCTAAAATCAATTCTAAAATATCTCGAAAACAAGAAAACTGAGATCAAGAAAAAGAGATCAAGAGATGAAACACATATTTGGAAGACTAAAGCCCATTAAATATAATGGACAAAAGTATGGAAACTTAAGTAGTACAATTAAGAATAGATTAAGTTACAATTAAGAATAGATTAAGTTGATTAAGTTATCAATATTTTGTTGCACATTTTCTTGCCTCTACTTATTACTGCACTACATCGATTTTTCATACTACCATTACTACACTGCTCAACAATTGAAGTGGATATTTACAATGATTTATTTTTTACGAAGAAATTTAAAAAAAATGCAGATCCACGTGATATAAATTTATTCATTGATGGATGCTACGATACAATGAAAGAAATCAAAAGAAATAGACTTTCAATGGGAAAAAATGAGTAATTGAAAAAAATATTGCATAAATGGAAGAAAAATAACATCTTACAAAGTTCTTTTATTGATGAATTAAAGAAAGTTAATACCGTGTAAGTTCACCCCTAGTTCGCCTTAATGCTGTTACTCTATTTGGAAGACTCATTATCAAAGTCCTGAGGTATGACTTCCCAAATTATTACTTGCAACGTCCTAGACAATTACTGTGAGGTGTGGGGAGGCTATTGGAGCTGGTTAAATTGTCTAGACATCTCGGCCCAAACATCCCCAATGCAATTCATGTCTGGTGAGCAGGGTGACCACTCCATTCTAGTAATCCCAGGATGTTCTATCCGATCATTTACAATTCTTGCACGGTGAGGAAGTGCATTACCATCAATAGAAACAAATCCTTCACCTATTGCAGCAGCAAATGGCACTATTATCGGTTCTATAACACGTCGTGATATCTTATTTTCAAACTAATTTCGTCTACCACCCACTTTGAGAATCAATTAAAATTCTTAACTTTACCACATCTTAAAAATCACAATCGCAATCATTACTTTAATAACTTTAGTTAAGTTATAGCCTGCCATATATGAGTCTTATCTTGTTTCCCCCAATTTTCTCTGTGCCCTTTACCGCCCCCCTGTAGGCCTCTAGCACCCAAAGACTGCTCTATACCAATGTTCGACCATAACACGTGCACAAATCTTGATTCGTTGGTAAAGAGACAATGCATCCAACTTTGAAAATTCCAAGGATAATATTCTATTGCCCAACGATATCTGCATACACCTTGATCTGCCGTCAACCGTGGGTGTGTAGCGCGTCTTCTTGCGTGCATGCAACCTTCTCACAGTTTGACAAGAAATCACCCTTCCAGTAGCTTGCTCGAAGAATCTATTAATTCTTGAAGCCGTGAATGTTCGATTTCTTGTTGCAGTCAGGACTATCAAACCGTCTTGGGCATGGGTTTTGGCTCTTCTCGATCTCCACCAAGGCTGTACGCTGGAAACCCAGTTGTTAAGTAGCAATTCCATGCTCGACTTACGATATTCAGCCGGCTAATGACTTCTTCTTGTGGCAAACCTTCACCGATCCAACGCACTACTTGCTCGAATTGCACTGTTTCCAAACGTCGCGTCGCACAGGCATAATTTCTATGGTAATAAAAGAAATGTTAAATATAAGAGTAGTAACTTCGATACAAGCAATTCTGTTTCACTAACTTACTCACATTTTGGAGCCATATTCCTACCTTTTTCTTGCAAAAAGCAATAGAAAAACCTTGCACAAAATATTCGCTATAAAACAGTATTGAGAGACAGTATGCAGTGCAAACCATTTAAACTTACTTTTGAATGTATTTTTCAGTAGAATTCTACAATTATAATTATCTACTTCAATTGTTGAGCAGTGTAATTCAGCACAAAAGACCAGTGGGATATTTCGCCAGTCGCTTTCAACAATTTGCCAAAGATCTTTCTTGTTTGAGAAATCTGTCTGCTTATTCTTCAATTCAATATAAGCCAGATATGCTCAACCGGGCTGAGATTTGGTGACTGCGAAGGCCATTTCAGTAATCCGATATTATTTTCCACAAACCGTTTTTTTACCAAGGCTGACAAACGTTTAGGATCCTGTTGAATTCTCCAACGCAATGGCATCTCTTTTCAACAGATGACAGCATTTCATTTGTCAGTGTGTCCCAATAAACATGGTCCGTAATATATTTACTTTTAACTATCGGGTATGGTCCAAAACCATTATGTGTCCTCCTCCAATTTTAGGTAGGAGGATGATACTTTGGATTAAATAAACAAAATTCTCTTTCATCACTCCATAATATTGTATTCCACTTTTGAAGTGTCCATTGACTATGATTTGGTATGTGCAAATTCCAATGTTACTTTTCTATAACGTTTTACCTTAATAGCAAGGATTTTTGGCAAGTACTTTGCCAAATAAATCCATTTGATTCAAGCGACGACGCGAAAAATGATAACACGATATATACAATTTCATTCTTTATCTGCCCTAGATTGAGGATTTGGCACAGAAAAATTTCTGATTCTTCTATCAGTTGTAAAAGATGTCTTGCAAGGTCCTCCACCTCACATTTTACACTGTTTCTCTGTTCAATTTTTTAAATTATCTTTGATACTGTACCTTTATAATGTCTGGAAATGTCACACTACCATTTTCCTTCTGCACACAATTGTACAATTTTATTTTGTAAATTTGAGGAATAATATTTTAACCTTGCATATCCCAAATTGTCTTTCATGGTTAGAAGTGAAAAAAAGGTGACAACTGAAGTTAACTGCACTAATGCTGGATTTCACCAACGTAACATAACTTTAATCATCGATTAAGAATTATTATTCCTATACCTTCAACACATGTAACCATGGTAACGTTTACTTTTAACGGATGAATAAATTTAAGTAACGTTGGTGAAATCCGCCATAAGTATTAAGGTTGTTTAACTTTATTTTCATTTTACTTAGTTACAGATATTTTAAAATGTGTTTTTCACTAGAGCTTCCACACTTTCGACCATTACTGTATACGTATTGCTATAGATTTTCGTTGAAAAATATTAACTTAAAATATATTAAAAATATTAACTTACTAGGCTAACAAAAGCTAAGGCTGCACTAGAGGATAGTCGGCTGCATACACGCCTGGCGATAATTCAATCAATTTGTTATAAATAAATATATCTAGATGGAACCCCCCTGCCATACATCTACCTCCACCCAACCATCCAGGAATCCCTCCTAGCCTGTAACCACCCGATCAGACTCGTTTGATAATTCATTCGGCTAACCAGGTGGTTTTCCTAGTACAATGGAAAAAAAAACAAACAAATTTGTTAATTTGATCGACTCTGCAGCTCCAAAAATATGAGAGTTAACAATGGTGCCGACTTACTTTGGACTCACTATATACGAACTCCGTCAACTATAGGTTCGGACATTTTAACTTTTTGTCTTTTTGTCACGTAACTGGCCAAGTTCTTAATAAAATGAAAATATGTATTAACATGCTATTGGAAGTATACATTATATAAGTACGTTACAACAGAAAAATTATTAAAAAGGAAACTAAATTTGGTTTCAGTAGCTATAAATAAATTTTACTCAAGAAATAAGTAAAACCGTAATGTCCGAACCTACAGCTGACGCAGCTGGTTGGAATAATAATTTTTTGTTTTTAAAAACTATTTTGTCCTATTATCAACTATGTATGACATGGACGACGTTAAGCAAAGGCTAGCCAGGATAACAAGGATACTAAAGAATGTTTTGCAATCAGTCCAGAGAAGAATAAAATTATGTAAAGATGAAGGTATACGATGATATTTCTTATTTAATAATAAATACATTTGCTTTCAGTAGTTATAATACATTTTACCCAAGAAATAACTGAAACTGTAGTGTCAGAACCTGTAGTTGACGGGGAAAACTAAATGCTAATTCTGTTGACAATATCTGCGTAACACTTGGAGGGATTTTCTTAATTAAAAGCTTCGAAGAAGTTCAGGTCATGAAAGATTTTCGAAATTACTCGTTGCGTTACGAATTTCTAGTGACTCAAGTAGGCTTAATTTAAGGTCTTTTTCTGCGTAATGTAAAAGGCTTTAAATTAAGACTACTGAAATCACTGGAAATTTGTAAGTACCATGTTCCAAAAGTTTCTTAGATATAGTAATTAAATCGACCAAGTCGAACTATCACAAAGTTACATTTTTCTTAGTACTTAGATACAGGCACTTTCCTTCTTAGGATTTGATTTTTATTAACTTGACGTAAATTTGCAGTGCAGTTAAGAGGTATCTACCCTCTACTCTACCATCCGTCCTTCACCATCTACTCTCCAACAACCTCTCTTGCCTTCTGCAGTGCGGCCTTAGCTTAGGGATGTTTAATTACAGTGTACTTCCAAAAAACCAGAAAGTATGTAGGTTATATAAAAAAAGAGACAGATTTTTGGCTTCGTACAAGAATCCTTTTGGTATAACAAAACTAAAATATTGCGAACTTTTTTTTTCTTTCATACAGTGAATTTTGTGAACCACCCAAGAGCTATGAACAACCGCAGTTTTATTTACGACTCTCACGGGTGATCGTTACGTAAAATTTAAAGTAGATGTTTGGCCAACGTTCGATGCAATAAATTTTCCCGGCGTGCATGTAAAGATATACATGTTTACACGCATTCGTGTTCAGCGTAATCTTTTTTTCAATTCCCTATCTCGATGGCGTGGGCACTGATAAGGACCGCTTGATCCTAGGGATTAACAGCGGCGAACTTAACTCACAGCGGCGTGTTTGATTTTGATAACGGGCAACGCACCTGACAGGAGACATATTGTCCTTGCAGGACACCATACTAAATTTAGTCCTTGTTTGCACTGCGATGATAATATTACCCAGACATCAGACATCTTTTAAGATATGAAAAAAAAAAAGGAAGTCTGAAGTCCTTTGTTTATAAACAAAATATTTACAAATAAATAAGCCATTGACAATTAAAATAAGCATGAACTCCACCCAAACTGAAAATATTTCTTTTCAGAATGTTGCATGTGCTAGTTGAATTTAATTATATTTTATGAGCTGTGGAAACACCCATAACGTTTTCCGAATTGTTACAGAGATCTGCCATCAGGATTTCAAAAACTCTAAGCGTACAAACTTAACAAGTATAACGAAAGAATGAAGGCAAAATAGTGTGAACGAGTGATTTATTTTAGTGTTGAAAATTTAGGGTGGACCGTGACGACCGAACGGTGGCTAATCCGACATCCATCAGGCATGTCCTTGTCGACAGATGGCGTGTGCGAAGTAGCTTTCGTCGTCGAACATGTCGAGGATTGAGATATATCGGGTGTGTAACTAATGCCCCGACATATGTAATCTGACAACTTGATCCGTAGAAATTTACCCCTAAATTATGAACAAACACCATCATTGGTGTATAAATAAAATTTATATGTAATTAAAATGTCACTCATCAAAGAAAGCGAAAAATAATCTCATACTCGTTCGACAATAAGTGACATGTGTATTACACATGAAATAAAGCAAAATATATTTTATAGATCTATGAAGTTAATTGCAAATTTATTCAAGATATTCATTCGGGTTAGCAAATTCAGGGTAAAGAACTGGGAGAATTCTTGGAAAGTAGAGAAAGTATTTTTGGGCAATAAATGGTTCCATGATAGACCTGATTTATTCAATAAGGTAGGTAATACGGCCACTGGGCTGTTGTAAACACTAAATAGACATCAAGTAGGCGGAGGTCCGTAGCCATAAAGCGGGCGCGGCGCCTCTTTATGACGCTTTTCAGCTTTCGTCGTTTTCCGACGCTTTCGGGACGCGTTCACGTACCAATTACTCTTGCTGCTCCCCGTTCTTATAACATTATATAAATCCTTAAAAAATGCGTTCTTTTACTTTGTTTTCACTTCGTGCAATGTTTAAAAACAAGTTTTTTTTTTTTAATTATTAATAAGCGTTTTATTGTCGAACTGTATTTTACTTGTTCATTACATAGAAATACGAAAAAAATCCGGACAATTTTTGACCGAGTTTATTGTACCAAGCCAATTTAGAGACGAATTGGTTCTTTTGTTACTGCAGTGTAGAGTGAAATCAATTAGAGAAGAACCGATGCGTCATCCAAATTTGTTAGTTCTCACGTCAGAAACTGCTGATGGGACAAACTTTATAGTAAACAATGAAACTACATAATGATTACAATTCGCGTGCAGCAAGAAACACCAACACACCTCTTTCTTATCGCAAAGACTTGTACGAACGTATTACGTGTGAGGGTCTTCTCTATTTAATTTACCTCTACGTGGCGCTTATGATGTCAACAGTATTTTTCAAAAAACAAAATTATGGTAAGAAAGAAATAACGTTGTCCAGAGTACCAGCGCAAATTTCGTCTCTAAAATCCAACTGTCGATGGATGTATCGCAATTATCGATTTTGTATGTTGAAAGTTATTTTTCCTTGAGTAGACTTAAGATGTCCGAAAATGATATTTACCTATTATACTGATAAAATTTCAGAAACGCCTGCTAACATCAATTACAAAATAAAAAAGAATTTGAGCCGAAAGCTCCTACAATGTAGTTTCCGGAAAAGGCATATCATTGATTTATTTCAAGCCATCAGGTCTGGCTGTGAACCAAAACGTGTTCTAAATGCGCTCTTTGGAAAAAACTCTTTCATCAGCAAACGCCACAATAATGATGATCTTATATTTTGGTCTGACAAAACTACTAAAGTACCTTAGAATTCCTATAGGTCAGAACCATACAGTTTATCATAGAGGACGGAAATCCAGAATTTACCACAGTGTCGTCCAATTGGGGATATTTTTTGGCCAATTTGGTAGTATGATTTACCGCAATGGTTGGAAGTCGGAAAATATTTATAAAACAACTCATTTGACGCATTAAAAAATGTCTAAAGAAAATTGACAATAATGACGTTCAATGGCCAATGTAATTGCAGAAAAATCTTTTCGAAGTGCCTCCTACTCAAAAAAGTATAAATATTTTCCGATATGTTAATAATGTATCATCAGCAAAAATACAGGGAATTCCAAAAAGCACTGACGGTTTTTGAGGTGGAATAACTTTTTAATAGTTGAACTTAAAAACAAATACGAACACATCTTAATCTACAACGCTGGGAGATTTTTAATTAAAAATTGAATTGCGTACATGGACTCCTTCTTTTGCTACACATTTTTTTAACCGTGGCACAAAATCATTCATCACTATGCCCAGCATCTGTAGCGGAATTGCTTCAATTTCGTTTGAGCTCTTGAAGACTACAGGGTGTATTAATGTATACACAACTTTTTAAAAATTGCCACCAAAAAAAGAACGTCTGGCGATGGAACGTTGGGGAACCGGGTTGGGAAACATATCACGCAGCATATTAACATTGATTAGGTAGTCGTTCCCCCATCCTGCTGAAACCATTAATTGTCATCAAGTTCTTCATACCTTGGCTGGAAAAAAGAGTTGATCATGTGACAATATCTTTCTCATGTCACTGATACGGTACGCTCATGCTCTTCAAAAAAAAGAGCCAATAATTTCTGTGGCTGATAAGAGTGATAAGTGATAACACACAGAAGGAAGCCACCTACACTGTTCAATTTTTAAGTAAAGAAACTCCCAGAGTTGTAGATTAAGATGTTGTGTTTGTAATTTTTTTAAGTTCAACTATTAAAAAGTTATCCCATCCCAAAAACCGTCAGTGCATTTTGGAATTCCCTGTATTTTATTATGAATAAATTTTGTTACTCAAGTTCGGGTTTAAAGATTTTGGCTGGCTCATTCTCTAGCGAATTTGGTTTATTAAAAATATAAAAATAGGAATGATTTGAATTATTTACTGTAATATTTAATTATTATTTACTTTAATATTTAATTATTTATATATGTGTTTCTTTCTCTAATTGACATCAAAAAACAACTACTAATTTGTCTTTCTTGAATAAGCTTGCACATTGTATAAATTTTGATTTATTTGAATTTCAAAATGATTGTCCTCACACTTACAGATTTTTTGAAAGTTTGGAGGCACTTCTGTTATGACGTCTTGTGGCATTTGCAACAAAAAATTATAGAGTATGGATGGAGATAGTGTTGTGGTCTCCACATCTTCATTGTCAGTTGTGTCATGCCAATATCTATCAAAACTGAATGAACCATAAAATTCAGACTAAACTTGAAACTATGTATCTCAACGGAAAAGATTGCAAACGTATGAAAACGAATTTTTAATATGTAAACTATAAACGATTCTCCTTTAAAGGATCATAACGTGGTAAGTATGCGCAGATGAAACTCATGTAAACCGTAGATATAAAATAGTTACAGCAGAGATTCGTAATCCCCATGCGGATTTAAATAATTTTCAAACATGTTGCAGGCAGAAGCTATACTTCTATATTTTTTATTTTCTGAACTCTACCTTGAAAACAATTGTATTAACTACGCTTCTTATTACCTTCTGTGGAATGAAGCTATATCCTCAATTTTTTCAATTTATTTCATTCAATGAAAAATAACTGATGTTTGACCATTATCAAATTTTCTGCCTATAACCATTTCATTACTGCTTGTCCAGGAGCTTTCCAACGAACCCAATATACTTAGGAATACGCCAAATATAAGGTAAATAATTCAAATGTATGATAGTGAAAAACAGTATTATGAGTTTAAGTTTAATTCCAAAACCACTTGCGTATGGTTTGTTGTCCATATTGATGATTTAACGGGAGGTATACGTTTTGAAAAATATCAATTCTAAGCTGTAAAGAAGGTTCAAGCGAGCTTTAAAAATAGATGTCCATCGGTTAGAATGTCTTGGAGAACAAATATCTACAGTCAGGCAATAGTTAGAAGTTAAAATGAAACAGGTAACTTGTTAGAAACTTGTCAGTTCCCAAGGCGGTAGATGTGCACACACAAATAAAACGATACATAGACGTTTTCTTGAAAATAAATTGTGTGCTCGGAGACTTGTACGATATAACCAATGACAATGATGCACAAACATCTCATTAAAGCCCAGTTTAAATTTAGGCTGAAGCTTATACCTATAGCAACGATTATTTCAACAATTGTTGTTAAAGGATTAAGTTTTGGCTTGAATTGTACAACTGGGCCTTGGAGTTACAAAGACATTTTGTGTGGACCCAAAAGCAACTTCTCAGAAAATGACAATATGAGGACATGGCATGAAAGCGGAAGTGTGTTGGTGTGAACAGTATCATCCTTAAGACATTATCACTCACGTGTTCAACTAAAGTGCCATAACAAGACAAACACTAATTAACTTTTCGAAGTTGTAGTTGAGCCAGAATTGAGTCATTTTCCATTGTTCTGGTAAAGAACTCACTCTTCAATCATTGAATTTTCAAACTTAAATTATTTGATTTTATTGTATTGAGTTTGTAATATTTGTTTCCTATTATAATTATTTTTATATTCAAATAGAATGGGTACATGAACAAGTGTCGATGAATGTGTTTAAAAAGGTAATCACTTACTACGTTCAATGCCTTTTTCCTACTGCTGTTATTTATGTATACTTATTAAGAAGAATTACATAATAAATACAGGCGACACAGTAACATGCAAATTTCTTGTGTTTCTCAAGTACGGTCGAAAATCTACGTCGTAAAAACTAAAGACTTCTTCGGTTTAACTATTTTCATAGGCGTACGAATTTTCACACACGTTGTTTAAAAAAGAAACAAGACCTCAAACGGTAATTATTTTTGCTTAGCGAACAATATCTGGCATTGTTCGAACGTCTTCGTAAATGGAAATTAAACGTCGTAACTATTAGTATTACGTAAGTTCTAAAAAAAAATTAAATTTCAATATTCACAAAAATACTTCTCTTGACCTAGAAAGATTCTTCCTGCACGCAACACTGAATGACCATGATCTGAAAAACAATTACAAGCTATACCACAAATAAAAAGCAACACTTAAGATGTTGAATGGATTCTTTTATTATTACATTTTCCTACCTAGTGCGAATTAGAATTAGAAAATGTATCAGACAAGTTGAACACAAATTTCAGAATAATTCAACAAGCATAAAATAAGCGCGCCCCCCAAAAGACATAAAATAAACCGCAGTAAACTCAATAACGGGCATTAATTGAGTCGGTGCTCAGGGCATTACATAAATTGTACAGAAAATTAGCAAAAGCTTGCGCGCGAATAAACTCGATATAGTTGGGGAAATAACAACGCGACAGGGTAATAGTGGCAATGGACCCCTTGGGAAACATAACCTCAAACGGCGGGGAGTTACAGATCGACCCGCTAGCAATTATCGCAAGGACCACATCCATATGATACCCCAACGAGGCGCCGAGCCACCACCGGCATTTCTGTTTCACTCGCTTTACGAAGTCGACGAAAAGAACTAGGGCGCAGGACAAATTTTAAAGGGCTGACACTCTGTTAGGGTCAATTGGTCTATTGTTGTATGACAAATTACACCCATTTGACGCATTATACACTCAATATATTAACTACAATTCAACGTATGAACTTTCTGATAAACTCCTTTTGAAGAAGAAAATGATACTCCAAGCAAGAAAGAAAATGTGCAAAAAAAAACTATTATAACCAACAACTATGAAAGAAGTGCCATTCTTTATATTTTCTGATAACGGAGTTGGCAATACGTGACAATGACTCTGGAAGTTAGAAACAAAATAAATAGGGGAGCGTGCTCAACAGTGAGGCAGATCCAACAGTAAGACATAGCAGTTTTCTTACTTTATGCGCATTTGAATTTTTCCCATTTTTCAACATGAAAGGGGTAGTGTTACACCATTGGTTTAAACTATTGTTAGACTAGATTTTTATTCGAGTTGTATATGTCTTGGAGTCAGTTGTTTTTCCAATAAGGAAAAGTAAATTTCATCCAATTGATTATTTTGTTTTTCTAGGAACATTAAGAAGGTTTTTCTAAAAACTTTTTACGTCCAGGTATGTGTTAATTATATAGTTTTTATATATATATATATATATATTTATAATTTATTTAACTTCTGCCGTTTACAAATTACAAACTAAAATGGCACTTACCTTTGTATGTCCAACAGCGAGACAATTTTATCTGTCCAACACTGAGATATATTTGCGAAAAGCAGCTGCATTAAAAAAAGGTATCTTTTTAGACCCTGGCTAGGTGTGTGAAAAAGGCTAAGGAGACTGAGAACACCGAGGAGGTGCGGATGTGTCCCAATTATTCTGTAAATAAAATTTTCCCGGAAGCGGAAGAGGAATCTCTTGAGAAATATATTATCAAGTGCTCACAAATGTTTTGTGGATTGCCTCTAAACGATTGTCGCGAACTCGCTTATGAAATGGCTGTGCGAAATAATAAAAAAATTCCAAACAAATGGCATGAGGGGAAAATGACAGGATTAAAATGGAGAGGTTTTCGCGAGAGGCATCCTCGCCTGTCTTTGAGAACACCAGAAGGCTGTAGTCTATCTAGAACAGACATAACGTTTCAATATTTTTTGAAAATTTAAAAAATATTTACACAAGTACTCGTACTGATCATTTCGCTGATGTAAGTCGAATTTATAACTTAGATGAAACTGGGACCACGACAGTTAAGAAACCTCAAAAAGTACATACTTGCAATAAAGCATGTGAATAAGGTGACAAGTGGCGAGAGAGAAACTCTTGTTAAAACTTGTTGTATTATTAATGCCACAGGACAATACTTGCCACCAGCAATGATTTTTCCAAGAACACATTTTAAAGAGCATATGCTTCGAGGAGCACCCGCTGGTACATTGGTTCTTGCTGCACCCAGCGGATGGATGAATTCTGAATTATTTGTAGAAGTTATGAAACATTTTATTAAATTTTCACATAGTTCAAAGGATACTATAGTCCATTCACAAAACTCCCGGTGACTTTTACATTTTCATATTGAAAATTTGGAGTGTATTTGATAAGTAGTAATGTATTTAAGAGTCAATATCGACGCTATTATTAAATTGCGTCGATATTGACTCTTAAATACATTACTACTTATCAAATACACCCCAAATTTTCAATATGAAAATGTAAACGTCACCGGGAGTTTTGTGAATGGATTATACATACAGCGCTGCTATAGATACGTGGATGATGCAGCATCCAGGTAAGCCCTTGACCATTTACGAAGTTGCAGGATGTGTTGGTTTTGCTCATGAAAAAGTAATAACGCCAAGTAATATTATAACTGCATTTAAGAAGTGCGGAATATATCCATTTGATGCCAACATATTTACTGATGTTGACTTCCTTGCAAGTTCCGTTACTGACCGTGCATTTCCTGAAGAAAATCTCAACAATACAGCAGGAAAGACTGTTTTAGATTCCGCAGGTTCTTCCAGTCGATCAACAGACACCATTGAACTTGAAAATCCTTACTTAGAAGACACTTTTGATTACTCAGTAATCACGACCCAGAGGCAAATAGTGAATTGCCTAACACATTGCTGGCATGTAAAGAAAGTGTCTTTCAAAGTCCACATGTATTTAAGGGTCATCCTAAAGCAGAACTTCGAAAATCATGTAAAATGCGAAGAAAAGGAAACAGTATCATTGCAACAGATACTCCTGAAAAGGACGCTATAGAAGAACGAAGTAAGTCAAAAAAATAAAAAAACAAACAAAATACAAGAACAAAAGATTAGCAAAGTCAAGAAAAGTAACTTGTATAAAGACATAGGTAGTTCGTTTGAAGAATAACTGGATCTACATTCGTCATCAGGAGATAAATGCTTTATACAAATTGACCCAGATGGGTTTGAGGATCTCACACGGCTCCAGCAAATGGAGATTTTGTGCTGGTAGAATTTAAAGTGAGTAAAAGCATTATATATTTTGTGGGTAAAGTGCTTCAAAGACATAACGAAAGCGATAATTATGAAATCATTTTCTTACGGTCCCGCGCACCTTAAATGCACCTCCCACACGCAAACCTCACACTTAAAACCTTGTGATACAAGGCTCACAGAACTGTCAAATTGTAGCACTTAATAAGCTGCGCGCGACTATACATATAGTACTTGATAATGATATTAAATTTATTATGCCACCTCCAATTTTATGCGGACATACAAGCCGCTAAAAAGTTACTTTTACGTTTGAAATAGACTTTAGGTTGATTAATATTCGTTAGATTATGTTTGTATTATCTTTGTTTGGTGTAAATCATACAGATGTGCAAGGTATGTATTACTAGCTTTTTATTTAAATAAATATTTTGAACATTAAAACCGAAGTGGATTTAATTTTTACATTTTCGGCTGTCTCACTGTCGGGTTGTAAATGTCTTACTGTTGGACATTAGTGACAAACAGTGAGACACCTGTTATTATAGTTTCATATTGCAAGAAAAGTAAAGAAAGTTACAAATCTGCAATAAATTGTTTAAAAGTACGTATTTAACTAAAAGTAGTGGCGAATAGTTGTAAAAAAATAGTCCTTTAGATTAAATTGTTTCTAAATTATACTAGTTAAAAAAAGTGTCTCACTTTTGGGCACCCTCCCCAATTAAATGCTTCTTTCCATAACTGCGTGCCGAGAAACATATATTTACGTATCAATGAAAAAATAAATTAAAAGATTCGTCAAAAGATGAGATGAAATATTTTCTTTGCCTGTTTTGCTAATATACAATATTTTAGATCAACAGCAATAAATGTATTAATTGGCAAATTTCTATGACAGAATTTTAGTTTTTAAAATTAAGCTGAATACACACACCGTTCATAAATGACTGAAACTTTTGAATTTAGTTCGCAAGTAGCAGTACTGGCGGAATCCTACTGGGCATGTCCATCCGAAGTTACCACCATTCAAGGTCAACCCCATCTTTAGGGGTTGTTTCTTGTGCTGAATAAGTAACCCCTTTAGTTCTTGTATCTGAAGAAGTGTCAACAATGACGTCATTTTACCAGAGGTGGTCGTTGAAAGAAAAAATTGTCTGTAGTTCTTGCATCCACCGCTTAAAATTAAATAGAAATAAGACATTTATAAAAAATAATTATTATACATTGTAATCTGTTTTGTTTATTTAATGTAATTTTAAGAAGTTAATCTACAGCTAGAGTAAGTTATTATTATGGAATAATAAATCTAACGGATGTTTTATTTTCTTCAATATCTTGGGATTACGCAATTCCCCGTTTACATCTTTACCCACTATGATGCCGACGGTTATGATTTTGTTCTGTTTCTTTATACACATTAATCAAATTTTTATTTTTGGTCGCTTTCTTCTTTATTGCATTATTATTATCACATGAACTTTATTTTCACCGAACTACAACTTGGAAGTGTTAATTAAGCCTAAATTTTTCCGACGTTAAGAACGTAAAGCGCAATAAATGCAGAACATAAAATAATCATTTCCGGCCAATTGTTTTTAAATAAAAACTTATTAATTATTCAAATAAAGCTCGAAGTAAAAATTTAAAGTGTTTTGAAAATGAATCATAAAAAATACAAAAGGACAACGTTGTCTAGCATTTAACGTTATAACTACATATTCAAATGTGACGGTATTTGTCTCATGTAGAAATAAAAATTTGAAATTTCACGACCGCCATTTTCTACTAGAACACCTAAAACAGAAAACGCAGAGAATTTAAAATCATTTCAAATTATTTGAAACTCATAAAATACTTGACCTTAACCTTTATAACGGTGCCAATACGGCTGATTATTTCTTGAAGCTTTTAGAATATGAGACTGTCAAGCTATTAGAATAATTAAGGGTTACGGTTCGCAATCGGCTTATGGCCACCATAATATGTCAAGTATTTTATAAGTTTCAAATAATTTCAAATGTTTATATAGAAAGAAGTTCGAAAGTCACTAAAATAAAGTTAAAATTTAACTGGTGGATTTCATTGCATTATTTCTAATTTCTTTAAAAAAAATTCAGCTACTGAGGGAATGAAAATATGTATGTACAAAGAGGAAGTCTTGAAAATTAAATAAAAGGAATTCCTTCTAATTAAGACAATCAGAGACGAAATCCTTACAATAAAAAGGATTTGATAGTAAAATAAATAATTTAATTTATCTGATTGAAGCTCTAGAATATGCACATATCGCCCGTCGCTCGCATGTATAAAATGATTGGTATCCAAATGGCCACTTATAAGGTCATTAAAAAAGAAATTTAAATATAACGGCACTAACAGTACCGTTAAAATAAAATCATAAAATAATGCAGTTGGAATTTGCTGGACTTAATACGGCTCGAAACCGGAAAACCGTACATTTTTTAATTTTTTCATTCCGTACACAAAATTTTGATTGAATGCCTTTCTTATTAAGAGACACAGCAATGAAAAGTAATTTAATCTTGACGATCCAGAGAAATTTAATTATTCCTGTAGAGACTTCAATCAAAACGATTCACTGAACCAGCAGAATTGGAAAGTATTAAATGAAATACTTACTGTGTTAAACATGAAACAGTTTTTTTCTTTTAATTATACGAAAATGGGTTTGGTTTACTATTTATTAGTTAAAATTTTTATTATTTGTTTTTCTTTTAATTGAATAGTTTTGATTCGCCATAGTGTCTCAAATTTTTGCACCACTGAAGTTTTAATTAGTACTAAATGTCTGTCAGATATTTAAAGCCGGTCTGAATTGACAAAATGAGAAAAAAAATTGATGTTACTGTGAGAAATTTTCGTCTCAATGGACTAAAATTTGTCATACTAGCGTTAGATTTCCTTTAGTTTAGATCCGGCTTTAAATACATACATAATTACATATCTAAAGGTGCGTTTACACTGTGTAACAAATCATAAAACTTTGTGTTACAAAATCAAATAAAAAATGTTATAAAACATCGATGTTTCATAATTTTTTTCGTGTTTTATAACGAGTTACACGTTTCCCGACTGGTGTCGGTAAAGATCAAAGAAAATGTATGTAATCAAATTAATTAAGTACTCGGTAGTCCTGGCTTGCCATCCAAATAAAGTTTTTATAACTGTCATCAGTTCATACTTCTCGAGTCAAGATCATTCAAAAGATTACTTCTACTGTATTTATTTCTGGCAACGTGGCGACTAGAGATGGTCGAACCCAGAATTGTCTTTTAGCTCTTTTTTTCTGGCTTTTGAACAACACTGCTGTAACTGCAGCTGCAAGGAGAACCTCCTCGTCAGATACCATAATGAATACGTTATATAATTTGTTATAGATTATTAATGTTTTACAACAAGTGTTGTGTAACATGCACATAACAAGTTATGATATAACATTTTTATATTTACATGTTTTGTTATATACGTAGTGTAAACGCACCTTAACATGCGTGTTTACATCTGACACGCAAAGCTTAAAATACGCAGTTTATCAGATGCCAATTGTGTAAAAAAAATATATTCGTAATATAAATTACAACAAAATATCATAAACGATATGGAAAAAAATTGCAGTTATTTATTGTGCGCAATAATGGAGCATGAAATAAAATCGCTGAATCGTTTATAATATAATTTAGCGGGTAATAAAAAGCAGCTGTGCGTAATAATTATCTTCCTATTTTGACTCATTTTTTTTTTTCAAGAACGTGGTATTTAGACATCGACGTCAAAATATTCCTTCGGAAAGACATAACAAGGAGGCCGCTTTTATCAGAAACGGCATTGAGCCTTCCCAAAACTCGACAGGCAAGTGTCCCTTCGGTGTCTTTGAAATGTGCCGGCCTTTAGGCATCCGCAATAAAATCTATTTGCATGTAACAACATACCAATAAATTTGGACGTGCCGAACCGTACAAAATCAGAAAACCATCATGCGGGGTGGGGTGCGGCTGGTTATGAACCCTCTGCCCTGGTACCTGTCTGCGTCTGCCACTTTGTGAAATTAAGCTGTAAAATTCATAAACCCGACCGGCTATCATAATCTTGTTATTGCTCTTCCTTGCGATGTTTGCACTTCGTATTTTTGTACGATTTTTCAAGGTCATAAGAACTCTCATTTAAAACAGAAATTCTACTTATTTTTAAGATATCATCATGATTCGTAATAATTAGTTCTAGAAATTACTTAAGTTTCTCATTTATCATTACAAATAGTAGAAAATTTAAATTTATTTATTCTAATGACGCGCGACGTAAATTGTTATTTTTATTTCTGAAAAAATAAATTTTAAATTACGTATATTGCCCGGAGAATTTAGAAAGTTCTGATAAAAATAGCACAGTAAATATTTCGTTGCACCGTATTAATGGTGAAATGTTAATACAGAGTGATATTGAAACATTACAAAAACATAATTTTAATTTGAATGTTTATTCATGTAGACAAATGTATACTGGGTGTATACGAATTCGACCGACAAATTTCTAGTGCACATTCTTCTCCTAATCTGGAGTATAAAAGGTTAGATAACATTGGTCTTTATATGAAGAATAAAGTCTGTACAAGACAAAACATTTTCAATAAACTATCATGAATTTTTCATTAATCCTTTTATTAAATATTTAAAAAATCATATAAACTTCATCTGCTAGTGCTGCAAAGTTAGTAATAAATTATTTTGTCAACTATAGTCTGTTTTCTTTGAAAACTTTAGATCTTCTTAGATGCCAGTGAACTGTAGTTCGAAATGTAAACAAAATTCATTCAATGACTTCAACGCCAGATTAGGAAACAAAAACAAAATAATAGGTTGTAACTTCTAAATGAAAGAAGATAGATTAAAGTATATGAATAATTTAGGTACCCCTTTAAGCAAAAAATATACCTTAGAAGTTTGTCGGTCGAATTCGTATACACCCTTTACATTCCCTTAATTATATTAATTGTAGTAAAATTACATGACTGAACTGATCTTACTAGCAAACGAAAGGAAAATAAAACACAATTTAGAAAATTAAATTCTATTTAACACAAAGTCGCTATTAAGAAAAAACATTGCGCAGTACCTAATTATACAATGTGATCAATAAAAACTGTCTGAAAAAAAAACTACTTTCCAAGAAGGATTATATCAATATTTAGATCCGAGTTGCGTCAACTGTTAGAACTTGGAGGATTCTGAGAAAATTTAGTGATTTTAATAATAATAATAATAATAATTCGTTTATTGGTTCGAATAATTAGATGACATTCAATATGTATATAAAGTAAAATAAAATAACTACTAAAATAATATAAAATAACTGTTGTTTGTCTTAATTCACTTTCTGTTCATCGGCATTGATTAGCGATAGTTTTCATATTTGTTTATTTACTTCGTTGCTAACCGAAGTTATTTTACAGTCAGCTATTTTAAAGACCGCTTTACATTAATAGTAGATTATATTATAAGTGAGAGAAATGCAAAATTATTATAATTGCATTTCGCTCACGTGTGATATACGACGTTTTGTCCAACAGTTGCACTTTTTAACAACAAATAATCTTGAAAAGATATTTTTGAAGTGACATTACTTAAAACGTCAAATAGTCATGGTCGGTCGTCATGGATAATTGTTGATAAACACTATGGAGTGACCAAAATTTAATTTTAGAGATTGAAATTTGATTTTAATCACTCAAAACTAACGTAAAAAACCCATAAAAGCTACAACTGTTGGACAAAAACATATTTTTTAATTTAAAATAAATGTAAAATAAATCTGACCTAATGTAATCTTCCATTTTTAGAAGATGACATATTGTAGTAAGTGCCTACAAATTAAACCGTCAGTCGTTATTGATCGCATTGTATAAACAGGTAAATCTCATAACCACGTCAGATTTTAATTCAACTACTGGCTATCAGATATTTAAAGCCAGTGTGAAATCTCATGAAATTATCTGAAAAGTCATTTCAAATGGGACAGAAATTCCTGATATTGAAGTCTAACTCAGTGGCGGAACTAACGCGTGATCAATATCTTTTTTAATCAAGTGACCTATGGAGAAAAAATTGTCTTTGTTTGGTTCATTATTTCAAATTCCATTTGAATTATTTTTATTGCATTCCTATCGTTTTGTACAGGAATGCAATATAAATATGTAATTCAAGTGGCATTTGAAATAATGAACTCATCAAAGACACATGATTTTATTTCCATAGGTCACTTGATTAGAAAAGATATTGATCACCTGTTACAATGCGCCGAAAATCGGAATCCACAGCGCGGGGGGCCCAGAGTTATAGAGGGGCCAAATCTGTCTGTATTTTCTTTATTGTTTTTTTGAATTAACAACATAATACAATAAAAATAATAAATTAAATTAAAAATAAATAATAAGTGCAACATAAAAAGAGTGAATAACAATATCGTACCGTTTCAACGCCGGGTCAGTTTGTATCTCTCTCTGCGCGATCTTCAGCGCACTTGTCGAAAATTGATTACGTGTACACTGGTGGCCAAAAATCGTTACAACTGGAAGGACACGTAACCCTATGTGAGTGGGGAGACCTAAACCAATTGCAGTTGCAACGATAACCATTGTTTCCATTGCAGGTCAATAAGGGCGATGCTAGCATGCAGGGGTAACGATTTTCATGGCCACCATTGTACATCCATTCCGGTTGGTTAATGTTAACTGTGTCGTTTGGTAAATGGGCGATAAACTTTAGATACAACTCAAATTTGTTACAAAAAAATATTAAAGTGTAAAAGTAAGTTATATTTTCAGTTTTATAAATAGTAATATCTAATAATATGAGGTAAACCCATTGTAGCGCCTTTTTCAACAATATATTTTTCACATTACAATGGAGAAGGTGTGTGTTTAATTCCTCTTCTAATAATAATGAAAATATTTAGATAAAATGTGTGGTTTTCCTGCTGTAGGGGGCTGAATAATTTGCATGGTGAGGAAGAGGGTCCTAAAAATTTGAAGTTCCGTCACTGGCACTGGCCAGACTTGAAAATTTCCGTCGGTTCAGATTGGTTTGAGGTATTTGATAGACTACGGTTGAATCAAAATTTGACATGGGTACGAAGCTCCGCCACAGGTTGAACATTATAGCAGATGCAATACTTGCAGATTCGATTTTGAAACAAATTGCCAGTTTGGAATTGGCGTTGTCAATTTGACAATAGATTGCTATGCAGTAGTGTACCTATACTTAATTGACATTTAACTTATTTAGTAGTACAGTAGACCTCGGTTATAACGGCGTCGGTTATAGCGATCCACCGCTTATAACGAACTACATTTCAAGTCCCGTCATTTTTCACTATATTTGTGGCATTATCGCTTATTACGAACTTCGGATATAACGAACCGATTTTGATGGTCCCTTGCGGTTCGCTATTATCGAGGTCTACTGTATTTGAAAAACTGCCATTTTTGTTAGTAATTTCAGATTTCAAGCTGCGTTCGTTTATTCAACTCCGTTCACTCTATTTACTCTTTTTGCACTTTAAACAAGTGAGAGCGAATAAGTTTTAATACAAGTAAGAGTAAGACAAAAGTGCGTAAAGAGTAAATAGAGTGAATTGAGTTGAATAAACGAACTCAGCTCATATTCACTGACCTAATTTGACATTGGTGTTTGGCAAAGGCATAGATTTTAAGTTTCATTTTACAAATCAACCACAATATTTATATACAAAGAGTTAAAGAAAAGATAAAATTCAGAAAAAATTATTTCCAAGAACTTTTGATGGCGCAAAATGAAAATCAGAAAACGCCGTCACAGTACTTCCTCATTAAGTTGCTAAATTACAAAGAATAAATTATAGTGTTTCTATTTCATAAGTAACCATGAGGTCAAAAGGATAGAGAATCTGGTTGTTACCAGACCCATCAAATAAGGTAAATGGCAATGAAAATCTAGGGACCTTACTGTGCAGTAGCAATCTGTAGGACAAATTCGAAAGAAAAAAACACTTCGTTATTTAGTTTTCCGAAAAGTAAAAGAACTAAAAATGTTTTTTTCTTTTCATGTAAGCCATGACATTCACAACACAGATTTATTGGAAATACAAAGAGGTCAATAATCACTGTTTGAGTTAGCAGTGCTGAATTTTATTTATAAGTGGTACAACTGGAGTAACTTCCGGTTGTTGACGGCTTGACACTGACAGCCGTCACTTTACAAGAGACATTTGACAATTCAAATTAAAATGCTAATTTTTATTCGTATAACCTACAATCTTGTTGAATAAATATATCCGGTTGCAGTGTTGCAAATAGTTGAATAAGAAATGCTCTTAATTGTATTGCCAACTCAAACAGTTATACCCTGGCCAGGTACATTAACATTCACTGACGTGTATGTATGGCCGTTTCAATTCGACTTTTAAAATTTTTGACGGGTACTCCTCTCAGCGCCTCTTGTGAGCTTTTAAGTAATTGCAGTTGTCATTACGTTACTATCAGTAGTTCTGTAGTATCTTTAATAGGGAGCGCTGACGGGAGTACTCCACGGCATGCTTTCTCGGAACCGAATTTTAAGCGAATTGAAACGGCCATACATACACGTCAGTGAATGTTAATGGAGTTGGCCATGGTTATACTAAATATCTGCGAAATATTTTGAAACCGTAACATTATACAATTATCTACTTCGATATCCAGCTGTTGTCTCTCTATGAAGAAATTAGCAGTACCTTTTACAAAATGGCCGAAGATCACAAAAATTGGACTTCACATCAAAGGTGCCGACTGAAACATTCATTATTTGCTGTAATATTAAACTGTGGTTTACCCTTAGTTCTTTGGTGTAACAAGGGTCAGTTATCATCGAAAAGGTACGATAAACATTTGTTTTATGACACATCCGTGATAAACTTCCATGTTATAGACGGTGTACATACATACAACAGAAAAGCACACGGATATCTAGAAGTAGATCTCAGTGTCGACATTTGGCGACTTAATTGATTGCCCGACATCTGGCCCGGAATACACCGGAATTGGTAACTGTTAATTAGAATAACACTAGTAAATTAAGCAAGCAAATCATTTCAAGATCACATAGAGTGTACTTTATAAAACACATCAGCATTTCTCCAAATTATTCCATCTATCGTACGGCAGCGGATGATATCCGGGCACGTCATTTGTACAATGTAAACCTCACTTTAATATTTTTAACGTTTAATAAATATACAAAATGTCCCTAGTACCCTGGCGATCCATGTAGTTAATAAAACAAGAGCGAGAGACAATGAACTCCTAATATGTATAACATACTACGAAAAAAAATCTTAATTTTCATAAAAATTACAGGAACAATGAACTTTGAACGTGTATGACGAAGTAAAGTTCGCGAAAATGGTTATCTTAGCACGCGAAAGAATACTTAAACTGTTTTACAACAAAAAAAAATAGTGTCCAGCAGTTTGTACAAACTGTTAAAATTATTACCTAAAACCCTTTTGAACTGGAACACTATTGAATTACTACTCAGAGTCGTACGTCCAAGCCGATTTTCTTTTTAGTAATTTATTTGAAAACTCATGAAAGTCAATTTGAAATTATTAAGCTAATAAATTTTGGAGTTGGAAAAATAAAAATAATGAATATGTTCCGAAATAAAACAACTCCTAAATGTCGCAATAAAAATATCATGGACTTTTTACGAGCACATTTTACAACCCTTCTTTACATCGGAGCATAAACGAAATCACCACGCACGCAAAACCCCCAGAAAACAGAAAAGTTGCGTGTTTGGAACGACTGTTACGTTTCATCCTCACTCCTATTTTCGTAAGGTTTCTTTTTTAAGAACTAATAAAACTCTCCGACGTATAAATTATCTGGAAGATATCTAAGTAATTATCTCACCCTGCAAGTTTTGCCTTTTTTGTTGTTTAATCTGATGCCGCGTTGAGGCTTTTTAATATTCACGTTGTCAACGCGCACGGCCTAACTTTACGAGTGCGGCAAAAACATAAGTACGAAGTTGGGTTTGGTATAAATAACTCGTTTAATGAGATGGATTTCTTTCCATCGTAAAATGAGAAACATTCGTTCGCTTGATTTTCATTGGAAGATTGGGCATAAAATCAGAATAAATATGGCGGTCTTAAATGAAAAACGTCTAGCCCAAGATTAATTAATCTGCTAATTGTTTTATATTTGGTTTAAAAGAACATAAAATAGCTTTAACTAAATATTAAAAAAGCAGAATATGCTAAAACGATTTCTGACTTAACAAAAACACCAGAAAATCTTTAAATGTTTAAGTCAATATTATTTAGATGATAGAATATAAAATATCATCAAGTAGTGATAGATTTAATTCTACTACTAGAGCAGGGATGGCGAACCCATGACCCGTCAGAATATTTAGAGTGACCCTTGTAGATATTTATAAATTGTGTCCTGCGTATAAGTACATATAATATGTTAGAATCAGAGAAGAAAAATGATGTACTTTTTTATGACTAAAAATACCTGACCCGCGGTCCATTGCTACAAAATTTTTAACTTAAATTTGACCCATTGGTAAAGAAAGGTTCGCCATCCCTGTACTAGAGGACAATGAGAAAATTGCTTGAATCTCATTAAAACAATTCAGTAAAGTAACCAAGATTGCAATTAAATTCAAATTTGTTTCGTTGAACGAATGTTTGAAAAAATGTAGAGGAAGAAATGTAGGTTTGCTAGAGGTAATGAAGACTTTGTAAAAAAAAAAGAACAAGAAAATAAAGCAAAGAAGAATCAACAGCACTTGAGAGATAAGGATCAGTTTGAAACTAGAATGTGTAACAAAAGTTCACTATTTTTACCATAATTGTAATCAACGCTTTAAAAACGCAAAGAAAATAAAAACTAGAAAATAGCAAAACGGAAAATCGAAACGATGTAATTTATTTGCATACGACATTATTATACAGTGTCTTTCAAAAAGTGTGCTACAAAAAAGCACAGAGTTTCGGAACGCATTGAAATAATCACTCAGAACCAAATGAAATAATCGAGAAATAAGAACCAATTTAATATTTTCCTATTCATATTATTTTGGCGGACACTTTAATCCAACCAGGGCTGTGTTCGACAACTACACCCTCGAGTGCAAGTTGGGCGTGTATCGCATCTCTTTCACGCACGATTTCAAACTCATTTTGCATCTCGCTTATCTGTTTCAAGAAGTCTTGTGTTTACATTATTTCCATGGCAACGATCGCACTTTTCACGCTCTACTTAAAAGTGGGTTGTTAAAAATGCGTCCGTTGTCATGGTAATAGTTTAAACACAAGACGTCTGGAAAAAGTTGAGCGAGATGCAAAATGAGTTTGAAATCATGCGTGAAAGAGATGCGATACACGCCCAACTTGCACTCGAGGGTGTAGTTGTCGAACACAGCCCAGTATTTCCTAATGTAGTGTGTATAAAGAGTGGTTCACAATAAATTGTGATTTTTTATTTTTGAGATAGAAGACTGTAATTTCATATTTACCTATAGCTTTTAATTCTGAACAACTTATTCTTATGACATTTTGCTGTATCTTGTAAAATAAGGGTACTTTACTCTTAAGCCGTCTTTATTTCTCGGTGTCCACGCTGTATACCGTTCAAGATAAATTTCATCTGACATTTTACAATTTGACTTTAAGGGATGCAGAAGCGTTCTGCGTCCATAAATTTTTATAAAAACCGATAATAAAAAAAATTCCCATTTGTAGCACACTTTTTGAAAGTCACTGTATGTAGCAGAAGAAGAAATTATTAAATAAAATATAACTAAAGAAAAATATAGACAAATGAAAAGACACGTAAAATCGAATTAGAGAGAAAGTACGGAATGAAGCTTATAGGTAACTCAATAATTGCAGAAGATATAAAGTAAATAGAAAATAAAGAGAATAGAAGTGACTAAAAGATTATGTAATATACTAAAAAATGTATTCCCAGTACTCACAGAGTAGAAGACAGAATAACAAACAAACCGGTATAGGTTAGCACACAGGAAAAATATAAAGCAAAACGACCACAAATGAGATGGAAAGTACATACAAAAACGAGCTGCGACGGAAAGCTGAGGAGTATAATTTAATGAGGTTAAAAGATTAGCCCAACCATTGAACAATAAGAAGAAGACAATATAGAACAGGAAAATACTGAGGACTTACACAGGCAAAAAATAGATGACAGCTGGGAAACAATCCCTAAAAATTGAAAACATACTACAATTTCCTCCCATTTCCCTTTGTCTCTTTTCGAATTCTTGAAGAACGTCGCTGTTGATCCATCAGTAATATGTTCTATTTCAGATGGAGGAGGAGCTTTTTTATTTGTTAGCTGAAACACTTAAATCATTACTTAACCCACAATCACATTCATTATCAATAATAAATTTCTTTAATATCGTTTTGATGATGCCTTCGATGAAAAGTGTCACCAGAACGAATCAGATACGTTATTCTTTCGTTGAGCTTAATTACAGTACAGTGTTTATTCGGTCGAAATAATTTGAAGAATACGTTGTCATCAGGTCTAATACCTTGGCATGTGTAAAAAAATTTGAAGTGATAATTTTTAGAAGGTTCCATCAAAGAGTTCGGGATTGACGACCATGTAACAATTCGCTGGGTGATTTTTTTTAAATTCTGAGCTTTCCACAAGATCCGATTTTCGAATTTCAAGCGTTTCGGTTTCCGGCAACCTTTTCTGACTGCGCCAATTATCAGAAAACGTTTCTAATTATAATAATTTATATGTATAACTTGTTGCTATGAAAATCTATCTCACACGCTGCGTCAAATCCCAACGCCATCCGGAGGACACAGCTGTGAAAAAAAGAGTATAAAAGAAAAAGATAAAAGAAAGATTATGGAAATACTGGACGAATTAAAACTAAATATTAAACATAAAAACTATAAAGAACATCCACGAACTGGGAGGAATCAGCGAAGGACAGGATGAATCGGAAAAAACCAAGGCTTCGACCTATAAGGCCTGTAGAGCTCTATATTGGGTGTTTCAGACCACCCGTACAGCCCTTTCTAGAAAATTTAAAGTAGTAGGAACTTTCCTGAGAAAAATTCTGCAGCAACGAAAAGAACGAAAGAAATAATTTATTTCATGGCATAAGAAACATTTCCTGATAAAATTTCGATAAAAAAACTCCCCTTAATGAGATTTCCAATAAGTCTTTTTCATTCGGCGTTTGTTTAATAAAATAAATGAGGGCCGAGTGGCATAATAAATCGGAATGTATATGTATACTAAGGGAACCGCAACTTAATGCATATACAACAGAAGTTAACGGGAAATTTGCCCGTCGACTTCACCGAATCTAATCGCCAACAAATTACAACGCCGTAAAACGGTCATGTCAAGTCGAGCAAAGCACCGGACGGGAGATTATGTGATTAAGAGGTAAACAATGCACAAGTTGATTTAAATAGAAGAATGACGAATTTTAAACATGTCAAGCTCCTTTAAGAGCAAACACCGAAACACAAAATGGCGTTCACATGAGTGAAAACCTCGGCGCTACGAAATTCCAGACGACAAAAGTGATTTATTTATTATTTCTGTCTTCTACTAACTCTTCAATTTGAATGTGTGAAAGAAAACTAGACTAACTCCTACGCGAATTCAAGTTTTGTAAATTTCTGTTATTAAAATTCAGTTTTGTTCAAAAAAAAACTTTTCGACATAATCAAATGAATAAAATAAACGTTATTCTAGTGTTGCTATAATTAATTCATAAATCTTGCCTACAAAGTAACATAATTTATTAACTGAGAGACAATACAGTAATTAAGGATAATCGCAGAAGTTCATAAAGTAATAAATATTATCATAATTGGTGGCACAAATTGGAGGCAACGGCACCAGTTAATTTTTTAAACAATTAGGTTTATTCTGTGAGCATTTCATATAAATTATTATGCCTGTTACGATAGATACGAAGGCAGATTGAATGATTACACAGCCCCACAAAAAAAAATTCAGATCTGGAGGTCAGACTATATCTACTACATGTTTTCAGGGTGGCTGAATCCGAATCCGCGATCCATTTAACTCCATCACGTCAGGTTTTACCAATAACCCCATATAACCCTATAACCCAAGCTGTCAAGTCCTATTACACACAACGATCCTCTAAAGGGAGCTGTGCACCCACACTAACCCTATAACCTAACCTATTTTGTGGGGCTGTGTTATCTACCTAGCCAAAAAGCTACATTTCTGATTTTTAACAGTTCCGAATTCATGTCTGTGTAAAAAAAAATTTAAAAATGGAGTTTTAAAATCTTTAAAAGTGGAAAATGAGTGATTTGAAGTTAGAAAATCGAGTGTAATCAAGTCTTTGAGTGAAGAAGGGGATACTCTTAAAAATATTCATAGCTCGCCTATGTCTAGAACCTAAAGATGCACCGGCTCGAAGAAGACACCGTAAGAGAAGGACTGCAGTTATAACCATGATTGCCCATCATATTTCCAAGTCAATTTTTGGTCAAAGTAGTTTCGTTGGGGTAGAGAATCTATTTAGAGGTGGAAGAGGTGGAAGGCCTTCAGAAGTTCGAAATACAGAAATGGTAAAAAAAGTTGAGGATTTAGTGATGAAGGACCGACGTCTGAAAGTGTCATCAATTGCTACAGAAGTTGGAATATATGAAGCTTCAATTTTAAGAATATTGCTCTTATTGTTAGATTAGACCTCAGCGAAGTGTTTTCACGCTGGATTCCTAGACTGTTGACGCCAGAAAAAAAATTGTGCTGCAAGAAAATTTCAACTAAAATTCAAATTCAAGCCTAATTTCACAAATTTTTACTGGCGATGAATCTTGGGTACAAAACAAAACAAGAATCTATGCAATTGATACATGAATCTTTTCCACCCCCAAAAAAAGCACGAAAGCAAAGTTCTGGAGGAAAATTGATGCTACGACTTTTTGAGATAGTGAAGGTATCCTTCTAATTGACTGTATTCCAAAAGGCTCAGCAATTAATACAGAAGCTTACTGTGCACTTCAAAATTTAAAAAAGGCTCTTGAAAAAAACGACCTCATAAGCTCTGTACAGAAATCCTTTCTCTTGCATGTCATTTGCAAGGTGTAAAAAGCAAGATAAGTTAAGGAATTATTGACGCCATTGGCTTAATTGAACTGGAATATCCTCGCATACAGTCCAGATCTGGCACCTTCCAAGTATTACCTTTTCTACAACTTAAAAGGAACGTGCGAGGAAGGCGATTTTCTTCAGATGAGGATATAAAATATACTGCAAACAATTTTATAAGGAGCTTCCAGAATAACTTTGTTTTAGTGATTAGAACAACTGGAAAAAAGTGGCACAAGTGTATGAACTTAAATGGAGAATATATTGAAAAATAAAAATGTTTAATTACCCGCCTCTCTTCTTTTTCATGGCTAGGCAGGCAATTTTTGAATTTCTCCTGCTATGTAACAAGCACAACAATTACTGAAGGATCATTTCACTTGCTACATAGTCATTGATTTGGATTGATAACTGCTCACATATCATAATTTTGATGTGACTGAATATGAAAAGGATTTATTACAAAGAAATAAAATAAACGCCTATACCTTACGTAAAAGTAGTACGTTTTTAAAAATAACTGTCAAACAGGACTGAATGTTGGTTGTTAGATCACCTTCAATTGTCTATAATAAGTGGACTTACAGAATAAACTAATGCTGTAATTCTGTAAAGTCAATCGTAATTTCGTAAATCCGTAAATTCATAAAGTAAGAAAAAATTGTAAGTATAGAAGATACAGATTGAAATCGTATATGGATAACGGTTAAATTCACAGGTTTAACATTTTTATTCTGATATTCCACGTGCTAGGAAATCGAAGTTATTAATTCAATACTTTATTGAGTGAAACTACAACATACAAAAAGAAGATAGTTTACATAAGCCAACATCTTTATGAAAAGTGAATACGTATGACCCAAATAATATTAGATATACCGCAGATTGAATGGTTTAGGTTCTTCGAAGAATAATTCAATGTAGGTCATTGTTTTATTTTCCCAAAATTTTCGCCAAATAAATAGACAAAAAATTTTAATCAGAGCTAAACTGACCAACCGTCATAGATATCTTATTCCGTAATAAAAAGGGTATGAAAGGAGTAATATAAAATTCATATTTCTGCCACTTGGTAACACCTTATTTTACTCAGCCCTTGCATGAAGAAAAAGACATGGAGCAGGATTCTCACTTCTTGGAAAAAAATTTCGTAGACCTTCGGTTAAAGAATTATATACTACTATATGCTATAGATCACCACTAAAATTGGGGCGTATAATAAGTGAAATGTTATACCACGATTTTCTTCCACATGAATTCATCCCCTTGGAAAGGAATCAAGTCTTGAAAAGGTTGAAAAAGAAAGAGTTTGTTAATACTCTGCGTACTTAATTAATAGAAATGTTAAAGAAACAAAGACTAGGAAACTAAGAAAATGTAAGAACAATGGAATCGACACTTCTGTTGGGGATAATGTACTGTTGAAAAGACACTAAAGTTTTTAAAGCGGTAGGTTCAAGATTTGACTGACTTAACTTTTAAAAAAGAGGCGTTTTCTAAATTATAGCCAGAAGAAATTTAGTCGAAATTTTAAATGTAACGGATTATTGCGATATCGATAAGACCAACTTGGTTCCACTGCCAACTTCACAAAGTAATTCAAAAAGGAAAACATTAATTTCGTATCAACTAGAGTTATAACAGGTGATCAATATCTTTTCTAATCAAGTGACCTATGGAAATAAAATCTGTATCTTTGATTAGTTCATTATTTCAAATGCCACTTGAGTTACATATTTATATTGCATTCCTATACAAAACGATAGGAATGCAATAAAAATAATTCAAATGGCATTTGAAATAATGAACCAAACAGATATAATTTTTTCCATAGGTCACTTAATTAGAAAAGATATTGATCACGCGTTAGTTAAGTTTACCTAGGTATTAATGATGTTCAGTTTGTATAAATATTTTATGACGATATAATCAACATTCACGTTTCTGTATTAACAAGAATATACATTGTTTTAAAAAATTACTTTATTAAATTGTTATGAATTTCAATTGAAATGAAATATGGTTACAGAATACACGTGATATCTCCCGGTTTGGATGTAGAAGATGCAAAATGCAATCAATATTTTGACTGATCAATAGCCTTTGTCAAAATGTTTACTACAGTATTTTAAACATGGTCGCATATACGAAGACAAGCGTCTCCACGTGCGTCAATGTTCATCTACGCAAGGCCTAAGATTTCACAAGATTACGTTATGACTTGATTTGAAAAACATTTAAACAATTTTACGACATTTATTTGTTATTTACTTGACATTTAGTTAATTTATGTGTTTTCTGAAATAGGTAGGTATTTATATTTACATTTCTCAACTTTTGCTGGATTTCATTAGCACGGTGTGGTTCACATAATCAGATATGTAATTCAAATTTATTGCAAAGGTCGTTTTTCCAGCCAATGAAACGAAAAAAGAAAGATTCGAATAAATATTTTCAGATAACAAGAGATCGTCTAAAATAATTATGAGAATTCTTACATGGTAAAAATATTAATATGTTTACCTATAATCGTTGAAAACAATTCAACAAAATTCAGAGGATTTAATCCGAGAGTTTTCTTTTTCTTTTCACATTAATCATGACGCCGTGTCCTCCTCCTCCTCATTCCATCAGTTTCGTTCTTCTTGTCCCTAAAATATTTTTCACTCATACCATGTGATTTTTGACTATCCAGGTATTTTGACGATCCAAATCTTTTCTCTTTTCCTCAGTTTACAGAATTTAAGTACTTCTTTCTTGATTCATCCTCAGTATTACTCATAACAACTCAGTTGCCTGTTTTCATCTTCGGCAGTATCGATTTCTGATCCTCGATTCAATATTTAAGCAATTTAAGATCCTATTTTACTCTCATGTTCTTTTTTCCTTGTATTACTCAACTTTCATTAGCATAAATGATGAAGGGACTGTATATGTGTTTCTTCTTTTAAATATCCATTTATTTAATTTTACTTTTTTTCATCTCCCTCACTAACTTGGCCTAAAGTTTCTACTCTCCGTTATGTTTTCTAGTCCTGCTTTTTCTAGATTATGTATTTGTTTTGGCTGTGCTCTTTTCTTCATTCACTTACATATAAAATACCTTTTTATTATTAATTTTTTAAACAAATTTTACTTTTTCAGAATTTATTCCAGAGAACCAATAATGTGAACCACTAAGCAATTTTTTACGGAATCGGATAAGAATCGACATGTCTCGGCTCACGTTCTGATTAATGCGACTATTAATTATTTAGTCTGCGGAACGGCTTATGATAAGGGAAAAGAGGAATTTCAGTTCTAAGGACACAAATGCGTAGGCGTATTTGATAAATCTTAATGATTTCTCGAATTCTTAATATTACACAATCAAAAAATTATCTACGTTTGTAGTATAGAGAAGCTGTAAAAATGTTCTTCCAAATTTCTGTTATTACGTATATGTACCGTCAGATTTAAAAGTAATGACTCTCCAATAAAAAGTTAAATTGCGACTTCTATAACTAGTAGACGGACAACACATCGAATTCTTGGCGACGTTTTCTTGGTCGCCTATTTGTTATGGTGGTCAGAATGGCTAAGACCACATATTTACATTTTATTGAGGAGACATTCTTTTAATTCTGATTGTATAACACAAATAAAAATATACAAAGAAGTTTTGCTTTTGTCATTATTATACATATATCAAACTATATTTTTTCCTGCAAGTGAGAGTGTGGTCTTTTTCTGTTTATGAAAATGTATAGATATTAAAGTGTTGTATAAAAAAAATAAATAAAAAAATATCACTTTTATAGAATTTGGCGAATTTTAGGCGATCGAAAGGAGAATTCCAAGTCGACGGCTGTCAGTCGATCGCTCTAGTTTACGTACTTTAAAGAAAGCGTTTACTTTTTTTTCAACAAAATTGATGTGTTGGAATTCTTTAATCGCTAGGAAACGCAAAGGCATAAGCTCCAATCAGGAGTAATAAATGTAACAAATTGGACATAGTTAATTTTGCCTCGTCCTGTATATTTCATCGACACCAAATGATCTCAGTTTAGAGTAAGAGAACCTTTTAATTATGAAATATAAAGCATTAAAAAAAACATATAATGCAAAAATAGTTATCCAGAAAAAATAAAAACATGCTTGTTCTGTGTTCGATTGAAGACTATCATAGTCGTGTCTAGTCAATTGCTCTTTGTGTTCGTTTTACTGTAGAAATTTAATTTTAGTATAACACACTGAAGACATCTTAAGAGTTAAGAGTTTCAGACTGTGAAATTACTTCTTTGAATGTTCCCATTGTTCGTGAAAGAAATGTGTTTGTAACGGCTTTTCTGAGAGCCTGCGCATATCAAAATTGAAATTTTATTATACTAAGGACTGCTCGAATGCTCGGGAGCATTCTGTTTGTTCAGGTAATTAACACCGAAAGAGGAAACGTTTCACGATAACGACGGATGTTTGCTCAACGCATTACATACATTAAAAGTTTAAACGGCATGTGTTTTTCGGTTTTACATTACCCGGTACGATTGCGACTGTTTGTTTATTATTAAGCGAAAATCGGTGCGAAGAGCCAAATGTCCTTTCTCGTAATAACAGTCCGTCTAATAGAGTAGAGAGACCTTCGCTGCATGCTTCTCTCTTATCTTTAGAAAATAAAATGGCACATACATATGTTGTGTAAGCTAACATTTCGTCGACGGTTAAATACAGCAGATAACATTATTTCCCCTATCTTAAAGATAGCGTAACCTAATTCGCAAACAAAATTAATATAACAAAACGACTGGCATTAAAGCAAAGGAGAAACAAATAAGTAGCTAATTTAATGCATGCACTATTCACAGTTAATGATACAAAGCCAGAACAGGTTAAAATATCACTATAAAGCCTGTGTTAGACTACCCCATTTCTTGTACTTTTAGGTAAAGCTTGCAGAACAATCAAAGACAAGTTTCAAAATTCCCAGCATTACTAGATCTCATTTTTATTTGACCACTTGATGCAGCTTATGTAAAAACATTGCGCCTCAACACTCTCCTTATACACTTCCAGATGTAAGATATATTTTATCTTTTGCAAAGTGAGTAATCAAAGAGAATAATGTTCCTAGGTAATACTTGATTTTGTAAATAATAATTTAAATATTCGTTAATCTAGTAATTGTAATACCATTCGAAAATTCCAACGAAAATTTATTCATATTTCAAATAAAAAGTACTGGTTTAGAATGACATCAAGAGTAATGCGTGAAAATGTACACTCAGTTATTTATACAAAATTATCTTCATAAATTGAAACAAATATTTCATAAGTGAAATACACATTGGAAGGAATGTCACTGTCTCACTTCATAGTAAGTAATTCTGGAGAACATTTCTTTAACAAGTGGTGAAATATTTATCTGTACAGTGAAATGCTGATACACTTTTTTGTGTTCTAATTCTATAAGTATTCTATAGGAGGTTCGCAATATCTTAGTTAATTTATCTGACAAATTCCAATTGAATGTGCATGGGTGCAACTACTCCCATACCCATTACAATTCATCTCCTCTCCCTTCGAAACATTCAACCTTCCGAAAATGTTTTCACTCACTAAAGACTTTCAGCAAAAAAAGAAATTATCTCATGAGAAACCAGAAAAGTGTGTGTAACAAAGTAAATTTACCCACATTATTCTTGAAACAAATAGACGCTTGAAGTTCAGAGTAACTTATTCAACATATGACGAATTATTATTATCAGTGAAAAATTACAGACATCACGTCTAATAAAATTCAATGAAACGGCACACGTAATGTTGGCGTTGCATGATAAAAATACAGGTGAGAAGAAATTGACACAATTTTTTTAAAATACAATTTAATTTGCCGAATTTTGAAAGAGCGAATTTGACTATGTACAACTACGGAATATTATTTACAGATTGGTATTAACCTATAACTAAACTCTCCAAAGGTCAAGCCCGAATGCATAGGCGCTTCGAAGCCGCGTATGGCAGATCGAATTACGACGCTGCAAACATTATTTCTTCGATATAGCGAGAATATTTTGATCAACTCTATCACATTTTATTTTGTTATTTGCTGTTTACGAGCAGCATAACGAGTATAATTTAAAAAAAAAACGAAAATATTCGTTTAAATAAATCTCGTTATGCTGTTTACGGCTGCGTGATGCATAGATATAACGAGGTTTATTTAAACGAATGTTTTTGTTTTTTTTTTATATGGTCAAAAATACAGCAAATAAAATAAAATGTGATAAAGTTGATGAAAATATTGTCGCTATATCGAAGAAATAATGTTTGCAGTGCCATAATTCGATCTGCCATACGCGGCTTCGAAGCGCCTATGCATTCGGGCTTGACCTTTGGAGAGTTTACTTATAACTCATGAAAAATGACAGTGTTCACTAAAGTAACAATTTTATTTATCTTTTAAACATTGGTAAAAGGAGAGTGACCTATTGGACTTGACGTGATCCAAAAAAAAGCAATAACTATAATCAATTGTTTAATTAATTGTGTAATCCGTTTAATGAGAAACACATTTATCACAGAAATAGGTAAATCATCTGAATTTCTCGGTGTGGCCGAATTGCGGCGACGGTCATGTTAATCCCTTTTAAGTATAACCGTATTGCGGCGGGTCAAAAATTGTACCTGGTAAGAGGGCATCAGTTCTTAGAATAACAATCAAAATTATTCTTGTGCTGCTGCTATCTAGAAACTTGAGTAATTGTTTTGATTTAATTTGTTTGTAACCAACAAAATTCTAAAAGAGTAAATCTGAAAACTTTGATTCAATCCTTCCTTTTGATTTACAAAATAATTTTCCTTGAGGACAAGACAGGTTGCAGGTATCAGTTTGATTGATTTGTCGTTTAAAACATCCTGCTTTTATACGGCAATATTCAGTAATCATAATGGAGACATTATTTAGTGAGCGCGGTAAACAGTTGATTTTATTAAATACTCGTACATATATGTATTAATAAGTTTTGTAAAAAGTGCGTAACAAGTGCGGGAGTGCACAGTAAAAAGTTGTAATGCCAAAATGTATGTCGATGAAGGACTCAAAGTTTTACCATTCTTAAATCCAGAAAACGTAGGAGACTATTTTTTAGAATTTATGAGTATTCGGCCAAAGTGCAAAAAAATTGACGAATTTTCCGACTATTTGGTGGAAAATTATAACGCGTGATCAATATCTTTTCTAATCAAGTGACCCATGGAAAAAAATTATATCTTTGTTTGATTCATTATTTCAAATGCTATTTTAAATTATTTTTATTGCATTCCTATCGACTGCAATATAAATATGTAATTTAAGTGGCATTTGAAATAACGAACTAATCAAAGACACACGATTTTATTTCCATAGGTCACTTGATTAGAAAAGATATTGATCACCTGTTATACAAGAGGATGGACAATTTCCACCACAAATATGGGCATGTTGCACGGCTTCCACCGAAATGACGACAAATGGTTGCGAATAATTTCATTCTAAATTTAATTCATTAGTTTATTGTACTCATCCAAATTTGTTTATATTTGCAGATGTATTAAAAAATATGCAAATAGATACATATCTAAAACTTAATAGTGTACACATAACAAAAACAATAAATAAAAAAAATTATAAAGAAAAACCTTTATATTTAGAAAATAATATTAGATTATGCAAACTAGGAAAAATTATCAAATTTAACTTTGTTCAAAGAGCAGCTTATCATTTAAAAAAGTAAAATCATATGTTAAAAAAACTGTGTTTTAATACAATCTGTTTTACTACATAACAAAGTACGTATTTTATTTACATGTCTGGTGACAGGAAATAAAAATAAAAATAATTTGATCTATCGGTATCTGTTAACACAGCAAGATGATCAGGGTCGCAGTCCGACTACTCCGAAAACGGTCACCATTTTGAATCCTAATAAAGAGGTTAACCATCGCCGCAGTCCGGTACTGCCCGAATTTCTGTCCAAAAAAATCAATAAAAAAAGTTTATTTTATTGTCTTCACTTCTGCAATTAAATGAGATTAATATTGAAAACAAAATTCGGGAGTTACTTGCTAGAATAAAAACGGATTTCAAAATCTTTTTCAAAAAAATATGTATAAAAATCCCTGTAAATTTTGTTTTATAAAGACTGGCTACATCAGGAAACAAAAAAGTCTGATCGGATATGAACATACATAATTTAATAGTCAAACTAAACTATCAAAATAAACCATTATACTAAAATAATAAAATAAACACAGTTTTTACAAAACACAAGTTATTTTGCGTAAAAATTCTACCTTTGAAATAAGTAATAAATTTACATTAATTTGCCGTGTCCGAAGAAAAATTTGCATCTTTACGTTAAAAGTTCACTTTCACAATCGTGATATTATTTATGACCCTTTAAGAACGACATTAATTATGACTATATGAACTAATGAAGAACATTATCTTCAGTTTCCATAACTACCCTCCACCATCCACCCTCCATCATCATAAAAATTTTATGATCGTATGGCACACACAATATAATCTAAATTTAAAAAATATGTAAGTCTTTATTTTTACTGACCTTACATACAGCGACTTCATTTATTCCTGCATGCCACGTGACGTAGGACGTATGTAGATAACGATTGAAATGAATCTTTTCTAGAACTATTATTTATTTCAGTTTGATCTAAATAAGAACAAATTATGTTATTGACTTTTTTTACGTTATAATTACTATTTCATTATCTTGATGCAAAAATTACAAATTAAACCATTTATGCATTCTTTTATATAAATTTCAAAAATTATTTTGTTGGCAATTTATAACGAGTGTTTTTTTAAATTTGGCGTCGAAGTTGGCCGTGACAAGGTGCTTATTGTGAACGCACCACACCACAATTTTGATTATTTGTTGTGAATTTTATTTTCTTATTGTCTATTTTCATTGTTACAACGAAACTCATTCTTATTATCGTTTTTCGTTGAGTTTGAAACCTCGAAAGCAAGGTTAGGAATTGCAAGCTCAAACGTCAAATTAACAACTGTCATGACGATGATGGTTCACAATGAAATTTTAAATGCCAACTTCAACACCAGATTAAAAAAAAACACTCTTAACATATACCTTCTGTATTTACTAATCAGCAGGTTGTATGTTGTACATACAACAAGCCTTAGAAGTGGAAGAGCATTGCCTTGTCTTAACGTTTTTGTATATTAATTAAAATTATATTACAATGGCAAAACAAAATATTATTATTATTGTAATTAATATTTATATTTATTATTTTTTCCAGTTCTGAAGAAACTGGCAACCGATAGCGAAACGTTAAAGATTTGTACCTTTTTTAAGTTGTACGCGATAAGACTACTTATATAGTCGTCCAAGTTCTGTATCGGTTTTATGATCTTGCTATAAAAAACAGTTTCAAAGAGACCGGCCTGCGGTCGCCTTTCTGTCGCTTCTTTTGGCAAGGCCATAAAACCGGTAGCAAACTGGGACGACTATAACGAAATTGTTATACCTACAAATTTTCGCTGAACAACGGTCTAGTTTAATTTTTAAAAATATTTATCATTGAGATATCCTAAGTTTTTTTAAATATGAACTCTTTTTTCAGTGCATCATTTTACAAACGTCATTGTTTAATCTCGTGATTTAAAAGAAGGCACGCACTTAAACATTTTCAAGGTCTAGTAGGTGACGGAACTTCACGATCACATGTTATACTGTATTCATATTTTCCATAAATTACCATATTCGGAAAGAAGTACCTACTACTGGAAACTTATTTAATTAATTCCAATACAATTCACAATAATATTTTATTATTGTTCAAAAGCAAGAGCGCCTTCCTGTTCGGCTTTGTTCAAACAAGTAAGTAGGTATGTCTGTCTCCACAGGTCATAATTTTCTGGGAATCTGATAATACCGAAACACATTTTGTCTCGCCTTTCTACAACCGGAAATTGCTGCTGTTCCCTCATCTTTTCAGGTGAAAACTAATTGCAAATTTAAAAAGACATTACAGAATAAGTAAACTTTTAATTTGCTAAGGAACTGTGTCATTAATTGCATACACACGTGTGCATATTCTCGTCTCCATATGTAGACATAAAGAAACATTTAAAAAGAACTATAATTGGTTTTTTTTTTAAGGGAAGCATTATACATTGTACATATTTGCGTTTAATATTAATGTCATGAAAGTGTACTAAAATATTCGTATTACTGTACACTGCCGGAGTCACTTTTTTATGACTATAGACATTTATATCTTGCACATACTCTACTGCGCAAAGGTTGTGATACATTTTGGAATAAATTATTGAATGTCTTAGAATTATGTATATTAAAAGTTAGCTAATTTTCTTCAACTTTTCTTACATTTCACTTTATTGATCAAACCTTATCCACAATAATAATTATTATTATAACAATCACGACAGAAATAATAAAATATCAGTTAACAACTATATTTTTTTGTAAATTATATAGTACCTAAATAGTAAAATTAGTACCTAAAATAGTAAATTTAGAAAATTATAAAACAATCATCGAATGGAAGAAAGGTAGGTGTATCATACATAATAAAGGTAGGGTGTAACTCAACTGAAAAAATATAATTCTTTAAAATTTAACTTAAGTGTACTTCACATATTGTTACCAAACATTCTAAGGAGAGCTTAAATTTATGTCGTGTTTAGAATGTGACATTTGTGCATGGCCTGTACAAAACCAATCATATCCTGACTGATATTAAACTTGGATTGAAATTAGAATGTGGCTGACATTCTGTTGAACCTACAGAAAATGTCACAATCTAAACACGACCCAAATTTAAGCTCTCCTTAAATTGTTGGTAACAGCGGCCGATAAGAATCTAAAAACCAAACACTTTCCAGCAAATTCTTAGCAATACATTCACTTAAATACATTAATATTCTATAAATACTTGGAAAGGATATTGGATTAATCATAATTGTTTTAATCCGGCAAATGCCGAATTCAAGGGTTCATTTCAGGTAAGGGGGTTGTAATACGATTAGGGATTTTCTTGGTGCCGAATTCTAATACGCCCTTGCTCAATTCGATGCCGCTTATGAAACAAACTAGGCTTGACAAATTTTTCATTCTAATGAGAACAAGGCAGCCTGGCTAATTAATTAAATAATTAAAATATATTCCTAGAAGTTTTCAATCCAAATAATCCGATTTAATTAATTCAAAAATCACATTAATTATCCTGATGATTATTGTAATGTCATTGCAAATTAGATTTCAATAATTACATTGAAGTACTTAGCAGTACTTTTCATTTTCTAATTTCATTTAACTAAATTTTTCGCCCCTCCTTTTTACTTTACCAGAGAAGTTTCATTATGAATATGAAAATTTTATAAAAGCAGTGCAATTTGAACTTTCATTGTAAGTTCAAAATTTTCAACAAAACTGAATTTCTTTTTAAAAGCCCAATGTGTGTCAAAATTAATCATAAATTGTAAGTTCATAGTTTAGTTTCATTATAACATTTAAATTATAAGGCGCTTAAACGTGATTATAGGTGTAACGTAACTGCTTATTAAACATTACAGGTGATAAAACATGAACGTGTTCAAGTTGCTTAAATCTTTGCGAAAAATTGTCCAAGAAAAAATAAACAAAGTGATTCTGAATGTGCTAAAATACTTTGAAAATTAAAAACAAAATCAGCGCGTAGCAGTCTTTTTTGGCTGTGCAAAAAAGAGCACCCTTGTAACCGGTATTATAGTGAAAGAGTAATACGAATGCCATTAAATGAAATTAACAACCAATCCTGCCAGAGAATTTAGAAAACAAATATAAAAACTTATTTATCGCACTTTTTGTTAACCTTTGTACAGTTTTGAACTTGCAAAAAAATCAACTCATTAAATTAGACTCTTTTTTAAACATAAAATTATTGTAATAAGTATACGTTAGTTTAATTCCGATGTTATAAATTTTTTATTTACATGTTTTATGTTTTATTACTTCTTAAATTTTAAATTCATCACTTTAATTTAATAAAGATCTAGTAGAACTTTCAATTTCAAAAAAAAGTTTCTTATACACATTCAAAGCAAACGTATCAAAAACTCAACCTGCTTCGAAATCTCTATCTCTTTTGAGGTCACTTTCAAACATTATTGTTTTCTCACTCTTTCTGCAACACATTTGCTTCAAAACAAGAAAACCCATATTGTTTACATGCTGGAATTCCCCAATCAAAATTTTTATGATAATGAAAGCTTAACGACAGCCCTTTTTTTACAATATTTTTTGAGAATAGGTTGTATAATTTATTACACCAATAATATAGGATCAGCCATATGTTTGCATTGAATGTAGAATTTATTGTACACTGAGTGTTAAAAGTAATGTCTCCACAATAAAATTTTACCTCGTAAGCTAAGGGCCAGTTGTTCAAATATCACTCAACTCTGAACTTGGTTCTATCATTAAGGCCCAATTGTACAATGCCTGGTTAACTTTAAGCCAAAGCTTAAACCCTTAACAACAATTGTTGAAATAATCGTTGTCATGAGTTTAAGCTTCAGCTTAAATTTAAACTGGCATTGTACAACTGGGGCTTAGCCTTTACAAATGTTGCCATAGTAATAGAACCAAGTTCAAAGCTGAACCATGGTTCAAATGTTTGAACAACTGATCCTAAAAGGTAAACAAACACGTGTTGAATTTTATTTCATGTTTTTATTTTGTGTTTGTTTACCTGCTTGCTCGTCTATTTATTACAGTGGTCAGAAAAGATTAGGCCGCTATTCATACCGTGCCTTCAAATGAATTAATTCCTGATTAAATTAAGCTGTGATTTCTCTATAAAGTTAGCGGCACGCATTACAAGAGTGAGAGGGCAGTTGTCAATAACTGTCAATATCATATTATCTGATCGTAACATCACAAGGTAAATGCAAAATTCTCAATTAATTAATTTCAAAACAAGCAGATGCTGAAATTGCTGTCCTTCAGCTTGAATATACAAACGTACCCTGCGCTTCATGTTTTTGAAGTACAAATGTTGGCAGGAAGAAATAATTCGACAACTGTCAACCTTTAGGAGAAAAAATTTATAGAGAATTGATTGACTTATTTCCAGTGTACTTATGCCCGATTTCTTCATCGCCTTATCTTGAGGTTAAATTTATCTGTCACTTAGAATGTTACATATAGTATGTGTAAGGCCAACTATACGTCACATTCCAACTGCTAGACAAATTAACCTTAGGTTAAACATGATGAAGAAATCGGCCATTAGTCATATTTAATGGACAGTGAAGAATATGTATAGATTTATATTTATTTGTAATTAATGTGTAAAAAGTTTCTTAACTGTTGTTTATGTAACGAAATTGTAAATATTTTAACACAGGCAGCTTTTAGAAAACCTTCTAAATTGGGGGTTAATCAAAAAAAAATCTGTGAATTGTACATACAATAAAAATATTTACGATTTTATTGCATCGATTGTGTCTGTCAGTGGCGTAGATGGAGGGGAGGGGGGCTACCTCCACAATTTTCTTTTTTTTAAATAAAATGTTACACACAGTTCACACTAAAGAAACTTTTCGTATGGTGTTATTTTTGTTCGTTATTTTACATTTCAAAAATAAAATGTTAAGTAGTCCGTACGCGTTAGATTCCTTTTGTTTGCCCCCCCCCAAAAAAAAAACCAATTTCTGTCTACGCCATTGGTATCTGTATTTTTTCTTCTTTATGAAAGAATTGGATTCTAAAAGGGATGGAAAACGTAACGTGAATTCGGTTCCTTGGACCCGGTTCTTTTGCGCTTAAACAGCGTCCACAATGACTTAACGTAACAAAATTAACCTCTAAATGCAGGTTTGAAGCGTTTTGTTTTAATGGAAATACTTAAAATTCCAAACTGAAGCTAATTAATGTATTTAATTATGAACAGTAAATCATTTAAATTTAAAATTACTTCGTTTACATTAACAAACAGTGCATTCAAATTATTAATTTACGTTACGTTAAGTGATTGTGATCGGGTATTAGATTCAGTTGGAAGGGTAACGTTTACATTTTCCATCCCTGTTTCTTGTTGAAACTTGTGTTCAAAATAAGATATCTGATTTCCTTGATCAAGCTTATAAGTTATAATTTGATTTAAGGATCAATAAAGAAATTGCAGTTTTTCGTTTAAATGAAATGTATTCGTTCATTAAAAGCTTATTCTTTAAATCTCAATGTATCTCTAGATTCGGTTTCAAAACGAAAATTATTGAAAATAAATATTTCATGAAATCAATCCGATAGACTCTGTCAATATAAATAAAAACATTATCTGCGAAGTAGGCGTAAATTAATCTCTCCGTGATAAAATCGGGGATACGTTAATTGAATTTTTTTTAATTAATGTGTTATTTTCTAACTCTAAGCTACTATACATCGTATTTCGTTCATCGGCGTGCAAAACTATGAGTAGTAACAAGCAGAAAACTTACCGGGATTTGGTTGGGTCTGATAGGACGTTTTTTTGATCCATTCGTAAGGACTTCTAACGGGGGCAGGTCTCGTGTGTTGAGTATTGGCGGGCGAAATATTACCGCCGGCACCGGGGCTCGACATTTCACTACCGGAAACGGTTATAGGAGGCGACGGTAGTTGAGTGTTTTCATTTTCGCCAATTTGTGGGTGTTGGCCTGACATACCGGCGTGCACAAATTCATTGAATTCATGGTGAAACATGGGATGCGGCGGTTGAGCATGGTGCCACATTTGCTCTTCTTGCATGCAATATGAAGGAGTAGCCGCCGTTTGGCTGTTTTGATGGTGATAACTTGGATACCAAGGCATCGGAGATCCGGTGTGAAATTGTTGCTGCGCCGCGACGGCTTGCTGATGACGGTACATAGCTGCGTGATTATAGTAAGAAACCATACTAAACAAGTAAACACTAAAACTAAAGAGTTCCTTGTCCTCTCATTTAAGATGATACATGAAGAATTAGTCCTTAAATTTGGAAAGCCCACACTGTATAAACGCACCACGCAGTCTTGTAAATTTTCACTTGTACATTTTTCGAACACTCACTACAACTAACTACAGTGGAATGTGGATTTTCGTGCTTACCTGATGCTTCGCTATCAGAGTTAGTGGAGGAGGGGCATAGCTCAGGGATTAACCAATCCGGACGACGAATGTGTATCATGGCTGCTTTTGTTAGCGCCGCCAATGGGCGCCGTTTGCTTATACGGACGCTGCCCCCTTTCATGTTTTGATATCATTAGGTGATATTTAATTAGCCGACGCTCGCCAGCTTTTTATATTACGCCGTACTAGAATTTTAATTTTTACATTATGCGTCATCTGGAGCTTTTTTGATAAGTGCTCAAAGAAAGCTTTATACAGGCGAACACGTCCAAGCTTTTATGTTTTAAAAAATAAATCATTTACGAAGCTGTTTCTTCGGTAATTGGCATGAACGTGAAGAATAGTTTTATAAATTATTTCGTTTTAGGTGGGTCTCTAATTATGGTAATGAGATTTGAGTTTTTAATTTAATTATTTTTTAATTTCTTTGAATACTGTAGTAGAATTTTAATTATGTTTTTAAATTCCACTACGTGACTTTTAATTAAAAAGTATACAGAGAATGTTTTGTGCTTGAAAACACCTCCAAACACTTACATATACATACTGGGTGAATCAGGAAGAGAAGAAAATATTCTGGAAGACAATAATATGTCCTTAAAAAATGTTTGCATGAACATATTTTTATTCCTACAAAGTTTCGCAGATATAACTACTTATTTGATTATATGGGGTGGTTCAGGTTAGTATTCAGACCCCTGTATCTTTTCATTCCTATTCTTAAAAATCTAACATTTAGTATTAATAATATAAGTCTTCTAATAATAGATTATTATGACAGTTTGAAACAACGTATATCATATCCGGTTAAAGCGGAAATAGTCTCAGAGTTAAAAATTTAAACGGTAATTTTAACTAGAGATGTAATTTTTCCGGAAAAATAAAAAAGATGGAAATTTTCTGATGACCTTTTCCGGTAATTTACCAGAAAATTTCCAAATCAATTATAGTAACGTATTTCTTTTAAAAAAAATATTTTTATAAACTCAGGAGCAAACGATAGTTAAAATAGTACCAAATACTAATGTACAACGGTAATATAAAAAATTACAAAATAATGTGTATTCACAAATCAAACTTACGCTTTGGCGTTCGCTTATAATTCATAAATTGTACGTATAGGTATTTTTCCGCATTTTGGGCGCATAATCTTTTGAAGTTAGGTTAGGCATTACATTTTAATAAATGATTTTATGTTAAACTGCGCAAGCAGGACAAGTAATAACTTCGTTAAATTTTCGTCGGAAATTTTCCAGAAAAATTGGTTGGAAAGTTTCTGGAAAATTTCCATTTTAGAAACTTTCCAAATTGGAAAATTTCTGAACCTACATCCGTAATTTTAACACTAGAATCGATTCCAGATCGAAAATATACCGAGTGAGTCATTTAACCTGGAATTGTCAAATATCTTTAGAAAAAAGCATCTTACGGAAAAAATGTTTGAATTAAAAAGTTAATTATTCCGTGGGGGAAATTGATTGGTTCTAAAATGATTTCCCTTCCTCCTCCCGTGGGGGTGGGGCGGGGGGTAACTTTCAAATCTTAAATAGGAATGCCCATTTTTTATAACAGATTCGGATAGTACGTCAAAAAGTATGAAACTTTTATGGGAAACATTTTTTTAGATTCATGACAGATGGCGCTGTAATCGGCGAAATTAGATTTTTCTGATTTCTTCTGTTGAAAACCAATACACAATTACCACTTTTTCTTCTAACCATTTAACACTTAAAAAATTCATTATGGAAATTTGAAATTACTGGAAAATTTTTCACTTTTAGAAATCTAGATGACCAGTACATCATTGCCATCTTGACATTTACTCCAGGCCTTTAGACAGAAATTGTGACGTCACGCTAAAGGAGTTTGACGTTTCTCAAAATGCGTTATTTTATGATTCTTATTAGTGTTTGTAAAGAAAAAGTGAATAAAATTGTCCCTTAAGGAATGGGGTAAGTCCATTTAATAATTATTTACAACGAAGTCGTAAAAGATTAATAATTAACCGAATATAAAATAACTAACGAGCGTCTAAATAAAAACCTGGTCAAGTGGGTTGTCATCGAGAATTTATCCATTGCATTTACATAGCAGAATTACTAAATGTAGCCTACTTAGACACGAGTTACCAAAATTGGTATTTGAATTTTAAAATCTTATGCTCTCTCATACTGTTCAAATTAGGGGAGAGTTGCGTATATTGGACCGGATCCAAAATTGGACCACTTCAATTCAATTTAAATTAAAACCAACTAGAAGTATCTATCGGTATAAAAAAAATACTCGCAGAAACGTTGTTTAATACAGTACCATCTGAGGTATATGTAGTGCTTACTGTTGTTGAAGTTTCTAGTTTATTTTTATTTATTCAAAAGCGGTCCAATTTAGGAACCGGTCCAATATACGCACTCTCCCCTATGTTAGAAAACATTACTAAACTTATTATTGAAACATTTTAAAACGCAAATCAGCAAAACAATGTAAAGCTCGTTGGTTTAAGTAGTTGGATCCAAGCATTAAGAAGACGGAATGGTCCCGTGAAAATAATGAGAAATGGTTACATTTGGACAAATTAATACCAACACAAAGTATTACACAGATCTGTAATGATTTTCCTTGGAAATTTTTAATGCTTAACCTTATTTTTAAAACTCATATTTTCTTAACATTAACGCAAGGATATGTGTAAACTACAGACGCGTAGTGTTAAGAAAAGTAATATAAATTAAAGAAAACTTACATTTTTATTAAATAAGCTTGAAATTTTTAAGTGAAATAAATTTATGTGCTCGACAGTTACCCCTTTACTGTGACGTCACAGCTGAACACATTTGCTGCCTAAAGGCCTGGACTAGTACTTATTAAGATGGCAATGAGTATATCAACTACTTTTAGCGTAACCCGGGAGCAACGACGTGCACGTTAGGGTGGGTCGAAAAACCAAACGTTGAGATAATCTTACCTAATAGCAAAATTATGTTGTCTTTTAGTGATATTATGACACATACGAAATATTTTTAAATTTAATTAATATTTAGAGGGTTCGCCTTACGTTTGAATTTTTGAAATTATACAAGAAAGGCCATATAGTATGCCATGAAAAGTTCGTATTTGCAATAATAATAATAATAGAGTTATCATCAAAACTGTATACTAAAAGAGCAAGAGAAGGTGGATAAAATTAAAACTCGAATTTCGCAGCAATGCCTAAATTCGATAGCAAGAAAGATTTCAATATTGAATGATTTTCATTAATTTTTCTGTTGTATTATTTTTTTAATTATTAATAAATGTTTATCTTATTCTAAAAACCCTATTTTCCTTGAGACATTTATGTTATATGACTACCAGAATATATTCAAGTTATTCGTATTTTCAAGGCAAAGCGCAACCTGAATATGAGGTGCCATTTACTTTAAATTTTAGCATTACAGTGTTTTCATGTAAAGGCAATATAATTTTGCTATTAAAAATCAAAAGCGCAAAATTCGTTTTTTTCCATACAAAAATGACCCACCCTAGTGCACGTATCAGTTTTCTGTTCCCCTCGGGGTGCTTGATTTACGTGATACCCCTTGCATCTCACGATTCAGGGTGCTTGATTTCTGTGAGTCCCCTCGCCTCTCATCTTTCAATTAAATTAAGTCTCCGAAATGATATCCTTCAACTTGATATATTTATTAATCCGCATTTCAAAAGACTGTACATAACTCAAAAGTGTATCTGCTTGAATTTCGGCGCAAGCATTCCTAATTCGCTCAATCATGTTTTCGCGAGTTGTTGGCACTTCTCGATACACTTTATCTTTCAGGTAACCCAACAAAAAGTATTACTCGAAGACCTTGGAATTGCGACAGAACATTTGGTTTCAACATAACACGAAATTCAAGTAGATACGCTTTTGAGTTGTGTACAATCGTGTGAAATGCGGATTAGGTAATAAATGTATCGAAGTTGAAGGACATCATTTCGAGCACTTAATTTAATTGAAAGATGAGAGGTGAGGGGACTCACAGTAATCAAGCACCCCGAGCCGTGAGAGGCAAGGGACTCACGTAAATCAAGCACCCCGAAGGGAACAGAAAACTACTACGCCCACGTCGCGACGTTGTTCACGGGTTACGCCAAAAGTAGTTGATTTACTAGATTTCTAAAAGTTAAAAATTTTCCAGTAATTTCAAATTTGCATAATAAATGTTTTATTTTTTTTAAGGTTTAAGTGGTTAGAAGAAAATGTGGTATTTTTTATTGCAAATGCACTGCAGAATCGAATGTATTTGGTTTTCAATAGAAGAAATCAGAAAAATCAAATTTCGTCGATTACAGTGCCATCTATCATGAATCGAAAAAAATATTATTTAAGATTTGAAAGTTACCCCCGCCCCACCGCCACGGCAGGAAGAGTGGAACTAATTCTAGCACCAATCTATTTTCCCCGCGGAATAATTAATTTTTTAATTCAAACATTTTTTCCGTAAGATGCTTTTTTCTACAGATATTCGACAATTCCAAGTTAAATGACTCACCCGATATAATATGTATATCCTATACACAATGATGTGCCGTGTAATTTACGTTAATTCTTTACCAAATTTTTTACATGTAAATTATTAATTTTTTACTCAGTTTATCGTTTACGTTAAGAATGTAAAAAATGTAAAGAACGTAAATAATATATTTTTTATGGATATAAGTAGAGTGCGAAAAAATGGCGAATTAATTTCAATTAATTCAGTCATTCTATGTTCAATTCAATTCACTCAGAATTTCAGTGAGTTCTGTCAAGTTAAAGAACACAACAGAAATACTAGCCTCACTTTTAATTCTTTACGTTCTTTACGTTGTCTACATTCTTTACATTTTTACGTATTTTTTAGAAATATTTCTTTACGCGTAAATGCACATCACTAACTACATACCTAAGTTCAATGTTTATTGAGTTATGATGCGGTATTTTAATAGTATATTACATAACGAGAGTTATAAATAGCATATTACGCACGGTGGAAAAGTTGCAAGTAATTCCACAAGTGCGTAATTGCTTTACAACTCGAGGCTTGTACTATACTTTATCTACGACCACGAAAATTACCTTCAAAGTAATCAGCAATGGCACTTGCAATTTCGACGACCGTCAATCTAATGTGATGCGGCTACGTAGATCTAACTACAAGCGTGCGTAAAGTAGGTGCGTTATGCGTTTCTCTTACTTTACGCACGACGTTTGTAAACACCCGCTTACTTAATTTATGTGTTGTACGTAATTCGTCATTTACAGTAGTGGTCGTAGATAAACGAATCTTTAATTTTACTGGATGGCAACACACCTACCTATCTTCTAAAATTTATGTTAAATGTTCAAATTATATATCCCCAATTTCGAGGCACATTCTGCCTGATGCATCACTTTTTGAATGAGCACTTTCGTTAACATTACTTGATCGATTCTTCCAAATTCTGTTATTATTCATCTTTTTAATTCTTCCAAATTTGTTAAGAGCTCGTGCATACAGTTTTTCTTTTAGTGGCTATAAAAATAATTGAATGGTGTGACAGGAGATCTACCAAGTTGGTATCTACGCACCGATAAATTAAATTCGGCCTAAAACTAAAAAATAGTAAAGGAGACTAAAAATTAATAACAATGTTGTAGCAAATAGGTATGTAAGTGCTTAGACAATAGCATACGGATCTACAAAGTGGTCAAGAATAACTGTTTGAGTTGGCATTACAATTGAGAGCATTTTTTTATTCGACTATTTGCAACATTGCAACCGAATATATGTTTTATTGATTTATTTGACATAACATCAACAGCGACAAGATGGTAGGTTATATGAATAAAAACTGGCGTTTTAATTTGAATTTGAAATGTCAAATGACGCTTGTAAACTGACGGCTGTCAGTGTCAACCGGAAGTTATTCCAGTTGTACCATTTAAAAATAAAATTCAGCACTGCCAACTCAAACAGTGATTCTTGACCACTTTGTAGATGGTCCACAGGTTTGCATGTTTATTTTCGGACCTGAACGACGTTTGTTAAAATCGCAATCCGGCGGTCAATTCTTCAATTATGGATGAAAAGCCAAGAACATGCTTTCTTCGGGAATAGGAAGAAAGCACCGTGTTAATATGATGTTTGAGACATTAAAAACTCCTATCGGGGTGAAATCCCTCCGAATTTGGCTAAATTCTAGTAGGGTTGGTCAATACGACTATAGCAGTTGACACCTAAAGGTAAGAAGAGTGTTCCACAACCCGATATCTAGCCCATTAAATAAGAAATAAGAAAAATAAAAAGAAAGGTATGCATAAATGTGATTGATTCTAGAAGGTTCTAAAAAATAAATACGATCAGAATGGAAGCAATTATGACAAGAAGTTCCACCTTACTGTATTTCTAAAGGATGATCCACCTTACTGTTTTTTCAAATGAATAGTTTCTAACATTTCAGGCAAAATGTACGAGTATTTCAAGAAATGTAAACATTAATTTTTTTCAAATTAGTAATGACTGCTGGCGTAACAGCTGATTATTCCTCACATGCATTTATACTCCAAGCATTTTGGAAATAATCCTCTTAATTCACCAAGGAATTTCTGCAGTTCTTTTTTTGCCTTTTCACCCACTTTTTACCACAAACTCAAAGTTTGTCGGGAAGGGGTGGCGGCTGCGACCGACTTAAATATTAATTTCTCCTACGGCATTCGCCTTACAAACTGGGGAAACGCAGAGAACCCAATTCGAAGGAGCCGATATGAATCCGAAACGCAATCCGACGCATAAGTACTCTATCTCTCACATAGAGCCCATATGCACCAGGATGGGATTTGAACCCGGACCTAATAATTGCCCGGCCGAGCGTCACGGCCATTGCCAGCGGACTGAACCACTCGGCTAACAACTATCTAATAATTTAATAATGATAATGGTATTTACAAAACCATTACTATAAAAACGGACCTCATCTAGCCATATATTTTAAATAAATAAAATAAATAAACCATCTTTTTGCCCAATGTTTAGCCAACTAATAAAATCTGTCCTCTCATAATCTTCAGGCAATAATAGTCAATAACAACCCCAAAACAGTTGAATTTAGATAGAATATATTATTTATTTTCTGTAACTCTTTCTATCTTTCGGTGTAAAGGGTCAAATAAACGAGCACTTTTTCTTTACTTTAAGCTAGGCTGCATTTTTCGGGGCAATGCAGTTAAATGAGTACCGACCACAGAGCCTCCCTGCGGTAACTTGATGATCGCCTATCCACGTCTGAACCAAGCGTAACGTGTTTAACCACCGACTCCTTTTCTTACAATTACTAGAATCGATTATCATGACTTCTGGAGGATGTTCCTTAGATAATATAGAGGAGAATAAGATTAAAGTCGTGTGTCTCAATAAATAAATCAAAACTTTCTTTGCATGTTTTTGCCCCAAGCTCTCTACGAGCTTGTCGGGGAGGTGTTAGGTATGTTAGTTACTCTGCTTTTGCCTGCTGCGGTTGCAGGAGTTTTTCTCTTTCGCAATTCGCCTTATAAACTGAGAAAACGCAGAAAATCTAGTTCGAAGGAGCCGGTATGAATCCGAAACATAAGGGCTCTATCAATCACATAGAATTTATATGAACTTGTAGGGCATTCGAATCCACACTTATAGTTGACCATACCAAATCGGCTTTACAATCACCATCCAACTTCCCCTGGATAATGACCGCCACATTTCCCAGATTTGACTTCGTTAGATTATATTTTATGTGGATGAGTTACGAAATAAAATGGAATACACCTAAAGATTGAACGTTGATTTTTTGGATACTATTAAAACAGGGTCCGGCAGTCAAACTTGACGTTTTTTAAGACGGGATTACACAGACAATTTTCGACAAAGAAAATATTTCTTTACAATTGGAAGCTTCTAGATGTTTTGTGGTTGAGTGTAGAATAAAACAGCCATGATTCTTGAGAAACCACAAATTTATTCGGAATTTCAACAGCAACCGGTTTCGGCGAAAGCCATCATCAGGCTGACTAAGGTCCATATTCATAAACAAAACTTACGCTATGCGTTCACCAAAACATTGCGAATATGTGTTTATGCGCTGCAAAGATGTCTTTTACGGAATGTAATTCATAAACAGTTGTTAAACCCTTGTTGGTTGTGCGTCTGTTACACGTGAAATTTGTACATTTCATGAATTATTAGCGAATTATTATCGAGCGCATAGCGTAAGTTTTGTTTATGAATACGGGCCTAACTGTGAAGAGAAATACAATTACTAAATAATTATAATAAAATGGTCGTTGCAACCTAACTCACTAGCACCACGTCCGCGTTCGGCGAACTGTCCCAAACTGAGGATGGACAGTCTGCGCAAGGGAGGCTAAAGTAATGTCGGTGAATTAGGTTGCAATTATGTCAACAAAGTAAATAAATTAACCGCAACAAAATTATGCTAACAAAAGTCTATACATAAAGCCAGAAAGAAATGTGAAATGGAAGACAAACCACAGTCGACTGAAATAAAATTACGCAAATTTATGTCTATTAAGAGTGTGCCAATTAATTAATAAAATATTTCTTTTTTTTTAAGAAGGAAGAAGATGTCCGGAAATTTTTAATATAAAAAAAAAAATTTAAAAACCATCACGTGTGAAAAATTATATCATTTAAATGACGACCACCATTTTCAACGCATTGTTGAAGTCTCTGGGTAAAGTTGGTCATCACTCTCTCCAACATTGGGCATGCATTTCTCTCTGTATAGCTTCCTTTAGTTCATCGAGATTCCGTGGCTTGTTCCGTGTGGGAATCCTTGCGCGGGGAGGAACATTGAAATGCTGGCGGAACTTTCATTGCGTGATCGTAACGGAATCGCCATTTTTTAAATACGTCTGTATGACGAAAGCGTGTTTCTCACACTGAAAAAAATAAACTGTTCAGTCAACCAAAAACACGTTCAGTTAACAGTATTTTTCGTTTACCTATTAGCAATCACGCTTGGTCATTGAACCAACAGTCAAAAAATGTTAACTATTTTAGATTGAATCAACTCAATACTTTGTTTGAGGCAAGCATACAATGAAGACATCTCTCTAGTTGCTTTAATGCCGAAGAAGATTGGTACAAGAACTTTAGATTGTTAAAATTGCTAAAATTGCTAAATATTTTATTTGTCTGAACGCTGTTAGGGAATTAAAATTATATTTTTGATATATTTAAATATATTTAAAGTAATTTTTCAGTACGGCTAATAAAAGCGTAGAGTCAATTTAATCTAGACTATCGTTTAGGGAAACATCAATTAAATGTTCACCTCTTTGCGATACTGTCAAAGTAAGATAACCCTTCAACCTTTGTTGAGATGACAAGAGGAGCTAAATAAACCTCAACGAACTTTATAATGTCGGACGCATTCGAAATATGAATGACTTATCCGTTTGAGAAACGATATCGGTTATGCTGGAACAGGCAGTAAATATACGTGAAGTTTTAGCAGGCGCCATCTGGAACTCGATAGCTTATTAATATGGGAATTAACCCTCGCTTTTACTTGACTTAACATTTATTACGTTAAATAAAAAATCAAAACAGACACATAAAAGCAACAGCTTTACATATTAAGCACTTTCGTTTTAAGGAAAACATTTACATCGTTCAGTCAAATGTAATAGTTTAACATTTTTTTAGTGTTACTTCAACAATTTCCAAGATGTTCAGTTAAGAATATTACCGTTGAAACAAGTATACATTTTATTTAAGTCAACGCACAAAAAGTTGACATTCAAAAAGTTGTTGACTTAACTATTTTTTTTTCTCAGTGCATAGTCCCACTGCTCCATGAATACAAAAGTTCCACACTTGGACTACATTAGGACCTTTTCCGTAAATAAAATCGAAAATGGTTACCATGACAATAAGTAGGTATGTTGACTATGTTGTTTGACAGAGTTCCTCTAATTTTTATGTTAGAAAGTTTAGCCGATTCTGCACTGTGAATTTTTACAGAAAATATGTCGGACGAAAACCTCACTTTCGATCAAATTGAATTTCAGTCGGTGATAAAGTATTCATTTTTGAAAAGGTAGTCCAGCAAGCAAATTTATGCGGATGTGGTGGATACATTGAAGGATAATTGTCCTTCGTGTGGCAGAATTTAAGAGAGGTGAAAAACGAACACTGTGCTGGAAGAGCCGTTTCAGTGTCCACTTCAGAAAATGTTGATGCCGCGCATGATCACGTATATGACATCATTTTGAAGGATCAAAGTAGTAAAATAGGGTAAAATTGCAACGGGAACATAACTAGCGTCTAAATAAAAACCTGGTCAAGTAGGTTGTGATCGAGAATTTATCCATTGCATTTACATAACAGAATTACTAAATGTAGCCTGCTTGACCAGGTTTTTATTTAGACACTTGTTATTATCCCATGTTATTAACCAAGCTTTGGGAAAAATGTGAAGAAGTACCTAGTTGCATTGCAAAAAATTAATGAAATTGGCTTCGAATTAAATGGCCACCTCACCAGGGGCTAAATCTAGTGAATAGGGAGGATGGTCAATTAATTCGAAGTCAATTTCATTAACTTTTTGCAGACCACTACCTATTTCTGAAGCTAAAAAAGAACTTAAAAGGGAAAACGTTCTCATCGAATGAAGCAGTAATAAGTCATGTGGAGAGGTGGTTTGGGGACCAAGATAATTTTTTTTGACAGATTTAGAAATGTAAGAATCCAACATTTCATAATCATTAAGCTCATTACATAAGTTAAACTCGATACAATGTCGCCTCCGCGACCGCGAAAAAATTCGACCACATAAAGATTATGTAGGCAAGCATTACAGCGGCTCACTTTATCAAAAGCCTTGGCCGATATGAGTCATGATGGACCTTTGCAATGAGATCGCATTCGCAGATTTTCTGTTGCATAAACAGGCCATTATGCAAGCTTATGAGCACACAGTCTCAGAAAATCACCATGATTCATGGGGTGTGAGACCCACACGTAGAAAATTACGTAATCGAAATTACTTTTGTAAAACCATATAAAAGGTCATTGCGTAGCACGACAGAAGATCAGACAGCTTCTAGCAGTTTGGTCGTGTACATCTTCAGAGCCCGAAGGCATTCACGGAATATCATAGTGTGTGGTTGATCTCCAAAAATCCGTCCGAATATCCGCCCGTCTCTCCGTATCTAGTATCATGGTTTGGGTGAGAAAACATTAATTGATTTTACCATTTTGGCTATGTTTTTAGAAACTAACCACTGCTTAATTTGACATATGAAATGCTGTTTTTTCTCGTTATAAAAATCATTTTGAATTTGTTTTATAATGTCTCGTATGTCGTTCTGAAGTAATTTATAATTATATTTAAAGTTTGCATTTGTCTAGTGTTATATGTATGTAATCAGTTTTAAAATTGTCTAAATCAGTTTATAATTGTTCTTACTTATTCTGAATTTACATATTCTTTATTATTTTTTCAAAAGAAAGAACGTAATTTCGACAATTCCGAAAAATATATGTGGGGCGGGTAAGGGCTGAAATTTCATTCCATATAAAGAGGGCGTTAATATCAACATCTGGCTAAAATGTTCAAACCAGCTGCCTATACAAACAAAGAAATTGCTACTTGGGTCTTTTATGATCTGATTAAAATTTTAGTAAAAGAGTGAGGAGAAGAAGTGAAAATTGTTGATTATTGTGGTGTAATTAATAGGTCTGTTCCATTTGACAAAATTTCAAGTCCCGAACCGTTCAAATCATGCGCAGTATGAAATTTATATCCAATTTTGTGCAATGCTCATGCTCAGTACGATTTTGAAGGATTCAGACTCGAAATCCTGACGAATGGAACAGACCATTGCCAACTAGACTACAGGCCATGTTCAGTGGGTGGGGATTCGGAGTCCGATGTTCATGACCACGCTTGCGCTCGCTTCCTAGCACGAATTCATGCGATAGGACATCTTAACTTGACAAAATAATAACGCAATTAGGAACAGAATATTTTGCAGGCATCGTGAATAAAGCAAGGAAAAGACCCACAATTGTGTTAAATGAGAAAAAAATAAGAACAAACTCTAATTTAGCAGAACGCTCGGCACGAAGACAGACATGTTCATCGTATGATATACGTTTATGGAATGAATTAAGCAGTCCCGCGTCAACCCAGACTCCGAAATTCGGAGTCTCCCCACTCACTAAGCATGGCCTGTACTTTAGTCGGCAATGAACAGACCTAATATTGGGAATTAAGACATAGTTTGGGCGTAACAATAGAACTTCTCGTTTACTCTCGTCGAGACGTCTAGAAGGACGTAGTGTTTAGATGAGGCCTTGTAAAATTGATAAATCTGAAAATAAAGGATAATTCATCCTCTTTCTTTTATCATTTTTAACTACCCATCCCTCACAACTTCTAACATTTTGAATCGAATTGTAACTATGGACGAAACATGGATCCATCATTACGATCCAGAACCCAAAGAACATGCAAAAGAATGGAAACGCTCTGATTCGTCCCGTTCGAAGAAACTTCGTGTACAAAAATCGTCAGGAAAGGTCCTCGCGTCAGTTTTTTTTTTGGGACAAGAACGGAATAATTATGAAGGGCTTAATAGGGCAGGGTAAAATTGTAACGGAAACGTATTATTCTATGTTATTATTATTAAAAATCAAGTTTGAGGAAAAAATCATGGAGAAAATAAAGCATTTTCAAAGGTGTGCTTTTCTTACAGGACAAAGCACCCGCTCACAAGTCCCTAGTTGCATTGCAAAAATTAATGAAATTGGTTTCAAATTAACTGACCAACCTTACCAAGGGCTAAATCTGGTGAATAGGGAGAGTGGTCAATTAATTCGAAACCAATTTCATTAATTTTTTGCAGACCATTACCTATTTCTGAAACTAAAAAAGAACTTAAAAAGAAAAAAGTTCTCATGGAGCAGTAATAAATCCTGTGGAGAAGTGGTTTGCAAACCAAGATAAATTTTTTTTTTTTACAGATTTAGAAATTCTTTATGAGCGTTGTGCTAAATGTATAAAGTTAAAAGGTGATTATGTTGAATACATAAAAATTGGTTTTGAAATATATTAACATTTACTATGTCAGGCTAAGATCTTAATTCTTATCGATACCTCCTCGTGCATACATTCGAATTATTATGTTTCGGAGATTATTGAAATAATATCCACGTTTATAAAAACCTGAATTATAATGGTTTCTCATAATATTTCCCTCTCCTCTTAACCCATTCCGTAAATTAGTAAACGAAATTGTTTATAAGCTTATCTCTTCAATAGTTTGTTTATATTGAAATATGTATAATAACAAAATATTTAGGTGCTTAACATATCATTACACACAAATTAACATCTTGCTCTCATACACAGATACAAATGGGAAGTTAGATTTAACACCGTTTTTACTCTTTTTGGTTGTTCCTTCACGTCCATTTACACAAGTAGTTAAACACGATGATGTTAAAATTTTAAGGAATAAAAGTAACTCCAAGAAGGAAATAAGTTTCCTCTGCAAAAGATATAAAAGCATGTTAATTGTAATTCCTGTGTTTTATTACAATCATTTTTTTGCAGAGTTGAAGTAACATTAAAAGTATGTTGACTCTAACTTTTTAACACAGTTTTGTTGTTGAAATAATATTTACCTACACGTTTCGTATATTTAATATTTTTAACTACTATACAAATTGTTAAATATACATCGAAAAGAGTTACTTTGAGGAAATAAAGTAATAAAAAGTGAGCAAATAAAAATCAGATTAGAGTAGGCGGTGCAAAGAAAATGTATGTCTGTGATTAACTGAATTAATTAATCTGATACCTTCATAAACTGTCAGATCAGCCTAATGCCGCGTTAGTAACAGACACACTTTTTCTTTGCACCGCCGACTCTAATCTGATTTTTAGTTGCTCACAGGTTATTATTCATTCACGTTCTTTTTGCATTCAGAGTAGGCCGTGTGAGGGTGACATTTTTGTTGGTACTTTCAAGTGAATATGTTCCATTTTAATATGATGGTTATATTTTTGAAAACTGACGCCAAAAAACATTGATTATTTTGAGCATTTTGACTTAGTATTGCAAAGTCACAAGTAATTACTTGTTTTAATGCTATTATTTTGCTTTCTTCATGCCATCGTAGAGTATAAGAATCATTTGTCGATGGGACTGACGTTAAAGTGTCAGAAGTTTACGTTTGTCACATTTTGAGTTCTATCAAAATAGATAACCTAACGAAAAAAAAAACATGGCCTACTAGAATGCAAAAAGAACGTGAACGGATAATAGTTTTTAATACATTAGGTGAAAATTTAACTTTTCTGTAGAAACATTTAACTACTTACTCCTTAAACCCCGCCTGTGTAGCATTGCGCTTTTCTTAATATTAAAAATGAATTAATTTATTGGATATTCAAGGATTGTTGATAATCCTTTGATAGATTCTCAGTTTCAATTTCAAATGTAACTTTTTAAAAATAAATAATTTTTTTGAGATCCATTTATTCTCTTGCATCAATATACGTGGGTCATTTAAAAAGTGCTTAGGGTTTTTCTTTAGTGTGAATTGGTTTTATAGTAGGGAATCCAGCGAGATTAAAACTAATCTTTCTATTGGTTTCCTCCTACCTAGGAAATAAATCAGTTGCTCATATTGCTAAGTGTGTGTTGTCTTAGAAGAGTTAGAAGAAATAACATTTCTTGACGACACTTTGCGAAAGTAGCGTTATCAAAACAATAGCCTTCTTAGGAAAACTGATTAGTTATGTGTACCGTAAGGCTAAATTCACACGTACCACTTTGTTGTAGTTATTATGTGGTTCTTTGATGTCGATATCAACTTCAAGTAACCACTATACGGTGATTCGCAGAGTGGTCGATACCATCGACAACCAACCGCGCAATGACTACAAAAATCGTAATAAAGTGGATTTTTCAAATTTCTTCAAACCTTGTAATAAATTTTATTATTGTGTTTGACGGTCAGATCAATTTTTAAATACATATACCAAATTTACATAATATTTTATTCCAAATCACACATAATATCAAACAGATATACGATTATATACGCAAAAAGTAAAAACATTTTGTATTATTATAAATATTACTAGGTAAATTTAAGTTTAAGAAAATGTTTGAATAATATTCTTAAACAAGATAAGCGTCCTACTGAATGTAAATTTGGTTTCGGCGAAAACTAACAATGAAGAGGTCTTGGGGTGCCGTGCCTATGCAAATTGCCTACGTTCGGTTTGCGCTTCAACAGTAAACTTGCCTGGCGATGAATATTTATAAGGATAAAAGGAGCCGACGACAAATTTGTCATAGATACGGGCGGTAGTTCTAAACATTAGTGACAATTATAGGGTTTGCTGTTTGAATTTAAGACGCTTGTAATCCTATTTGGTGGAATTTTGTATTTTTACAAACCTACAAATTTATAATATGCAGAGAAATGACACGTGCTGACATATAAAACATTTTGAGATCGAGAAAATATCACAATTATTATATTTATTTTATGGGCTGTATCTTTGAATTAGATAATTCTAAATCAGTTTTAAATCTTTATTTCAATAATGATTTGTAAACTCTAGAAAAACTGAAAATATATCTGCCACTAATAAAATGAACGAAAGTGTAAAGTTTATAAAGTTTTATTGGCCACCATAAATGCTTACGTTAATTCTACAGCAGAATTACTTTTCTTCAATATTTACTAAACTTCATTTCTCAATTCGGTGCCGCTGGGCAATAATCAGATTTAAGAGATTCTACTGGACCTAAAACATAATGGGCTATGCGGACAATGTTTAGTTTAATTTTTTATTTTTCAATGTAATCTCCTCGTTTATTACTTTTCTCCTCATTTATTACATCTCTGTATTCGTTTTTGTAAACCTTCAAAAAAATAATTTTCTCATTTGTTCTCAAAATGTTCATTTCAGCTTCCAATGACATTTTGTCCTTAAAACGTCCTTTTTCAGGTTGGGACACAAAAAATAGTTGCTAAGAGCCAGGTGAGGACTGTATGATGGATAGTTAATTTCTTCAAAGCCGCAGGACACCATAGCAGATGCGGCAACGGCGAGCCTTGTGAACAGGCGCATTATCGTGAAGTAAAGCCTGGTCTATACGTAACGTTTTGTCGTCAGTCTTGCATGATCATGCCAGATTTGTCAAACATATCGTTACGTGTGGACGGCAAGTTGGACGTTTTGCATGAACTGAATGAGGTTTGACAAACTCGCAAAAGACTGACGGGCTGGAGCTTTGTGTACAAGCAAGACGACAGACAAGTCGGTGCATATAGACGTGCGTCAGTCTAATCGGTCAAACTTCGCTCACCTGCCATTCTGCTCTCAGATGCAATTATCGTCACTAATAGTTCTTCATCCATGTCGATTTCGGAATGACTGAGCGAAAGTTTGAGGGAAAGTTTGGGCAGTGTAGCCGCACGATTTGTGTCAGTCTTGTTGGTCAGTCTTTCCAGATCATGCAAGACTGACGACAAAACGTAGTACGTAACGTTTTGTCGTCAGTCTTGCATGATCATGCTAGATTTGTCAAACATATCGTTACGTGTAGACGGCAAGTTGGACGTTTTGCATGAACTGAATGAGGTTTGATAAACTCGCAAAAGTCTGATGGGCTGGAGCTTTGTGTACAAGCAAGACGACAGACAAGCCGGTGCATGTAGTCGTGCGTCAGTCTAATCGGTCAAACTTCGCTCACCTGCCATTCTGCTCTCAGATGCAATTATCGTCACTAATAGTTCTTCATCCATGTCGATTTCGGAACGACTGAGCGAAAGTTTGACGGAAAGTTTGACCAGTGTAGCCGCACGATTTGTGTCAGTCATGTTGGTCAATCTTTCTAGATCACGCAAGACTGACGACAAAACGTTACGTACAGACCAGGTTTTAAGAGAACACCTTTTGCCAACATTCATCGTCTTTTTTTTGTTTTATGGCCTCTCGCAAACGAGTTAGAATGTTTGCATAGTATGCGTCTGTAATGATCTCGCTCTTAGCCTTGTAATCTACAAGCTGACAGTCCCAAAAAATTACTTTTCCAACTGATTGTTGAACTTTGAATTCCTTTGGGGCTGTTCCATCCTTCACATGCCACTGCTTTGACTCTTCTTTTGATTTAGGATCATAAAAATGAACCCATGTTTCATCCACAGTCACAATCCTGCCGATAGCATCTCCCCACTGACCTCTAAAAACTGCTTACAACAATCAATGCGGTATTGCTTTTGATGAGGCGTAAGGTCGCGCACTGATCTTTGACATCAATGACATCCCAAGGTGTTCATGAAGAGTTTCGAAGGTAGTTGTTCTGGAAATGTTGAACATTTTTGCCACCTCCTTTAGTTTTAGTCGACCATTTTCCATAATGCCAAGTTCAACTTTCATTATGCATTTCGTGTGTCATGTGATTTGGTTCATCGTCTTCTAAGATTCTAAGCCTTGTTTAAGAAAGCGTGACCACTTATAAATCATAGTTTTACCAGGACAGGTATCGTCGTAAACAGCTTTCATTTCGTTCAAAATGATATCTACACTTTTTCCTCGTTTTGGTGAGAAATTTAATAACCGCGCGAAACTCGTTATTCGACGTTTTTCAGAGAATTTGATGTATTTACTTAATCGTTTAAGTATAGCGAAACCACTATCATAAATATCGGTATGAAATTTGACGTTTCTATCCAGCAATGATTCAGAATTAATAGTAAAAAATTAAATGTTTGTTTCTAAACCGCGCACTTAGACATTCCGCGAATTAAAAAAAAAACTGCCCTCGTATGTAAGGCCACTTTCCAACTTTATTCTTTTTTACTCTGGTTGCAACACATTTGTTTTAAAGCAGGAATACCCAAATCTTTTTACGTGCTGGTACTCCTCAACAAAAATGTTTGCGATATGAATGATTTACCATATCCCCATTTTACAACAAACTGGAAAGCAGTTCAGAAATTAAGCGTACCGAGTTAGTCGGTAACTTTTAATTAGCTTTTCATTTAACTATGAAGTACCTGAATTTATTGAATATGTAGACGGGCTACGCTGCACAAAAGTGTTAAAAAGTTGAAATAAAACAATAAATTTGCAGGAAAATAGAAATTATCTGTAAACTTCCAGTTTAAAATTGTAATACTTTTATTTACTGACATTATAACTTTAAGAACGCTCTAAGTTAGAAAATAATTACTTTTCACTTATTCGTTTACTTACCGATTGCTTCCCTAATATCAAATTCAGGGAACTTGAGTTCTGTGTCATCAATCATCGAAGTTACAACTGACCAGTATTTCAGTATTATTTCTTTGTTGACGGCGAATGAGAAAAAAATGATGGAGTTATGCTTCTTATGTCTGATGATGCAACACATTTATGACGCAGAACTCTTCTTTTATGAAAACAATTATACCTTTCAGTATCGAGGATTTCAAGTAGAGTTTAGACTCTTTTGAACACTTACTGCCTTTGACCATCTTTGTTATACTATTTCATTCATTGCCTTTACTAGCTCACATCTTTACCATTTTCTCTTCTCTTTTACTTTATTCTTACTTTACTCTTTTCATATTACTTTTTCAAGTCTTGCTTCTGATATTCTTCCCGTCTGTCTTCAATTATTTATTCCAGCGATTCCATCTTCAGTATCTACATAATATTTACATATATTATGTACTTAATCTATTCGTTCTCGTAATATTTGTTGTTCTTCTAAGAATATTCCGAGAGCTACATAAAATTTTTTTGTCATATCGATCGATTAATCAGCATATTATGGTGAAAAATTGAACTTTACAGTTCGATAAGTCAAAGAACTTTTATGTAGCTGTCTTCTTCTAACTTTCTGTGAAACAGCTTTTGTCAAGTCACATCATTTCGTCGTATATTTTCTTAACTCAGATTTATACGATCGGCATAAAGTAAAAAAATTATATGTTTTGCCCCTTTCACAAATTCTTGAGTTCATTTCAAGAGTCTATCACTTTCTTATTTTCTTAAAACATTCCAACCTCGTGAAATAGTTTGTTGTGATAATACACGATAATTTCAAGAAAGTGCTTCTGAAATTCTTCCCGGAAGTCTGCTACCGAAAATGTCGCATACCTTGAGCTTTACTAGAATAGAATTCGGAAAGTATCTCTCTTTTTTGTGTTTTGTGAAAACCATTTTCCACTAAACAAGAAACCTTACAAGAAAAGTACAGTTTAAGTGAAATATGACGGCAGTTGTTTCGGAAAGTGAAACGTGTGATTATAATTTATGTTGGACCAAGACATAGCAAACTACGACCGCATATTTTTTTAACTTATAATAACTCGTGTCTAAATAAAAACCTGGTCAAGTAGGCTACATATAGTAATTCTGCTATGTAATTGCAATGGATAAATTCTCGATCACAACCCACTTGACCAGGTTTTTATTTAGACACTCCTTACAATAATACAAAGCAAAATAAAATGTTCACGAAAGATAATCTTCTTAAAAGACCCAAAGTTGTTGTAGTTGTATTGAAAATTATAAAATTGCCTATGAATGTGTGAAAGCTAAATATTTTATCCCATGAAAGAAGGCAGAGCTTTAGCCATAAACTTCACTTTTGGAGAATGGGGCACATCATCTTGCCTCAAATTCAGAAAATAGGGAAACTGCAGTATGTCCTTGTTTTGCGAAGAATTTGGTCGCATAATCCTGCACGATACTTTTATTTTCCATTTTCGAAATCCGTCACACCAAAATACAGCTATGAAATTATTGTAGAATTGTGCACGATGACTTGTTAAAACTTTTAACAAATTTATAACATGTGTTTTTTTAAAAATGCCATAAAGGTTGGCCTTGAAAATTAAAACTCATGTCGTAGCTTGGCATCCAACACATGCCAAATCTGAAAATTTAAAGTAAATGAATGGAGCTAAGACATGAATTTTCTTTTCCACAGCCATCCCTTATGGCATTTTTAAAAAAACACATAGTAGAAAGGAAGCTGTCTGCTGACGCAGTTCTAATTTCAGAGTGTTGCTACTTCTGCTTCTTGAGAAAAAATCATTACTTCAACTTTATAGATAGACTTCGTATGTATGTATGTATGTAAATATTCTGAAATATTTTGTTACTTTTACATTTATATTACCCTTACTTATTATAAGACGATTCAATATTCTTTGTTTTATCTTTCTTACTCCTTCTTACAAATTTTCTTGTATCTTTAGATACCTAATTTATAAGAGGAATCTTATAGAGATGAATTATTTTTTCTCTGTCCAACTATAACTTGTTGGCAATTCAAAATTGAATCAACGTAAACAATTTTCTTTAAAAAAAGAAAATATTAAATACTCCGTTATTGTTTAGAAATTAGCTAAAGTAATACAAAGAGATATTATTTTTTCTGAAAATCTTCAAAACTTTTGAATTATAATTGTTTTAATGTTACATCTAAAAGAATAAGTCATGACTGAAGACGTACATTTCAATTTTATTTTGAATTTCTTCAGTTATATGAGTAACAAATATTTATGAACTTCGATAATGCTACATACAAAACTAAATTTTCTATACTTCTTTCATTAAATGCTTAGCATCTACAAATTTATTGACCCATTCTAATCCGCATAAGGGTTTACCTCTTGAACGTCTTTCAAATGTGTAAAGCATTCCCGCTGTGTTTAATGAGATTTGAACACTAGAGCAGGTAAAGAGACTATTCAAAATATTACTTTATTTCGTTGTCCTTCTGAATGTTATTCCTTGCACTTATTTAGCTACTGAAAATGGTATATACTACTTATAATTGAAGAACTATCAAATGAAATGTTAAGGATCTAGAAAAAGAGTATTTAAGAGTTAGTTGGACAACATTTATTTTAAAAAATTACTGTCCAAAAATTGCTGTTCAAATTGTTCAGAGCTGCTGACTAATTAAAATAAAACTGGAAAACAAGTTGATGTAGAAATTTATTTAATAATAACAATTCTTTATTGGTCACTATGAAGTTAATACAAGTTAATACAAACAATTTAAATGTCAATTCCTTTAAGTGTCAAAATTAAGAGCTAGGGCTCTTATGTTCACGCCTGCACAAATGTCAACATTTCAAGCTGGCATTATTTATTTTACCAATGAAAATAATAAGCTGTAAATACTGCAATGAGCAACAATAATTATAAATCGATGGTAACAGATAGGCAGCAAATTAATAAATGTCAACGAAATAGCAAGTTATGAGTTAATTTGGCCAACTTGTATTTAAAGTGTAAACCTGCCGAGATGCAAAATGCTATGCTGTTTTATATAGGCTAATTCTGATAATGAAAATAAAGAAGTAATGACTTAAATATCTTCATTACTAACTGAGTTCTCGATGGACTACCATTTATAAACACCTGATATTGAGATATGAATCTATGTATGAAGCTTTATTGCAAATTTTATAGTGTTTGAAAATTATATTGTTCTAAAATTATTTATTGATTTAATATTTATGTATAGCCCCGGTTGCAATGATTCTATGTATGCACCTAAGTTTTAAAATAACCAAAACAATAAGCTGTAAATGCTCTGCAATGCACGCAATAATTATAGTTCAATGACAGTAATATAATAAACAAGCAGCAATTGATAAATGTCAATGAAATAGCAAGCTATAAATGAATTTGGTTCGCTTGTATTTGTAAAACGCAGACGTAGGGAGACGGAAATTTTTCAGCTTAATATAAATTTTTGGGGAATTTTGAATGTAAGATTTATTATTTTTTTATTACATGATAAACATCATAAACACCTCAATTGCACAGTTAAGTCCACTATAATTTACGATCTTCTATAAATATTTTGCACGAAATTATGTGACTTCAAGCTATGTAGTACACATAAATGTATATTTGGGTCAATACACTTTACGTTCACTTTTGTTTGTTTGTTTGTTTGTTTATTGAACCCATAAGGTTACATCAAAATTGCATCAAAAGTTCACAGAAATACCTACAGTATGTGAGACAGTTATTAAAGTAATTTACAGAAGTTAAATTTTACAACTGAAAATCACTGTTACTTAGGGCCAGTTTTTCAATATTGGTTTAAACTCCAGTTCAAGTGAACTCAGTTCATCACTTGATCTTTGTCATATAATTTAGCTGCTTATCTCTATTTGATACTCTAAACTCAGTTTAAACTCTGAACTTAGTTTAAACCAATATTGAAAAACTAGCCCTTAGAGTAACATTGTTACTTAGAGTAATATTGGTTGACCATAAACCTCCTTATCCTACTTCGAAAGTGTCGAATACCCATGGCTTTTCAGTCTTCTGGCAGTGTATTATATAAGTGAACGCTGATCTGCTTTGTCTGTGTGGATTTAAGGCGATGTCTTGTAGCAAATATATTTTTTTAAAGCGAATATTATAGTCGTGCACATTTTCTCGCCAGGTGTAGCTTTCAATGTTTGTTTGAACAGAGACTAATTGTTCGAGTATATACAGGAATGGTAGAGAAAGGATTTCCAGATTAATGAAGATTGGACGACAGTGTGAGCGCCAATTGGCTCCTACTATGGCTCTCACGGCTTGCTTTTGCAAAATAAAAACTTTAGACAGGTGTGAAGATCTCTTCCAGGCTGTGATGCAATAAGAAATGTGCAGATGGAATGGGGAAAAATAAGTTTGCCAATTTTTTGAATCCTTGTCACGGCGTATGTTGTTTTCGCTAATTTGTTATAGAGGTAGTCTATGTGAGGGGCCTAGGTTAGTCTGCTAACCAGTACACGCTAAGAAATTTTCCGTGATCGGAGGCAATACCACAATTTCTGGTGCTGAAGGTAACGTCGTTGATGATTTATTTATTAGCAATCCTTAGCTTTATTCAACATCCTATCGCTCTTTAGTTGAAAATTTTCTTTGGAACTATCGTGGTACACAGAGAAAAATCGTATTGTTAATTTTACCACAACCGAACTTGTTGAAATATTGTTGTTTATCTTCGTACAAATATTGACTTGAGAGAACCACATGTTGTAAATGCGGGTACAACTATTTTATAGTAAACTTTTGTTTGAATATTAGTTTTAAAAAATAGTTGGACAAACAAGTATTTATTGTTAGAACAACAACAAATTAATATTTATTATTTTGTGTTTACTATACCAATTCATTATTTTAACGCCGACATGTCATTGTGAATGCATCATACTATACTACTACATTATTTTAACACTGACATGACATTTGTGGATGCATCACCACCAATTTGTAGTTAAAAACTACAATATTGATGTTGGGTTGACGCCAAGAGTGATCAACATTAACAAAAAACTTTGTGTGTTAAATATCTTTACGACACTGATAAAAAGTACAGTTTCAGTTGTTCACAAAAATAAAGTTGAAGGACCAATACAGAATTTGTGTCGTATATATGACACCAAATTCTTGTTAGATGTTTCACAATTGGTGGTAACTTAAGAAAATATTTTTTCCGTGTATCATCTGCATATATGTATGTAGAATGCAGTGACAATTCAAGTTCAAGTTAGGGGAGAGATCATTGACGTAAATCAAGACGAGCAGAGGTCCTAGAAGAGAACCCTGTGCAACCCAGTTTCTAATAGTACACAATTTACTAACAAACCGTTGTGGCAGATGTACTGTTTTCTGTTATCGAAGTATGATTTGATAAGTATTTTGGACATCCCCTAAAACCATAATATTTAATTTTCTCTAAAAGAATGTCATGTGATATACAGTCAAAAGCCTTTGACAAGTCAACTAATAGGACCATACTTTCACATTTTTCTTCCAGGGCATCTGTTATGCAGTTCAGTAGAGATGAGATGATATCGTGTGTGCTTTTAACAGTTTGGAATCTATATTGATCTGCACACAGGTACTTGTTCTTCTGGAAAAAGCGAATTATTCTAGTCGCCATGATAGCTTCGAATACTTTTGAAAAACTTGACAGTATAGATATTGGTCTATAACAGTTCGTATCATTATAGTTCCAGATTTCCTTGCCGGAATTACTCTAGCTATTTTCATCCTATCTGGAAGGATCCTCTCTGCCAGAGATATCACAGAAGGATTTACTCTAAATATTTGACTCACCATTATTACCAAAATCGTTCTTGTTTCAAAAAAGCCTCATAAAAGTAACCAAGTGCTGAGTGGACAAAAAAAGACAAATTTCTGGAAGAGATTTTTGTACCAGTTTGGATTTTTTTGATTTTAATTTCACAGCGTTTCTTGATCGTTGAAATAACGCTGCCACACTTTACAATTATTACAAAAATACCAACATTTCAATTTCTTGTCTCACATTCTGAAAAAGAAAGAAATAAAGAAAGTTAGAGGTAAATAAATAAGTCATTAACAATAATATTTTCAAACGCTATATGTATAATATTGCGAATACGTATTGCATATTAGATGAAAAACAAGAACTGAGTGATCCAAATTACAAAAACCTTCTTGGCAGTTTTAACTTAGTAAATTGTTGTAATGATCTATTATTAAGTTAAAGAAATGTTTAGCTAACAATAAAACCCAAGTCATGTCGGTAAACCGAAAAATTAAGAGCAAATAGTTATAAAAATTGTTATTGTAGCGCTGGTAAATATGAATAACTGTTATTGAGTAAATATTTACTTTTTGCATATTTAGATGACTATTAGATGCTGAGAAGGTATAAAACAAAACATATTGAATTCTACTTTGAGAACACTTTTAATAAAATTATAAATTTTGTAATGTTGTTGATGTTATTTATTACAATGTTTTAATGTTTAGGGTGTCTCAAAAAGAATTCCAGTCTTTTGCAATTCATTTTCGGAGGTCGAAACTAATTAAAGATATTTTTATCGCAGCGAACCTATGATATCAGAAATTGACATTTCATTGACATATTGATAGTTATAGCTAGTTCAAGAAGATTCAGAATCTCTATTCTCAATCATCTCGGCACATACATAATAATTTACAGTAACCAAATTTCAAAACCGATTATCTAAACTAAAATGAATTATATACCATTGTGATCATAAAAATCGACTACAGTGAAGTGGAATCGACGCTTCCATTTTCAAAAATTGTAGTTGTTTAACATTAGGTTTGACAGTGTTTGTCATGCCTATTTGTCAACCTACAACATCTCATCCGTCTCATTTGATTCCAAAGAAATAAATATTTTCTGTGATTAGTAAAACTCACCGTTAATTTAGCTGCAATTGCTCGAATACTGATTCCGCCTTGCAATCGCGTTTGAATTACATCTTTCTGAATTGCTTTTAATAGGGGAATTTTCATTTGATTTGTCAAAATAATATTAATGTCAAAATGACAGAGGCTCATTTTAGAGGTTCAATTAACTAAAATTTTAGAGTGTGGTCGGTTTTACTGATTACGATAGTACTTTGCCCGCCACGACATTTCTACACATGCATTTTTGAGTTATTTTATTAGTTTGAATGCAGCTTTAAATAATTAATTTTGCTTGTTCTATGGTAACATGAAAAAACTAAAGTAAACAAACGGACGAATTTTTTTAACAATACTAACTTAATTCATCGTATTTACAATAAAACATATTGTCCCAGATTTTTTGTACATCAATCATTTTGGACCACTCTGTATTGTAGGTATTATCATGAAATGTTTACTTAGACATATTAATTAATTTAGTTATTTTCTTTTTTTTAATAACGAGGGCACATAGCCATTTTATATTTTGAAATTATTCTTGAATCAAATTCCAAAAGCATACGGGCATTATCTTTGAGACACCCGGTATGTTTACTTAATTTTAGAAGTTATTAAAATTACATGGATCCAGTGGGCGAATTTCTTTAAAGCAGAGTGTTGGTATGAAAAACAATTTTAATAGAAAGCATGATAAAAGCTCAATACACATAAAGAGTGTTCCAAAATTATTCGACCAAATTGCAAGTGAGTATTTTTTGCAAAAAATAAAAAAATGTTCAAATAAGTAAACTCGAAAAATACGTCCTTAAGGAAATTAGGATCTCTTAAAGTTATTCTAAAGAAATTTAAGTAATATTTTTGTCTCGACAACTGCTTACGTGCCTTTAAAACTATTATTAGTTCCGAGATTTGTCTCCAGTTTTATGCAACATGTGCGACGTGGATAATGTATTTTAAGAAATCATCCTTTCATTTACTGTAAATTCTTTATTGGAACTACTAATAGCTCTCTGGATTTCTGGAATCGGACACAAGCAACTTGGGCAATGCGATTAATTACCAAAAACGACTCAAAATTTTCCTTCGCATGGATTTTAATTACCGAAGGGTATCTTACATGTTAATGTGACTCGTTGGAAAGACATTTTTGGAATAGAATTGCTTACGGCCGGTATTACCAACGTTTTAAGGAGACCTTAAATTTAATTCGAGTTTAGAATGTGATTGATGTTATACAAACCAAACAGAAATGTCACAATCTAAATACGACTTAAATTGAAGGTCTCCTTAAAACGTTGGTAATACCGGCAGTTAGAAACTCATAAGATCCCGTTAAAATTAATAAGCTTTTTAAATAATTATGTTTAAAGTTGGATTCATAACCTTGTAATTAATTAGTTGATTTACGTAATGCACAAATATGTTCACAAGGAATAGAAAAAAAGTAACTTCTATGCACTGTAGGCTTAATTATAATAGTAGTATCATTTAATGAAATTAAAGCGCTTCAATTTTAATTGAACATTTCGAACGTTGAGGTTTAACTGCAAGTATAATTACAATTTTACATCTTAATTTACGTATAAATTACTAGGTTGTGAATGAAGCTATACAATGCAATAATTTAATGGCAATGCATTTTCTTAACAACATTTTATTTAACAATGTAAACTTATTTTAAGAAATTCACAAAATTCCACTGGAAATATGGCGAAGAGAATATACTCTGGTTCATATCATCCAAAGATTTCATGTAGTGCTTTTAACTTGTGACTGTGTGTGTACTGAAGATGGCAGCGAGCTGTCGAAATACGTATCTATGGAAAGAAAAAATAAAGTAGCATCTTTAATTTTTCAATAAATTTTGTTATTAGTGTAAGAATCCAGAATTTCATAAATCATTAAGGCTCAAAACTTAAATTATTACAAGGCAACCGCGGAAAATTCGCTCACCTAAAGATTATGTAAGCAAGTATTACAGCGGCTCGTTTTATCAAAAGCGTTGGCCGGTATGAGTCATGATTGATCTTTGCAATGAGATCGCATTCGCAGAATTTCAGTTGCATAAGCAGGGCATTATGCAAGCCGAATGAGTACACAGTCTCGGAAAATCACGATGATTTATAGGCCGTGAGGCCCCCATGTAGAAAATTATGTAAGCGAAATGACTTTTGTAAAACCATATAAAAGGCTATTGCGTAGCACGACAGAGAATCAGATGGCTTCTAGCAGTTTGGTCATGTACATCTTTAGAAACCGAAGGCACTTACAGAATGTCATAGTCATAGTGTGTGGTTGATCTCCAAAAATCCGTCCGTCTCTCCGTATCTAGTACCATAGTTTTGGTGAGAAAACATTAATTGATTTTACCAGTATGGCTATGTTCTTAGAAACTAACCACTGCTTAATTTAAAAATCATGTTTGAATTTGTTTTATAATATCTCGTATATCGTTCTGAAATAACCCGTAATTATATTTATTTAAAGTTTGCATTTGTCTAAATTGTGAGTGTTAGTATGTAATCAGTTTTAAAAATTGTGTAAATCAATTTATAATTGTTCTTATTCGTTCTGAATATACACTATTGAGTATACATTTTTTGTTTATTTTTCAATTAAAAGTCATTTTAAAAGAATGAATGTGATTTCGACAATCCCGAAAAATATATATGTGTGTCAGGCAAGGGCTGAAATCTTATTCCATATAAAGGGGGGCATTAATAGTAATATCTTTCTAAGAAGCTCAAAGCAGATACCTAGAAACAAAGAAATTGCTACTTGGGTCCTTCATGGTCTGATAAAAAGTTTAGTATGGAAATTGTTGATTATTATGGTGTAATCAATTTTGAGAATTAAGAGCCTTACGCTGGATTTCACAAACGTCACTTAACTTTAATCATCGATTAAGAATAATCATTCCTATACCTTCAACACATGTAATCATAGCAACGTTTACTTTTAACGGATGATTAAATTTAAGTAACGTTTGTGAAATCCGCCATTAGTTTGGGCGTAAAAATAGAACTTCTCTCTTACTCTCGTCGAGACATCTAGAAGGACATAGTGTTTCGACAGGGCCTTGTAAAATTTGACTGATTTGGCCGATACGTGGTGGAGATCCATTTCAATGTGTAGATAGATATTTTCTTACACGAAATCGTGTAAGAAAATCTATCTACACCTTGTAAAATTGTTAAATCTGAATGTAAAAGATAATTCATCCCCTTTCTTTTATAATTTTTAATCACCCGTCCTCATATTAGATAGAGTTTTCAGAGTAGATTCTGAATATCGTATAAGTATATAGGATATTTCATTTGAAAACTGAAAGTTGTGAGTCATTACTCATACACAATAGGTTTTAGATACATTATGAGCAAGATTGCTAGGGTTGTCAGAATTTACGAAATCGTCAGTTTTTTAAGAAAAATCGCCGGTAATACATAATATGTATTTTATACGGAAATATAAAATTTTAAGTCGCCAAATTTGAAATTAAAAATAGCCAACTAAATATATTTTGTATAGAAAAACAAACTTTTTAGTTTTGATAAAAAATGACGATAAATCGTCAAACCTGGCAACCCTGCGTACAGCTTACATACCGCCAATCGAAGCAAAAAATAGTCACTTCGGTATCTCCAGTGTCAATTAATTTATTCGTACGGGGAGAAAAGTAAAATAATTTCTTACTCCTGATGAAGCTGTCCGCCGATGGTGAAATGTTGAGCGATGGTGCAATTTACAAAGTGTCCGTTAAAAGATTTAAAATAATTTGTTATGTACAATTTAATAGATAAAAGATGGTTAAAGATGAAAGAAGGAAATTGAAACTAAGGAACACATTTGGAAGAAGGATCCACACTTCACCGTAAAAGGGTTTCTATCTAGAACCTCGTTATGACTCAGTTTATCTTGAAACTACTGACAATATTTAAGTCCTGGAAGTTTAATGGTCGAACTTAATACATCTTAGTAATCTTATGAAGAAATTATGGAAGAGCGTTTATGTATAACTCAGCAAGCAAGTACAAGGTAATTGGGTTTGCTGGGACAGAACTTTAAAATGCTTCCTAGAAGATTGTTTGACAAATTTATTTGCTCATAGGTTGAAGCAAAATTTTATTGAATTCTTCGGGATATCGTCTGTAAGAATAAAGCATTTTATCATTGCTATATACCAATTAGAGCAATTATATCGTAGCATAATTTTTCAATACTAAATTAAAATTAGTAAAAAATTTATAAATGGATTAAATATATTTTATAAAGAAATTATCACAGTTATATTCAATCGATATAGAAGGAAAGAATTCCCAATTTTTTTCCTAAAAAAAAATACATATTGCAACCTTATAACATACGATTACAATATATGTCACCAAGTTATCCAGGATTACAAATGGTCAACTTTTCGCAGAAAATTTCTGGCTGATATATGACAGTGCGGCAAACATTTTTGTTGTTCTACTGATTTGGCACTTTGGCGAGATAACAGAAATCCCACAACCTACGGCAGTAAATTTCGACCGTCGATCATACCAGACGACACATTTTTATTGCTTATTATTATTTTTTGCGGTTGCATGCTAGTCATCAAAGCGGAACACCAAGTGCGTCTGGCATTAAGATGGATTTGCTTATAGCCACGATAAATGTTAAAGTATGGCACCGTCAAAAGTACGCCGCCTTTATTAAAATTATCTCTCAGATTTAACTGTCAAGGGAGTCAGGTGACTATAAATAATAGGCTGTCAACAATAAAACTCTGCGATAAGAACATATTCTCAATTTCTAGTTGCACCGTCTTGTCAATAACATTCAATAGGAAAATACTGTTCATGCAAATTTTAAGGGGTATAATTATATTTTTCAAAAATTAAAATAAGTAAAAATTAAGAAAAAAATTATTCATGTAACACAATATTCATCACATACAAACTAACTAACGCGTGATCTATATCTTTCCTAATCAAGTGACCTATAGAAATCGTATGTCCTTGATTAATTCGTTTTTTTCAAATGTCAATCTCATTTCAATTATATAACTGTCAGTAAGTTTAATTCATTAACAGAAATCTTCCTTCATAAGAGTTTATTGCTACATTGCGAACAGTTAAATAACAATCCAGTCATCTTAGCAAACATCATTAACAATTTAAAACGCAGAATTCCCTTGTGTTTACAAGGAATGGCGGACATTTTACACACCTTCTATGAACCAGTTTTTTGTTGCTCTTGGCGCGTGCTTTCTTTTTGTGGGAAATGTGAACTTCAAATCCAAAAAACATGTAATACATAAGAATAGTTAGATTTTGTGTAGGAATGCAATATAAATATTTCAAATTGCATTTGATAAACAAACTAATCAAAGACACACGATTTTATTTCCATAGGTCACTTGATTAGAAAAGATATTGATCACTCGTTATAAACTTAGAAAAAAAAATACGAATTATAAAATTTGTTGAAGTCCAAATCAGAAGAAATTTTAAATGCGTTTAAGTTCAATTTACATAAAGGTCTATGGGTACGGAAAGGTCTATGGGTACAGAACCTTGACTCAATATTGACTTAAAGTTTGTTCTTTGTTTTTGTATAACGTATGCTCGAGACCACAAGCTTTTCGCCTTTTTCTTTTATTTTTAACGCTTTCTGCCTCAGGACGCCTTGTTTTTTAGGCATATTATCATAAATTTCACTCATATGGAATGAAATTGTCCATCGATTGAACGATAAATCAAAGAGCTTTTATATAGCTACCTCCTTTCTAACTTTCGTGAAACAGCCTTGCGGCTTTTGCCAAGTCATGTCATTTCGTCGTATAATAAACTCAGATTTATACAATCGGCATATAATAAAAAAATTAACTTTACTAAAATGACTTTTCTGAATGTAGGTAAATATTTACTGTGTCTTATATTTGAGAGGTCCTATTGAGCTTAATTTGCCGATGACACGCGCACAATAAAAATTGCGTCTTGCTGCAAGACAAATGCATCGTGTAAAGTGGCCTTTAGTCCTCTTCATAAGTACACAAAGTAATATCGTTTTCGATTGACCGCTCTAGAGCACTCTCAGAACATCTCCATCCCTTATTATTACATAACTTTTGCTATATATGAAATTTGTTGTTGCAACATTTGTTGATGCATGAGAACATATTTGTGTCCGTAAACAGCAGTCGATGAAGTAAAGAAATTTAAATAAAAATTATTATAAATTACCAAAACTCTTTGAAAATAAAAATGGTACGAATTCATTTTTTTAAGTGAATTCATACCGGGTTTTTCCTCATCGGGTCTGCACTGGTTCAGGTAAGGATAACAAGAATTATATCAAGAAAAATAAAATCAAAAATAAAATAAATATACTATCAAGTTCGAAAAATTAATAAATAATAATAAAATAAAAATCATCAAGTAGTAGATTGAAAAATGTTGTATTATGGCCACATGCACCGAACAAATTAACTTTAAGCGTCATGCGTCACTTAGATTGTGACTTACGCAATACTGTGAAACTTCAGATGTCATATTATAAACGTCACTTAAATTTAAACTCAGCTTAAGTGTTCGGTGCACACGGCCATAAGGCCCGCTTTTTCAGTCGCAGTTTATCATTAACTCCTGTTTATTCATACAGTAACAATTATGAAAACAATTGTTCCTATGGGAAGAAACTGAAGATTAAAGTAAAACTGTGACTGAAAAACCGGACCTTAGGAACAGAATTATTTTTGAATGTCAGATTTGTCCTGCAAACTTAGATAGTTTCACTAATAATAACTTATGCTTGATTCTTCTTTTTGTCGCAAAATTCGTAATGACAATTAAATGGACAATTCAGAAAAACCCGTATGAATGACGACGTTTCGTTGTAAGTTTGACAACTACTTCAGGATAAATAATAAAGAAACATGAGAAACGTAAAGGAAATTATTTTTCTTTAAATATTTATATTTTATATGTATTTTTTTGATTTTATATTTATAAAACAACAGTTTCACTTTTAAGGGGTTAAGCTATTAACCCTCTCCAAGAAATAAATCTTTGTTCCCTCTATGTCGTAACTTCTTGTAAAGTACCACCGTCACATGAAACGGGATATTTGACAAATGCAAACTGTTATAGCGCAACACAATTTGGCTTCCAATGAATCATATCGGGGTTGGTGGTGGTGAAAATGCGTCCCTGAGGTTCGCTTAGCGTCGCGACGCTATTTGATTTATATCGTCGCTCACTTCTCTCTACGCGTATTATTGCAGTTCGTGGTGCGCATTTTAATATGGCCTTCTCTTTTTTCAATGGCTTTCTTAAATGCACACTTGAACGAAAGTTTGCTAAAGTTTCATTTGTAAGTTGTAATTGTCCTCACGATTTATAACCGTGTTTGGTGATTGTGATTATTTAGAAATGTTCACTTTTACTTTCCACAGCAGCATTAATTTTTGGTGAGTGCATCTGCGAGTCTCTAAATCATTCATTTATTTTAACCATTTTCAAACTTGTTAAAAATTAAAAAAAAAATAAATCAATACAAGAAGTTCCCCTAAAATAAAAATTAGAAAAAAGATCATGTTATCATTATGTATACTTTAAGAAATTAATTTGCGGACACGAATAATATTAAAAAGAGTTTATTCACAGAATCAGATAAAATTAACAAAGTCTATGTAAACTAGGCAATCAATACGTAAAAATATTAACTTCTGTAATCATTTATACTCATGAGAAGTTATTTAGTGACTACAGCCTTTCACCGTGTATATAAACAAAAGAAAAGATTTTTCGAAAATTTTGAGAGTTATTGATTGAAATCGAAAATTGAAAATGTGGATCAGTATTATTAAGGGCACAAAAATATTTAAGAACAATAAAATATTGTCCAAAGTTAATAAATTTTATGTATAATGCGATTACAGAATAACTATTTAGTGCTTAGGTTTGTCGTAAAATTTTAAGAAATTTTTTTTTATCCTCGATGTAGTCCTACTTCTTACCGATTTATTCAATATTCTAAGACAAAAATTCATAATATACAATATTATTCTGTAATAAAGCAGTCCTTCTTGCATTGAGATATTACAAGCGGTGTTGAATATTGTGCCATGACATATTTAATAATTCCTATAAAAACCTCTGTTAGTATACAATTACAGAACTGATTACAAGTGATGTAAAATACGTAGTTATCACATGAGCAAATCCGAAATATAATAAAATCGTAAACTTTGCCAACGATATGAACTGATTTTTATTATATTTTATAGTTTAGTAGCAGAGCTTCAGTTTATTAATTAATTTAAAGATAGTGAAAAAGTACCCATGTTATTGTATGTACGACTGATATATCTACTACCTACACAGTATATTAATTATATCATTGCACAATATTCAATTTTAACAAAATATTTAAATGAAAAGATATTGTTTTATTGCAGAACTATGATAATGATAAGCAAACAACACGATTGCCTAAAATTGGCGCAATTACAAAACCTGTCGTATTTATCACCGCTGCGGCAAAGCAACAATTTTGACAATTCTGGGCAGTTATTAACAAGAATTATCATAAACATAAGGTTAGTATAACAATAAAAGCGGCTGACAATAAAATAATCATACTCTTAATTTTATGAAAGTCTGACGATGAATGATAGGTTTAAAAATGAGTGACTGTCATCTAGGAATCGTCGATTATCTTTGTGGTTTCTTTTTCATCAAAAAAATTCTAGAATCTTGCATTTTATCGCGATGTTGAATTGACAACAGCACACATTTATTCTTTTTTCGATTGTAAAACACTAACGTAATGTTATTGGAAGAATGCTTAGGATCTAAAATTTCTCGAGAAGTGTCTAATTTGTTCTGATTTATTGTACAACTGCCCAAGTCCTTTTTCTTGAAAAGTTGATTACAAATCTATCAAGAAAACATCTACCGTTAATTCTCTATCACTGTGGTCTAGAGGAGTAACTAAATTCTTTACAACCCTATACATTAATCAATTCTCACTCACAAATAGGACTGTTGCCTTAACATACATACATACAGTTTGACCCATCTAGAATGGAAATTCCTCTGTAAATAATCTATTTATTATCAGATTTAAAGTGGACATTTTCTTTTTTAAGATAGGGCATCAGAAACTCTACTCTGGAGCAAAATTCTGATGTTAGTTAATTCTTAAAGCTTTTTGTGATTCTTTTTCTCATCAAAAATGTCTAAATTTAATTAACGATTTTTTATTTTATAATTTGACTGCGCCACTTTATTCGGGAATCTCTTAAATGAGTTTAGGCATACTAAGTTTTGTGAAAAAATTTTTAGCTACCAGTGGCGGCTCTTCAAGATATGCAGAGGGTGGGCAACATTTGAAAAATTATTAAATTATTTTAAAGATTAAATTGCATTGATAAACTTTAACAAGGTGGGCAGTGCCCACCCTGCCCACCCCGACGAGCCGCCACTGTTAGCTACTATTAAAGGATTTATGACCATTTTACTTTTAAAGCACTTTGCTACAATTAGTTTTAATTGAAACAACACTTTCTACATATTGTCACTGAGATTTGTAACAGTAACAAAAATGTACTTATTGTTTCAGTTATTCATTTAAGTACATATTATTGAAATACTATCAAAAACATCAAACTTCTTTCTTACTATCAAAAACATCAAAAATTAAACACAAATATTAAATATATCTAATATCTAATCTGCATAATAATAATAAATATATCTTCTTTTTAACATGTCTTTTTAGGATGAAGTGCAAGAAACTTATTGCAAATTATCCTAAACTAATTTTGCCGTAAATTTTTTAATAGTAAACATTTTTTCACGAACCCTAGTATTAACCGATTAAAGGGGTACCCGAATTCAGTGGCATTGTAAGATTTTAAATAAAAAAGCTCAATTTTAAACATTTTTGACATAAAAAATTGATAGCAATCCTTGACAATTAAAATTAATTGTCAGAAAACTTCATTAGAGTATAAAGTGTCTGATCCTCTAACTTTTAAAGGAATTTCGGTTCAAATTTGATAATAAATACATTTTTCTATTTTGCGTTGGTAATAGAGCTATTGGGCGCATTTAGCAGACCCGAAAGTTGTGCAACTGTTGAGCAAATTTCTGCTGAACGTGACCTCTCACAAGTTGATGAGTTGGAGCAGTCGTCATTTTTTGTAGCGTAACTTCTCCGCTACCTGACTGGAACATGTTATGATGAGTGAACTTCATTCAGCAGAAATGAGTGCTCAGTCTCAACTGTTGGAGCGGGAACTATTACTGATATTTTTTGTTGAATCTGCCCAATAACGCACCGAAACGAGTGCTGTTTTGTTTTTGCTAACAATAAAAAAAAATGTTGACAGTTATCGTTATTTGTTTGCCTATGAGGAAGTATTTATAGACACTACGCTATTTACCGTAAAACAAATATCATTTATTGTTCGGCAACTGTTTAATTCGTCATTTCGTGTTAATAATTTATTTATTTCTTTTTATTATCTTCTATTATTTTGAAAAATAAGTGTTTATTGCGGCACATCATTGAACGCAGAAAAAAAAGTTCTTTCGAAATGTATTACAGTAATTATACCATTGCATTTAAAAAACAAAAGTTGACAGCTGTCATGCAGCTGTTTTAAATGTATTAAAGACGCAAGATATGGTATATTGTAGAGTTTTTTCTGCCATCCATTTGATTTTTTGACCGCTCAAATACGATAATAAATACCGACGCTATTCGCGTAGGCGTTTTTTTGGACTCAGCCTGTATATAATTAAAAGTCTTATCTCTATAGGGTTATTCACACAAATGGTTCATTAAAAGTTTTCAAGGAAGAAAAGTAGATAGAAATTTGAAATTTACAGAGCAGAGATATTTCAAAAGGATCTTTTCAAATAAAACAAAACTGACTTCAAGACACTTCCGCTTATACCGGAAATCGCTATCGACTCGCTTACTTTAAATAGCATGCTATAGTTTTCGATATGTTTTTGAATTGTGAGACTAACGAAGCAATTTGTGAAAACTTTACCGAAAGAAAACTTTTTCAGGTATTTCAGGTCAAAATTCTCAAAATTATCTGACGTTAAAGTAAAAGAAGACATATTTACTGGGCCAGATATACGAAAATTGATAAAAGATATAAACTTTTGTGTCAACGATGATTGATACAGAAAAACAAGCATGGAAAGCTTTTACAAATGTGGTTGAAATTTTTTTGGGAGTCAATAAAAGTGATAATTATGTAGAAATTGTTCAAAATATGCTAAGTAAATTTGAAAAACTTGAGTGTCGTATGAGTCTAAAGGTACATTTTTTCATTCGCACTTCGACTATTTCCCAGACAATTTTGGAACATCTAGTGAAGAGCAAGGTGAAAGATTTTACCAAGATATGAGAGATATGGAAAAGAAGTACCAATGGAGGTAGAATGTTAACATGCTCTTTGATTATTGTTGGAAGCTAAAGAAAAAAGTACAGCAAATTTGAAATCAGCGTATTAAAATTAACAAAATACAGGAAATGTAGTATCAGAAATTTTTCATGACTTTCAATATGCATAGTTGTGTAATTGGACTGATATAATAATTAAATTTCAATTAAAAAATTAAAGTAAATTTTAATAATTAAATCATCGTCGGTGAAAAAAATTTAATTTGTATATAAGAAAAAATTAAGTTGATGATGGTCAGAACGAGACGAAACGTTTTAAGTAAAATCTAATGATATCATCATAAAGAGCTTAAAAAAGTGCCTGTAGAATGTATTAATTTTGTTATGATCCCTGCAACAATAACTTCGAAAAAATAAAAAAGAAAATTACGTTTTCTTGTTTTTTTTTTGAAATATTTCAAAAACTACAAAACGTAGAAGATTTTTCAGAACGGATTATTGTTCAGCACCAAAATACGCAACTTCGCCCCAATTTAACCGACTTCGTATCTCTTACCGTTTCCGAGATCCCAATGGTGAGCCTCGAATTTGTAACAGCCTGTATATTACAAACGTCTCTTAAATTAATACTCAGCTGAAGTGTTCGGTGCATATGACCAGTAGGAAATAGCAATACTTAGAGCCAGTTTCATAATGGAATTTTTTAAAGTCGCTTTTAGTTGTAAAAAACACATTTGTTTACACATCTGAATGTGGCTTTAATTTTAAAGTCTCTTTTAAATTCCATTATAGAACTGGCTCTAATACAAAATCTTTACTTTTGCGACACAGAGCTTTATAATTCTTTTTTTGAAAAGTTATTACCATCTTGTTCTACATTCAGTTAAAATTTTATTCTTTCTAATTTAGTGACTTAGGGCCAGTTTTTCAATCACAAGTTAACTTTAACTTTCAGTTTATTGACATAGGAACAATTGTTTCCATAATTGTTACTATGGGAATAAACCAAAAGTTAAAGTTAACTTGTGATTGAAAAAACGGGCTTTAGTGAAAGCATTTGCGAGATATAAGCTTTTCAAGATTTTTGCAATATTTCAGTAGGCTATGAGCTATGACTTATTAGGTATTGAAACAATTCTTTTGCATTGTCACAGTAGACTACTGTCGATGTTCAACGCATACTTTAAAGCGATTGTGAAAGGGAGGTTGCATTTAAAAATAACGGCGGTTTGAAAATCTGACAATTACACACTACACAGGCTTGAACATTTGAAAAAGCAAATAAAACTAAAAGAATTTTTATCTAGGTTATTCCTTATACTTTATTTATAACACTAACGATTTTTATTGCTGTGTGACAAACAATACGTTTACTGTAAGTAGAATGTCCTTGTGAAAGAAAAAAATTCTCTCTCGTTCTATAAATAAGCTATGGAAGAAGGGGCGCTTAAAAATTCACCCTGCATAAAAGTTCTTTGATTTATTGATTGATCTATCGGCATATATTAGAAAAATGAACAGTACGTTTTTAAAAGATCGCTTTGTATGTTACAATAAATTTTTGTTCAGTTCAAAGTCCAACCTGCATCTAAAACGCAAAACGTTTAAACGCTTTAAAGTCCCTAGGTAGCTAAAGTACCGCTATTCATTAAGGCGATGTAAATCTAAATGTCATTTTCTTTCCGGCAAGTTTAATCAAACTTAATACCTGTCAAATAAAAGTATAAAATGCCTGAGTGTGTCGTTGTTAGGGTGAGGCCCGATTTATTCACCTCCAAGTAAATTTATCTGGTGTTTAATTCCCATAGTAACTATTGTGATCACAATTGTTACTATGGGAATAAATCACCAGATAAATTTACTTGGAGGTGAATAAATCGGGCCTTAGACGCTTAAATTTCCCGCCAATATTTTGCACTAAAATGGCGGCTGATTGCGGTACTGTAATTATTTACTGACGATAAAAATCATAAAATTTAAGGTACTAAATCAACACTTCGTACAGGTAACCCAATCAATCCCATTCCTCTCGTGAGAAGATTGAGAAATAAAGATAACAAATACAATTGTCCCAATAAGGAAGATAACAGTTTTAGGGAATTCTGTTTACCGCAATGTCACTGGTTTCAATTTAAAAGTGTATTAGGTTATGTCTAGTTAAGTTATTTACCATCAAAAAGTTGTTATTTTAAGAAGTGCAGAATTTTTGTTTTACGAGAAAGGCGAAATCATTAAATGTCATGCGATAAAAGTTTGGGATGCGATATTTAAACTCAATTTTCTTAATCACTGACAGAACTTTGACAAACGTCACTTCAAATAATATTTACAACTGTTTTTTTTATCCCTAGATGAGAAGAATGTGCGATAAGGACAGAATAAAAAATCACTAATGCGTTACTTCTATACGAAGTTTGTTGATTTAGTACCTTAATAAAATTAAGGTTACTGTATTGAAAAGGTAGCGCCAACTTTCTATCTCTTTTAATTTGGGGTTAATCAAATTCATTCATAAACTCCCTAGCAACCGTAACTTGTCACATTATCTATCCTTTTTCTTCTTAGTGTTTCATGGCGTCTTCATCGCGTCCTTTTTAATTTGGGGGATGACAGCCGCGGAAATGAATGGCGGTACCTTCTAAATACAGTAACCTTAAGAAAAAATTAGTATTTAGGTGCCATCTGTGCTACATAATTTGAAATTAATCCTCCATACAATCGTTTCCTAACTTACCGATGGTGCCGAGAAATTTCTAAATTACTTTCATTTCGTTATAAATAAATGCATTTGGTTCTTCTATAGGCAGGTCAGTACTAATTATTCGTATAATTACAAGAAACTCTCGCACTTTTAACTTAAATTCGATAACGACATATTCATTTATTTACAACCTGACTTATCGGCCGCATTCAAATAAATCAAAATGGATGTAGTAGCACATTGAAAATGTTTTGCCTCCATTGATTTACAAAAGTTATAATACTGTGTGTTATGTTAATTATTTAGTTTCCTTGAGTTCGAATTGAAAGAAAATGGGTGCAGTGACATTCGATAAGCTGTACGACAACTACAACACGCTTTCAGATGCAAAAGAAAAAGTTGCAGAGGTTTGTTGCTACACAAGCTTTACAGTATGCCACAGTTTTTTCTGTTTACAGTATTCAAAAGAGTACCTGGAAGCAATTGAAGGTACAAAGGGAGATGAAAGAGAGAAAAAACTAGCAGCTCAAATTATCTCTAAATTCTTCAAACATTTTCCAAGTTTGCAGTGCCAAGCAATCGAGGCTATATTTGATATTTGCGAGGACGATGAAACAAGTGTATGTGAAATTATTCTGTTCACTAACTTGACCTTAACTGAGTTATGCTCTTCTATTGTAGATTCGTATTGCGGCAATGAAAGCCTTGCCTGCTTTTGGTAAGGATAATAAACATTACGTGTCAAAAATAGCAGACATACTAGCACAGTTGTTGCAACTAGAAGATCAACAAGAGTATAATGTTGCTAGCAGTTCACTATTGCAAGTGCTCAGAGAAGATCCTACAACTGTTGTAAAGTGTATTTTGAAACATATTTATGACGGAGACAGTATAGTAAGGGACAAATGTATCAAATTTTTAGTGACGAAAATTAAATCACTGGATAAATCCATAATCACTACTGATGTAGAAGATTTGATTATTGCAGAAATGAAAAAAGTTCTCACGGTAATACTTTAGAAATAATTTTAATAGAAATAGTTTTATGTTTAATAATTAGTAATAAGTATAGTCGGCTGAAAGTGTGAAGAATTCTTATATATTTCTACGAATTAATAAGTATTCAAACAAGAGATTAGGTTTTAAAATAAGTGGTTTTTGTCATTTACTGAAAAAAGCAGTAAACAGATTTATAAATTTAAAGGTCAACTGTTTTATAGAGACAAGTTAATGTGTCGATTCTGCTCGTATCTGTAGCAACCATAAGATGTGTAAACCTGTAACTTGCTTATTAAAATGTGGAATTTTGAAGTTCTGTGGAAGGTATGATTTCTCCTAGGTCCCTAGGATTACTCATAAGTCTCTGTGGTATTAACTTATAGACTTACAAGAAATCGTATATCATACTTAGAGCTTCAAAATTCCACCTTTTAATAATTGACCTACAGGCTTACAGATCTTACGGTTGCTACAGATATGAGCAGAATCACTCTATTACTTTAACTATTGGTTTATTCCCTTGGTAACAATTGTGAACACAATTGTTGTAATGGCAATAAACTGGGAGTTAAAGATAAGTGTGGCCATATTGAAAGGTGTGTAAAGTTAATTAAAGTGGAGGAACTTTTACAGCAATGATTTAAATAAGTATTGACATGGTGATTTGATCACTAGTTACAGTCAAGGAACAAATAGTTTTTTTTGTGTAGTTGACAGAAAAGTGACACAATGTTTAATCAAAAATCGTGAAGAAAAGTGGGACTTGTCTCATTAGCAACACTTTTCTTCACGATTTCAGTTAGCAACACTTTTTCATTCATTTTATTTATTATGGTGACGTTTCATAGGTCGAAGATTGATTGATTGATGTTTTGTTACTATGTCAACAAATGCTTGACATACCTTGATATATTATTATTATTATTATTCTTCGATACTCTCATAATGTTAGCGTTATTTTCGTCAACTACACGAAAAAATAGCATAATCTACATGTTAGAAAAGTGAATTTCCATGTTCGTGTAAATTTGATCCACTCGTGAGCTACGCTCACTTTCGAATTCAAACATTTACACTCACTGGAAAACTATCACTTTTCTAAATTTATAAATCAATATACTATTTTTTTTTTGCATATAAAAAATATGACAGAAAATGGAGCACACATTTTATGTCCTGCTAATTGATGATGCATGAAGTTTATAATGTCTTATTTTTGGTAAAAAATCAGACTTAAATAGAAAGTACATAGTTTTGGTTGGGATTACCTAACTTACCATCATTTTATAGTGTGACTATAAAAGATTTTTTTTGAAAAACAGATCTCTTTGTTTCCCTGTGTTGTTTGTTTGTAGTTAGATGTGTTAAGTAAAATGTGTGGGTGATTTTTTAAATTTCCATGTTCATATCTGTTACTTGTAATCTTTCCTGAGAATTAATAAGATTAATAATAATAATAATAATAATTAATAATAGTTTTAGCAGGCTAAAAATTAAATAAAATAATTTGTTAATTCTATTATCTGTGTTTAACACTTCAGCATAATTCCAGCCAATATATTTTTTTTTTTGGAAACATCTTTTTGATTATTAATGTGCACTAAGAAATGGCTGGCATTTATTCTTCTTGAATCTATTGGTACAACAGGTATTTAATGTCTATGATCAGTTAAAGTTTGTAACTTGAAACAAAAATAGGACAAAATAATACCCATGTGAGGTTAACAATATACATATTTCCATCAATAAAAATCGTAAACTTTATCGCCGGATGACACGGGCGTAAATGACATATTGAGGTTATTCCATACGTTTGAGCAATTATTTCGTCATTAATACAAAAGTAAAGTCCTCTATTGCCTGTTTTAGACGGTCATATTTTTGTATCAAATTTATTACGAAGTGAGAGAGATAAACTACCATAGTGAATGTTGATTGGTTGAATTGGCACTTCTCACTCACTTCGTAATAAATTTGATTCAAAAATATGACCATCTAAAACGGGCATATGAACGTTTTTCCAAAAATTACACATTAAAATAACTACAGAATTTACTCAAATCAAACGTAAATTGTTGTTTCAATAATAGCACATCTTTGAACAGTTGAGGTGAAAATTCTTAGGAAATTTTTTCAGTATATTAATACCCAAAGGTTTCTACACAACATATAAAAAATTGCGATGTAACCTTTCCTAGTTTACCTTAAAAAAGATCATAAACTTGAGCGTGCAAGATTAGGTGGTGATCTGTCATTAAAAACAGTATGGCTGGGTATTTGACGTGAAAATCCTTATACTGGCAATACACTCTCGGCGAGGCAAGGCGAGACTATACAAGTGCGAGAGAATTAATATTTGAAGAAATTTCCCAAGAATTTTCATGTCAAATACCCAGACTTCTACTTAACCTGTGTACGCTCAGGTTTATGATTTTTTTAAAGATAAACTAGGAGGGGTTACATCGCAATTTTTTTATATGCTGTGTAAAAACCATTGGGAATTAATATCTTAAAGAAATTTCCTAAGAATTTTCACGTCAAGGACTCAGCATAATGTTTTTAATGCCAGACCGCTGCTTAATCTGTGCACGCCCAGGTTTATGATTTTTTTTTTAAGATAAACTAGGAGTTATATCGCAATTTTTTATATGTTGTGTAAAAACCATTAGGAATTAATGTACTGAAGAAATTTCCTATGAATTTTCACGTCAAGGACCCAGCCATAATGTTTTTAGTGCCAGACCGCTGCTTAATCTGTGCACGCTCAGGTTTATGATTTTTTTAAAGATAAACAAGGAGGGGTTACATCGCAATTTTTTAATATGTTGTGTAAAAACCATTAGGAATTAATATCCTGAAGAAATTTCCCAAGAATTTTCACGTCAAGGACCCAGCCATAATGTTTTTAATGCCAGATCTCTACTTAATCTGTGCCCGCTCAAGTTTATTAATTTTTTAAAGATAATCTAGGAGGCGTTACATCGCATTTTTTTTATGTTATGTAAAAACGGTTGGGAACTATTCTCTGTTCACAAATTAAAAGACCACTGGCGATGTTGCCTTGTGAAAAGTACAACCGGCAACATTGTCCTAGTTAGAAATTTGGTAATATTTGACGAGTGCTTCTTTCATTTTGGCATTTAAAATATTTTTCTGCTTTCGAGGCATTGAAATGGCTTGTTAAAATGAATATAAATGTAAACAATAAAATAATAAAATTGATTTGATAAATTACTTTGACATGAAACTTCAAATATCTTGCCAACCTTGCTATTTTGATAATGTTTTATAGAGGACTTATGTTTTACACCAACATAATGCAGCAGGTGGTGGTTTTTTAAATTTATAAACAACGTATAATATCCTGAAGAAACTTCCTAAGAATTTTCACGTCAACTGTTCATAGAAGTGCTATTATTGTAGCAACAGTTTACGTTTGATTTGAGTAAATTGTGTATTTATTTTAATGTAATTTTTGGAAAAACTTGATAAAGGACTTTACTTTTGTATTAGTATGACGAAATAATTGCTCAAAGCTCAAATGTATGTAATAATCTCAATAATTATGTCATTTACGCCCATGTCGTCCTGTGATAAAGTTTACGGTTTTTTTTTTGCTGGAAATCTATTGCTAATTTCACATCGGTCAAAATAATTTGTGTATATAGATTTTATTTTTCTACATACCATTAGTTAAAAATTGTTTCTAAGGCCCGTGTGACACCATGCAAGATTTTATAACATTTTTGTTATAAAGTGAGGGAGATGAGCTACCACAGTGAATTCTGATTGGTTCAATTGGCACTTCTCGCTCACTTCGTAACAAATCTTGCACAAGAAATATCATAGTGTCACACGGGCCTTAAGAAATAAAAAATATTTTTTTGGAATATTCGATTTAGGTATGTAATACTTTTCCACTTATTGTATTAGATTTTCATTCCAATTTATTATGGTATGCATTGCAGTATTGTTAAAGTCACAACTGTACAATTTGTATCAGACTAAATAAGTATCGATACATATTGCAGAGTTTTGAAAAGTTCTCGATATTTCTAAACAAAAAAATATTAATCACATAATTATGAAATAGTATTATATTACGTATTATAAATAAAGTAAATTATGTTTTTATTTTAAGGAAGCAACAGCTGAAGAATATGTTTTGTTAATGCCATATTTAACATCCACCAAAGTAGCTGGTACTTTGTCAGGTCAACAGGAGCTTGTAGCTATAGCTTCTGAACAAGCTGAATTGGATCAAGAGTTTGACCTCTTGGACAAAGACAGTAATAACGCAGATCGTTTAATTACATCTATTAAATATGTTTTACCTTTCTTTTCGGTAAGACAATGTTTTAACCAAACGAGCTCTTTGCGGTGAAATATTCGTTATTTTTTAGTCAAAATTGGAGTCCACGCGCTTTGTAAAATATATTTGTGACCAAGTGTTGCCACAGTGGGAAAACTTTAGTAAAATACCACATGGTTCCACTTACCAACTAGCAATTTTGAGACAGCTTGCGGAGTTATCAACTTACTGTGGAAAATTAGAGAATCCATCTTTGCACGTCGTGCAAATATTTGATAAATTAAAAGTAAGTGCTTGTATTCACTGATAACAGAAATTTATGATTGATATTTTTAGGTTTACATGCCACCACCTCCGGAAGATACTTCAGTTGTTGCAATACCACACTTGGAATTTTCTTGCGTTGAAGCATTATTGTATGCATTTCATCGTTTGGCAAGACAGTGCCCTGATTTTCTTACACATGACCCAGTTGTATTAAAAGACTTCAGGGCTAGACTTATGTATTTTTCAAGAGGTGTACAAGGTTGCACTCGGGCTTTGAACAACATTGATAAGGATAAGACATTTACACAAGAAGAATTAAAAGTGCAGCAGGTATCACCAAAACTGCTTGGTAATATTAACAGTTTGATTAAGGATTTATTTTACCAACCACCTATGTATAAATGTAACATCAGTTTGTCGTTTAGGACAGATGATTCACCAAGTATTAAGGTATGTAATATTTCCTGTAATTGCTTTTGTACAATTTGAAATTTTCGTAGAAATCACCGGAAGTTAGTTCATCCCAAAAACGGCATATACCGATAACATTCGACAGTAATGGGTCGGGACCTGGGGCACCTAAACATAATCGTAATACTCGGTCTAGTGATACTGTCAAAATATATACCCCACCTAGTGGAAAATTCAGCAATAACTTTCAAAGTTATGGTATATTTCATAATTTATGCAACAGCTTATAATTTTATCTAATTTTTTTAAATTCACAGATAACGATAGAAAATCGAGTGGTACTCGATTCCGTGGCAGAGGTGGTCGTAATATACGTGGGCGAAATTCAAGTCGGGGTTGGAGGAATTAGTCTTCAGTTGAAATATCAAAGTACATATATCTTTTTTTTTATTTCACATGTAGTGTGTATGATGTTTTTGTAATTTAAAAACTGTTTGAAATTGGTAATAAGGTTAATTGTGCACCACTTTTATTTTAAAAGAATATGGTAAAATGATTTTCTGTTAATTCATTCTACGACCTACTAGATTTTACGAGATAGAGTGTCTTGCAATTTACTATATAGTTCAATTGTTTCTTTGCCGGCGTTACGTGCCAAAAAAAAATTGTAAACAGACAATTGAAATGTCATTTTTAATTAATGTCAATTTCGTGGGATTCATAGCAACTAAAATTATATTTTCTTTCTCAATTGTAATTTCCTTGTGATTTTTCTTTCGTTATTTAGGGTTTTTTTTTTGTTTGTCCAATTTTATGTAACTAGCGCCCAAAAACGGGGAAAATTTGCGTTAAATACACATATTGCTCTGCCTCGTGAAATCTAGTAGGTCGTAATTCATTCTTTGGATTTTTTTGTCGATAGTTGTCACAAATTACCTGTAAAATGTGAAAAAAAAATTATAAAATAATTTAATAATCTGCGAAAGTGAATATGCTGAATAACTTGTATTTAATAGTTCATAAATCTGTTAATTATTCAATATACTTAAAATTTTGCACAAAATTGAAATTTTATATCCTAGAAATTGAACTACTTAATGTAACTTCTATGTTCTACAATTTTCTAGCACAAGTTATTGTGATGGTTAAAAGAAATAATCGTTGATTTTAATTAATTTTTATTCAGTATCAAAAGCTACACCATATTTGTAAATACATATGTACATATATGTGCTAGCTAATCTAAAACTTTGGTAAATTAATTTATATACTGTTCGCTATCTAACCAAAAAGAACACCTAATTTACTTAATACTGAATACATTTATTAATTTAATTAACAGAGGAGAACTACTACCTATTTCATGTCTTCCATCTTCAGTCTTTGTTAAAGTTAAGTACTGGAGTATTTATTCATAAAACTAAGAATTCATTTGAATATTAAAACAAATATTTTTTACAGCAAGCAGCTTTACATTACATATATAATTAAAACAGATTCTTGTCCAATGAAAATTGTTTGATAGCTTCTTCTGAAGAAGCTATCAAACGATAGCTAAACGTAAAGTGTTAGTGCGCTATTTAATGTCCGTTCAAAAAGATTTTGTGATATAATATATATTACTAAACATATAGAACATAAAACATTCATAAGCTGAACAGTACAGTACAAGTATAGTATCGATATATGTAAAAACCTTTGGTTAATAAGCTATAAATATATAAATATTATTTTAAAATGCACAGTAATGGAATGACAAATAAAATAAAATTTGTTTATGTTTAATTTTTGACATGCGATGTTCATTTCAAATAGAGGCTGCTACAAATTCGAGGCTCACCATTGGGATCTCGGAAACGGTAAGGGCCAGTCGAATTTAAAGGAAACTTTAAATTTAAAGCCATTTTCAAATGTCAAAACAACTATGAAAACCCATTTGTTTACACATCTGAATGTGACTTTAGTTTTAAAGTCTCCTTCAAATTTGATTGTGAAACTGGCCCTAAGAGATACGAAAAAAAAAAAAATTAGGTTTTTCGGTTTTTTGGAAATATTTGAAAACTACAAATCGTAGAAGATTTTTCTAAATGGATTCTTGTTCAGCACCAAAATACGCAACTTTGCCCTAATTTAATCGACTTCGTATCTCTTACGTTTCCGAGATCCTAATGGTGAGCCTTGAATTTGTAACAGTCTGATTACCAATAATGTGCATTATGTATTTTCACAACACAGTTACATGTGCAAGATTTTTGTAAGGCGAGTAAATTTAAGCTACATTTAAAGAGGCCTTGTGTGTTTTTTTTTTATCCGAACTACAGAGGACTGGACCTATTTCGGATAATCGAAATTTCGGTTAAAACGTTAAAACATAAATTAGCAAAAGTGTCACAATTCTTTATTAGTATAATTGTACACTTACATACATTTTATATTCTATTCGATTCTAGTTAAACTGAACTTGTATCTAATACAGGTTCTATTTAGCTAGAATCGACAAAGAATCTAGAGTTAATAGTTACTTCGAAAATACTACGATTGAGTTATGGTGTCATGTGCTTGGCATTAATTCCAAGTCCTTTTTTCACGAATCGATAGGACATGGACTCATTTCGCATCCCCTCACACTAACAAGATTCTGGCGCAAGATTTTCGTAAAATGAGTAAATTTAAAGAGGGGCCTAATGTTTTATACACCACTTCGGTCTCATATGATCCTGATATAGAATCTTGTTTCAGAAGAGTAAATAAAACAAATCTGATTAAAGCGACTTATTTTTTATACATCCCCTCGCACTCGTGCTCCTGGTGATTTTCATAAGGAGAGTAAATTTAAGCAAAATTAGAAGAGGCGCCTTGTGTCTTATACAAGTCATACACGTTAGGCGGACGAGATTCCACCTGGGTTGCCGCGTATACTGTGCATGTTTATGTATGTACGATCATTGCGCTGACTCATTTCTCCATAAGCATCGGACAAAATTTTCATGGTGTAAGAAATTGTTAAATTTAAACAAAATTTCGTATTTTCGATTTAAAAATTAAATAAGTTAAATTCTTGTTAATAAATAAAACGATATTCGGACGTAATTTTAATTTCATCGCTTATTTTCGCATTAAAAATGAAATAAATAAACTTGTTGTTAATAGATAAAACGATATTCTAGTAAAATAATATTAAATTTCAGAACCATAACTAAAATAAAATTAATTCTCAAGTAACATAATTTAAATTAAAAATTAAATACTGCTCTAAATTATTATCTAAGAACCTATTTCTATTTTTGGAGTAAATTTCTTTATACCTAGAAAAACTAGACAGAGCAGCTTCCTGCAGTAGCGAATTTAAGTAAACGACAACGTACATCGTATGTGCTCTTGTCTAAATTGATATTAGATGTTGTGGAAAATATGAGCTCTTCTTGTCAAACATTACAAAATACTATATTTTCTTTTATAATAGTAAATGCAGTGCCAAATTTCCCAATTATTTCGGTTAAAGTTTCACTGTTCAAGCGTTTAGGCATTATTTTTAAAATAAGCGTGGAAAAATAAAAAAAAAACACTAAACCTTCTTTGCTATTGCAAATTATGCATGCGATTATTTGCTATTCCCGTCTCGAGTGCAGTTAGATCATACAGTAAAACTTGAATATAACGAGGGCTCAAGGGACATGCTTATTGCTCGTTATATGCTCGTTATAAGTGCTCGTTATAAATGAAAAAAATATATGCATATGTGATATGTACTATGAACACCAAAAGAATCTGGGACAAGTCTACTCCTGCTTTTTTGAGTTTATTTAATAAACCAATAAGTTTGAATACAATTTTAAACAATTCAAAAGAACAAACGAACAATTTTTTTAACAATCAATTCGTCGTATTTAGATTTTTTGTCGGGCATAGTATGTACTTCTACATCAAACAAAAAAATATTTTCAAATTTTTTGAAATTAAGCTCGCTATATGCAAGGTAAAACAAACTAAAAATTACAAAATTGGCCGTTATAAGCAAGTTCTCGTAATAAACGTCTCGTTTTAAAAAAATATTTATGTATGTAATTTACCATATCGAGAAACGGGACTTTTCAATTTCCTCGCTATATCCGAGTTCTCGTTATAACTAGTACTCGTTATAAGCAAGTTTCACTATAGTTAGTTGTGACGCTCCTGCAGCGCGAGCGGAATCTGATCCGCCTAACCGTGCGTAAGTCATACACCACTGCGCTCTCATATGATCCTGATACAGAATCCTGTTTCAGTTGAGTAAGGGCCGGTCTTTCCACTTCTTGATGAACTAACTGACAGATAACTACCATGGAAACAATTCATAAAAATCAATCAACCATTCTTAAAAATCAAGTTATTCGCCAGATAACTTTAACGAGAAGATGGAAAGACCGGGCATTAATAAAACAAATTTGTTCAAAGCGATTTATTTTTTATACATCCCCCGACTAACGTGATCCGGGGACAAGATTTCCGCAAGGTGAGTAAATTTAAGCAAAATTAAAAGAGGCGCCTTGTGTCTTATACACCACTGCGCTCTCATATGATCCTGATATTGAGTCTTGCTTCAGTCGAGTAAATAAAACAAATTTGTTAAAAGCCATTTATTTTTTATACATCCCCTCACACTAATGTGATCCTGGTACAAGATGTTCGAAGGTGAGTAGATTTAGGCAAGAGGTACCTTGTGTCTTATACACTACTGCGCTCTCATATTATCCTGATACAGAATCTTGTTTCAGTAGAGTAAATGAAACGAATTTGTTTAAAAACGATTTACCTTTTGTACATCCCCTCGCACTCATGTGATCCTGGTACGAGATTTTCGTAATTCGAGTAAATTTAAGCTAAATTAAAAGAGGCGCCTTGTGTCTTACTCACCACTTCGCTGTCATATGATCCCGATACAGAATCTTATTTCAGTAGAGTAAGTAAAATGAATTTGTTCAAAACGATTTATTTTTTACACATCCCCTCGCACTCATGTGATCCTGGTACGAGATTTTCGTAATTCGAGTAAATTTAAGCTAAATTAAAAGAGGCGCCTTGTGTCTTATTCACCACTTCGCTCTCATATGATCCTGATACACAATCTTATTTCAGTGGAGTAAATAAAACGAATTTGTTAAAAACGATTTATTTTTTACACATCCCCTCGCACTCATGTGATCCTGGTACGAGATTTTCTTAATTCGAGCAAATTTAAGTTAAATTAAAAGAGGCGCCATGTGTCTTATCCACCACTTCGCTGTCATATTATCCTGATACACAATCTTATTTCAGTGGAGTAAATAAAACGAATTTGTTCAAAACGATTTACTTTTTGTACATCCCCTCGCACTCATGTGATCCTGGTACGAGATTTTCGTAATTCGAGTAAATTTAAGCTAAATTAGAAGAAGCGCCTTGTGTCTTAATCACCACTTCGCTCTCATATGATCCTGATACAAAATCTTATTTCAGTAGAGTAAGCAAAATGAATTTGTTCAAAACGATTTATTTTTTATACATCCCCTCGCACTCATGTGATCCTGCTACGAGATTTTCGTAATTCGAGTAAATTTAAGCTAAATTAAAAGAGGCGCCTTGTGTCTTATTCACCACTTCGCTCTCATATGATCCTGATACAGAATATTATTTCAGTAGAGTAAGTAAAACGAGTTTGTTAAAAACGATTTATTTTTTACACATCCCCTCGCACTCATGTGATCCTGGTACGAGATTTTCGCAATTCGAGTAAATTTAAGCTAAATTAAAAGAGGCGCCTTGTGTCTTATTCACCACTTCGCTCTCATATGATCCTGATACAGAACATTATTTCAGTAGAGTAAGTAAAACGAGTTTGTTAAAAACGATTTATTTTTTACACATCCCCTCGCACTCATGTGATCCTGGTACGAGATTTTCGTAATGCGAGTAAATTTAAGCTAAATTAAAAGAGGCGCCTTGTGTCTTATTCACCACTTCGCTCTCATATGATCCTGATACAGAACATTATTTCAGTAGAGTAAGTAAAACGAGTTTGTTAAAAACGATTTATTTTTTACACATCCCCTCGCACTCATGTGATCCTGGTACGAGATTTTCGTAATGCGAGTAAATTTAAGCTAAATTAAAAGAGGCGCCTTGTGTCTTATTCACCACTTCGCTCTCATATGATCCTGATACAGAACATTATTTCAGTAGAGTAAGTAAAACGAGTTTGTTAAAAACGATTTATTTTTTACACATCCCCTCGCACTCATGTGATCCTGGTACGAGATTTTCTTAATTCGAGCAAATTTAAGTTAAATTAAAAGAGGCGCCATGTGTCTTATTCACCACTTCGCTGTCATATTATCCTGATACACAATCTTATTTCAGTGGAGTAAATAAAACGAATTTGTTAAAAACGATTTATTTTTTACACATCCCCTCGCACTCATGTGATCCTGGTACGAGATTTTCTTAATTCGAGCAAATTTAAGTTAAATTAAAAGAGGCGCCATGTGTCTTATTCACCACTTCGCTGTCATATTATCCTGATACACAATCTTATTTCAGTGGAGTAAATAAAACGAATTTGTTCAAAACGATTTACTTTTTGTACATCCCCTCGCACTCATGTGATCCTGGTACGAGATTTTCGTAATTCGAGTAAATTTAAGCTAAATTAAAAGAGGCGCCTTGTGTCTTATTCACCACTTCGCTCTCATATGATCCTGATACAGAATATTATTTCACTAGAGTAAGTAAAACGAGTTTGTTAAAAACGATTTATTTTTTACACATCCCCTCGCACTCATGTGATCCTGGTACGAGATTTTCTTAATTCGAGCAAATTTAAGTTAAATTAAAAGAGGCGCCATGTGTCTTATTCACCACTTCGCTGTCATATTATCCTGATACACAATCTTATTTCAGTGGAGTAAATAAAACAAATTGTTAAAAGCGATTTATTTTTTATACATCCCTTCGCACTGGTGATCCTGGTAGGAGATTTTCGCAATTCGAGTAATTTAAGCTAAATTAAAAGAGGCGCCTTGTTTCTTATTCACCACTTCGCTCTCATATGATCCTGTTACAGAATCTTACTTCAGTGGAGTGAATAAAACGAATTTGTTAAAAACGATTTATTTTTTATACATCCCCTCGCACTCATGTGGTCCTGGTACGAGATTCTAGCAATTCGAGTAAATTTAAGCTAAATTAAAAGAGGCACCTTGTGTCTTATTCACCACTTCGCTCTCATATGATCCTGATACTGAATCATATTTCAGTAGAGTAAAGAAAACGAATTTGTTAAAAACGATTTATTTTTTATACATCCCCTCGCATTCATGTGATCCTGGTACGAGATTTTCTTAATTCGAGCAAATTTAAGTTAAATTAAAAGAGGCGCCATGTGTCTTATTCACCACTTCGCTGTCATATTATCCTGATACACAATCTTATTTCAGTGGAGTAAATAAACGAATTTGTTAAAAACGATTTATTTTTTATACATACCCTCGCACTCATGTGATCCTGGTACGAGATTTTCGTAATTCGAGTAAATTTAAGCTAAACTAAAAGAGGCGCCCTGTTTCTTATTCACCACTTCGCTCTCATATGATCCTGATACAGAATATTATTTCAGTGGAGTAAATAAAACGAATTTGTTAAAAACGATTTATTTTTTATACATACCCTCGCACTCATGTGATCCTGGTACGAGATTTTCGTAATTCGAGTAAATTTAAGCTAAATTAAAAGAGGCGCCATGTGTCTTATTCACCACTTCGCTGTCATATTATCCTGATACACAATCTTATTTCAGTGGAGTAAATAAAACGAATTTGTTAAAAACGATTTATTTTTTACACATCCCCTCGCACTCATGTGATCCTGGTACGAGATTTTCTTAATTCGAGCAAATTTAAGTTAAATTAAAAGAGGCGCCATGTGTCTTATTCACCACTTCGCTGTCATATTATCCTGATACACAATCTTATTTCAGTGGAGTAAATAAAACGAATTTGTTAAAAACGATTTATTTTTTACACATCCCCTCGCACTCATGTGATCCTGGTACGAGATTTTCTTAATTCGAGCAAATTTAAGTTAAATTAAAAGAGGCGCCATGTGTCTTATTCACCACTTCGCTGTCATATTATCCTGATACACAATCTTATTTCAGTGGAGTAAATAAAACAAATTTGTTCAAAACGATTTATTTTTTGGACATCCCCTCGCACTCATGTGATCCTGGTACGAGATTTTCGTAATTCGAGTAAATTTAAGCTAAATTAAAAGAGGCGCCTTGTGTCTTATTCACCACTTCGCTCTCATATGATCCTGATACAGAACATTATTTCAGTAGAGTAAGTAAAACGAGTTTGTTAAAAACGATTTATTTTTTACACATCCCCTCGCACTCATGTGATCCTGGTACGAGATTTTCGTAATGCGAGTAAATTTAAGCTAAATTAAAAGAGGCGCCTTGTGTCTTATTCACCACTTCGCTCTCATATGATCCTGATACAGAATCTTATTTCAGTGGAGTAAATAAAACGAAATTGTTCAAAACGATTTATTTTTTACACATCCCCTCTTACTAATTTGATCCTGGTACGAGATTTTCTTAATTCGAGCAAATTTAAGTTAAATTAAAAGAGGCGCCATGTGTCTTATTCACCACTTCGCTGTCATATTATCCTGATACACAATCTTATTTCAGTGGAGTAAATAAAACGAATTTGTTCAAAACGATTTACTTTTTACACAACCCCTCGCACTCATGTGATCCTGGTACGAGACTTTCGTAATGCGAGTAAATTTAAGCTAAATTAAAAGAGGCGCCTTGTGTCTTATTCACCACTTCGCTCTCATATGATCCTGATACAGAACATTATTTCAGTAGAGTAAGTAAAACGAGTTTGTTAAAAACGATTTATTTTTTACACATCCCCTCGCACTCATGTGATCCTGGTACGAGATTTTCGCAATTCGAGTAAATTTAAGCTAAATTAAAAGAGGCGCCTTGTGTCTTATTCACCACTTCGCTCTCATATGATCCTGATACAGAACATTATTTCAGTAGAGTAAGTAAAACGAGTTTGTTAAAAACGATTTATTTTTTACACATCCCCTCGCACTCATGTGATCCTGGTACGAGATTTTCGTAATGCGAGTAAATTTAAGCTAAATTAAAAGAGGCGCCTTGTGTCTTATTCACCACTTCGCTCTCATATGATCCTGATACAGAACATTATTTCAGTAGAGTAAGTAAAACGAGTTTGTTAAAAACGATTTATTTTTTACACATCCCCTCGCACTCATGTGATCCTGGTACGAGATTTTCTTAATTCGAGCAAATTTAAGTTAAATTAAAAGAGGCGCCATGTGTCTTATTCACCACTTCGCTGTCATATTATCCTGATACACAATCTTATTTCAGTGGAGTAAATAAAACGAATTTGTTAAAAACGATTTATTTTTTACACATCCCCTCGCACTCATGTGATCCTGGTACGAGATTTTCGTAATGCGAGTAAATTTAAGCTAAATTAAAAGAGGCGCCTTGTGTCTTATTCACCACTTCGCTCTCATATGATCCTGATACAGAACATTATTTCAGTAGAGTAAGTAAAACGAGTTTGTTAAAAACGATTTATTTTTTACACATCCCCTCGCACTCATGTGATCCTGGTACGAGATTTTCGCAATTCGAGTAAATTTAAGCTAAATTAAAAGAGGCGCCTTGTGTCTTATTCACCACTTCGCTCTCATATGATCCTGATACAGAACATTATTTCAGTAGAGTAAGTAAAACGAGTTTGTTAAAAACGATATATTTATTACAAATCCACTCGCACTCATGTGATCCTGGTACGAGATTTTCGTAATGCGAGTAAATTTAAGCTAAATTAAAAGAGGCGCCTTGTGTCTTATTCACCACTTCGCTCTCATATGATCCTGATACAGAACATTATTTCAGTAGAGTAAGTAAAACGAGTTTGTTAAAAACGATTTATTTTTTACACAACCCCTCGCACTCATGTGATCCTGGTACGAGACTTTCGTAATGCGAGTAAATTTAAGCTAAACTAAAAGAGGCGCCTTGTGTCTTATTCACCACTTCGCTCTCATATGATCCTGATACAGAACATTATTTCAGTAGAGTAAGTAAAACGAGTTTGTTAAAAACGATTTATTTTTTACACATCCCCTCGCACTCATGTGATCCTGGTACGAGATTTTCGCAATTCGAGTAAATTTAAGCTAAATTAAAAGAGGCGCCTTGTGTCTTATTCACCACTTCGCTCTCATATGATCCTGATACAGAACATTATTTCAGTAGAGTAAGTAAAACGAGTTTGTTAAAAACGATTTATTTTTTACACATCCCCTCGCACTCATGTGATCCTGGTACGAGTCTTTCTAAATTCGAGTAAATTTCTGATATTTTTTAAGAGGCGCCTTGTGTCTTATTCACCACTTCGCTCTCATATGATCCTGATACAGAACATTATTTCAGTAGAGTAAATAAAACGAGTTTGTTAAAAACGATTTATTTTTACACATCCCCTCGCACTCATGTGATCCTGGTACGAGATTTTCTTAATTCGAGTAAATTTAAGTTAAATTAAAAGAGGCGCCTTGTGACTTATTCACAACTTCGATATCAAATTATCCTGATAAAGAACATTATTTCAGTGGAGTAAATAAAACGAATTTGTTTAAAACGATTTACTTTTTTTACATCCCTCGCACTCATGTGATCCTGGTACGAGATTTTCGTAATTCGAGTAAATTTAAGCTAAATTAAAAGAGGCGCCTTGTGTCTTATTCACCACTTCGCTCTCATATGATCCTGATACAGAATATTATTTCACTAGAGTAAGTAGAACGAGTTTGTTAAAAACGATTTATTTTTTACACATCCCCTCGCACTCATGTGATCCTGGTACGAGATTTTCTTAATTCGAGAAAATTTAAGATAAATTAAAAGAGGCGCCTTGTGTCTTATTCACCACTTCGCTCTCATATGATCCTGATACAGAATATTATTTCACTAGAGTAAGTAGAACGAGTTTGTTAAAAACGATTTATTTTTTACACATCCCCTCGCACTCATGTGATCCTGGTACGAGATTTTCTTAATTCGAGCAAATTTAAGTTAAATTAAAAGAGGCGCCATGTGTCTTATTCACCACTTCGCTGTCATATTATCCTGATACACAATCTTATTTCAGTGGAGTAAATAAAACAAATTTGTTCAAAACGATTTACTTTTTGTACATCCCCTCGCACTCATGTGATCCTGGTACGAGATTTTCGTAATTCGAGTAAATTTAAGCTAAACTAAAAGAGGCGCCCTGTTTCTTATTCACCACTTCGCTCTCATATGATCCTGATACAGAATATTATTTCAGTGGAGTAAATAAAACGAATTTGTTAAAAACGATTTATTTTTTATACATACCCTCGCACTCATGTGATCCTGGTACGAGATTTTCGTAATTCGAGTAAATTTAAGCTAAATTAAAAGAGGCGCCATGTGTCTTATTCACCACTTCGCTGTCATATTATCCTGATACACAATCTTATTTCAGTGGAGTAAATAAAACGAGTTTGTTAAAAAGGATTTATTTTTTACACATCCCCTCGCACTCATGTGATCCTGGTACGAGATTTTCTTAATTCGAGCAAATTTAAGTTAAATTAAAAGAGGCGCCATGTGTCTTATTCACCACTTCGCTGTCATATTATCCTGATACACAATCTTATTTCAGTGGAGTAAATAAAACGAATTTGTTAAAAACGATTTATTTTTTACATCCCCTCGCACTCATGTGATCCTGGTACGAGATTTTCTTAATTCGAGCAAATTTAAGTTAAATTAAAAGAGGCGCCATGTGTCTTATTCACCACTTCGCTGTCATATTATCCTGATACACAATCTTATTTCAGTGGAGTAAATAAAACAAATTTGTTCAAAACGATTTACTTTTTGTACATCACCTCGCACTCATGTGATCCTGGTACGAGATTTTCGTAATTCGAGTAAATTTAAGCTAAATTAAAAGAGGCGCCTTGTGTCTTATTCACCACTTCGCTCTCATATGATCCTGATACAGAATATTATTTCACTAGAGTAAGTAAAACGAGTTTGTTAAAAACGATTTATATTTTACTCATCACCTCGCATAAATGTGATCCTGGTACGAGATTTTCGTAATTCGAGCAAATTTAAGTTAAATTAAAAGAGGCGCCCTGTTTCTTATTCACCACTTCGCTCTCATATGATCCTGATACAGAATATTATTTCAGTGGAGTAAATAAAACGAATTTGTTAAAAACGATTTATTTTTTACACATCCCCTCGCACTCATGTGATCCTGGTACGAGATTTTCTTAATTCGAGCAAATTTAAGTTAAATTAAAAGAGGCGCCATGTGTCTTATTCACCACTTCGCTGTCATATTATCCTGATACACAATCTTATTTCAGTGGAGTAAATAAAACGAATTTGTTAAAACGATTTATTTTTTACACATCCCCTCGCACTCATGTGATCCTGGTACGAGATTTTCTTAATTCGAGCAAATTTAAGTTAAATTAAAAGAGGCGCCATGTGTCTTATTCACCACTTCGCTGTCATATTATCCTGATACACAATCTTATTTCAGTGGAGTAAATAAAACAAATTTGTTCAAAACGATTTACTTTTTGTACATCCCCTCGCACTCATGTGATCCTGGTACGAGATTTTCGTAATTCGAGTAAATTTAAGCTAAATTAAAAGAGGCGCCTTGTGTCTTATTCACCACTTCGCTCTCATATGATCCTGATACAGAATATTATTTCACTAGAGTAAGTAGAACGAGTTTGTTAAAAACGATTTATTTTTTACACATCCCCTCGCACTCATGTGATCCTGGTACGAGATTTTCTTAATTCGAGCAAATTTAAGTTAAATTAAAAGAGGCGCCATGTGTCTTATTCACCACTTCGCTGTCATATTATCCTGATACACAATCTTATTTCAGTGGAGTAAATAAAACGAATTTGTTAAAACGATTTATTTTTTACACATCCCCTCGCACTCATGTGATCCTGGTACGAGATTTTCTTAATTCGAGCAAATTTAAGTTAAATTAAAAGAGGCGCCATGTGTCTTATTCACCACTTCGCTGTCATATTATCCTGATACACAATCTTATTTCAGTGGAGTAAATAAAACAAATTTGTTCAAAACGATTTACTTTTTGTACATCCCCTCGCACTCATGTGATCCTGGTACGAGATTTTCGTAATTCGAGTAAATTTAAGCTAAACTAAAAGAGGCGCCTTGTGTCTTATTCACCACTTCGCTCTCATATGATCCTGATACAGAATATTATTTCAGTAGAGTAAGTAAAACGAGTTTGTTAAAAACGATTTATTTTTTATACATACCCTCGCACTCATGTGATCCTGGTACGAGATTTTCGTAATTCGAGTAAATTTAAGCTAAATTAAAAGAGGCGCCATGTGTCTTATTCACCACTTCGCTGTCATATTATCCTGATACACAATCTTATTTCAGTGGAGTAAATAAAACGAATTTGTTAAAAACGATTTATTTTTTACACATCCCCTCGCACTCATGTGATCCTGGTACGAGATTTTCTTAATTCGAGCAAATTTAAGTTAAATTAAAAGAGGCGCCATGTGTCTTATTCACCACTTCGCTGTCATATTATCCTGATACACAATCTTATTTCAGTGGAGTAAATAAAACGAATTTGTTCAAAACGATTTACTTTTTGTACATCCCCTCGCACTCATGTGATCCTGGTACGAGATTTTCGTAATTCGAGTAAATTTAAGCTAAATTAAAAGAGGCGCCTTGTGTCTTATTCACCACTTCGCTCTCATATGATCCTGATACAGAATATTATTTCACTAGAGTAAGTAGAACGAGTTTGTTAAAAACGATTTATTTTTTACACATCCCCTCGCACTCATGTGATCCTGGTACGAGATTTTCTTAATTCGAGCAAATTTAAGTTAAATTAAAAGAGGCGCCATGTGTCTTATTCACCACTTCGCTGTCATATTATCCTGATACACAATCTTATTTCAGTGGAGTAAATAAAACGAATTTGTTAAAAACGATTTATTTTTTACACATCCCCTCGCACTCATGTGATCCTGGTACGAGATTTTCTTAATTCGAGCAAATTTAAGTTAAATTAAAAGAGGCGCCATGTGTCTTATTCACCACTTCGCTGTCATATTATCCTGATACACAATCTTATTTCAGTGGAGTAAATAAAACAAATTTGTTCAAAACGATTTACTTTTTGTACATCCCCTCGCACTCATGTGATCCTGGTACGAGATTTTCGTAATTCGAGTAAATTTAAGCTAAACTAAAAGAGGCGCCTTGTGTCTTATTCACCACTTCGCTCTCATATGATCCTGATACAGAATATTATTTCAGTAGAGTAAGTAAAACGAGTTTGTTAAAAACGATTTATTTTTTACACATCCCCTCGCACTCATGTGATCCTGGTACGAGATTTTCTTAATTCGAGTAAATTTAAGCTAAATTAAAAGAGGCGCCATGTGTCTTATTCACCACTTCGCTGTCATATTATCCTGATACACAATCTTATTTCAGTAGAGTATTTAAAACTAGTTTGTTAAAACGATTTATTTTTTACACATCCCCTCGCACTCATGTGATCCTGGTACGAGATTTTCGTAATGCGAGTAAATTTAAGCTAAATTAAAAGAGGCGCTTTGTGTCTTATTCACCACTTCGCTCTCATATGATCCTGATACAGAACATTATTTCAGTAGAGTAAGTAAAACGAGTTTGTTAAAACGATTTATTTTTTACACATCCCCTCGCACTCATGTGATCCTGGTACGAGATTTTCGTAATTCGAGTAAATTTAAGCTAAATTAAAAGAGGCGCCTTGTGTCTTATTCACCACTTCGCTCTCATATGATCCTGATACAGAACATTATTTCAGTAGAGTAAGTAAAACGAGTTTGTTAAAAACGATTTATTTTTTACACATCCCCTCGCACTCATGTGATCCTGGTACGAGATTTTCTTAATTCGAGCAAATTTAAGTTAAATTAAAAGAGGCGCCATGTGTCTTATTCACCACTTCGCTGTCATATTATCCTGATACACAATCTTATTTCAGTGGAGTAAATAAAACGAATTTGTTAAAAACGATTTATTTTTTACACATCCCCTCGCACTCATGTGATCCTGGTACGAGATTTTCTTAATTCGAGCAAATTTAAGTTAAATTAAAAGAGGCGCCATGTGTCTTATTCACCACTTCGCTGTCATATTATCCTGATACACAATCTTATTTCAGTGGAGTAAATAAAACAAATTTGTTCAAAACGATTTACTTTTTGTACATCCCCTCGCACTCATGTGATCCTGGTACGAGATTTTCGTAATTCGAGTAAATTTAAGATAAATTAAAAGAGGCGCCTTGTGTCTTATTCACCACTTCGCTCTCATATGATCCTGATACAGAATATTATTTCACTAGAGTAAATAAAACGAATTTGTTAAAAACGATTTATTTTTTACACATCCCCTCGCACTCATGTGATCCTGGTACGAGATTTTCTTAATTCGAGCAAATTTAAGTTAAATTAAAAGAGGCGCCATGTGTCTTATTCACCACTTCGCTCTAATGTGATCCTGATACAGAATATTATTTCAGTAGAGTAAGTAAAGCGAGTTTGTTCAAAACGATTTACTTTTTGTACATCCCCTCGCACTCATGTGATCCTGGTACGAGATTTTCGTAATTCGAGTAAATTTAAGCTAAACTAAAAGAGGCGCCCTGTTTCTTATTCACCACTTCGCTCTCATATGATCCTGATACAGAATATTATTTCAGTGGAGTAAATAAAACGAATTTGTTAAAAACGATTTATTTTTTATACATACCCTCGCACTCATGTGATCCTGGTACGAGATTTTCGTAATTCGAGTAAATTTAAGCTAAATTAAAAGAGGCGCCATGTGTCTTATTCACCACTTCGCTGTCATATTATCCTGATACACAATCATTATTTCAGTGGAGTAAATAAAACGAGTTTGTTAAAAACGATTTATTTTTTACACATCCCCTCGCACTCATGTGATCCTGGTACGAGATTTTCTTAATTCGAGCAAATTTAAGTTAAATTAAAAGAGGCGCCATGTGTCTTATTCACCACTTCGCTGTCATATTATCCTGATACACAATCTTATTTCAGTGGAGTAAATAAAACGAATTTGTTAAAAACGATTTATTTTTTACACATCCCCTCGCACTCATGTGATCCTGGTACGAGATTTTCTTAATTCGAGCAAATTTAAGTTAAATTAAAAGAGGCGCCATGTGTCTTATTCACCACTTCGCTGTCATATTATCCTGATACACAATCTTATTTCAGTGGAGTAAATAAAACGAATTTGTTCAAAACGATTTACTTTTTGTACATCCCCTCGCACTCATGTGATCCTGGTACGAGATTTTCGTAATTCGAGTAAATTTAAGCTAAATTAAAAGAGGCGCCTTGTGTCTTATTCACCACTTCGCTCTCATATGATCCTGATACAGAATATTATTTCACTAGAGTAAGTAGAACGAGTTTGTTAAAAACGATTTATTTTTTACACATCCCCTCGCACTCATGTGATCCTGGTACGAGATTTTCTTAATTCGAGCAAATTTAAGTTAAATTAAAAGAGGCGCCATGTGTCTTATTCACCACTTCGCTGTCATATTATCCTGATACACAATCTTATTTCAGTGGAGTAAATAAAACAAATTTGTTCAAAACGATTTACTTTTTGTACATCCCCTCGCACTCATGTGATCCTGGTACGAGATTTTCTTAATTCGAGCAAATTTAAGTTAAATTAAAAGAGGCGCCATGTGTCTTATTCACCACTTCGCTGTCATATTATCCTGATACACAATCTTATTTCAGTGGAGTAAATAAAACGAATTTGTTAAAAACGATTTATTTTTTACACATCCCCTCGCACTCATGTGATCCTGGTACGAGATTTTCTTAATTCGAGCAAATTTAAGTTAAATTAAAAGAGGCGCCATGTGTCTTATTCACCACTTCGCTCTAATGTGATCCTGATACAGAATATTATTTCAGTAGAGTAAGTAAAGCGAGTTTGTTCAAAACGATTTACTTTTTGTACATCCCCTCGCACTCATGTGATCCTGGTACGAGATTTTCGTATTTCGAGTAAATTTAAGCTAAATTAAAAGAGGCGCCTTGTGTCTTATTCACCACTTCGCTCTCATATGATCCTGATACAGAATCTTATTTCAGTGGAGTAAATAAAACGAATTTGTTAAAAACGATTTATTTTTTATACATACCCTCGCACTCATGTGATCCTGGTACGCGATTTTCGTAATTCAAGTAAATTTAAGCTAAATTAAAAGAGGCGCCTTGTGTCTTATTCATCACTTCGCTCTCATATGATCCTGATACAGAATCTTATTTCAGTAAAGTAAAGTGAATTTGTTAAAAACGATTTATTTTTTATACATCCCCTCGCACTTATGTGATCCTGGTACGAGGTTTTCGTAATTCGAGTAAATTTAAGCTAAATTAAAAGAGGCGCCTTCTGTCTTATACACCACTGCGCTCTCATTATGATCCTGATACAGAATTTTATTTCACTAGAGTAAATAAAACAAATTTTGGTAAGTTGCTCAATGATTGATATTAGTAACCAAGGGTTTAAGAAAGAAACTTTAAGGCCCAGTTGTACAACCATTACAACCATGTTATTTTGAAGGGCTTAAACTTTGGTTTAACGTTAAACTCGAATTGTACAACTGGGCTTAAGATTTGTCTTAGGGTTACTAAGAAAACGCAGTGCGGAAGGGCTAGATGTTTAATGCCGACATGTTTCGACCTTAGGAAAGGCCATCCTCGGGGCGACTAGACTAAGTTAGGTGGCTGTGTCACATAGTTTTCACAATAAAAATTATTGTACGTCAGTAATAGACATGTTAAACATATTAAAATTGTTAAAAATATTGTAAATTAGGACGAAACTACACGTTAAAATTACAGAGGTTGACTTACAATTAGAAACTAGTCGAGCGTTGTGATGGCTTTAGAAATTATGAATAAAAGGTGAATACAAGTGAAACACAAGTGAATGCATTCACTTGTGTTTCACCTTAGTTTGTCGCTTAGGACAGATGATTCACCAAGTATTAAGATACTATGTAATATTTCTTGTAATTGCTATTGTACAATTTGACATTTTTGAGACCTGGAGCACCTAGACAAAATCCTAATACTCAGTCTAATGTCAAATTATTATATACCCCACCTAGTGGGAAATTCAGTAATAACTTTCAAAATTATGGTGTTCCATAATTTACGCAACAGCTTATAATTTTATATATTTTCTTAAATTCAATTTAATTAACTTAATAATTCAATTTTTTTTTAATTTTCTGCCGGCACCACGCACTAACAAAAAAAAAAAAGGAAAACGGAAACAGACATTTGAAATGTCATTTTTCATTAATATTAAATTCGTAGGGTTCATAGCAAGTAAAATTGTATTTTCTTTCTCTGTTATAGTTTCCTTGTGATTTCTCTTTCGTGATTTGCTGTTGTTTGTTCAATTTTGGGTAACCAGCGCCAAAAATGGAGAAAATTTGCGTTAAATAAAAATGTGAGAAAATATAGAATAATTGTGGAACTGATTATGCTGAGTAACTTGTATTTAATAGTTCGTAAATGTTAATTATTCATTATACCTAAAATTAGCCACAAAATTGAAATTCTATATCCTAAAAATTGAACTACTTTATTACTAATGTATGTCTATGTTCTACAATTTTGTGGCGCAACTTATTGCGAAGGTTAAAAGAAATAATCGTTGATTTTAATTTAATTTTTATTCAATATCAAAAGCTACACCATATTTGTAAATATGTATTAATGTGCTAGCTAATCTAAAACTTTGGTAAATCAATTTATATACTGTTCACTATCTAACCAAAAAGAATCCCTAATTTACTTAATACTGAATACATTTATTAATTTAATTAACAGAGGAGAACTACTATTTCAAGATTCATATAAAAATAGTGTCCAATTGCAACTGTCATGTTTCATCACGTCTTCCATCTTCAGTCTTCGTTAAAGTTAAGTACTGAAATATATTGGAGTATTTATATATAAAACTAAGAATAACTTCATTTGAATATTAAAACAAACATTTTTTACAGCAAGCTTTACATTAAATACCTATATAGAACTTAAAACATTTACAAGCTGTACAATAGCATTTAACAGTATCGGTATAAAAACCTTTGGTTAATAAGCTATAAATATATAAATATTGTTTTAAAATGCACAGTAATGGAATGACAAACAAAATAAAATTTGATTCTGTTAAATTCTTGACATGCGAAGTTAATTTTAAATATACCATTAATGTGCATTATGTATCTTCACAACACACCTACATACATGTGTCCCGTTCTTACTGTTTCTTTAAAAGCTACCAAGATACTCAAGAGGTATAGACACAGCTTTTAACAATTTGGCACGTATAAAGTAATCATTAACACATAGACGTTGTAGTATATTTTAATATAAAATAACATTTATTATAAAACACGATCATTTAAGTCATACAATCCTTTTGGTATCATACCAAGTCATCACATAGATATCCTATGTTATATATTATAATACCGATTTAAGTAAACGAACGAAATAAATAACTCAATGTCATTCAACTGTTTAAAAAAATATCTTCAGATCTTGTTCTTCTACACTGCCGAATGTCTTCCTATTTCTATGGGCTTAGTATGCACTTGTTTACCATCGAACTCCACTGATAAGTTACGTCGATCTCCGATGATCATTTGTGGTTGGTCCCTGTTTTCTGGACTAAGCGGTTCCTTTTCGTCCCTAAACAAGGAAAAAAAAATTACTGAAGATATCATTCAAGACCATTTCATATGCTGGCATGCTGCAGGCAAAGACGTTTGAAAGGCAATTTGCATGCAAACAAGTTTTACCATTACAGCATTTGATGTCCACCAATATTAAAATGCGTTTGAAATAAACGAACGATTTCTCAAATACACTATTTCAAAAGTTTGGAAGTTTGAGGATCTCTTCAACAAAAACATATTTTGAAGAATAGTAATAATCTTTCGCTTATAAGGGGAGATTCTGTCACTGAAAGTAAGCACCTGTTTCGCTTTATTGCCTTAGGACAGGGATGACGAACCCGTGACCCGTCAATCGATATATTTAAGCCGATTCCTTGTAAATATGTAATCGTCGCGTCCTGTGTATAAGTATAACACGTCGAAAAATGATGTACTTTTTAATGACTTAAAATACCTGACCCGCGGTCCATTACTTAAAAATTTTTAACATAAATCTGACCCATTGGTAAAAAAAGGTTCGCCATCGCTGCCTTAGGACACTTAGAACTAGTACAGTCTTGGATAAAATTTCAATACAGTAATTTTATTCATATTCAGAGCCTACTTGGTACTCAATAAATTGCGATATTTACATTGACTTTCAATATATCCTTTTAAAAGAATCCTTATAAGTAGATAACTGACAAGTTTGGATAGGCTAATACAAATCAATGCACAATTAAATTCTGCATCCGATAGAGTAAAAATGTACAGGGTGTTCCATTAGAAAAAATAAAGTTTTGGTGACTTGAAGTTAGCTTACACAAACGCCATCTGCCGAGGACACTGTAACTTTTTAGGACACTTTCTACACAGCTATGTAGGTATACGGATACTTTATAATTTTTTATTCAAAATTATCTGTAGATTTAAAAGTTGCAAGAAAAAGTATATGAGTCCATTTAAGTTGACAGCGACTTTCGGTACAACTGGATGTTCAAATATTTTCAAAATATTTTCATTAAAAAGTGCACTAGCGGCTGTGGGAGAGTACAAATTTTCACAGAAAAATAATAATGAAGTGCCTAAACTTCTAATGAACGGGTTCCGTGAATCACCTGTAGAGACAATCTTCTAACTTTTTCGTTCAGCAATAGGTTTGTTCTAGCAAAAGTACTTAACTGTTAGAAATTGTATTGAACATGCGCAGTAGTACTTTAGCGTTCTAGCAGTGAAAATTTTAAGTTTCTTGTTACCAGTTTGATGTTCTAGCAGCTGTGGATTGTAGTTTGCTGACAGTCCAAACAATTCACGTATTCTTTGCGAATTTCTAATGGTGGCATGTGCATATCGAATCATCACCGTGCACGGTCGCGCGGTAAAAATATTTATATTAATCAATCCGTGGACCTACTATGTATTTATGCTGAATCTGATGTAATGGATATATCTGATGCATCTAGTACACAGTATTTTATTTACTACCAATGAAAGTGATGAGTTATTTGAGGAGAGACAGCGACGAAAAATCAAATTATGTTGAAGTAAATATATTACTAAGACAGAGCACCAAAACAGCGGAAAATATTTATTACATACATACCTCTTTCCTAAGCAATTTATCAAACGAGGTTATTACTTGGCTTAATGAACAAGAACAACAATTTAGAGATACGGATTTAACTGACTTGGCGCGAAATGTCGTATTGAATCTACATACAATCAGGGAAACGTTCTGGCAAAGAAAAGTTCGAAACTAATTCGACAACAATTATGGATTGATTACTCATGCGCATAAGAAAAGTACACAAACTATCAGAAATTGTTTGCTAGAACAAACCTAATGTTTCCAAACTATTTGTAATTAATTTTATATCCAAGTGTCAAGTGTGTACTAGACTTTGGAAATAATTCACAAAATTAAGACCGTTTGGATGAATAATGGTCGAATAAACAGCTGATCAATTATAAAATCTAGAATGCTCTAGAGCAGGGGTGGGCAATCTTTTGTAAATAAGGGGCAAGGGTGAATTCCATGTTTCGTCCGCGGGCCACATCACTCACATCAGTAATCGTCACTTTTTTGGTACTATGTATTTATTTTATAATTTATTACTTAATAGCTACTAATAGACGCCCGTATAGGGGCGTTTTTACTAATATTTGCCAGAAATATTACAATTAATATGAAATAAATTAAACAACACTACCTACCAAATATTGGCAGAAAATAGATGCTTTGTTTCGCTGAAAAGTTTGAATCGTGATCCGTATAGTTTGAATCATGATTCGAAGAATTTCTTGGTTGTTCGCTCTGAGTCTGGATTATTGCAACAGAACATACCACATCTGAATGCATTTGAATCCAATCGAATCGTGAAAATAGGAAGATCGAAAGGGGAAAGGGGATTACCGATCCGAATTGAAATTCCACGAAAAGTGGGGATTGATCCATTTGCAAGAGAACATCCATCTTTGAATCTAAATTCCACGAAAAGTGGAGATTGATCCATTTACAAGAGAACATCCACCTTTGAATCTAAACGCGTAATGTTGCGTTTGCAGCTAATATGTATTTCCGCCGCTATCGAGATTCAAAATCGAGTCTTCTGGTTACAGGCCAGTTACTTTACCAATTAGCTATATAGCTACCCGAAGATCGAACATCATCGTCTAATATAGATTAATTTAGAATTGGATGGTAAATATTATGTTGCCTTTAAGCAGGACAAACATTATTAATATCATTTTTAAAAAATCAGATTTAGGTCTCGCGGGCCGGATAAAACTTTTTCGAGGATTGGAGTTGGCCCGCGGGCCGGGGGTTGCCCATTGTTAGTCTACAGCACTGGCTCCCAAACTTTTTTAAAGCGGGACCCTTTTTGGCAAGCATTTCGTTGGGGACCTCTCCGCTCTTGCCATACTCAACTTCATTAGTTCAATTTGTTTCTTTGTTGCTAGACCTATCAATCACCAAGTAATGAAATTACGGTACTAAATCAACACTCCGTACAGGTAACGCAATCCCATTCCTCTCGTGAGAGGATTGAGAAACAAATATAATTGTCGCGAGTGCAATAAGGAAGACAACAGTTTTAGGGAATTCTGTTTACCGCAATGTCACTGGTTTCAATTTAAAAGTGTATTAGGTTATGTCTAGTTAGTTATTTACCAATTAAAAAGTTGTAATTTTGAGAAGTGCAGAATGTTTCTTTTACGAAAAAGGCGGAATCATTAAATGTCACGCGATACAAGTTTGGGATGCGATATTTAAACTCAATTTTCTTAACCACTGACAGTAACTTTGACAAACGTCACTTCAAACAATATTTCCAACTGTTTTTTATCCCTAAATGAGAGGAATGTGCGACAAGGATAGATATAAAAAAATCACTAAATGCGTTACCTCTATACGAAGTATGTTGATTTAGTACCTTAAATGAAATTTGTTATTTGCGCCATCTCTTATCAGATAGCGCAATTTCTTTCTTTGTTTCTTTGTTCTTTGTTTTTCCGAAACTTTCCACCACATTCAAGAGAGTGCTAGATGACACTGGAGCTTTCCAGAAATGTCAATGTAGCTTTATACTGGATGTGAGATAAAAATCATATAAAATGGCTCCCTAAATACGTTAATAAAGTTTCTTTTTGTTTTATTACCAACTGTTATCAAATGATGGAAATTTTTTTTAATGGTCTTTTTTATACAGGTTGGTCCCGAAATAAGGTGCCAAAAAGAAATCAGTTATAGGAGATGAGTAAAATTCATATACAGAAAAATTTCCTAATAAAAGTCTTTTCGTTTTTGAGATAAAAGTAATCGAAAATTTGTTGAAAATTTGGTGTACGCTAATATTAATCTGGATTGAAAAGGTAATAAAAATGTAATACTGGTTGTATGGCAACAATATCTGCATTTTTTTAGCAACGGTACCTGTAGCATCTAAATTCATTAGCAGGGATCATATTTGGGGTCACTTCCTGCGGAGAAAATGCGAAAACTTGCTATTCAGAGTGTACACAGGAACAACAGATCGAAGAGTGGGAGGATCGATAGCCGATTGCGCTGCTGCCTTAGACAAGGTGGGGACGGCCGAGTACAGACAAGTTAGAAGTGCGTGGCCAGTAAGTGGTCTCAAATATGATCCTTGTTCATTAGCATACAGCAAATTTTCAACAAATTTTCAATTATTTTTATCTCAAAAACGAAAAGACTTTTATTAGAAAAATGTTTTGTATATGAATGAGTCTTACTCATCATCTCCTATAACTGATTTCTTTTTGGCGCGTCATTTCGGGACCAAATAAAGAAAAAGATTGAATATAAGTTAAGGTTTAAGGCATTACAGAAAAACAGAAATAAATGTTTCATTAAGTCGTTTTTTGTTTTATTTCGGAAATCCTTTCGTCCCCACTGCTCTAGAGAAACTCGTTTTTGTTTGATCAGCTGAATTTCCACTGTTAATCCTCCAATGATCACTTCATGTCTTTATTTTCTTTAATAGGGACTTTAAGTAAATAACAATATTTTTCTATTTGACACTATTTTTCTTCGAGTATGAAAACATTAACGATGGGAATAAATACATTCAGTATTATTTGCATTATTAGCTCTTGAAGCTTTTTTCATCAACTGAGATATCTTGACTCTTAAAAAAATATTTACAAACAGGGTGACTGAAATAATACATGAAAAAATAAAACGAGTAAGAGAACCGACGTTGCAGATTACGAGAAAAATGTTTATAAAATTCTAATTGATAAATTAAAATGAATTAAAAATTTACCCTAAAATCATGTCACGACACTACCTGAGAAGTACACCGCGAAACTACAATAAAGATTATATTATTACTCGTCCAGCGCAGTGTGACCTTAACTCATTGCCAGTTTTTATTACCTGACGTAAGTATCAGCTCCTTCGAAAGAAAAAATCGATATTTTTTTATGCAACTTAGCATTCGCTAGGAGATCAACATTAAAAGTTATTAGAATTTACAAATGTTCAAATCAAAATGTACTAACCACCTCGTTCGCCAATACATTTTTTTCATTAAATTAATTTTAAATGTGTGATCATCTGTGCAAAGCAAATCGTTTCAATGTTTAATTCATAAATTTATTTAAATTTTTGACTTTATATAACAAACTGTAAGACGTCCCTAATATAATAATTTTAAACAAAATGTGGGACACTTACACTTCAATTCCTCGTCTGTCAGAGACCACGTCTTCCAATTAATTTGTAATTCAACAATTTTGTCTCGTAATTTATAACTCAACAATTTTGTCTCAAAAAAGGAAATAAACATTTCCGAAAGCTTCACTTCACTTAAAATTAAAAAGAGTTTCTTTGCCACCCTAATTGACTGCATCCCCAAGAATTAAACTTTATTAATTCTACCAGTCAAGATATCAACAATATTACAGAATGTACAATTGATAGATGCACGTCAAGATGCGTTTAAATTAACTGAAGCAATGGGATCGCCTTAAGTGCGTTGAATTATTTTGCATTACTTATTTTATTAGTGACTTAAATTTTATCAGTGTTTCGCAATAAGTAATTAAACGACTTTTTAAATAAACTAATTGAATTATTTGAAAACAAGAATTAAGATAAACTACCTACTACCTTAATTTATTATACTAGAGACGATGGTGTTTAAATTGCTGAGGATATTTAGGAATCACCACAGGACGCCATGATCATATTTACAATAAATCGCTTAAACATATCGGTTTCTTCCAGAAACGTAAAATGCTTCAAAGTACCTACTTTTGGGTACTATAAAATTATCATATTTCTCAGAGAAACTGCATGTTGGGTAATAACTTTTATTTTTAGGAACATAACTACTTAAGCAAACGATCACGACTAACATGCATGTAAATACAGCAAGCAATGAATATAGTTATAAGAAACACAGGAAATGTCTTACGTAGGTGTATGAGCCAATTTGATAGGTTGTGGCAGGTTCAGGCTGTTCGGGTGGGCCGGGGCAGCTTTGTAACTGCAATAAGGCAGTGGAAATCGCCAACTGTATAGACTAAAATATCCAACTACTGTATCGTGTGTGGTTAAAATTGATTTCAGAAATCCAAGCTGAATTTTAGAACGCACATAGCAAGTTTGGTTAAAGGTATAACATTAACGAATGGAATGAAGAACGATAGGTGTGATGTTGTACAGTGCATAAGAAATTAAAGTAGATGTTGTTTTCTTTCTTAAAAATACGAAAATCCATTTCATTAGCTTTCGTATTTTTAAATCACCCAATACAAATTATTAAATACAAATAGTTTTTTACCTTCCTAATTTTGGATCTTCTTCATCGATTCTCTTTGACCTTATGCAATCGCAAATGTATGCCAAAATTCCCGTTCGGTTTATGTAGCAGCACGTGATGTCTACGACGATTAGTATCAGGACGATGGCAGCCACGACGATGCCCACGATTAAAGCACTGCTGATGGTGGGCCCATCGTAATTAGACGTCATCGAGTCCAGACCTGTCACAAACAGCATTGTATTTTTTGTTGAAGCGACACGATCGTTCAATTAGTAAACGTGTCGTGTTAAAAGCTGTACAATGTTATATTCGATAGAGAGTGTATCGCCTAACTAGTCAAAACAAAAATGAAATGCCTGGTTACATTATTAATGAACGTGTGTGGAGGTAGTACTTAATAATCGCTATTTTTATTGAAATTGTATGCATAGAACACAAAGGCTATATTTTGTAAAGAGTGAGTCATGTAGGTATGATTCATCTAAACGAGTGGCTAGTTGCTCGTTGCTCTTTTATGAAAAACAATATTTGAAATTGGTATGGCATGCGTTTTAAAAAATTAAAATGCAGAGATGGAAATTGACAGAAAATAGTTGAGAACACAATTGATATCTATAAAATCTATTCGAAGAGTTAATTGGTACCTAATTGTGATGAATTTTTATATGATTTTTATCGTATTAGAATTTAATATAATAAATGGTAATATATTGGACAATCCTGACTATATTGACAAATCCATGAAAAATAACATTATTTTCGTTTAGCAGATCAAGCATAAACTTATCTGCTCCGTTCAGTTTCATTTTATATACAGGGTGATTCAGATTTAATTTTAATAACTTTAGGAGTGAATAGATCTTCAGAAAATAATGGGACTTTCTTTCCTTAATAAACACTTCCTAAAAGCACTTTGTTTTCGCGAAAAATGGCGTCAAATATATTTTTTTTTAAACGTTTTTTAAGAATAACAAATTATCCAATTTTTTTACTATAGATTTGTTTTCTTCAGTTTAGAATGTGCATCCTTAATTAATAAGAAGTGATCAAATGAAAAATGAATTAGTTGGCGATGCAACTAAACACGCATGTGTGCATTTAGTTCATCGAACGTTCCTTCAGTCACTTTGATGTTTCTACAAAGCAAGAAAACCGTTTTATTAAAAAAAAAATTAAAGCAGATGCGTAAAGTGACCACTGCCTGCTGCATCAAGACACGTTTGAACTCTATGAATAACTGCGTGAGTAACGAACATTTCCGGCGTGTTATTTGTGTTACAATTTATTGACAATTAATATTAATATGATGTTATCCAAGACATGCATTTAAATTCCAATGCCTACCCTAATCCATTTTTATATTGATCGCTTATTACTAAAACTGAAGAAATTGCTGAAATACAATTAGTTAATTTATTTTCTACTTCTGATTCTAGATTCAAAAATCACTCGTTTTTTCTTCATAAGTTCTCTTTCTTTCGACAAATAAATAGTCCTTGTTCTATGCATACATGTGTAAAAAGCCAGTAAATAAGCAGTGCAAGGATTGTTTATTGCTTCTCTGTGAATATCCGACTAACGACAAATATTTTAGTCAACGTGAAATATTTAATACTTTACGTAAATGTAACTCACAATCAGTCAGATTAAAAACGAAAAAAGCAATAAATCAAATACTAGAATTAGTTTAATTCACTTTTAAGCTAATGGCCCGGCTCCGACGGTTATCTATGTTTATTGTACAGAAACTGGATGAATTCTCATTGCATTTTCTAGTATATAGCATTTTTAAATAATCTGTTCGTCGCAGTGGGTTCTAACAGAGTATACTCTCAAGTTTGTGAAGAACTTAAGTTTCGTTCTGTATGTTCATTTAAAAATGGACACATATGTTTAAGTTTGTGTGTTTTGTGAAACCTGTTTCTATTCTATGACAGAACATGCTGGTCTTCGTAAAATAAAACAGCATATTTATAATAAAATGAGAAAAATAAATTTAAGCTAAACGACGTTGTTTAACTTAAAATCAGATGTGAAATCAAGAGGGGGTAAATCCGTTTTTATTGTAAGTGGAAGCGCCCAAAAACTGTGTTTTAAGGTTTGTGGGCGCTCGTGATTAGTATCATCTTCAAAGAACCCATACATGCAAGGCGAACCAAAATACGAAAGCTGGGGTTAGTCTAACTACAACTACGAATTTTTACTGCCCAAAGGCAATATTTGAGCCCTTGCGGCAGAAAAAAAACGAAATCTACGTACATTTTCACGTCGTACTGTCCTTGATGGGTGTTTACACAATAAAAAGCAAGGATCACTTCAAATTATAAGCCACGTGACGTCACTTCACAAAAGCACAACCTTAGTCAAATAAAAAAAAATAATAATTTCACATAAAATATTGTCTTAGTACCTTCTAAAATAATCGATTTTAATTTATTAGTCATTCGTTTATATATTTCATTCAATAATTGGAAACTGTTGCAGAAATCGTCTGGGGAAGCTAATCAATAGTTGACCAAGTCGGAAAGTCAATGCGTGTTAATGAGGTTTACAAATCTCCTTCATCGATACTTACCACTGAAAAATTTCATGCTATTGATGGATGAAAAAATATTCTAAGTATTCTACAGGTATTAGGTCACTTTCGCTACTATTTAAGGGTCGTCTGTCAAAAGATGATAAAAAATTGTTCCAACAGTTCAACGAGAAAACATATTTAAGTATAATGAAGCGTTCTTAAATTCTTAATACATATTAAAGGCTAGATTTAGGTAAGATGCCTTTGTTTAGTTATTAACATTAAGGTTTTAAAGATTTTTTAAAGATATCTCTTAGTTTCATTAGAAATAGGGTCAAATGACTCGAAAGAGTCGAAACGAAGAGATATCCTTAAAAAAATCTTTAAAACCTTAGGAACTAGACAGTCATTTCACCTAAAATCCGGCTTTTAATGATTAATTATTATTATTATCACAAGGCAGATGTTTCCTGAACGTTTTACAAAGACAATAGTGTTCTGCACAATAAAATAAAATTTGATTCGTTTCTTTAATGTCCTGGTTATAAACAGGGTTTACAGAATACATATATCATTTAAATTCTAGGTGCATTTTCTTGGGGCTATTTTAAATAGGAACTGTTCTTTAAAATTTAGAATAATATCTTAATATGCCACTAATTCGTGAAATAGTCACAGTGTCTTTCAAAAAGTGTGTAACAAGTGGAGTTTTCTTGTGCTAGTCTTTCTACTTCGTTCCTGTATTTTGTATGCGTTTACTTATGAAACTATCTCTAGTTTCTTTTGGTCTTCCTGTCTCTTTTCTTTCTTATTTTCGCTCCCTTATCAAGTGGCTCTCTTTTCACCCATCCATAACATAGGCCCCCACCCCAATTGATTTCCTTTCAATGTAGCTCAGCGTCGAATCAATTTGTAGTTCTCGTTGTATATCTTTGTTCCTCATTTGCTCCTTTCTTTTGATTTCCTTAACTGCTTCATCTGGATTTTACTTTTCATTTCTCATAAGTAAGCCATAAGTTAATACTGGTCTGTAATGGTTTTGAATATTGTCATTGTTACCTCTTTTTCTTTATAAAATTTTCCAATCCTCACCATATAGTAGGTCTTCAACGTTTTTTCTGTTCCTTTATTTATGTCCATTTATGTGCTTTCCATTTCTCTCATTGTCCCTAAGTACTTAAAATGTGTCACTTGTTCAATATTTTCTCCTGCTATTTGCTGCACTGGCTCTTCTTGTTTAGTGTCATCATTTCTGTATGTTTATTTTCATTTCATGTTGCATAAATGTATATCATTCTAGATATGCAACTTATTCTGTGATCCTTTTTTGCTACCAGCTATAATTACTGTATCATTTGCAAATGCACATTTTGCCCTGCATTAATCTTTTCAGTCTTGGAATATTTTGTCAATAAATAAATTGAATAAGTATGTACTCAACATTCCTCCCTATCTTGAATACTCCTTTGTTTGGAACTCGTTTGTTGTTCTACTTCCAGTAGCTACAAAATGGATTATTTTCATTATACCCTTTATTGCTCTTCTAGTTCACTAATCTATTCCTCTTTTGGTCATGTTTGGCCAATCCTATTTGCTGATGTACAGTGTATAAAGAGTTATTCATAATAAAGGCTGAATTATTTATTTTTGAGATAGCTGTCTGTATTTGACTATACAATTTTAAATATCAAATTAAACTGAATTTCACAGTCAACTTTTTAATGTATTTATAACTTTTAATTCTAAATGACATTTTCTTTCCTGTGTCTTTTAAAATAAGGGCAGTTTGCTCTTAAGCCATCTTCATTTTTTTTACGCTGTATTCGACAAAAGATAAATTTGATTTCATTCCATTTGTTGCACATTTTTTGAAAGACTTTGTATATAATTTTGAATGATTTTCTAACAAAATTATTTTTATATGAAATAAAGTATTATTAATTTTCAGTTACGGTAATGCCTATTCCTTGGATGTTTATTATTTTTAGCTAAATTTGAATATATGTACAGTTGGAATCATAATTGATGACATAACCTTTACATAGAAACTCATTGTGGACATTTTATTTGTGGTTTTCAAGCAAGAATAATTTACGACATCCCGGATTCACTTTTAGGTAGTAAGATTTGGATGCATTCGACGTTCATTTTGAAGGAGGTTGGTACGATGTTCTGTAAGCGTCATGATTTATGATTGTGACTGTACATATATTAACAGAATTGAGAAAATGTATTAAGTGAAATTAACGAATGATTACGCGGCAATTGCTAAAATATTGCCCAAGTTGAAAGGTTACATGTAGTGACCTGATACCGATCAATGATTATGTTACTTTGTTTAAGTATTACTAAATTTCTACGAGAAGAAAAGTAGGTTTTGGTTAATGCGACAGTTAGTTACAAACAAATACATACTATTTATTTTTTCTATCAGATTATTTATTTTCTTAACTTTATTCTCAATATATAAAACAACATAGTGATTTCATATATCATTTTATAAACTTATTACAATTATGAATTTACAGTAACACCATCTGTTTTAATAAATTTCTGAATTTATGTGATATGAATAAACGTCACTAATATTATTGTCCTTTTTACAAAACAATAGTAAAAATAAATTCATCCTCTCTTCATGTACTTACAGAATATATAATACAAAAGTAGACTCAATTTGATACACATGCTTATAAATTAACTATTACACATAAAGAAAAAAAAATATAATAAAAGTACACAGTGATGAAAAATGTTTCGAACTAAAAATGAACGAACGACTTCATGCTAAAATTGTTTCTGTTAATTTGGCAGCAAACATCGGCGATTTATACATGAAATGCAAGCACACATCTTTCACGCATGAATGCACTCATCGGAAGGCATACGCACACGCTTAATGTATTAGCAACAAAAAAATGAAAAACTACTGTAATTAGTACCAATCAACTAAAACTCAATAAAAACGGATTTTAGTAGAAAAATAAGCTGCTGCAAAAATAAAGCGTACTTCCAAAAAAAAATATCTTCAACATGCTAATACTATACTTTGTTACATTATGACGGAAATTGATGCGTATCACAAGGAGTTTCTGATTAATTTAATAAATTCTTCACGGTACCATCAACTGACAACTTTAATGAATCGATGTTATGGGATTTGTTGTCATAATAACCTACCGAAAACTACAGCGGTTATTTAGAATTCACATACAATATCAATAAAATATCTACATGAGATCCGTGGTCCCTGAAGATTTTAGAATAGGCAACCCATCAATCAAATCAGAAATAACTTCGGAAGTAGATTGTGTTGCCTATTATCTAATTTTAAGGGGTCGCGATTTAAAATGGGCACCCTGTATACATTCTTTAATGCCCTTTATAATTCATAATATCTTCTGAGGCTGTTACGGTTCATAAGTCTATCATGTCTAACTGTTAACTGAAATAAATAAACTTTGTAATTGAAAATGATGTTTATAAACTATTATGAAATTTTAGTTAGAATGACCTAGATTCTAGATGTTGATTGCTTGAATTTTATATTTAATGTAAACCTGAAATATTTCTTATATATGTTTGCATGTTGTACATAGGTAATATACCTAATAAAATTAATTTTTTTAGTGTTTTTAAAAAACAAATTCTATCTACAGTTGAACACATCAATTTCTCGTCACAATTGACGATAACTTCTCGTTTAAATGGCAACGTAAAGTGGAATGTAAAAAACGAAAAAGTTTCATGCGTTAATTACTATAAACACTCTTGTAGTAGATGATTAAAATCAATGATAGAAAAATAAACTGGGGATGGTAAAAAAAAAAACGAAAACTAAATGATATATATGATAAGCAGGAAACGTGAAACTTTGGCACTAAATTACGATTTACAAACTGGAGAAATCAAAATTAAAAAAAAAAGTGAGCTAAGTAAATATTTTAACTACTTGATAATTTTTTGTCGCAATCATCTGATGTGGTTTGGAACACATTATTTTAGTAATTAACAAATGACCCCTGTATTTTAAACAGTTTTCTTTCTTTAATCATCCGTACTTAACACCAATTTGATTGTATAACACACAACACTGCTACTAACGTCATTGCAGCTTGGAGTAGTAAAGAGATGGAAGTACTCGACGATGCCCCGAAAAATTGTCCTTCTAAAGTTTAGGGTACCATTAAAATACTTACATACAATACAGTCACACACTGTATTTAATATTAATCGTAAAAGAATTCGTTGGTTTTAAATAATATTTTATTCTTAAAATGGAACACAAGCAGTAGAATTTATTTTGAATCGGCTATATACAATATGACAACGTATTCTTTTACAACTTATATTTTATTTTCTAATACAATCAGTAATAATATCTCTTGTTTCTTGCATGGGAAGCTGCCATATTATATTAATACTAATTGTTTTAGAAATATTTTGTCATTTAAGCGGCTCTTACGTATAATCATACAAAAATAAAAATGTAATATAAAAACAAAACAAAAAATACCATTCATACACCATCCATCGTTGTACAAGTAAACTTCTAGAAATGTACAAAAACATAAATAAAAATAAAACTAAACAAACTAATCCTTAAGGTGCTGGCACCATCGCTAATTGACGTGTAACTAAAATACTGTCGCTTACCTCGTGTCGTTTTTACCCTAATTTGAGCAGGAGAACTAAGGCCGATTGCGTTGTTCGCCCTCAACTCGATTTTGTACGTTGTGTCTGGAAGTAAATTGTTCAACTCGTAGCTCTGATATTGACTGGACTGGTTGATTTCGGCACTGCATTCCGTTTCCGAATCCCTCCATTCGCCGTTGATCTTTTGCGTCTGAAATAACCAATACATAATTACTTAGTTAATAAACAACAGCAAGTCTCTTCAAATATATGCACTCTCCTATACGAATACATTCGCAAAAATGAAGGTGCAGTAATTTAATTTAGAAGCAGAACAAAAAACTTACAACGCAATATCTGATGTTATAGTTAATAATTGGATCCCCATTGTCGTGTGGTACATTCCACCGCAGCTCGAAATGGTCTGCATATGGACTGTTGAGAACAACGTCTTGATTACCGTCGAGCGGAGAATATGGAGTTATAATTTTTGGTTCTGCCGGAACTGATCTCATTGGCATCGTGTATTGGACAGTAGGTCCATTATATCCACCAGTTCCCACATCGTTTACTGCCGCGAACCTAAAATTGTACGTCTCTTGGGGAACAAGATTTTCAATAATATATGGGGCATCTGCAAAAGAATAAAAAATTAATTTTCTTAATAAATTCGTAATTATGTAAGAAACCGGTATTCTGTACAGAAATTTGTTTATTTTAAATAGAATGCAATAGCAAACGAAACGCGCCGCGATGATCGTAAAAACTCCTGCATCCGTTTTGGAACACGTGTGCGCTGAGTTACAATATAATTCAATCTGAAGATTTTGATCGTAATTAATCGGAGCTTTTCAGTCTAATAATTAAATAAAAGACAGCTGATGTTCTACATCAATTGTTATAACAGAGTCAGAACTAGGGCTGCGGAAAGTTATCGATATATCGATCTTATCGATAATATCGATAATCATCGAATGACGATATTTCCATTTTCAGTTATCGATATATCGATATTATCGATAATATCAATATACAGGGTGCTGCATTGGTGAGCGCAACATAGGAAATCCCATGCTAATTTAGAGGTGATCAAATATTGGCTTCCCTAATTATCTTACAGCAAAATTCCATGTAGGGTTTTGTAATGTACTCTTCAAGATGAATTTATCTGTGCAGTTTCAGAATTTTTCATTTGCTCAGTTTCAAAAGAATCAGCAACCAAATTTAATTTATATCGAACTATCAGCAAGGCCTTGATCAGTGAACGTTAAAATAAAGCAAAGCAATTGATCAAGGCCGTGCTGATAGCTCGATATAAATTGAATTTGGTTACTAATGGTGGATTTCACAAACGTTACTTAAATTTAATCATCCGTTAAAAGTAAACGTTGCCATGGTTACATGTGTTGAAGGTATAGGAATGATTATTCTTAATCGATGATTAAAGTTAAGTGACGTTTGTGAAATCCAGCGTGAATCTTTTAAAAATATTTTGAAACTGAGCAAAAGAAAAATTTTCAAACAGCATAGACAGTTTCATCTTGAAGAGTACTTGTACTGTCACATGTCTTTTTAACTTTTGTAGTTGTTCCTGATGAAGCAATAAAACCGAAATATCGAACTTAATATTAGGTTGTTCGCAAAAAATGTCGTATTATGTTTAGAACTTTTTGATTCCAGAAAAGTTGGATGATACCATCGTGGAATACAACTGCTAGCAGAAAGATGGCAAAAGGTCATTGATGCAAATGGTGATTATACAGGGTGTCCCAACAGTGTGTTCTTGGGCCATATCTCCATAAGTACTGAAGATAGAAAAAAATTTTCAATACAATTTCTTTTTTAATTTAAGAGATCTACAACAAGAAATTATTTTCATCTATACAGAGTGAATCAAAACAGTGATGCCGGACACAACTTTTTTATTTCAAATAGCATGCCCTATATATGAAACCAAATTTGGATTGCCCATAAAATTGTAAACATTTTCTGTATACCATTGCCTATACCTAAACCTAACTGTTCTTGAGATATTTAACATTTTGTCTAAAAACTGCCATTTGCAGCCACTATTTTATTTATTGATATTTCATTTAATTTTAACTCTAAGAAAAAGATTTTTGATACAGATGTAGTTGATACATAAGCTTATCATAAGCCGTTGTTAAAAGTACTTTTATCGCTACAGGATGGTCATGGTAATAAACGAAATCTTAGAAATTTCAAAATGGCAAAACACAATTTTCTTAAATAGCATGCCCTATATTTTTCTATCCTAAATTCTTCGTTTAATAAAGTACTTTCATTTTTCTTAAGTATGTCTTATACCTATCTGCGATATTTTTTGAGATTTTCAGATCTATTTGAATTATATCTTTTAAAACGAACACTTGTCTGAGGTGGCTGTGGAAAACCGGCAAACAATGAACCGGTTGACATTAATAATTATTTTTCAAAGTGTTAGACTGTTGGGTACTTGTTAAGACATGAATTATTAGATTTATTGAGTTATTTCTTTACTAAATGGTTGCATAGCGAAAGTTGGTTGGATCCGCTGGCAACGGGCTTGACGCTTGGTCGGACAATTATAGGTGTGTGTTCGAATCCCCTCCTGGTACATATGGGTCCTATGTGACAAATGGAACACTTATGTGTCGGATTGTGTTCAGGATTTATTTCGGCCCCTTCGAACTAGGTTTTCTGCGTTTTGCCGGTTTGTAAGACGAATAATAATAATAATAATAATAATAATGACTTTATTTCCACTACCATCATTACATATACACTGCGTTCGTAAAGTATGGAATAAATTCATTTTCTACGAAATAAACGATTTTTATGTAAAATCCTGAAATAGGTCGATTTTTAATTAAAAAAATGACACTATTTTAGCGGAATTTTGCATCTCCCCCTCCAACCCCCTCCGAGTGACAGTTGTCTCTTTAAAATTTTTAAATGGAATGGGGGGACATGTGATACCTCATTTGAAAGGGCTTTTCATTCTCTATTCAGTAGTATAAGAATTTTTTTTTAATTCCTATTTTTTCTAAAAAGAATAATACATTTTAAAATCAACACACAAAGTTTTAAAACGGATTATTTGAATGACGTTTTCCCCAATAGATGGATTGGTCGATGGGGGGCAATTGAATAGCAGGCTAGATCTCCTGATCTAACATCTCTCGGTTTCTTTTTATGGAGATTTCTAAAAAGTAAAGTCTTCAGAACTAAACCAAACAGTCTTGAAGAACTAAAAGACAGAATAAGAAATGAAATACGAGGAATCAGTCCGGAAATAATCGACAATGTTTTGCATGAGTTTGAATTTCGTCTTGGTTATTGTCAAGAGGTAGGAGGAGGACATTTTGAACAGTTTATTTGATATTGGCGTTATTACTTTTACTTCTACGTTGATTACATACATTAGTATCTACAGTTTCTATTCGTTTTCATAAAGAATTTAAAAAAAATTGGAATTAATCAAATTACCCTGGAAATAAAATGTTTTAGATGAACGTCAGCAACGTTTGTACTATTGTCATTAATCAAACGGTTCCCAGTTCGAACATTTCATTTAAATTATTTCATTTTAAAATTTTGTGGGTTGATTTTAAAATGTATTATTCTTTTTAGAAAAAATAAGAATTAAAAAAAAATTCTTATACTACTGAATAGAGAATGAAAAGCTCTTCCCAACGAGGTATCACATGAACCCCCATTCCATTTAAAAATTTTAAAGGGGCAACTATCACTCGGAGGGGGTTGGAGGGGGAGATACAAAATTTCACTAAAATAGTGTCATTTATTAATTAAAAATCGACCTGGTTAAGGATTTTACATAAAAATCGTTTATTTCGTAGAAAATGAATTTATTCCATACTTTACGAACGCAGTGTATAAGTAAGTTCTTACACATACACTGGCAATGGAAAAAGGCGAAGTTCAGAGTACCTGCCGTAGCAGGTCCCTGCTCTTACACTTAACCTTTTAAAAGTATATAATATTAATATTTAATATTTTGGCACGCAAGATAATCCAATACTTAACCAATCTTAATTTTAGAAGTGCATGACCCAGTATAGGCCCACCTAAACTTGCTGCTCACGAAATAAGAATAATTTGTAGATAATTTTAAAATAATGTCTAGAACTGGATTTCCAACTATTACAAAAATTATTGTAAGTTTTAACAATGTCATTCGTAAAGGATCGCTCAAAGAATGCAGTTTTATGAGGTGGTGGAGTTAACAAACCTTTAAATCGAATATTTAGATTATGGATATCCGTTCTATAACTAATTTTATTATATAGATACTGTGGTGTTTTACACGAAATAATCTGATGGTAGAGTGTTGCTGAATGCAGTTTGCGGCGATTACTCATATTCAACCAACCAACTTCGGGCAACTTGCAGGAAATATGTTGATTTTTCTTGATACCAAAAATTAATCTAAGGCATGCATTCTGCACCTTCTGAAATCGATATTTATCTAAAGAATCAATACATAGACCATAAACTACGTCGCAATGATTAAAGTGGGAGAGTACTAACGCTTCACATAACTGTAATTTCATTTTTTTACTTAAAGAATATCTGTTATTAAAAATTAGTTTTAAATTGCAGAATGCTCGTTGAATACACTTCGAAATGTAACTTTTAAATCGGAGTTTATGATCCATGATGATACCCAGATTTTTTGCTTCAGAGACAATTGGTAGAGTAGTGCTGCCCACCGTAATACGTATCTCATTCATCATGTCATGAATTTTCCTAGGACCGAATAATAAAACTGATGATTTGTCAGCATTAATATTTAAAGAGTGGTCCGCTGCATAATTAATTAAGTTGTTGATATCATCATTAATTTTTCTGCAAAGCTACATCAACCTGATTTGGCATAAACGATAAATAAATCTGTGTATCATCAGCGTAGAAATGGATGTTACTGAACTTCAACCGTGATGCAAAATTACTCGTATATATGGAATAAAGTAACGGACCCAAAATTGAACCTTGAGGAATTCCGGCAAGAACTGGCCGAACTGCCGACAACTGGCTATTGACACTTACACGCTGAGATCTATTCTTTAGAAAGTTTTTTAATAATATTCTGCTATTATCACTCACACCGATGTAATGCAAAATCGATAATAGTATGTCATGATCTATCGTATCAAAAGCTTTTGAAAAATCCAATAGTACTAGTACAGTCAACTGCCCGTTGTCAACAGCACGACAAATATCGTCCGTGATATTTAAAATTGCTGTGGCGCAACTATGAATGCCGATGGAAAACACCTAGTAGGTCGGTCGCAGCCGCAGCGGGCAATATTACAATAACCAGCTTAACGCATTCCTGATAAGCTCATAGAGAGCTTGGGGCATGTATGACGTAAGTACAAAAAAAATGTATAACTGTTTAAAGGAGTCACGTACTAGAACTAACTAATGCCTGTACATTATTGTCGCTTGAAAATTAATTATTAAAGTCAACAGGTTCATTTGTTTGCCGTTTTCCACGGCCACCTTAGACAATAACTCGTTTTAAAAGAAATAATTCAAATAAATCTAAAGATCTCAGAAAATATCTCAGATAGGTATAAGACATACTTAACAAAAATGAAAGTACTTTATTAAACGAAGAATATAGGATAGAAAAATATAGGGCATGCTATTTAAGAAAATTGAGTTCTGTCATTTTGAAATTTCTGAGATTTCGTTTATTACCATGACCACCCTGTAGCGATAAAAGTATATTTAATAATGGCTTATGATAAGCTTACGTATCAACTACATCTGTACCAAAAATCTTTTTCTTAGGGTTAAAAATAAATAAAATATCAATAAATAAAATAGTGGCTGCAAATGGCGGTTTTTAGACAAAATGTTAAATATCTCAAGAACGGTTAGGTTTAGGTATAGGCAATGGTATACAGAAAATGTGTAGAATTTTATGGGCAATTCAAATTTGATTTCATACATAGGGCATGCCATTTGAAATAAAAAAGTTTTGTCTGGCACCACTGTTTTGATTCACTCTGTATAGATAAAAATAATTTTGTGTTGTAGATCTCTTAAATTAAAAAAGAAATTGTATTGAATATTTTTTTGTATCTTCAATAGTTATGGAGATATGGCCCGAGAACACACTGTTGGGACACCCTGTATATTTTAACGAAAACTTATATACTTATGTATAAAAACATTCTGAATTAAAAAGAAAACGACATTTTTTCCGAACAACCTAATATAAAAGAGTTTATTTAGTCCCTTCTCAGTCGGTCATACTCGTCAACTACTTTACTTCGATTCTTAGTTTTAACAAGTACGACGTTACTTCCCAAACTGTTATACGAGCCCTAACAACTTTATGTTCGGACAAGTTTTAATTTAATCCTTTTTTGCCAAATAAACCATAGCATAAGTAATTTGATTATTGCAAATGGTCATATCTGCATCTTTTACCTTAAAAAAATAGATTATAGCTATTATTAATTGAAAAGCATGAATACTTAACAAACTATATAATTTTTCTTATAAATTACCAAAATTTAGGAAACATATTTGACAACTTAAAGTTCGGACAAATATAAAATAATTGTTGTGGGTACTAATTATTACGCGTTTTTTATTTTTACCAAGCAAGCCGTGATTTCTGTACTTTATTTTAACAAACGAAGTTAGTACTGTCATCAAATATGCCTCGTGGAGTTTCAACAAATTTAAAAATGCGAGAAATTGTTGTTAGGCACTACCATGAAGGTAAAACAATTAGAGAAATTAGCTTGGATTTGCAAATTTCAAAATCTACCGTTGGAGATATAATAAAACTTTATGGAGAGACAGCTAGTTTTAATGTAAGAGGTAAAAGTTTAGGAAAACCGAGAAAAATATCACCCATTAGTTAAAATTTGTAAAAACAACAGACGAGCTACTTTGCGTGACATTACAGCACAATGGAACGAAGTTTGCAAAATAAACGTTTCAAGAGAATGTTGCCGAAAGTGGATTCATAAATCTGGACTACATTTTTATAAAGTATATGACTTTCCTGTCTCATGCAATTAGATTCCTATTTTTATATTTTAGGCTAAGGAGAAACCTCTGTTGACTGAGCGGCAAAAAAGAAACAGATTGATTTGGGCTAAATCAAAATTATCGTGGACAGCTCAAGATTGGTCTAAAGTTGTCTTCAGTGACGAATCCAAGTTCGATGTCTGCGTAGGCGACTACAGAAAACGAGTGATTCGTAATAAAAACGAAGCTTTTCATAAAGATTGTCTTAAACGGACAGCAAAATTTCCTCATAGTGTAATGATTTGGGGCTGTATGTCAGGAAATGGAGTTGGTAATTTGAAATTTGTAACGGTACGTCATTTTCGGGTCGGTTGGTCTGTAGTTGCTGCCGATCGTTGCTCTGCTTGACGTCGGTTCGGGTGTGCTCGTCGGTGTCCGGGTTCAGCGGAAATAAAAGCGTCGATCACTTAGCAACAACTTTATTTACAAACATAGTCTATATTTACAGGTCTTCTTACAAGCTGTGTCTTACGGGCACTAATCGCGGGACGGTAGTTTCGGAAACGGTGTGTCTTACGGACACTAATTACAGGACGGTAGTTCCGGAAACGGTGTGTCTTACGGACACTAATCGCAGGACGGTAATTACGGAAACGGGGTGTCTTACGGACACTAATCGCAGGACGGTAGTTCCGGAAACGGTGTGTCTTACGGACACTAATCGCAGGACGGTAGTTCCGGAAACGGTGTGTCTTACGGACACTAATCACAGGACGGTAGTTCCGGAAACGGTGTCTTACGGACACTAATCGCAGGACGGTAACGCACTGTGCATACGTTCTGGTACAGGCTCTAGGGATCGGATCGGTGGTATGGTTGTGAGTGAGACGCCCACTCAGGGTCAGAATATGCGAGACGCCCGCATCGGGTAAGAGAGAGTGAGACACCCACTCTAGGATATGCGAGACACCCGCACTGGATAAGGGAGAGTGAGACACCCACTCTAGGATATGCGAGACGCCCGCATCGGGTAAGAGAGAGTGAGACACCCACTCTAGGATATGCGAGACGCCCGCATCGGGTAAGAGAGAGTGAGACACCCACTCTGGGATCAGGACGTGCGAGACACCCGCACTCGGTAAGAGAGAGGTCAGGATAAAACAGGAGGAGCGGTTGTAGGTAACGCGAACGTAGCACAGATGGTTAAACGCGTGTGAGTCAAAACATCGACGGATGAAAAACTCCGCGAGAAAATCTGTATTCCAGCCACGTCCGGTGGCTCGGAATACCCGGTACGTCACTAACTTCAAGCCACATCCGGTGGCTTGATAGCGCGGCGGAGCCACGACCGTCGGCTCAAGAGCCGGCCGAGGACTGATTAAATCGTGCGCCGAGCGCGCTTATAAAGGCTTGCGCGTGGTGGGGAGCCCCACTCTCTTGGAGTTCCCACCTAAATTAAGCTGCGCAAGCACATCCTAAAAATACATGCTAATTAATATGTACAAAACTTAACCTAATATGTGCAAAAATAGTAACGGAGTGGTCACTTCGTTACATCCCCTCCTTTCTTCGGTGCAGCGAAATTCCAGTAGGAATGGAGCATCTCTACAAGTCGGCGGGTTGGCAGCTGCATCCAAACAGTTGTTTCTTCCTGTTTGCATTTCTCCAGCGGCACTGAAGTTAGGTCGGACGGTTGTCCAATGTCCGGTCGGTGGGATCGCATCAGTAATTGCGGTCCTCAGGGGAAGGGTACCTCCCGGGACGGAGGTGCTGGCGGTTGTGGCCGTGGGCGGGCTACCGGTGTTTAGGCCTCTTTGTTTGCATGCCAACAATGAGACCTGCGGTCATATGTTGCAATTGTCGAATCAATTGCACTTTTGACTTTTCGCTCAGATTTTATAGAAGAACTCGCGTCGGGGGTCAGTTTTAAAAATGTCTTTGCATTCACTGGTCCGATTAATTAACTTATTTATCGAAGTCCTTTCTCTTCGGTATACATACAACATATATTTCGGGAGCATATTTTATATGTACGGTTAATCTGTTCTTCAGTCGTAAAACTTCCGGATTTCCGCATCAGCGTCTCAAAGTTCACTATCACGGTCACTTAGTTCGCGAACTGGTCACTGTAGTCAGTGTACCACCGGTCACTGGAATCGGTGTGTCATCGGTCACTGGAGTCGATGTACACTCTGGTCACTGGAGTACTGGAATCGGTGTGCCATCGATCATTGGAGTACTGGAATCGGTCATCAGTCACTGGGATTGATGTACACTCTGGTTGCTGGAGTCGGTTCTTTTAAACGGTCCCTGCTCTCGGTTTTGAAACGGTCCCTGCTCTCGGTTTTGAAACGGTCCCTGCTCGGGCGCCATGTAACGGTACGTCATTTTCGGGTCGGTTGGTCTGTAGTTGCTGCCGATCGTTGCTCTGCTTGACGTCGGTTCGGGTGTGCTCGTCGGTGTCCGGGTTCAGCGGAAATAAAAGCGTCGATCACTTAGCAACAACTTTATTTACAAACATAGTCTATATTTACAGGTCTTCTTACAAGCTGTGTCTTACGGGCACTAATCGCGGGACGGTAGTTTCGGAAACGGTGTGTCTTACGGACACTAATTACAGGACGGTAGTTCCGGAAACGGTGTGTCTTACGGACACTAATCGCAGGACGGTAATTACGGAAACGGGGTGTCTTACGGACACTAATCGCAGGACGGTAGTTCCGGAAACGGTGTGTCTTACGGACACTAATCGCAGGACGGTAGTTCCGGGAAACGGTGTGTCTTACGGACACTAATCACAGGACGGTAGTTCCGGAAACGGTGTCTTACGGACACTAATCGCAGGACAGTAACGCACTGTGCATACGTTCTGGTACAGGCTCTAGGGATCGGATCGGTGGTATGGTTGTGAGTGAGACGCCCACTCAGGGTCAGAATATGCGAGACGCCCGCATCGGGTAAGAGAGAGTGAGACACCCACTCTAGGATATGCGAGACACCCGCACTGGATAAGGGAGAGTGAGACACCCACTCTAGGATATGCGAGACGCCCGCATCGGGTAAGAGAGAGTGAGACACCCACTCTAGGATATGCGAGACGCCCGCATCGGGTAAGAGAGAGTGAGACACCCACTCTGGGATCAGGACGTGCGAGACACCCGCACTCGGTAAGAGAGAGGTCAGGATAAAACAGGAGGAGCGGTTGTAGGTAACGCGAACGTAGCACAGATGGTTAAACGCGTGTGAGTCAAAACATCGACGGATGAAAAACTCCGCGAGAAAATCTGTATTCCAGCCACGTCCGGTGGCTCGGAATACCCGGTACGTCACTAACTTCAAGCCACATCCGGTGGCTTGATAGCGCGGCGGAGCCACGACCGTCGGCTCAAGAGCCGGCCGAGGACTGATTAAATCGTGCGCCGAGCGCGCTTATAAAGGCTTGCGCGTGGTGGGGAGCCCCACTCTCTTGGAGTTCCCACCTAAATTAAGCTGCGCAAGCACATCCTAAAAATACATGCTAATTAATATGTACAAAACTTAACCTAATATGTGCAAAAATAGTAACGGAGTGGTCACTTCGTTACAAATTTATTAATGGGATAATCAACGCTCAGAAATACCAAGAAATACTTCACGATAACTTATTGCCTTCCGTGGATAAATTACATCCAAAAAAGGATTTCATTTTTCAACAGGATGGAGCTTCCTCTCATACCGCTAAGATTTGGCTTGCAAATAACGATATGAAAGTTTTGTCATGGCCAGCGAACAGTCCAGACTTAAATATAATTGAAAGTTTATGGCATGTTATGGAAAAAAAAATTACGAAATAACCCACAAAGAACTGTTGAAGGGTTAAAAAAAGAAATTCAAGGAATTTGGACTAATTTTACTGCAGAATTCTGCTTGAAACTTGTTGATACAATGCCAAATAGAATAAGAGCAGTTATTAAAGCGAAAGGGGATGTAATGCCTTATTGATTATTTTTAAATTAGTTCTTTAAATGACTGTCTGTTCGTCGATGAGCAAGATTCTAATATTCTTAGAAACGGCCGAAAAATAGACAATTCCGCGATCTGGGGTGCGACCAGGGATGACTAGCCGGAAGGGCGAGTTGAACGAGACTGGCATTCGGCATCTAACAGTACGACGGGTTACATCATATTATATTAAGGCTTTATTTGTTGTAATTTAGTGTTTAATATAAGTATAAGGAAAAATCCCGTTTTATCAAGACTGAATCACCTGAGAACATAATCTCAAAACGAACATATACAGTGATTAACAAAAATAGTGTGTCCGGTGACACGCAGAACTTTGAATCATCATCGTTCGATCAAATTCACTGTCCGAACTTTAAGTTGTCAACGTATCCTGACTTAAGTAGTTAGTTATATTTCCTTTTTTTTACTTACAAATTAATTTTTGTTTTAATTTTAATAATTTGTGTTAAAAATAGTTAATATAGGTAAGTTGGATTACTGTTGTACTGTGTACGCACGCAATTACGTTTAATAGAACAGTACACGTTTGACAATTTTATATTATAATTAGAGTTGTCCGAATATTAAGTTGTCGGGGCTCCTATATCGATATTATCGATAAATATCGATATTTTTAAGTTATAGATATCCGATATTGAAAATATGATATCGCGCACCTCTAGTCAGAAGACGTAAGGCTGTAAACGTATCGGCAGAATTGATATTAAAAAAATGTGTTAGTGTCATCAAGTTCCAAGTTCCGTTTCTATCTCTACATATATCCAGAATCAATCAATTAGTTATTAACTTATTAGTAACTAAGAACTGCTTTAATTGATGTACAGAATGCCGTTTCTTCTCTTTATAAAATTTGTTTTGTTTATCATTTTGAATTAATCTTTCGTTTATTGAATTTTACATTTATCTAAATTATTATATGTATTTGTTTTTCCTTTTCTTAAATTTTTCTTAATTGTTGTTTATTTAGTTTGAATACATACATACAAAAGAAAGAAAATACAAAAAAGATGAAGAGGTGTAATTTCGACAATCCCGACAAATATATGTAGTGACGGGCAAGAGCTAAAATTTCATTCTGCATAAAAAGGGCACCGAGAGAGATTCCTGGCTACTTAAAGCATTTGCATTTTATGGTTTGACTAAAATTTTGATGAAAGAGTGAGGAGAAGAGGAGGAAACAGTTTGTTTATTTCTGCGTAAAACTTTTGTAAAATTTTAATTAAGCCATAGATTTTGGATGTAAAAATAAAATCTCTCTCTTTTACTTTCGTCTAGTATCTGGAGGAAGATGGTGTCTTGACGAGGCCTTGTAAATTGATAAATTCGAAAGTGTTGGATAATTCTTACCCTTTCTTTTATCTTTTAATTCTCATCCTTTACAATTATAATACAACTTTTCAACTTCCTTGGCTCTATTACAACTGAATTAAACGAAACGAAAACACAAAACAGCAAAAGGCAAATGAAAATCAAAATCCAAAAATGTCACTTACTAACGCTCCACGTTTTGTTCCTTGCCGTATCCCACGTACGCTCCCTCTCCGTCTGATATTGCACAATAAAGCTCCTCAGTGGTAACCCTTTCTCATATTGAGGTCCGACAATATTAAATTTGATAGTCGTCGCTGTAACCGTGTCCAATAAAACTTGCTGAATGGGCTCAGGAACTTTGGCTTCTCTCAGTTCGATATACTGTCTTGCTTCTCCTAGCTTATTCGAAGCAATGCACTCGTACCTTGCGAAAAATTGACGTTGATTGTGAGGTGTAACTATAAGGCTGGATACAGGTCCTCTGCCCTCAATTCGCAGACCGGGGCCATTTGCGATATCTATTTCGTTATATCTCCATTTAATAGTGGCATTTGGAATTGATTCTGCAATGCACGTTAAATTGCCTGCTCTATCAGACCAGGCGTACACAGGCGGATAATCTTTCGTCTTTTCAAACGTCGGTGGAAATTCCACCGCAATGTGCCCGTTTTTATAGGCAGCACCAATATTATTGCTTGCTATGCATTCGTACAGACCATCATCTGTACGATTTAACCTGTTGATTGATAACACGCCGAAAGCTTCGTCCTTACCTTCCTCAACTTTCTGTTCAAGAATTATCCTACCATCGTTTTCCTGTTGGCCGATTTGGAATGGCAATTCATTGCTTAACTTTCGAAACAGCACTGTAGGTACTGGTCTGCCTTTGGTCTTACAAATGATCATCGTGCTGTTATTAATTGGCGCCGTTACATTTAAAAATTCGTATATTTGCGGTTTCATAAGGACGGTAATATTGACAAACGTCTCGTCTATTCCCGCTGGATTTTCCGCAACACACTTATATTGTGAGTCGTCGTAAATTTCGACCTTGCTGATCAACATCAGGCCGGTATTTCTGTTAACACTGAACCTGTCTTTCTTGGATAAGTCTTCTCGCGAATCTATTTTTATCCACGTGTATGTCGAAGGCGGTTTACTCGCTGCGGTACATTGTATCGAAGCTTGTTCGCCTTCTACAATAGGGTTAGCGACTATTGGTGAAATTTTTGGAGGCACTAGAACTTCAACCTGGAAAAGGAAGAGACGAGAATATTCAGTGCTAAGTATCCAGGAACGATAACAGAATTATTTTTAAACGAAATTTGCTCGCACGTAAGTACGAATCGCCTATACCAAGCAAAATTTGTGTGTATTTTGTTTATACCTTTATATTTCTTGACCCAAATCTTCCTGTGGATACAACGACGGCCCTACACGTATAGATGCCATCATCTGATTCGTTTACGTCTTTAATAAGCAGTCCTTTGGTTTCAATCACATACTTCTTACTTGTGTTTATAGCAACTCCATTCCTCACCCAATCTAATATGGGTCCAGGATTGGCCCGCACGTCACATCTTACTAGATAATCTCGTCCGGCTATAGGGTACTGATTTTCGGGAGCATCCACCCAAGTTATGTCAACTACAAAGACGTCCAACATGCACAATTTTAAGACTAAATAAAAATGTTTGGTCTAGTGAATTTAATTTTGAAAAAAAAAAAAAAAACTGAAATTTCCGATTGATGTTGGTGAAATAGGTGTCACAAGTGAAACAAATTTGCTAATTGTTTTTTTGTTACATTCTTTCATAAAAAAATACGGAACAAAGATTAAAGTTTCAATTTATCTTACACAGCACATTAAGTTTTTTACAAGAACGATCATTCAATTAAGACGAGATAAATATACCACGATGATATCTTGATTTAAAGTGATCCAGGGAAGGTTACTATACTAATTTATTGTAATTGTCACAAAAATCTTGTTGAAAGAGAATTTAAAGTACCTATTTATTAATGAAAGTATGTTACACTTACCTATTATGTTAACTTTAATGGTAGCTCGAAGTGGAGTATTTGCATAATTCCCTCTGCAAGTGTACTCTCCGGCCAAGTTCTCGCTTAGTTTAGAAAATATTAGCATCGAACCGGCCTCGTTATTTAATTTCTGTAAATACGAAAAAAGCAACTTGTAATGTAATTATGTACATATATGGTAACGCTAATAAATTGTACGTGTAAGCCTAGGCGGGATATTAAGGTTAGATTAGTGAGGTAGCCTAACATCAACAGCATAAAACGAATCCCTTCGCCAAATTCAGAAGCGTCACATACATAGATCCTCAGGATACTTACGAAAAACTAAAAACTTACCTGTATGAACATGGCAGATTCAGGATTCATATTATCTATTACTCTTCCTTTTGGGTCCAACCATTCCAGTTGGGTTACATATTCTGGTCCTTGAACAATGGGCATACACGTGAGCGCTAAAGAATTTCCGACTTCTTTCGTGATTTCGCTGCTGTGTGGCTGTATTTCCAATTTTGGTGAGTCGGCAACAACAACTGAAAAATAAATAAAATATAAGCACATTAAAATAGTACAATTTACGAAACAGATTAAAATTAGAAATTAAACTATATTTGAGGTGCATTGTTCTTTTGAGCATAAGTCAAAACAGGAGTAATACAACTTACTAATATTTGATGATAATATTCTGCAAATTAATTATTATTAAAATTATGGTGTCTTCAAACGTAAAGTAAGTTTTTGTTGACAAGCATATGATATTCATTGTTGTTTAAGAAGTGACAAAAAATTGTTCTATTACTGCGACGTTCATTGGTGCAAATGACTCTATTCACAGAGCGTGAACGATGAAAGTTTTTCTCCCCTGTGCATTTGTGTTATATGATGCGTGAAGCTATTATTTTGATAATTTATCAAAATATCAAGACGTTTTTTATGGAAAATCTCGCTGGAACTGTCTTTGAACTGTGGGATCTGCCCTAGCCTACAAAAAGTTAATTTAGTATCGCCTCTTCATACCAGAAATGAAATATCGGGCAGAACAACGCGCCAGCAATACGGCCTCTATCTAACAGTTTACTGAAAATTTAATGGAACATATATATTTCCTTGCCATTGTATTGTACTTCCTATCTCGTGCAATTAAAATTTTATTGTATTCGAGTTTTATTGTTGTTCTAGATTTAGCAATAGCGGCAGCGAAATTTAAGCACTGAAGAAGAAGAATGCTGGCGACGTTTGGCTTGAAACGTACACTTAAGCCTTTATTTTATAGTTTACTGAAGGATGTCTGTATGCTACATCTAAGAACTATAACAGATAACCTTAGATGGATTACACAGCAATAGGAAAAAAACTCATTTAATATTTCTAATTTTTTTTCTTGAAATATATTTATTTAACACACGTTAACTCTAATTAAATAAATTTACAAAAAAGTATTTTATTTATATTTACATTAATACGTGAAAGGCATTCACGTATTAACGTATTCATTCTTTGTTTACGTTTTAACGTCAGGTGAAGGATTATTAAAATATCTTTCCATGTATTTTGCTTACTTTCAACCAACTCAACCCGAACCCAACTGTACTTAATCCAGCTAACTTGTTATACTACAAATCTATACGTGAACCAATTATGTAAATCATTGCTTTTAATAATTAATAATATGTTTCAATACATTTTCAACTTATTGTTAGTTGGGACTTAAAAGAGAGGAAATAATTTTTGTATTAAAAGAAGAAAAAAATAATAATAAGAAGATACCAAAGATGACAATTACGTACTGAAGTTTCAATATCTACTTACTTACTTCTTTTAGTATTGATTTTGTAGTGTTCAATAAAAAATGTAATGATAATGAAATAATTGAACTAATGCTTTCCCTTTCGCTATATTACACAAGAAAATATATGATACGTCAAATCATTTAATCTGCGCCTTACATCAGTGTGACTACCCCATCAATCTTTTCTTTGGTTAGTTGGAAGTCGAAGTTATGATAGATCTGTTGTTTTTCTCGACAGAAAAACGAAGTTTTAGCAGACGCAGTTACTTAATGAGATTTGCGAAATTCTGTACGCGAGGACTCCAGGAATTAATTGCAACGTCGATTATAATAATTATAAAATATATGCATGTAAGTTGGTTCGCTCTAATTGACAACAGTAGCCATGTTTTACTGTTAAATAGACCTTCCTGTTTCGGTGACCACATCAGTAAAATTATGATCTAATTTGCATTCATTACGTATGTAGTATATTTGTGGGACATGTGAGAAATATTAGTGGTTTTGGCGTTTCACTTTTTATAACAAAAATGCACTGATGCAAAATACAACACAACTACAGTGTTTGATAACGAACACAAACATTGGAAAAAAAACTTAAATCATACATTAAAATTAAATACGAAGAAAAGTTATATGAACAATAACCGAGCAGTATCAATAAATTAATTGCATAATTCGAAATTAATTTCATAATTCATATAGGAGCTAATAAAAAAAAAACAATATAAAATTTACTTTAAATTAATCAGGGGAAGTTTTCTTAAATTGATTAAGATTAGAACTTTAATAAACTTCTAAACTATCTGGTGCTGGCAGAATTAATGCTGTTCCCAATTCTGTCACCAACAATACGTATACAGCACTTCTCTGTAATTGCACATCTCCAGTCTCCCCGTCTTACCTCATGGTTTGTGAATATTAATCAGATTTTGTCTTGGGCTTCGACTTGTTGAAACTTCGAAATCAAAGATTGCACTGACAACACTCCAGAACGAACCAGTACATGCACTTCGAGTAATACAGGCAGACAATAGCTGCGTGCAAACGCAGAGAAGAAGCCATACATATTTTGCATTTAGCGTCAAATATAAATTTCTTCCCCTTTCAAATTTTTAGAATACTATTATAAGTAAGTATCAAGTGGTGAATCATTAACCAACACAAAAAAAAAACATTTAGGTATCTTTTGCAAAGTAGAAATCGTGTTTACAAGAAGAAATAAAGTTGGTGTTGGATAATCAAACGACTTTCGAAAATCGCAATTTCCAGTTGTTTCAGATTGTAAACAAACCATTCAAAAAAATTCAAACAGTTCGACAAACTGTTAATTTATAAAAAAAAATTCCAATTTTGCCTTTGACTTTCTATTTGTTATGATATATATATTATTCCCTGTACTGGAAAAGTGGAGTTTAGTTTCCTTTAAACGTTAAAAATTCCATTGTGCCCCTACATCTCCACTCTTTTAAAGTGAACTCTGAACACTGAAGTAATCAATGTGTGTAGAGGAGTGTGAAACGGAAGAAACAGTTGTCAAAGAAACAAAGCGGAACGTATAGCCACAGACAGTGATGATCCTTTACCTACTATGCGCGGAGGACACATAAACCCAGGATGCAGGATACGTTTTGCTCCCGACAGACGTAATATTTAGCATACCGCCCACTCTAAACAGTTTGTCAAAACATTCATCATTCCTTACAGCTGCAATAAATCTTTACGTCGCATGAAGTTCACGTTTTACATGGTATTGGAACATTCGGCGTTGGCTTGCTACTAAGGTCCAAAAATTACATCTACAATGCCATTTACCACTAACAAAATACAGGGTGTAATCGAATAAGTTTCACTTAATAATACTGTAAGGAATTAATTCTGCAAATAACAATGATTTTGCTCAAAAATTAAAAACTGACCTACCACAAGAGCGTATCACCTTTTGTTTGAAAACTTCTGCTCGTTCATCAGTGCGTCTGCGGTTTTCATAAACACATCGTAAAACGATAAATTCCGTAAATGTGTCGCCTGCAACACAGTTTGATAGCGAAATCTTCGTCCACCTGTTTCGTTAGATAATCGATAATAATTACGAACATTTCAAGTAGCGACATCTTTTGATCGCTTTTTGACCTGACCAGAATTGACAAATTGAAGCTAGTTCGCCACATAATAAGTCATCCCATGCAAGGCGGCCATGCTTGCTGTCAAAGCATATGAGAATTTTAAAAAAGTTTTGTGCAAATCGGTTTCGATTACAGCGAATTCCTCGAGTAGGCTCTGTACAGCTGTTTCAGGCCTAGTTGGGCCTTCGTCAGCATGGGATGACTTATTATGTGGCGAACTAGCTTCAATTTGTCAATCCTACTGCAATGTCAGGTCAAAAAGCGATCAAAAGATGTCGCTACTTGAAATGTTCATTACTTTCACATCGCATTGGCGAATAACCTGGACAAGTCGGTTCTACTGACGAAGGTCCAACTAGGCCTGAAACAGCTGTACAGAGCCTACTCGAGGAATTCGCTGTAATCGAAACCGATTTGCACAAAACTTTTTTGATAATAATTACATCATGATATTCCATATGTTGTAAACGCATAACAACACTACGTGATTTAATTTGTTAATTTCGCGTGTTAAAATGATGAATGCATGTTTCAAATACATTGATTAGAAACAAATTGGTAACAGGAGAATTTTGCGGATGCGAACTTTTTTTTTTGTTTCGTCAGATAAATAAATGCATTGACTGTACTTAATTAAATTGTGTAGTTTAACGCTTTCCCTAAGTTTTGAGAAGAACATTCTTAAATCATTTACTGTAATAAAGTAATAACGTTAAAAACTGAGCAAGAAATTAACTCCCTGGTCATTAAGCTATTGAGAGTTGAAAATTGATGTTAATTTAATCAGATGTGATAAATATTATACGATATCTCGTCAAAATAATGTGAAACTTGTAAAAGGTTAGTTAGCTAAACAATGTTTCCCTACCTTTTTCCCAGTTTACTTATAATTTATATTTTATTGAAGCAAATTCTCTGAATTTTATAATTTGAGAGGATGCTGCGAGTGTGTAAATAAGTACTCAGGTAACTTAGGAAAGCACGTGAACTGAATATTTACCGGTAGTTACAACATGCTTTGTGTACATGTTTCAAGGTAGGTTTTTAATATTTAACTTTATACATACATACATAACATTAATGATAATTTCGTTGTCGTACCGAGATAGCAAGTTGCTCTGTTCTAATTTATTCAGACTAAGTTAGTAACACGATTGCTTACTAATCTAAATAATGTTAATTCAGTTAAACTAAATGTTCGCTTGAATGTGTTAGTTCTTCCCACGGGCAAATCAACAAGGAAGTTTGTATTGCAGGAATAATCGTTGATTTGGAATTTTCATGCCGAACGAACTGTAACTGTTTCATTATGCTAATTTCGATATAAACCTAACTAACCTAACTAAGTTTCAGTGACTCCTGAGAAATTGTAAAACACAATTTTCATAACTTTAGCCCATGTAAATTAATAATTTAATAATACTAATATAAGGGAAAATTATATTCCTAAAATATTTTGTATTATGTAGATAGATGTATAATGTTTACTTGTTAACAGAAACCAAAGAATGTAACATTGCTGAAAACACATACGTACGCTCAAATTTAAAACCAAACAACGAAATGTCGAATTTCCTTGACGAATATCGATAGGCCCAGCACTGCGTCCCACTTTGTCCTCTTTTTAGTTTTACCAATGGTGGATAGAGATCTTCTTTTCGCGTTGTTTTGTAAGTATGGATATGTGAGTTTTTTTTTTAATTATAGTTTGGAGAGATTTTATGTATATTAAATTGTAAACATATAATAGCATGCTAGAGTTAATATTTGTAATTTTTGGAATAAAGGTTTGCAATTCTTTCTTAATGAACTTTTTCTATAGTTCTTATCCCTCTTTTTTTTTGTAATGTAGATATTGTACCTGCAAGGACTGCATGAGGATTGTACCAACATTTTAAATATCTCTTATTCTTTTAATTAGGAATAACGTGGAGGATAGTTTCTTTGCTAATTAGTCAAAATGCGCAAACCAAGTCACCGTGGCATCAATTTTGATTCCAAGTAGGTTTACATTGTCACCACTATTTCCACTGTTACTTTTTTTGTTGAGAAATTTATACATTTACAGTAAAGTTGTTGAAAGTAAACTATTTTACTGTATACTACAGAACCTCTGTTTTATTAATATTTTCTTGCTCGAAGAGAAATGTCGTGTCGTCAGCGAACTGTATTGTCTGTACTCTTTCGGCATATATGAATATAAGTTATCCGTATAGATTAGGAACAGAATAGGTCCGAGAACGCTGCCTTGTAGTATCCCGTAATGCAGTTTTCTAAACGTCGACTCTTGATTTGTAAGTACATTCTACTTTTTGATACCTGTTCTGTAGATATAATTTTATAAGATCATGAGAGATACCTCCGATAGTATTTTCAATAAAATTTAATGACTTACTGGATCAAAAGCTTTTGTGAGGTTCATAATATCGGAATAGATTTCTTACCTTCTTTAATTTCTAGTTTATTGTAATTATAGAGTCTCTGACAAACAGAAAATATTATTATTCCGGTTTAGTTTCAAATCAACTTCCCAGTATATAAAAATGTACGTAAAAACATATACATACATGTATGTAAATTATTCTTTTAATATTACAGTACTGAGATATTGCACAGCGAAATCTTAATAAAAGCGCATATTATATTTTACGAATGATATATTATACATGGATGTTACCGAGATTGTATTCTCGAGAGATTTTTTTAAATTGGACTTTTCGAGGAATGTACAGGCAGCAAAGCAGCGTCTCGCCAATCGCGAACTGGATGGCCTTTAAATAATTTATAAGGGTAGATATGTATGTAAATTAAATTAAATTCTAAGTCATATGACAGTGCGATTGAATAATTTAAAATATATTTTTAGAGGTGCAGTTTATATCGTGGTTTATATCGCCATTTTCGCTACGAGATGTGACATTTGGAGGAAACCTTTTTGCGAAATACAGTTATAAGGACCGGGGCCTCAAACAAATGAAACGAAATTTTCTTCACTTTACATTACATTGAAAAGTAAAACTATTTTTTTAATTTGATTTATCAATGTAATTTCAGAATAAACTGCGATGATAAAGTTGATTTTGCCTAAAATATGATGGCTGGCTTCAGAAAGCAAAGTACGTTATATTACAACCAGAGATTTATTAGAATGTGTAGGTGGATAATAAAAATGAAATTGAAATATTTATTGGTTTATACAGGCTGTCTTACGAAAAACGCCCCAAGCCATAACTCCGTTATTTATGGACTTATGTTAACAAACAAAAAGGCAAATAAAATGAGACTAAAAGTACTATAAAGTGAGTCCAGTTTCAATTTTTTTTTAAATTACCTTCAAGATCAAACGACTGTCAACTGTTATTTTTCAAATGGCTCCGTATATTTTTTATTATTATAACTGGTAGAGATTTTTTTCCTAAATCCAATAATGTGCAACACTTTGACATTTAAAAAATATTTTTCATAAAAAAAGAAATGAACTAGTCTATTACGCAAAACGTGGTTTTCATAAAAATGTTAAAGTTTGTCGTGAAAACAATATCACTGAGGTTATTTTTCACAGATGTTTTGAACTATCAAGTTCTTCCACTTGTACGACTTATTGTTTCCTAAAAAAAAAAGCCGATTATGGATAACAATCACCTGACTGACTTATTGCAAGTATATTTTGAATGCAATAAAAACAGCAATCAAGCAGTACAGAAAACATTAATGAAATAATTAAAATTAAGTCTACAACTGTGTAAGTTGCTTTGGGAAAAAATCCCTGTCTATAGAGACGCACTGCTTATGTTTTTATTGCATTCAAAATATGCTTGGAGTAAGTCAATCAACTGAGTATTATCCATAATCGGCTTTTTTTTAGGAAACAATAAATCATACAAAGAGAATAACTTGACAATTTGAAACAACTGTGAAAAATAACGCTCAGTGACATTGTTTTCACGACAAACTTTAATATTTTTATGAAAAGCACGTTTTGCGTAATAGACTAGTTCATTTTTTATTTACAAAAAAAATTTCTTAAATGTCAAAGTGTTGCACATTATTGGATTTAGAAAAAAAATCTCTACCAGATGTAGTAATAAAAAATATACAGAGCCATTTGAAAAATAAAAGTTGACAGTCGTTTGACCTTGAAGGTAATTTAAAAAAAAATTGAAACTGGACTCACCTTATAGTACTTTTAGTCTCATTTTATTTGCCTTTTTGTTTGTTAAAATTAATCTATAAATAACGGAGTTACGGCTTGGGGCGTTTTTCGTAAGACAGCCTGTATATGTATTAAGAAGGAATCATATGTATGTTGTAACTACTTTAAGTGTTAAAACTGAAAAAGTTTGTGGAACCATAAAATGGTCTACTAAACCTGTTCTTCAAAATGATAATAATCGATCTATAACAACTTTTCTTTCACTTTTTAGCAACTAATTGGTATCTACATCTACATGATAAATATTAAATTCAAAAGACATCTTTTTCATATTCATCATCACGTCTTACCTTAACATAAGAATAACAGAAATATTCTTAGTTCCACATCAACGCTTTCCGAGTGGAAAAATCCGAAACTTCCGGGAATTTACTTTTACGATAACCGCGAACTCGAGAGATTTCCAATGATTCTCGAGTAGTTTGGTTATTTTCTTTTTCCTGCCACCGTTAAATCTGTTTTACACTCTTGGAAGAGCGCACGTAAGCTTTACAAATTGCTTTGTATTGCAGTACGTTCTCAAAGTAAGCGCGCAAATGCCCACTGTTATTTCCGTCAAAATCCATTCATGTATCCAGATAGTTTCCTTATTAAAATACACATAATCAAAATGATTCTTCATAAGCCACTAGTGGTACTGTTGAGAAGTTTTATCAATTTCCAAACTAATTTAGTCGAGAAGGTAGGTATGTACGCATAGTCCATTCAAACTTCTAACAACCAGTGCAATTAATAACGGTGTACGTAATTTTGCAAACCGGCCGGAATTACACTGGTAATCTAATACTGGTACATCCGCAAACCAATGTTTTGATGTGATGTATTCAACAAGTTTTGCTGCTGTGTTAATCAAGGCATGCAATTAAATCTCAAATACTCAACTAGAGTAGTTGTAATGAAGCTCATTCTAAAGCACACATTGATGTATTATAACACAAACATTTATCTACTTTTGGCAAGGATTTGCACATCCTTTATGGATTGACCTCGTAAAAGCATAAGGTTGTTTTTATTTCAAAATTCAATTCAAACAGAAAATGAATTTTTTAATCTCATAATTTGTAGAGTAAGTGCTTATTTAGAAATAAACAGATGTTTAAGTGATAAGTGAAATAAAGTTGCATCTCTATAACTCGAACCTCCACAACTCGAAATTTTCTGTAAGTCGAAATTTACTGATGTCCCTGCACGTTGTGTATAACTCAAAATTTCTATTTTTTTTAATCTGTGGTGGTTGCCCAACGGGGTCCTAAGTCAAAGACTTGTCAGGACCTCAGGAGCGAGAGTGTATTTGAGTGTGTGTAAAGTGTTCCATGGTTTTGTTACTTCCAACCTTCTCGCCGTTTAAGGGGAAGCAGTGTCGAATTTTATCCCCAACACTGAAGGGTGCCTAAAGTCGATACCGACCACCCCCGAGAAAAATCCCGAGTGCGGTTCGAACCGACGACCATGCGATTGCAAGGCCGGTCCTCTTACCACTGGACGTATCAGGCGTTAATTCGAAGTAATTTTCCGGTCTTTTGAAATTCGAGTTATGGAGGTTCGATTGTATATGAATTTTTTTAGGAAAAGTTATTCCGTGTAAAATATATCCATTTTTAATACTGCTTACCGTACGTAATTAGAGATACCCAAAGGAGTATTATAGAGCATGTTCAAATTTTCATCCTCAGGAACACTTTCTCACAATACGGAGGTAAGCGATGTTTAATGCCATGTGGTAGATGTAGATCTACTGCTGAGTTATCCGTGTATCTTGCGATATACATGTTCATTCCGAATCCTGTCGTATTGACCCCATTTTGTCTATGACAAACGTATTGATCGCAGCCTCTGATGTAATGAGTAGGATTCAGCTGTATTCAGTGGCGAATCTAGTTTTTTTTTGTCTTGAGGTTCATAACGCATGCCAGAGCTTTAAAGCCAAAAGGGAGAATGACGATTTATATTTTGCAAATAACAATGCTCGTATTTGCACTTGATGGCAAGAGATGCACCGTCTCCTTTGGTGATCAATCTGACTACCTGATATTTGATATGTCTGTCAAGAATATAAATATTAGGAGAATTTTCAGAAGAATAGACGTTCGAAGAACGATGGACTTCCTGGAAGAACATAAGGTAGTCATACTTCTATGGGATTTATGGGATTATAGGATATGATAGATCGAAGAATCACTGATTCATGTCATCCTTTCCTAACATTGGCAGGTTTTCAACAATTTGCTTTAGATTTACCGCTTCAAGAGGAAATTCAAACTCATGAAGAGTAGACCAGGAAAGTTTAGAAGTGCATACCTCCTAAAAAGGGGTGGTTTTAGTTCTTTCTAATAACATATTTATTAAATTAGCTATCTTTGCTTCGATATTTATGTCTTTTGTTCCTTTTTTTGTCCAACTTGAGACGATCAAATTTCTATTTTATTTTCCCTCTGAAATACCTTATTCTTCTCTTACTCTGTACTTTGTAGCTTCCTTCTTTACCAATTTTTTTATATTCTGTTTTGATTTAAACTCACGTTCCTTTGCTTTTGATTTGGGTTCCGCTTTTTAGTTCATTCCTGAACTTCTTCAGTTTCACCTGAAGATTTTGTATTTGTTTCTTCTTCTTCTTCTGCATATTTTGGTATACTTGCTCCTATTTATTTTTTTTGCAGCACAATTTCATTATCTTATATTTTCATCTTCTTATTGATCTTCTAGTAAATATTCTAAGTCTGGTAAAAACGATGAGATTTACTGAAGACGTATTCCGTACAAAAATCCCCGTTTTGATTATTTGTTCATCTATTATGTATTTAGACGTCTCGGAATGTTGTTTCACTTTTACGAAGTATTCATTGAAAAAAATCGTGATAGTAAAAATATTTATCATACTTATGTAGTAGCTATTAAACTTTTACAGCAGCAAAAAACATGGAATTGTGTTCTAAAAATATTTTTACGTTTACGCTAACTCTAATTTGTATTTCTACTGAAATTATGTTTTCCTTTTCATAACAGTTTCCACTAGTAATAGGCACTAGCGATACTTGTCCATCCATCGTACTTAAACTCGTGTAGTGCTAGTTTTAGAAATTAGGGATAGCAAGACTTTTAATAATAATATATAAGTACGTAACAAATTGTTTCGACTAATATTCATTAAATATATATTAATAATATTCATAATATTCGAAAAAATTCATTAGCTAATTTCAATACTAGGACCTTCACTGAAATATGTCGATAGCTGCCCATCTCTAAATTAAATTCTACATTTTAAATTATTTTTTTCGAATAACTATGGCTTAAGTTTCGTTTACTATACATTTAGGCCCGATTTTACAATCGTCGCATAAGCATTATTCTTAGAATAACGTGACGTAGGTGTGACGTAGATATGGAGGAACGTTGAAGGATATTCGGCGAACAATTATTTCGTCTCTATTCCACGATTGTAAAACTGGGCCTTAATCTGAACCGAATTTAATGATTTCAAGTACAACGACTGCTCTGGGTACCGGTTTCGCGAGATTGTAAATTTCGTCTGGCCTGTTTACGTCTAGACCAATTTCTCTGTTTAAAATTAACGCGTTTTTAATGAAACACGCAAGTTTAAATAAAATTTATTGCCCATTAAAAAAAAAGAACTGGGGTAAACCTTCCATGCATCATTTTAAATATGGTGCGTATACCACATTAATATCACAAAAAATCGCTTTATGAATCTGACTAAATTAATGCAGAAAATGAAAACCAGAGAAGTGTGCTCCAAATGCAAAAAAGATTAACTTTTAAGGCCCGATTTTACAATCGTCGGATAAGCATTATTCTTAGACGAACGTGACGTAGGTGTGACGTAGATATGGAGAAACATTAATGGATATTCAGGGAACAGTTATTCCGTTCTTGTTCCACGATTGTAAAACTGGGCCTAAGTAATACAAAGATTAGCCTCGCGTTAGGGAAAATATAAACATATTTAGTGGTACATATTTTAGTTTTAGTTGTTATTATTTCACATTCCGTTAGAGGATAAAACTCGGGATAAATGGAGCCTAATATTTTGCTTGAAATCCTAATTTCATAATTATATTAAAAACATCGAAGAAACTTTGAAAACAATGTAAAAATTATATGCGAAATATTCAACTGAAATTTTGAATGAATTAATAATGTTAATAAATTGATTTTCTTTTTCACGCTGTATATTAGGGCCCACTTTACAGAAACTTTAATTACAATCAAATTTGATTTGCTTTCTGTAAACCCACCCCTAGTATTGCATTTTTGGATTCTTCATTCCAATGTCGTACGAGAGCGTAATGGCCGTATTACACTTGACAAATTTGATAACAATTTTGTGACAAAGTGAGAGAGATGAGCTACAACAGTGAATGTTGATTGGTTGAATTGGTACTTCTCACTCACTTCGTAACAAATTTGTTGCAAGAAATGTGACCGTCTAAAACGGGTTTATGACTAAAAAATCGTACGACAACGCATTCAATGCAAACTTACACTTATGTGTACTACAAGAACGTATCGATTGTTTCATTGAAACTTGAAAATCGGCAGAGATAGGACAGGCTACATTATAAAATAAAAAACGAAACGTTCGGTGGATCACTGTGTCAAGTCTACCTCACTGTTTATGTTCTAGAGTCTAGACACAAGGTTTCTATAAAAATCAAACTATTTAAGACAAAGACGTGTCAAATATGCCCTTATGTTCTTAACTTCAAATGAAACATATGACACATATCTTCGTGTTAGTTATTTCGATGTATAATACCTGACAGCCAAAACGTTCGCACCATACGGGAAAATTTTTTTATTCCTCTGATTTTTTTAAGAAACATTTTGCGCCAATAGTTTGTGAATATTCATTAACCAAATATAAGTAAAACAGATCCGGTGAGTAGTTCTTAGTGTGGCTAAAAATGGTACCTATTTAAAGCATGAAAATTTAAAAAAATGTTATAATTGGAATAGTTCGACAAATCAGACAAAATTTTGTCTGAATACTAAGCAACATATTTTGCAATAACTTATCGGATCCTACTAAAATTTTGTAATTCGTTCCGATCGAAATCGGATCATACGTCGCTGCGGCGGAACTATCTAATCCGGGCCCTCACTATAACATTGGAGCTATACGGACGCATCGCTTTCCAGCCACTGAATGCTTCAGTAAAGCTCATCACTTGGATATGTTAAATCATTATTGATTGTTTAAGCAGACGTCTGCCAGGATACGTTTGTGTAATGTAATGATAAACCGAGATGCTAAGCTCTCAAATCTGCATTCTCTTGAGAACAAATCATGTTATGGGCTGTTGCTGCACGAAAAAATTATTAAACAAATTCTGATTCAAGAAACGAGCCTAAATATTTTCCCCTTAAATCACCAGCTTTCCTACTGAAAGCCACATCTCGTTCAGCGATGATTGATAATGTTATTAAAGGTAACGAGCGTTCATTAAAAAAAACGGTCAAGTAGGCTGTGACACGCTTTTGTTGTCAGGAACGTATGTCGTGATTAACTTTTTATATTTTAATTTTGACAAGTTGACGGCGGTTAACCTTGTGTCAACAAAACTCGAAAGCTATTCCCAGTCTTTGGAATATTTTGTAAATTTCTGTGCAAAAATTAATGGAAATTGGACGTATTCTGAAGCAAGGTGCTTTGAAGAAGTTCTTGGAGACAGAATTATGTCGGAACACTGTAATTCCTCGATCTCCGAGGTCCTGTGATTTTTAACCGTTTGTGATGTTTTCTTGTGGCCTTACATAAAAAAAAAAACTCTATATTTACCACATCAGTTGCTGACTTAAATGGCCTAAGATAGCGGATTGCTAATAAAATTCAAGAACTGAAAAAATCTCCTCGTGTCTTAAAAAGTTTGATGAACGCAATTAAGCATAGAACCTTGAAATGTTTTCAAGAAAAAGGTAGATACTTTCAGCATTTATTATAATTGTTGTAAAAAGTTTTATAAGTTACAGTAATAAATGTTTATTTTTGAAATGTTTTCTTTGAGTTAAAGTGAGGTTAGAAATGCAGGTGACACTAGTCGTATGAAGAACCCTACGCTATACGTTCAGATTAATTTCATAGCCATCTAGACCGTTTTTTTAATTGAACACTCGTTACATTTTACCTGATGCCTTTAAAGACAGCAATATTTACTATCCTCGAGGTACCATATGCTGCGTTTCTCATTAAAATCGCATGATACATTTTAGTATTAAAAAATGGAGAGCTATATTAAAGTTAGTTTCAATTATAGCGCTGGCGTCAAATTCTGAAGTTGTATTGATTACATAATTACAGTAATTTTATTTCTGAGCGAAATTAAATTATAAAACATCGCCTTGAGGTAAACCCATAAAAAGTCAAACGGCGATAGATGCGAGCGCAGTTACCGATCAATTCCCAGCGGTATGTGGATATGATCCAAAACTTTTTTGAAGCTCTTGAAGAAATGCGCCTACAAAACGTGTGGTTCCAACAGGATGGTGCCACGGCCCATACGGCCAAATTTTCGATCATTCAGTTTTAAACAAAACATCTCGAATCGAGGTGACATTCCGTGGACGCCGCGCTCGCAACCGATTTCTCTCCTCTGATTTTTTTTTTATGGGGTTACCTCAAGGCAGAGGTTTATAAACACCGCCCTACAACCCTGCTTCAATTGAAAAATCTTATTCGGCAGGAAATAGCCCGAATTCCAGTGGAGATGTTGGAACGCGTAGAGAGGAGCTTCAGAAATCGGTTGCGTCAGTTTAAAGAAAACGGTTGACATCACCTTACAGATGTTTTGTTTAAAACTGCATGATATAAAATTTGAAATTATGTTCTTTCAATATAAAACAAAGAACATGCATATCAGCTACAATTTTTATTTTATTCACCTTCAAAAAAAGGAAGTTTCTAGGCACCAAAAAATTTTCGCTGCCTGTTCGTCAAAAATAAACGATTTACTTTGTTGCAAAATGACTTCGATAAAATTTAATTTGGAATAAAGCTAATAAGTCGCAAGTTTGTTATAGTAAATGCTGAAAGTAATAATAATAATAGCAACTTAAGAATTCATGCAAAAACTCTAATGTACTGCTTTGTTCGTCTTAAAAGTTAATGCTATGTATATTTTTGAAATTGCTGCCAGTTTTCTATAAATATCAATACCAGTGGCAAGTTAATTAAATTTTAGAAATACAAACAGAGATTTTTTAATCTAGAAAAGTAAAAATAAACAAAAGTATGGCTGCCACAATGAGTCGGAACGAGTTCGCACAAATAGAGAAGGGGAAACCTACTTGCAATTGGATTTAAAAATAATTATACTTCAATATCAGTAGCATGCATAAAAGTCTTCATTTTATTACAGTGATACATCATAATAATGTACATACCTACCACATGTTTCAATTTACGCGTATATTTTGCATGCTCTTGCCTTAAATCCTTTGATTTTTATATGAACCTTGTGTTTAGAATATTTCGTATTTTTTATTTTATAACGTAGCCTGTACTATCTCTGCCGCCACTCAATTTTTTTTTATAAACTTTTCAGGGATAGTTTAAAAATTGCACCATCTATGTATACCCTTTATTTCAATTAAGTTTCGTCATATTAGTTAAACTTCACAATTGTAAACAAATATAAATTTGGTCAACAGTTATAATACATTATTAATTGCAAAACTTCAAAATAAATCAATCATTAACAGTAAATAAATTTACATTCAAATATGATATTACATCCTGATTTTATATTTTGTGACACAAGCGTTTAAATAATTACTTGCATGTTAATGCGATTTTATTTGCAAAAGGTACGCTTTTATGACGTACAGTGGAAAAGGGAATTCATTTGAAACCAAACTTCTTTTTTTTATCATTTAGCCCCATTTTTACAATGCCAGTTTAAATTCAAGCCGACGCCGCTCAAACCGGTAACAACGATTATTTCAACTATTGATGTTAAGGGTTTAAGCTTTGGCTTAAATTTGTAAAACTGGGCCTTAATGTGTACTTGTCACGTTGTTAAAGCTGCTGGTAAACGAACCAGTGAGAATTAAATTAGCTAATTAAATCCTCTACATGGAATGTTCAATAAGTAGGGAAATTGTTCGATTGATTTATTAGTGAATTTTCAAATAAAATTTAATAACTTATTTAATTCTTTTGATTTCATATTTTGTGATGATGTGTTTGAACAATACAATTTACTAAAAGTAGGCTTTTCATAACGCACATTGGAAAACAAATTTCATTTGAAGCCAAATTTTCTTTTCCTGGCCATTTACGAGTGTATTTGTAATGTTGTTAAAGCTACAGATAAACGAATTAGTTACCAAGATCCGACTAATTAAGCCCTGATTGTTAAATAAACAGGAGAGGCGGTGCCCGTGAGTTACTAGGGAATTTCTAAACAATTCACTTATTTGGACATTAACTAATTACATACGTATTTAATTACTGATAAATAAATATTGAAAGGAGTAATTGGTAATATGAAAAATCTTGTAAATCATGTATTAATAGTTATACAATCAAATAAAAAATGACAAAATAATAAGAAAAATTAAAGAAGAAATTTTAAACTACTGATATACAGGGTGTAAATGAAGTGCGAAGCAATGATTTTTGCCGACTTTTATTAAAAATGTTTAGAATTAAGAGTATAGAACGTTTCAAGTTTTTGAAATGCATAACATCAAAATTTTATCTATTTCCTTAAAAAACTATATCATACCTATCATACTATTACAGATACGAAGGAAAACAAATGTACTCGTATGTGGATTTAAATAAAGTCAAAATATGATTTATTAATTAGAAATCTGTACGTATATCTATTACATGCTGTCACATTTATGAGCATAATTACTGATGTTTGGAAGACAATTTAAAAAGGGCGTTATTGATACATCGATCAGTCTGCCGAAGAAGATGAGACTCTATGAAAAGCCGGCGCCTGGAAGTCCAGACAGTCCAGTGCAATGTCATCTAACGAGCAGGGAAAGTATACAGTAAAAACATGATCGCAGACGTAGAGACGTAGTAGTGGTAAATCTATAGTTCAATTTATAAAGCTCAAAAGTACTATTATTGTCAATATTTGCTGGGGTTAAAAGACGGAAAGATTAATTCGATTTGCAGAGAGAAAAGGGAAAACTTCGGAGATAAATAACTAAAGGCTTTGGAATTATTAATGACATCACGACCATTTGCCTATTTAGATCTTTAACATTCCGTTTTTCTTTCAACAATATCAAAACTGCACTTGTTATAATAGAATAAATAAACAAAGTGCATTTCAAACAAATCATTGTTTACCAAAATGCAAATATTTATTTTTCATTTAGTAAATAGTTACAATTCAAAACAGTCTGGCATACTATCATGTTTTCGTTTTTAATATAAAAAAAATCCGGATTTCAAACAGAAATTTTACAATTTTAAATATTAAATAATAATAAAAGTTGTTCTGGGAACAATAAATAACAGAATTAATAATAAAAATTTGTTTATTATAATTAAACGTTACATTAAATTTACATTAAGAGTTGAAATGCTCTCAAAAGATTCCTGATAAACTGTTAAAATTTTAAATGAACAATGTAAACGAAATAAAATAACCAATCGGCAAAATAATCATGCCATTTCCGTTTTAAAAAATATTTCAAACGAACGTGATCCGAATAAGATAAGAACGTTCACAGGCGCAGAATACATTCAAAGGAAAGCAATGAGATTCTTCTCATTATCTCTGCTTTGTAAGTATAGCAGGAGAGTTTGCATTGCAGAACGTATTAATTTATGAGAAATCATTATGAATACAATACAGAAATGATCAGTTAAGAACACTGAAACAAGGAAACGAAATATTTTTTTCATCTCTTTTTTTATTAAAATGGGGTTGCTATACATTTCTCACTGAAAATTTAATTCAAGTCACTCATTTGTAAGGTATTTAAAAATATGAAATCAAATTTCCTTTTTTAGTATCAGTTATTAGATCTATGCATATTTGATTTATAATAGGTTCAACAGCGAGGTAAATACTTCCATGTTTACGTGCATCTAACAAAATATGTATAATTGATAGATGACAAGCGTTAAAATTCAAATAATTGAGGCTGAGGGATTTGTTGATACTGGAATTAAAACTTCAAGTTAAAACGAATATAAATAGACGTTTTGTTTTCATTGATTATATTGCAATTTTCAGATAAATTTAATATCAATCTTGTTACTATTGATCCGTGAATTCTAAATCCTCTAGTTTTATGAATGTATTCCAAGATATTCCTGTTTTATCGTCTGTTGTTTTTCTCATTATTCAGTAGTCAATAATGAGAAACAGCACCGGTGACAGTATGCAACCTAATTTCACTCCAGTTCCATCCTTGTTGTACAATTGTTGTAAAAGAGCTTTATTATTATTAAGTATTTATATGGTATTCCATATTGATTGAGAATACATATTCTACATTCTATGTCTGTCCATTGAATCAAATGCTTTATAAAAGTTGATAAAATTGATGTCTATGTTTTCATCCATATCAGTTGTTTGTTCTAGTATTATTCGTAGAATGCAGATATTGTCAAAGCAGGATCTTTGTGTTCTATATACCCAGCTTGAAATTGTACATGGTTGGAATACAAAATTCAATTCCAAGAGAAAACATGTCACCTTCATTTGCATATTTACTTTTCTCTTTTTATCGGTAAATCTGAATTCCAAGTGAATTGTGCAAAACTACCACGAGCACATTTTTACCTACATACATAGATTTAAGTATACACGTAGTGAAGTTTACGTACGAAGGAGATGATATTAATATTCTGTTGCAATCAAGGAATGGATTGTGGTTGAATGCGAATGCAATTTATGGTCACAGCGGTTTTAAAACTTCGTGCCATAACGCCCGCAACTCTTGCATTAGCTGAATTGAAGAAAACTTACACGTTGCGAATAAAATGAAAAGCGCTAAGAGTTTTCATGAATACGTATTCATTTGTTTTAGTGCTAGCATGAAACGAGTACATTTTAATGTAATGCCTAACTTTAGAACTTCTTTCTTGATGCTCTCCAGACGTGAATTTAACTTAACATAGAACATATTTTATAATTTTCATATTAATATTTTTTGTGTAGAATAAAACCATTACCAACATAGGTTCATACACTAATAATAAACAGATAAGAGACACAAATAAATTTCTTCTAATTTGACATGTTCTTTAGTATAATATTATTGCTCATGGTTTAAGTTTCTTTCAAATTTATGAATGGTAAAAAGATTTAAGGTAGGACTGGAAGTTGTTTGAGATGATTCTGTTCTAAATATCCTAGTACTTCGATTGCGATGGAAAAAATTGGAGATATCGTTCGGTAGCACCAATTTATATTCTTAATCCATAGCAGTTATCTAATCATCCATCTCTATTGCCGTAATTTTCCTCATTTTTGATATCGAAATTGCCCTTTTTTGGGTGCTAGAAACATTGTTGAAACAGTACGAAAAAAGTATCAAAAACATCGGCGTCTTGCCTTACCCACCTTAATCTTATTCATCAAATCTTGCATCCTGCGACTTTTTCTTATTCTAGAAAATTAAGTCTCTCTTAAAAACGTCCCCTTTTTGCGATGCTTATGGTGGTAAATGGAAAACCGATAAGGATACATGAATAGTCTCTCGACAAACGAAATACAGTAAAGCTTCCAACAATGAAAGTTTTGTGTGGAGTGGTGTAGGGAAAGGAAAGGGATAACACTGTTGTTTAAAAAAAAAAATTGACACCAACAGTGAAGTTATTTTCCTGTCGCATCTCGTACTTAATACTTTTATCACACTTTTTACTAAACAATACATAGATTAAATAAATATTGATACTTTCCATTAATTTTGAAATTCTTTTAATACTAATCCTGAAATGAAATGACATAACGCCTCGCTAAAACGATAGGCTCCTGTATATTGCAAATAACTTTATGAAAGTGTACGTCGAAGATAAATAGCCCTACATTAATATGTACACATTTCGTTATCCTCCGGATAAAGCGCAACGTAGGTTGGCAAACTTAATACATATAAATAACACCCGGTATTTGCTTCGGTTCCTACACCGTCAGCAGTATGCAGTAAAACATCTAAACACTAATGAAACCGAAATCTGGGGACCATAAAACATGCGCCACCCCGTAATTAACCAGGCAAATTGCCTTAATCAATTCCGGAACTAAATTACTATATCCGGCGCGGAAGTCATCTCTTTACAGCCGGTTTCCGAAAATGTCATTAATTTTCAAGATTTACGCTTCATTTTCTTTTAATGGAAATTCGGGAATTGAGGGAACTGCGAGCAGGTTTGTCTGTGATAATATTTGCCGACGCCCGCCGTCGTAATGCGGAAACAAGTTTTAATTCGAATTTCCGGTCGAACAATGCCGATTACATTGAATCGTAACGTTTAAAAACAAGAACAAAAATTGCAACTGGATGAAAATTTTATTTTTAGTACTGCTATGGATCAAAGGAAGAATTTATAAATTGATATCAGATTAAATTATTAAATGAAATAAAATTTTCAGTTTTATTTTAACTCTTTCATATTGGATATTTAACAAATTCAACTTATTTATTCAAAATAATCAATTCATTACTCCAGGAGTTATGGCCAATTGCACCGCATTTTTAAGCAGAAATTAAATTTAAGTCGTGTTTAGAATGTAATATTTGAAGTAGATCCAGTATAATGTCAGGCGCATTCTAACTGACACTTAAGTTGAAGTTTAACCGTCAATTAGATGGTGATTGACATTATGCTGTCATGTATTCACGATTGTCACATTCTAAACACGTCTTAAATTTAATCAATGATTAAAAATTCGGTGCAATCAGGCATTAATAATGAATTAAAATTTAGTTATGAAATTATAACATGTAGAATGACTTCCCAGATTATTAACTGAAGAATACCAATTGGCAAAACAATTTCAAAAGTATTAATTTACAGTGTCAAATTGTCAAAGCATTCATTGAACAATGCAACAAAAACTCTATTCGCATAATAGTCCACACAAATCAATTGCCTTGCATGTTCCAAATATTTTTGCAGTGAAAATTTTTTGCGCTTTATTCTATAGAAAATAAAAATATGAAATTTATAACATTGGTTAATATAATATACAGGGTGTATTACAATTTCAGCAAATATTCAAACCATACGATTCTACATTAAAAACTCTACAGAAAATTATAGTAGTACTTTGATCTTAACTCTCCGCTTATGAAGATATTGAGAGTTGAAAATTGATGCTAATTTAATAAGGTAATAAATATTTTCCGATAATCAAATTAGGTTAATCAACTAAAAAGTGTTTTCGTCTTTTTACTTTTTCCGGTTTATTTATAATTTACAAATGCTTACTTCTTAACTAAAAATAAATGCTACTCTCGAACGCGAATTGCTACACAATGCTACAATTTTAAATTATTTTCATGTAAACCTGCAAGAATCGAGATCCTTATTAATAATTAAAAAGAACGGAATGCTAATCATGTAAAAAGAAAATTTAACTGGACCTATTAAATCAAAATCTTACTCAATTGATGTACAGATTTCCTTTTGTATTAATCAAATAGCATCGGAGAGTAAACCTGTACACGTTCATAAGTACCGAATTTACACGATAAAAAGTTTATTATTGTTGAAATTTACGATAATAGTTATAGAGTTTTATGGACAATTATTCATGTGAAATGACGGGATGTGCTATGAAGTAGAATTTATGTATGTTGCAAAACGTGCACCGCGCTTCAGTGCTATTACAGAACATAACACAATTTCTTGAGCTAGAGTTTCATAGCTGACTTCATTTCTAGATGTACGTTACAAAGAATATTGTTAAGTTTCCAGGTAGGTACATACAGGGATGGGCAAAAGTCTGGAACCAAGCTAATATCGTCTGTACCGTTAGTTCAATTTTTGTGAAAATTTGCATTAATATACAAGACTTCCTGGCGGATCTGATTAGCAAATACTCGTTCGACTGAGACTTCCGGTTTAACCGGAAATTATATCAACTTTTGTTTTTTTAAATGGAACACTGTATTTTTTTTAAGGTTTCGAAAGAGCTCTCTTTCAGGAATTCAATGATATAAAGATTTAATTCTTGCGTTGTTAAACTACCACAAAAGGAATTTTTTAAATTTTTCTGTAAATATTTTTTCATCATGTGAACCTTGAAACAAAACTACAAAATAGAAACTAAAATTGAAAAATATGGTCAGAGTCAATGTTAATTAACTCAACATGACTCAATTAACAGAAAAAGTGTGAGGTAAAATACTCATTGATGATTGGTTTTAGTGACCGCATAAGAACACAGCACAAAGTTTACAATCTGTTTAATAACTTGTATCCAGATCGCAACCTATATCTTGAAGTGTTGTAAGTAAAACTTAGAGAAGATATAATTTAACAGGAAGTGTTAGAAATTTAAGTAAAAGCGAACGATCGAATACTGCAAGAACGAATAACACTGTTGCTGAGGATATTGCTCTCGAATTGGAAGAATTACTTCAAACATCAACCACAGTTATGGCGTTAAATCATGATGTAAGTCGCAGATCGGTTTAGAGAGTATCTTCTCAGAGTCTTGCTTACAACTCTTCGAGATATAGGGTTGCGATCTGGATGCAAGTTATTAAACAGATTGCAAACTTCTTGCTGTGTTCTTATGTGGTCACCAAAACCAATCATCATCATCAGTATTTGTATTCGCCCTTTTTCTATTAATTGAGCCATATTGAGTTAACTAACATTGATTTGAGTTTCTATTTTCCAATTATGTTTCATGGCTCACATGATAAAAAAATACCTAGAGAAAAATTTTAAAAATTGCCTATTGTGGTAGTTTAACATCGCAGGAATTAATTTTTTATATCATTGAATTCCTGAGAGAGAGCTCTTTCGAAACCTTAAAAATATATAGGGTGTTCTATTTAAAAAACAAAAGTTGATATAATTTCCGGTTAAACCGGAAGTCCCAGTCGAACGAGTATTTGCTAATCAGATCCGCCAGGAAGTCTTGTATATTAATGCAAATTTTCACAAAAATTGAACTAACGGTACAGACGATATTAGCATGGTTCCAGACTTTTGCCCATCCCTGTATATTAATGTCAAAGAAAAATTTTTAATTACATCAAAGCTATCAAATAGTCTTGTACCCAAAGAAGAAAAATGCTATAATGAAAAAATTATACATTCATAGAATACATTTGCAATCTCTTCCTGCCCTTCACCTCTCATGTTCTCACACAAGACCAATGGCGTTGTACATTTAATTTGTATTGATTGTTCCGAACATTTCCGAACATTTTTGAAGAGAAAACACTTTTTACTTCTCACAGTTTGACAGCTACTAACTTTTACTTTTTAACTTGGTAAATACAAACTAAAATAGGTAGACGAAACAACACTGCTCCGGACTACGGTGCATCTTTCTCCCTCCACGTAAACAAACACTAATGTGACTATAGACGCGCGACACTTATTGTACATCAATTGCAATAAGACCTAAATATAATTAAAATATAGACATTTTTATTATCATCAACAGAAAAAAAGCAGTATAGATATCCTCACTAAAATTACTATAATATTGGTAAATGAAATGCTATGTCTTGTGGCACAAGACAGCAGGAATAACTTCATCAATTACAAAATTACTATAACTTTATTTTGAGAGTTCAGATATCAACTTGAAACTGATTGTATTATGACAATTTTAATAATTTGATTTAATAGATCTAATTGAAAGCTTACGAACTTCTGTTATATACGTAAGTAATAATTTCCAATTTAGATAGCAGAAGCTCCTAAACTAATACAATGACTTTAATCAGAAAATCAATATAAGCAATATTAGCACATACAAGGAAAGTCAGTGATGGCATAAATTCATTAATTAAGACATATCTGTGTTGGTGTTAATATTTAGAATGAGAACATATCGACGGAATCCCACCAGTGTCACTTAGGCGACCGCAGTTGCTCTTAGGGGTTGTTTCGGCGTGAAAACATGTTAGAGGCCTGTTTATGGCACCCTTATGAGTGCTGACAGAGGGTAAGGAAAATAACCACGTATGTGCGAATGTGATTCTTACGGTCTTGTGTCTTTAAGGCCGACTTATAGAAAAATTGTAATTTTAGTGAGGACACTGTTGTCCAGTGGGAATGGGGCACCGTAATGTGAAAGTGAGAATTTCTCTCAAAACCTAAGTGCATCTCATTCCATTACAGGGCTGCTTAATTCTATTTCAAACAATTTATGGTATGTAAATAATGCTACACCGGTGAAATTTGCACACAGAGCTTCCTTTGTGTACGTTGCAATTTTGAAAACTATAAACATGGCACGAGGAATGAAAAATTGAATTAAAAAGTAATTTCATTTGTAGCGATATTTTATAATAATAATAGCTGTTTGGATTTCTTGGGAGATTCGAAAATTAGAGGAATTAATTTATTAAACTATCTAAATTAAAAATTGAAGTAAGCAGACCAACACGTACGTGAGTGAACTTTATCAAAGTTTTCTACAAAAGTCATAGCAGCATCTTTTCGAAAGGCAAAAAGTTCTCGCACTCTTTGTTCTTCGCGCGCTATCTTTGACAACTTCCAACGAAAGCCGAGAAAGCCCGGCACATCCTTTTCTTATCGTCGTCCCAGTTATCATCAAGCAAAACTTAGTAGTTCGGTCACGACAGGTTGAGGATTTTATAGTTTTAAAAGGCAACGATCGTTTTTCTCCGACAATTTTGTACTGAAAATCGATTACGTAAACTTGCAACGAAAGCATTGCACACACTTCTGTCTAAAAGTACGCAGGTATAAGCAATCTTGTTTGTATAATAGGTGGATGTTTAGAGATAGTTAAAAGGATTTCCACTGGAAATTGGTTAGGAGAATATCTTTTGATTCATGACTTCATGTTTTTAATTTGTGAGAGTTTGTACTGAAGATGATAGCGTAACAGTAGAAATACGTATCTGCGGATATAAACTTTTTTGGTAAGTATCTTTTTTGATTTAGAAATTAACTTATTTAGGGTCATTTTCATAATAGGACTAAAGAAGTCATTTTAAATTCGTTTTATTAGAAAACGGTCCTTAAATGACAATGATTTGTTAAAATTGAAATAATTTTAGGCAGTCGGACGGTGGAGAAACCGCGGTCCGTGCACATTTTGCTGAATCTGAGTAAACTTTGCTAATCTAATCTAAATTTAATTCGATTTTCCTTATTTATGCTAGTCCCTCGTCTGTTTCAACCCCTGTCAAGATTGATACGCAAGATAGAGCCTCAAGAATTTGGGGAAACAACTTTAATTAGAATAAATTATCGGCCCCTCTAATTACCAAGAAGAAGATTATAAATAGAGAGAACATACTTGGGGTGATCGAATGACAAAACGAAGCTTCATGTTTACTTGCGCTCTGTTATTATTGTTTTATCTTGATTTGATGAGAGAAGTATTTATAGTTTTATCGCCAGATTGGAAGTTGCTAAAGGTTGTAACGATAACATATTTGTTATTAGATTTGTGAACAGATTTGTTACAAATTTTGTGATGGGATTTATCAAGATCAGATTCTTAGTATGCCCACTCCTGTAAATAAGTACAAATTTTAAAAGATGACATTGAAATTTGTTATTTCCGATAACGTCATAGCTTATGTTTTGCTAAAACCTGCACCATTCTACTTTTTAGCATAGATTTGTAACATGTGTCTGTTTCTTGTATTGCATGGTCACAAATTTCTGTCAACACAATTCTTATAACAAATATATTGCCGTGTCAAGCAGCCTTCAATTACTGAAAAAATATAAATAATTTGTTGGCTATTTTCGAAATAATTAGTTGTTGTTAAAACGTAAAAAAAAAATTAGGATGAGTGAGAATAAATGAAACTTTAAAGAATCCTGCCTGATCTGTTATATGTATATAGGCTTTGTACACAGGCTCTCAGTGACTCGACTGCAGATATTTCACAGGGTGGTAACCAGAATTCAAAATAACCAAACAAAATTAGCAATATGGTTATATGGTTTTCTCAAATACATATCGTACGATTGTAACAGTTTAAAGAAACATCTAAACATCTATATTTGCGAAAGAGTAAAAAACAGGTGGTTTCTAAATTTACATAAGTTGAACAGGAATTTAATGATTTTTTTCTGCTTGGAGAGTTTCCGGAACACTTTAAACATGCGATAAAATCAAAATTTCTTTGACTCAATTTTTGATCGCGATTTCAGCAAATGAAGTTCTTAACATCAATAACATGACCATGTGCGAAATTGTCTACTTGAAAGTTACGTTTATTTAAACTTTGTTAGCGTTGGCGATAATCTCCGGAGATTAAATCGGTGGAGGCGGATAAATGTAACTTCAATGACCGGATGCTTCTTAACCGCTCTTAGAAATTAAATTAAATTAATAAAATAAATCAGATTTGGTTAAGGTAAATTGCCTTTTTATTAAGATTCGCATGAATTTAAACAACCGGTGACTTTTCAATTAAAATTGAGATTAAATAAAATAGGGATCATTTGAATATAATTAAAGTAGGCTCCTAATACGATCAAAAATACAGGGTGATTGGTAAGACGACGTATTTCTTTGAAAACGTGTTAATGGAACTCATTGGCAATAATTGATTAATTAGGACTAATTTTAATTGTTGGGTTTTTCTTAGAAATGCGCCTGAAAAATTATTCATTAGGAATAAAAGTTCTTTTTTTATACATTTCAATTTTCCTCGTTAGTTTAAATAGTAATACAAGTTATGTAATAAAAATTACGTTAAAGACTTCAACAAAATAAGAGTTAAAATTAGCACTTATGTAAAACACTGCAACATAAACATTCTAAAATTTTATAAGACTTTCTATGTACAGGGTGGATCAATTTCGATGTCTCTTATGGACAACTCTGTAACTATAAGAGATAGAAAAAAACTAATGGCCAAGTCTCGATCTCCTTTTTAGAGATAAAGTCAATAGTGTAAACAAAAATTGGCTATCTTCTTTTGTTTTCGAGTTATAAGCCAAAATTTAGATTTTCGATTTTTCGTCAATCAGTCATGTCTCGTTTATTTTTGCAGACATTAAAAAACTGTTTTGACATTATTAGGACACTTTTTGGAATACAATTCAGTGGTGTAGTTGGTTTTTTGATATTTAATTAAATTTTAGAGTTATAGCATAAAGTTATATTTTTTAAATGGAAATCATAGTTGGCAATGTCATCATTAAATAGAGATTTCTTTTCTGTTTTCAAAATATATACTTTGTTGGGTTTATTTCTTACAGTTAATAGAATAAAACGCCTTTTTATTATTTTGGGTGCATTCTTTTCTTAGGAAGCTAGTTTCAACAAAAGCCGACAATTTTCTTTTGTTTTTATTAAATATTAACAAAGATTTGAAGATTGGGTAGCACAAGAGTGAGAGGTATTGCGATAAACATAAGAGATAGAAAGCTAGCACCGATAGGGGTGGATTGGGTTGCAACATGAGTTGGCTGTGTATTTTTGCGCGGCAGTGTTGAAATTGTGATTTATTTTGGTATTATTTTCTGGGTTTTAAGTTATTTATTGTGATATATCAAGAGTTGTGTTTATTATCTGCTTATATTTCAATATTCTTTAACTTTTTCTGCAATAATTTCTTATTTTTAAGATGTTTTTAATTTATACATATAATTTAGTTCATTATCCCATGAAATGCATATTTGATCGAAAAAAATGCGTTTTAAACTTAAATATTAAATGAAGTTACATAATTTCGAATTTCACCCAAACCACATGGTATCGGTATTGTTGTAGTCTTTGTGACTCTTAGAGGATGCTCGTTCTATCTTTCTTTCTCTTTATGCGGTTGCAACTGTCAAAATATTTGAACAAGAGTTGATATTTAATAAAAACAAACAAAAAAATTGTCGGCCTTTGTTCAAACCAGCCTACTAAGAATAGAATACACCCAAGAATAACAAAAAAGGCGTTTTATTCTATTAATTGTAAGAAATAAACCCAACAAAGAATATATTTTTGAAAACAGAAAAAAAATCTCTATTTAATGATGACATTGCCTACTATGATTTTCATTAAAAAAAATATAACTTTATGTTATAACTCGAAAATTTAAGTAAATATCAAAAAATCAACTACACCACTGAATTGTATTCAAAAAAGTGTCCTAATAATGTCAAAACAGTTTTTTAATATCTGTAAAAATAAACGAGATATGCGCGATTGACGAAAAGTTGAAAATGTCAATTTTTGCCTATAACTCGAAAACAAAAGAAGATAGCCAATTTTTGTTTAGTCTATTGACTTTATCTCTAAAAAAGAGATCGAGACTTGACCACTAGTTTTTTTCTAACTCTTATAGTTACAGAGATGCCCATAAGAGACATCGAAATTGATCCACCCTGTACGTACAAGTGATATACTGCCCCCTTTCTTATTTGCTAGATAATCGAAATATTTTTGTAAGGGACGGGTGGATGATAACAGAAAGGAGATGAATTATCCTTTACTTTCAACTTTATCAATTTTGCAAGGCCTCATCGAAACACTATGCTCTTCTAGATATCACGACGAGAGTGAGAGAGAAGTTCTATTATTACGACCAAACTATCTTAATTCCCAGACCAAATTTTTTGCCAAACCAAAAGCATTTCCTAAATCAAACAAAGCAGTTGCTAGTTCCTAAAAATATAACAAATTGGCAAAATGAATTAATCTTTTCTCACCCAAACCAAGGTACTAGATACAGAGACGCGGATGAATATTCGGACTTCGTTCACTCACTACGACATTCTTCGAAGGCTAATTAACACCTTCGGACTCGAGGAGGTGTTCACGATCAAACGACTTCTAGCTGTCTGATATTTCTCGTGGAAAGCAGTCTCCTTTTATATGATTTTATAACGAAAATTCCGATTACGTAACACTTTACATGTGCGCCAGTTGCCCTACGATTCATCGTGGTTTTCCGAGATCGTCTGCTCATGTGCTTGTTGTATAATACTCGGCTTTTTCTGACGAGTCATCTCAGCGACTTGGTAATGCAATATGCAAGTGAATTTCTGCAAACGCAGCCTCATTTCAAAGGTCAGTCCTGACTTATCATAGCGAAACCTTTGACAAAGCATAATTTTTATGTGGGTGAATTTTTCCGCGGTCGCGTAGGCGACGTTGTATCGAATTTAACTTACGTACTGAACTTATAATTTTATATAAATAAACAATAATATTGAACAGAAATTTGAAAGTCTAAAGATAATTCAACTGGGAAATCAAAAACATTAAAAATGTGTGTCGTATGCCCGCCTTTTGGTGGAATGAAGAGACTTCGTTTTTCTTATTATTTATTTCTTTACACTACACTTACACTTATTAATTTGAAATATAAAATGAACGAGTCGAATCAGTGTGAATCGAATGAGTTAAATTGAAAGAATGAATTTGAATGAATGAATGTGTGTTTCAGAAAAAGCGTATTTCAAAAAGTGTAAAGTGAGCTTAAAATTAAGAGTTGTGGTTTTTATAACCTCAGCCCGGATGATGTACGTGATGCCTCGGATTGCGTTGCATCACCCCTTAGCCTGACTACAAAATATTTATCGTTTAGGACACTAACAAATATCCTGGATGTCTTGAAGTTCCCTTTCTTAGCAATAGAAATCCATGTGCGAATACTAATCAATTTTGGATCTAAGGTTTACAAAAGGCACGTTTTCTACTAATGTGCAAGAAAGGTAATAAAAGTGTCCTTTCTGAAATTTTGGCTATTGTGAGCTGAAATTAAGAGAAATTATTAGACATACAGAAAATCTCTTAAGTAATAAAAAAATGACGTGACAGTTGAGCAAAAGTCTCACGGACTCTGCAGGTAAAACGTAATAATCGTAAATCAGATGTAAAATTCCATAGTTTGAAGTAGCATTTTGAATGAGATAAGAATACCTGGAAGCGAAGGATAAAACTTGATCATACTCTAGTCTAACATCTAATTAATTAAAAAGAAATACTTAATTAAATGAATTAAAAACTAATTAAAATATAATAAAGTAATGGGCACACGACAGCAAGTACCCTTCCAAAAATGTTCAGTATTCTTCTCCTTGCGTATTTTAATGGCAAATAAAACTGGAAAAAATTATGAAAACGTAATGTTGGCGTTATTCACAGACCTTCCGTCCATCCGGTTCACTTTAAATATTAATTCAAAATAAAATGATGCGGAAACGTATTTTAGGGGGAAGACGCTTCCGTTGGTTCGCCACTTTCCAATTTAACACGCCGAGCCGGTCGTAACAAAAAAGATAAAGCTTATTAGGTTTCCATAAATTACAGGGTGCCCGAGAAAATCCGGTGAGGATTATGGCTGTAACTGGGGCTCTATTTGGTAATTTAATTATTAAGGTTTAATACCTATTTAAAAAAAAGTCTACCTACATATGAGGTTATTTTCTTTAATACTTATAAATTGACAAAAATTAATTCCGTAACCAACAAATTATGCAATTTTGTATAACAGTACTGAATTAATTAATTTACATTTAAATTATCTCCGAAATCAATCTTTAAAAATATTGCAAATCCTATTTTTTAAACATTTTGGTCGAAAAGAACAATTATTTTTTTAATAAAAAATATCTTTTGTCATTTCAGAGGTCGGCGGTATATTCCCATTTATTTCATGATTACATTGATCCCTTATTGCCCTTGGGTCGTTTCTCATTCAAGACGTCCTCCTAATCTTAGTTGACCAGATATTTCGAGTAGAATTTCCTTGCCTCTAACACCAGCGACCTGGCATTTGCTCCTTACACAGTGAATAAATTACAAAGTAATAACTATTGGATATAACAAGGGACCACAGAGACAAATTTAATAAATAATAATAATAATAATAAATTGAGTAACAAGAAAGAATTTTGAAGTTGAACGAAATGCCAAAGGTCACAAAAAACCAACAACGTCGTGAAACGTATTGTATTTTCTTCGGTGTACAAGAACTAAATGTTAATGGATAACATGTTTCGGTTAAAACTTAACCATTCTCAAATCTAGAATATAAGAATTTACGCTTAATTTAAAGTCAAAAATCTCATGAATAATCCAATAGTATTTTGTAAAAAGGCGAGCCTGGCTTCCATCCTCAAAGAATATAGGAAATTGTCGCTTAAAAAGAAGCTCATTTTCACAAGAATTTGGTTTTTAAAACAGTGCAAGAACTTAAACGTGTGGCCAGCATTTATCTCTAACAACTTGAAAACGAATTTAACGACCGGTCCTGCTCTCAAATCAGTCACGAAAACTAGATACTTCTGGTTAAAATTGGAGATAAGGGAAGCGTACACTCGCTTACAGACTTTGTCTAGATCTCTTTTCTTCATTCAATCGGAGCTGACAAGCAGACTACATTTTTCGGAATGGGACGTTTTTCAAGAAGAAATCAGAGAAGTTACGTTCACCTATGGGAATAAGAAATTCCAGATTCTACAGAAGAAGCTTCTCAACTTAAGCTTGCAAGTTAAGACTTCCACTTCTCAAGGTTGGTCAGAGTTGGACCCAGAGGTGCTACACCAGGAGCCTTCTTCTTATGAAGTAAGTCCCCAGAGTTATTTTGATCTTATCAACTTTAATGTCAACTCTCCTTCAGTCAACGAATCGTCTTCTCCGGAAATGAGAACACCGAGTCAATTCGAAGCAGAAGCTACTATCGATTTAGACAAATCTGTTGAGAGTGTTAACTTACACGTTCCCACTATTAACGTTGACTCTGATCATACTTTCAATAGTCTATCTAGTCCAAATTTAACTAGTCAAAATTTTAAATATTGTTGATTTTAATTGTCCATTGGAGCAGAATGTTTTTAACTTCACTGATGTTACAAAAGATTTTAATGTGTCACTTTTAGATTCTAAGACGTTTAATTTTAAGTTGTCTTCTCGAGATACTCTAAACTTAGGTTTAGCTGCACTAAACCAACCGAACCACCTGGATGTCATTCCAATTTATAAAGTCACACATTGTGACATACTTTTTTTGTAAGTAGATTCTCACCTGTTTGGTTGCCATAGCTCAGTTTAGTCGGAGGCTGAGGTGGATTCGGAAGGATAATTCTTCGAACTATATTCTTAGAAAAATAACTTGCGTAATTCATAAAAAAAAAATAGCAAACGATAGGTGACAAAACGAAAGCTGTTGAGCGCCAAGTAATCTCTTTAAACTGTAATTACTAAAACAGTCCGGAACAAAACTAATGAACTCCAAACAGATTTTTAGGTTACGCAAATTAATTTTCAAGAAATTAGTCTTTAATCGCAGCAAAAATAAAAAAATTGAGAATGAAAAATTAATATAATTGATAAAAAAATTGGTGTAACTGTTGAACATAAATGGTGATTCGAGCAACAAAATATATACATAGAATTAACGATGTACAGTAACTTAAATAAAAATAATATGACGCAACTATGCTAAGTGACCCAACAAAAAGCGCTAAATTAAATCGAAAGTGACCCAATATACAATTAAATAAATCCGCGACAATCAAAATAAAATTCAAAAGACTAAATCCAGACGGTACGGTAATATTTCCTAAACGATACGGCACGATACGGTACGATACGATAAATTCCTCAATACGATACGATACGATACGGTAATTTTCTCAACGATACGATACGATACGATAATTTTCTCAAAACGATACGATACGGTAATAATGGTGAGTGTTGCTTACTCAATCCTGACGATAGCTTAACCTGAGTTCCAATTACGACTCCGTTGAACTTATCTTCAAACGACTCCGTACTAACTTGACCTTGGTTCCATTTACGACACCGTTGAATTATTTCATCAAACGACTCCGTAATACTGAATTTGTTTCCAAAAACAACCACGTCAAATAAAAAGAAGGAACTCCTGTTCGGTAGTATCTTCAAACGACAATGCAGTAAACAGCAAAGAAATTTTCCAATAAAAACTCGTGCGGTAGGAGGAAATCTTCGCCCTCGGAAACTCAACACAATTTCGGTAGTCAAAAAAAAAAACTCTACATAAAGAGAAAAGGAATCTTAGAAAATATTCTCCTAAACAACTAGGGTACTTACAATCTTCTGTTAGTTTTTTCTTGAGCGAAAACTTAACGGAACACGTGCTCGAATACGTGCTTGATCGGAAACGGTAGCGTTTGTGACAAAAACAGACGACAAGTTGACACAGTAGGGCAGTACAAGACTAAAGACGTAAATATTTGCCAAACTGGAATATCTCAAAGCCGTTCAGCTTCACAAAACCACAAAAATTTGAAGACGCAAGACACGCGTCTTAATGGTGTACGAGCACACACCCAAGTCGCACGTTTATCAAGCAGGACGGAAACTCGTCAAAGATTTTACACGCAACTTCCGCATACGTCACATCGATCAATAAAATCGATCCAGAACCATGTACGACATCTACAGATTAATTTCCGAAACAAAACAAATAGCTTTAAGAAGAAAATCGAAATCCGCATTACAAACTGAAATTAAAACACAAATCCTGAGAGATAGAGGCGTGAAAGTCATAAATACGAAATTAATTAAATGAACGAAACGGTGTTTACTTGAATTTCAACAGCAAAATAACGAGAAAAATACGTAAAAAAAATAATGTAACGGACAGCGAAAAATGTGAACGTTACAACATAACATTTTTGATTTTCCAACTCCTCTAGTTTTGGATGACTCTAATGATGATAGATTAAACCGTCAATATGTCTACCAACCTCTAGATAGCACCAATTTTACCAAACAATCTTATAATTTGGATTATAATGTCAGTGACGTTTTTAATTCTAAAATCTCTCAAATTCATCATTTTCACAAACGTTTCTTGAATTTATCTAACGTCAACTTTAACCCAGAAGAAATTGCCTTATTAGAAAAAGGTCCAAAATTTTCAATTATTCCGAAATTTAATAATATTATTCAGAAAAATTTAGTGATCAATACTGAAGCTATCATCGAAAAATTCGAATTTTTCGATGGTGAACGTATAAGGTTCAGATGCTCAGATATTTTAAATTCAGCTATCCAACGTATGAAATCATCTAAAGATTCTTTTATTTTTAAATCTCTTAAATTTAAACTGAAAGAAAATAACCTTATTCTTAGTAAGGCAGATAAAGGTTCCTGCATGGTCATTATGGAGAGGACTGACTATGTTCAAAAAGTTGATGAACAGTAGTAATTTTACTCTGCTTAATGGCGATCCAGGTATTAACAAAAGGATCCAAAGTTTAACAAATCACTTAGATCTTTGATTTTCAGTTTTCGAGATAGCTCTTTAACCAAAAACAGACAACTTCTTTCTATGAATCCACTAACACCTCGATTATATGAGTTACCTAAGATAAATAAAACCAACGTACCCATCAGACCTGTGATCAGTTACACTAATTCACCTGCCCATAAATTGGCTTGTTTTTTAGATGACTTCTTAAGGAATCACTTAACTTTAACTCATTCTTATACGGTACAAAATTCGGCCGAATTAGTATCGAAACTTAATTGTTGCGAAATTTCTGAAAATTGCATTCTTATTTCTCTTGATGTCACTAATCTTTTCACGTCAATACCGGTCACAGAATGTCTGAATTTGGTAGAAGAGTTACTTTCGAATTCTAACTTATCTGATGAAGATGTTCATTGCGTTACTGAACTTTTAAGAATCACTTTAAAACGAAACTTTTTTCAATTCAATAACAAATTTTATTCACAATCAGATGGTCTGTCCATGGGTTGTAACTTGAGTCCTTTATTAGCTGACGTCTTCATGAACAACTTAGAATCAAAATTTTTTAACTCTGGACATTTTCTGTCACATAAAATTAAATTCTTCGCTCGTTATGTTGATGACATTTTGGTCGTTCTGGAGGGAGACACTAATCTTGCCTATGAATTACTTAATCTCTTTCATACCTTTCACAATAATATTAAGTTCACTTTAGAACTAGAAAAGAACAATAGTATTAACTTTCTGGATGTGTCAATTAAAAGAATCAATTCGTCTTTGTCGTTTAGCATTTATAGAAAACCTACTAATACTGACGCTACCATTAGCTTCACTTCAAATCATTCTTATCAACATAAAATGTCAGCCTTTTCGGCATTTTTTTACAGAGCTTTTTCTATTCCAATGTCAAGAGAGGATTTCGCTGGGGAGATCAAGATTATTTGCCAAATGGCTCATAATAATGGCGTCATCTCCCGTCTTTTTCATAAAATTCGTAACCGTTTAATTAACAAAGCTGTTTTTCCCACTCTGGCAGACGTTTCTTTGGAATGCAATTTCAGATATGCTTCTTTACCCTATGTGGGTATCAGAAAAACTAAAGAAAATTCTTAATAAATTGGAAGGGGTACAAGTCACCTTTTCGAATGATTACAACCTTATCTCTATTCTGATGAATTCTAAAGGTGAGATACCTTATATGAACAAAAGCGGAGTTTACTCTATTACTTGCACTCATTTCAACTGCAAGTCGGTCAGATTGGTCGAAATTTGGCCACTCGTGTCAAGGAACACATTTCGTCTGCTAGTCTAGGAAAAACAGATTCTAATTTTGCTCTTCATCTTTTAGATTCAGGACATTATCCTGACCCAATCTTTAATGTAAAATTACTTCACCAACTTCAGAAAAGCTTAAAACTCAATATCGCTGAATCGTTAGAAATTTTCTTGTGTAATAAAGATAATAGTGTCAACCTCTTGAACGACCAAATCATCTTCCCATATTTCAACTTTTTCGAATCTATAAATTGGAATCATTCATAGTTGCGTTTTTAATTGACTAGTAACTCCTTGCCTATCAGCTGTTAAAGTGATTTTTACTAATTTTGTACTTTTATTGAAATTTCAAAAATTGTAACTTTTTTTATTTGCTGCCATCTGCTTTCAAATCGATTTTTACCCTATAGTGGTATTTATATTTAATTTGCCTTCAGCTTTCAAATTTTTGTCTTTAACCTGCCTTCAGCTTTCAGTTTTTTGTCATAATTTTGTATTTCTTTCAATGTTACCCTTACGTTGGTTTTTAAATTTACGCATCATCAGCTTTTATAATTGTTACCCTTAAGTTGGTATTTGTTAGGAACTTTTGTTCGCCGTAGGTTAAGTTTTTGCAGTGTTCGACTGTCATTTTACTTTAAAATGGCCATGTGCTAAGTAACTTCTTTGTTAAAGGTTTGTTGCAATTTATTTAAGGTTTTTCCTTAGTTAAGCGTAAATTCTTATATTCTAGATTTGAGAATGGTTAAGTTTTAACCGAAACATGTTATCTATTAACATTTAGTTCTTGTACACCGAAGAAAATACAATACGTTTCACGACGTTGTTGGTTTTTTGTGACCTTTAGCATTTCGTTCAACTTCAAAATTATTTAAACAGTCACAAATCTCCTGGATAATCCAATAGTATTTAACAAGAAAGAAATTTTTCGTAGCGTGAACTGTTGCAAGGTTCTACTTTAAATGACCTCCTAATTTGTCTTTCGAAAATTATTTCGAAATTTGCTGTACCTATTAAAGGTACTACAAATTTGGTTCCAAATTACTATTGGCTCCTCTATTAAAATACATAGATCATAATATTTTTTACGTGTAATTATAATACGATTTATAAAGCTTACTTTTTGATATTATTTATCTTATCTAGGAGAGATACTCTATGTTTGATAAGTTGATGCGGGAGTATTATCGTGTTGCAATCATTGACTGTTGGGATACGATTTAGGTTGCAAATTTCTACGTATGTAACATATAGGAGTAGAAAAACCAAATCAAGTAATTCACATCGATAATGTTTATTAATCTACAAATTAATAGCCAATGATTGAAGTGCGTCACATGACATTTTAATCTTCAAAGAAAAAGTTAAAATGCAATCTTTTCCCAAACAGTTATAATAATAGTATTTCGAACTTGTTGCGTCTTTGTTCTAGTAAATCTAATTAATGAATAGTCAACATTATAAGCAAACATTAAATAACAGAAAGGGAAAGAGGCGAGACCATCAGTTTAGACTTTAGAGAGACTGAAGGAACCATTAAGAACCTTCATGTATAATTTATTTATATCACGATACGTAGGACATCGTTTTAAAGCATACTCTGAAAGACTGGATAGAATGATGCTGCACTAACTTTACAGCTTTAATTTGCCCCAATAGACTTTCACTTCTTTGAAAAGAAATTTCAAAGGAATAAATGTTGACACAGTTGATGAGATGATTTTTTGTGAAACTAGATTTATAAATTATTTGGTCATAGTATGGAGAAGGTAAAATTGTAAAAGGATAACTTATAAGCAGGGTTAGGAGGATGAGATTCCGCTTGCAACAGTCCGCCTGGGTCGCCGCTTATACTGTGCATGTTTATGTACGATCATTGCGCTGGCTCCATAAGCGTCGGACGAAATTTTAATTTCATCGTGTAAGAAATTGTTAAATTTAGACAAAATTTTGTATTTTCGAATTAAAAATTAAGTAAATTAAATTAAACACTAAACGTTCTTTGCTATTGCAAATTATGCATGCGATTATTTGCTATTCCCGTATCGAGTGCACTTAGATGTGACGCTCTTGGCAGCGCGAGCGGAATCCGATCCGCCTAACCGTGCTTATAATTCAGAAGTTATGATATAAGATTCATTGATTTCACTGTTTCACTCTAACAATATAATTCCTCTTTTCAAAGGTAATGGTAATTCCTGCATGTTACCGTAGGGCTGGTTCTGTAATAAGTAACTGTCTATCGTTGAAAACATTTAACGAATTAAGAAAACTTTCAGTGCTGTTCGCTTATTCGATTGATGTAATACAATTTGCAAATGAAACACAAATTCGTTGCGCCGGGGAAAAATTGAAATGCGACAGTGCTTTTAGAGAGCGCTTTGAGAGTACACTATTAGTTTCTTGTATTTTCTTTTTCCCGGCGGCAAACTACGAGAAAATGGAGGAAAAATTTCGTAATTTCTCGATCCGTCGCCTTGCTCGCAAGTTTTATAAGGTGGGCGTTGTGGCATCTTATTTATACCGGTAAACTTATATTTCGTGAAGTATAAAGTTGCTGAAGACTCGGTGGTTTCATATATATTTTTCTAGCACCTATAATAATTTTATACCCAAGTTTGTTCAAGTAGGTTTTTGTTGACAAAAGATGTTCAAAAGCTTTTATACACGATACATTGGAGTAAATTTAAATACAGATACAAAGTGCTTCTATTTAATACTGACGACTATTTTTAATTCTTTTATAATTCTGAGTTATATTACGGATATATTTTTTCCTAGTTTATTGATTAATGCATTTGAATTTGGATTAAACTGTGATTACAAAAAAATGAGAAACTAACCTGGTTGTTTTTTCGCTTTTTATCAGCTATCAGGAGCTGGAATGAGCTTTGAACAATTCTATTGCGCTCTGCAAAAGTTTATTTCATAAATTTAGATCTAGGACATTGAATTATTGACTGCATATTGCACGTTGTTTGAAATGTGAAACGCCAGGGCACTGAAGATTTTATAAAAGAATCTCACTTTATCATTCACTCAAACATGATTTATAAGTGTACAAAAACAAAACCTATTTGTTAAAAGTATCTTGAACTTAGTTTTATATTTAATAGTAATATTATATTTGTGAAACATCTTGCCTTTATCTTTGCAAGCTGTCGCGAACTTATTTCGGCGTTGTAACTCCGGGCGGACTGCAAAGAAAGAGGGCACTGACGTCAAATGAGGACGTGTCCACCAAATAATACATTTTGTGAGCGCAGACCGGGGCTGCCAGTTGACACCGCCCTAGGGAAATGAGTTGACAAGTCCATCAAAGGAACCGTCTGAATACGGTAGTAATTCGCAAAATATGTTATGAATATTATTCAACATGGTCGGTGAAAATAGTTATATTTGCAATATAGATTCAGTTCCCAAATAAAATAATCCAACTGAAATGCTGAAATTATTTATTGATAAAAAATATCTTTTTAAAGTTAGAATCCGAGATGTAAAACAAAATAAATTGAAATTTTACAAGGATTGTCTTTGACGTATGTTAATAAAATTATTTAATGAGGGAGACCGGTTTTATAATCAATAGCCCATATTTTTGTATCAGTATGTATATATTATGGTATAAATCATTGGATTTTATGATGTAACACGAAATAATAACTACCAGTTCCACCAAAATAATAAATATAAACATTAACGGAAATTTCTGCAATAATACCTAGTTACTGGGAAATTTAATGGACAACAAAACGTTAATATACAGTAAAATATGTATTTGTGTATATTAAAACGAACTGCGTTTGATTCATGTGCTTAAATCGCATACCTAAAAGCTACAACAAAATTCATTTTAGGGAAAATACTATCAATCTGCAAAAATCAAATTTTGCTTTTGCTATATCAAACGTTCGTTCGGCAAATATTAAAAGTTAAAAACTGAACAGAAAATTATAATATAATTTTTACTCTTAACTCTTTAATGCCCGGTTTCTGAAAACTGATTTATCGAACCCATAAAGTTAAATATTCCATAATCGCTCCATAACTCGAGAAAATGTTTCTGAAAGCTTAAATTGTACTTATCTATTCCATACCGGCTCTATAAGTTATCGGAACTACTACGGTGCGATAAACATAATTGACGCATGCGTACGAAGTAGGAATACATTCGAACGTGATTCGAACTTTTCATTTTTAACAGAAATTCAAGTTGAGGTTGTGTTAAAATTATATTTTAAATTTTTTAAAGAAAACTATTGGTTTCAATATTATTATTATAATTAAAGCAGGTTCTTGTCCGATGAAAATTGTATCACAAATTCTTTGAAACAGCTTCGTCATTCGAAGCTGTCGAACGACGACGAAACATTAAGTGTTAGTGCGCATATTCAGTGTCCGTTTCAAAGAATTTGTGATATTATTATTATACCACGTGTCCCAGAAATGCATATAAAGCTTCAAGTAAACCTATTCCTCTATATTTCCTTATTCTAAAACCGCAAAAAACGGTTCCCAGGGTAGTGTACTTTTCTTGTACGAACCTCCAAATAGAGCACTTTTAACAGAAAACTGCGAAGTAAACGGCTGAAAACAGAACGGAAAATGTTATTAATGTCAGTAATTAAGTCTTTATCATTAACAGAAAATAATTAAAACGCACTTCACCCACCTACGACTGCTTTTTGGGTTACTTTTAAAAACAGCAGCGCAGAGAACAGTAAAATAAATATTTAATTAAGGCGTTGCATTTGCAACTACATACTTGAAATTTATTTAGTCTGAAGCCCTTCTATAATTTGAATTAACTGCATACATAAGCAACGTTGTCAAGTTTACCATTTTTTTTACCACGTATTTTGTCTCGTGTGTTGAAACTAACAGACCCTGAGAATTAATTATTGCATTTTTGGGACGCTTAGGGAATGTAGAAAAGAAATACCTGAAGCTTTATATGCATTTCTGGGACACCCTGTATATGTAAGGCCCGGTCTTTTCATCTCCAATTAACTTTATCTGGCGATTAATTCCCATAGTAACGATTATGATCACAATTGTTACTATTTGAATGAATCGTCAGATAAAATTAACTGGATATGAAAAGACCGGGCCTAAGTATCATTAATAATTTTATGTACCTACATACATAATAGTTACATAATTAATTTACTAATATCTGATCAAAGTAACCGTAACAATAATTATGTACCATGTGTTAACATTTTAGTTTATAATGGACTTGGATAATAACGATTTGTCAAGTTCTTCAGATGAAGAAACTACTACTACTATCAATAACTGTTGTTTAAAACACAACATAGCTGTATAAATTATGTCGGGCATTTTTTTGAAAGTATCATACAGAGCATGCAATTGTTTTGCAATTCCTTCTTATTCCTGATTGAGCCTGGCTGTTAAACATTTCCGTAATTTTCTCCCAAGCTTCAATCTTTTGACTTACAGTTACACTATCTGTTTTTTTTTAATTTTCTATAACATCTAAAAATTTGGATGCGACAAAGTCTTTTCAAACTCCGTAAAGTTCTGCGATCTTGATTTAATTTTTTTGTTTTCAAATGCCATTGGAAACAAGGAAACAACTGCTTCAAAATAAATATGTAGTTGAAAAATTGTCCGATTCGAAGAGAGATTTCCGATCAAATGTGCTAAAGTGTGAAATTTCCGACACTAATATTTAGAGAGAAGCTTACAACAAAACGTTATCCATCTATTGGCAACTAGCGTAACTATTTTATCTCCTGATAACTGTAGAGCTGTTAACTTATGATGAGATTGCTTTCAGAAACAGTCAGAGATTTTATTGGTTCGATAATTTTATTGAACCGATGGTTATTGAACTCGTAAGCAAACTTTCTAGAAACCGGCCATAGGCATAGCTATAGGTATTTTGGTTCAATTTCTTCTAGAGAATTAATATTATGTATCAAATTTGTCTACCATGTTATTTATAAACTGCTACCAGCGCCTAGCTAGTCATGTAGATACACATTTAATATACATATAATGTTAATTTTCCATAAGAAAGTGAGCTGGCACGCCCATAGCTACCTACACTGCTTGCAATGTCATCTAGGTCCAATTTGGGTTTTGAAGCGTCGTCAAGTCGACGCGACGGTCAGATTAAATCATCTGACCAATCAGTGATGGAGAAAATTGAACATGTGGTTTGACCAATTTGATCGTTCACTTCCCGCAGCCTAAATTGAAAATGAAGAGCAACTCATTTAGCGAATACGTAATGACGAGAACTTGCTCATTTTAAACAACAATTACATTAAGGGTTGAGATATCCATCTCTTATTAAAGTTATTCGACGAATAACTTGATTTTTCTGAATTGTTGGTTGATTTTTTAGTAATTGTTTCCATGGTAGTTACTCGTCTAATAACTATTAGCCAGTTCATTAAGAGGATATCTCCGCCTTTAATTTATCATTTCATTTCATTTGACAAGTTTACGTTTGTTATCAAAATCAGCAGAATTTTCTCGCTTCTTACTGCTAAGAAAAACGCTACGGCATTGCCAAATAAAAAAACTTTAACCGCTGTATTTCGGAAACTGTACGTTTTTGGAAAAAAAGTTATTATATTTGTCGTTATAGTTTTTAACAGAGAATCCCCTGGTGTGAATATTTAACGGTAATTAAAATACACCCTATATATTAAAAGCGTTGACAGGCCTTTTAGGTGCACAGCTTGATAATTTTCTTCCAATGTCTTCTCTATTTTGCATTCTATCCATCTGGTCTTCGAGCGTCTCTTTCGGATGGATTTACTTTTAAGATTTTCTTGATTAATCGCCCCCCTTCTTGCTTTTCTATATGCCTTAACTACCTTAATCTTTGGGCTTTTATAATTTTACTGATTGTTGGTTCTCCGTGTAGTTGTCTCACCTGTTCGATATTCTTTCTCTCCCATATGTCACTTACTCTTTTTCCTCCAAATATTTTCCTTAACATCTTCCTCTTTCAGGTTTACAGTTTTCCTTTTTCATAGCGAACTCAAAATAATTATCTTATAGATTTTCTATCTTTTGATCTTATTAATGTGTTTAGGCCCCCCGAACATTTATTCCCTTTGATTATCCTGGGCAGTGCTGCCTCCATTTTTAATTGCCAAGCTCCCAGATAAAGAAACCATTGGATTTCCAATTTCCATTTCTAAGTCTTTCTGTGATTATCTCTTTTGTCGGTGCTGGTACTGAACTTTCTTCTTTGTCAGTACTTATTTCCAACTCGACCAGTCCTATATCATTGCCGTTTTCTTTTGCTGTCACTATTTCCTGAAAATGTTCTCTCCAGAGTTTTAGAGTTTCGTGATCATCACCAGTCATCTTTTCGTCTTTATGGTCGTCTTTCTTGGTAGAAATTTTTAACATTCTTCTTTTTATAATGTTCTTCTACATCAACTAATTTGTTCTTATAAATTTTATACTCTTTTGTTTTTCCGGTAAATTTTACTTTTCCCTGTAAGCTTACATTTCCTTTTTCTGTCACATTTGAATCTTGCGTTTTTTTAATTCGTCTGAATCTTTTAAATTTAAAACCTCATTTAAATAATAAAATAAAATTCAGTTAAAATTAATTACAATTATATAAACATATTATTTACTGAATGTATGGACATTAAGGTCCAGTTTTACAATCGCGGAATAAGGACGGAATAACTGTCGAATATCCTTAAATATTCCTCCATATCTACGTCACGCTTATCCGACGATTGTAAAATCGAGCCTAAATATGGTATACGTTGAAACAGCGGCAGATAAAACGCTCTTATTCCAAGGCATTTGGTTCAATGAATGTGTTTTAATATTAAATAAAAATACTATATTGCTCAACAAAATGTTTTCGTTTCGTTAGTGTGCACGCAGCTTAATATCCTAACGATATAAAACGTAATACGTAATGCAATATGCATGGAAATATTGGTTACTAAGGAATTATGAGATTTTGAATGGCATCCCCTATTCGTATTTTCTTACCCCCAAGGCGCTGCTGCATATTGTGAGCATAGAAGCGAGAGCATTATCAAATAAAGACCCATCTAGAATAATACGAAATAAAGTTTAATTTTAAAATGTCCTCGGGTTGATTTCGTCGCCCTTCCCGGATAAAACAACATAAATATTTAGATAGGCAGTTTTATCTAAAAGACACGTAAGAAGGGTCGTAAATTACCACGAATGCGACAAGTTGCGGGGGAGCCTGCGCTGCTGTTCAATAATTTACTCAGTACTCAAGAATGTACGGAATTCTTTCCAAACAGCTGTTTTAATTCACGTTTCTTTTATTTGGGACGCAAAACGAGTTTTAAAAATTAATGCGACTAAAGTGCCTCTTTGGGAGAAACACTTTCGCTCATCTATTTAAAAATTTAAACCCTCTAAACGATTTCTCTCATGTATTCATTATGGTGTCAATTATACTAAATAGAATTTGACTTATAGACGGAAAAATTCTAAACGAGAGATTGCAAACTACTTATGTATACCTTGACTTAACAATTAAAAAAGCAAACAACCAATGCTTTTAATGAGTTTAAAAGCTACCTTAGGGTCATTTTCATAATAGAACTTTACACTTAGAGTTACTTTAAAATGCAAAAACTCCAATTTTTAAAATGATTTTAAATTAAAGTCTCCTTTAGTTCTATTATGAAAATGGCCCATATAATCATAAATTTTCGTTTAAAGTGGAGAATAGGAGATAAAAAGTTATGTACAGTTTGTTACATTATGCCGATGTAGAATTAAGTGTGGAATTAAAAAAATATAAAAATATGTAGGGATTTATTAGAAAATATCAATATGCATTCATTTTCATTTAGATCAGATGCGATGTAACTCTTACATCATCAAATAAATTGCTGGCAGACTTAAAATAGTAATACCAAATCTCATTTTATATTGATAAAAGTAAAAATGTTGCAGAATCAACAAAGCTTAATTGTGTCTTATTTATGTATTTATTTTGATCAGTGTACATTCATAAACAATGACTGGAGTACTATAGTACAATCAAATCTGTATCTACAATATAGTTTCCAACTATCATTTTAATGACTAGAAATATTTGAATTTATATAGTGTAGATATTGTGTCGGACAACATATTACATGTCACTAACCATTAGTAATCTGTAGTGGTTAGTTTCAGGTCATCTGCGTTTTAATTTAAATCAGACTCATTCATGCAAGGGACATGCACGTAATGGAGTAATGGGACATTTGATTTTAACGTCGGCAATTAATTGGTACTGATGGCAAATGCTCGAACGAATATCAAATTGCTAAAGCCCAGCTGTGTATTTAATGATACATGTAATAGTAAAAACATCGAAAATTCTTCTAATTAAGTACACATTATAAAACGTTGAAATAAAAATTATTATTTTTATCAGTCTTCTTTATACAACGTATTTCTTTAAAAATGCCATAAAGGTTGGCCATGAAAATTAAAACTCATGTCGTAGCTTGGCATCTAATACATGCCAAATCTGAAAATTTAAAGTAAATGAATGGAGCTAAGACATAAATTTTCTTTTTTACAGCCACCCCTTATGGCATTTTAAAAAAACACATAGTATATCGTGGTACATACAATATGGTTCACAAAGGTAAAATATTGTTAGAAACAGCAAAAAAAGATATGCGATTGATTTCAGAAAATTAATATCTTTAAATTCCCTGTACTCATGGATGTATGATTTTCAGAATACTTACATAAAAGAGAGACTGACAAAATGGAGACTTCATTATATCTACATGTAAGCATCTCAAATGACTTAGAGGTATTTCGATGAACGAAAAGCGCGCAGAATATGACATGATGAGAAAAAGATTTAATAACGTACGTTATTTGAAAGTTTCAGGAGTAACTTCTTCCTTGCCTCAAACTGGAACTATAAAGATGGTACATATACGGAAATTTTATTAGGGTAGAGAAATAGGTTTCATTACCTAACGGCTATTGCGAAGTATAACATTGGCCATTTCACCGCGGCATAAAATTCCAAAGCTGATGACATAGGGACAAATACAGTTATGGTATTATACATTATTTTATATAGGTAGACCCCTTACCTCTAAGATATTGTAGATATAATTTGCATTATTTCACAGCGTTATTATTTAAAATAAAAAAATTAAGATATGCCTAGAGATACTAGGATACTAGAGTCCAAATTGAAGTTCAGGGACGGCGTACAGTCGCGAGCAAAAAAAATGGTCGTCAGGGTCTTTCTTTGATACATTTTTCACAGTGTTTTATTGTGAAGTGGTCGTGATTGCCATAGCGAAATGTGTCATATGTATTTTATTTGTCAAATTGATTAAAATCTAACACACTTCATAAGAAGACAAGAAGATATTTTTAATTTGTGACGATTCCATCAATTCTTTGAATGACATTGACGACCTATCTTTTTTGCTCGCCACTGTACTTTATTGTTTGAATTGGCTTCCGGTTGGAACCGCGTCACGTTGACTTCTTCTACTGCCGACGTTTCGTTCTCCATTGCAGAAGAACTTCCTCAGGGCTGCTGCTGCTGGTGGTGTTGCTGCTGCTTCTCGTGGGTCATTGAGACTGGATCAGTCTCAGGATCAGTCTCAGTAGAAGAAGTCAACGTGACGCGGTTCCAACCGGAAGCTAATTCAAACATGGACGACGGCCGCGGAAGCCTTCAAGTTAAATTACTGTACTTTATTGTTAGGGCACAGAGGTACTTTTTTGGTTAATAAAAATACAAAAGTCGGATTTAAAAAGAACTTGAAGGGAATTTCAATTGTAATATCTGTCAGCTAGTGTAATCTTTTGACTGACACAATCAAGTGCTGTTCGCACAAAATGACCATTTCGCATCGGGCGGCTTTAGGGCACAGCGAAAGTATCTCTCACCAAGCTCACCTATACGAAGTCAAAAGGTTAAAGCAAGTACCACTTCACCAAAAATAGTTTTATAATGACTACCATTAGGAAACTGTTCCTCATGTTACAATAAGTTCATTGTAAATGCAAAGTAGAAACAATTATTTACTACATTTGAGAAAATACATATTCGATGAATGAGAGTTTTTAATAAGTGAATATTAAGCAAAAAAATAGATAAAGTGTTAAGGTAATGAAAAATTAACGTGAGATCTTCTTTTCATTAAAATCAAGTCTTCTCTCATCTCATAAGCATAAGCGAAACGTGCACCATACGTGTAAGCGAATATGCTAGGGCACTAATTTTCTGTCGAAAGCTTGTTATATTTCGCCGCCGTCATAATCACGTAGCTTATCAAGGTCGAAATTTCATAACGACCGCGTGTTTGCATTCCTCGTCGCGTTCTCGTACACGTACAACTTTGGCTTGGTAAACAATATTAGGGTCGAAACTAAGTTAATCTCGCGGTAGGGGAGCAAGATTAAGGTGTAAACTGAGAAGTAAAATAAAGTGCAGCTGAAATAAGGAAGAAGACATTCCTCGTAACTTTTTTTTACTTATGCATTTTTATGTGCATTGCTAATAATGTTGGTAAATTAAGATTTCAGAGATCATTTATTTAAACAGGCAGTAATTACACAGAGAACAAGCACACAATGATATGAAGCTTTAAATACATAAGGAGTATCTAAAAACAAAGTTAAAACCATCAAACAGAAATTTTAGATCGTTCAAAATACTGTCCTGCATGTTCTACATATACAGTAAGTGTCAGACGCCTATTGTCGGATCGCTAATGTTTTTTTTTACGCGGGAGAGAGAGATATACCGCAGTCTGAAGTCTGTGTAACATAACAGTGTTATGTTAAAATAACATTTACAGATTTATTATTAATTTTTAAAAGTGTTTTTTATTGAATTGCATGTCGATCGTTTTCTTTTTTTTGAGAAATTTATATTTTATAGCACAAAGGTGGGCCACATCAGTAATCAGCACTTTTTTGTTACTGTTTATTTTATAACTTTTTATTACTTGATGGCTACTAATAGACGCACGTATAACTTGTTATTGTTTCACATTTTTGTTTTTACTAATTTTTGCCATCAATATTATAATTATGTGAAACGAAATAAATTGAAGTACATAAACAACATTAACAAATATTGGCAGAAAAATATTTCCGCCGCTGTGGAGATTCGAACTCGAGTCTTCAGGCTACATGTTAATTGCTTTACCAATTAAGTTATAGCAACCCGAAGTTCGAATATCATCGTTTAATATAAATTAGAATCGGATGGTAAATGTGATATTGCCTTTAAGACAGACAAACATTATTATTATTAAAAAAAAAAAATAGATTTAGGTCTCGCGGGCCGGATAAAAATTTTTCGAGGGCCGAACTTGCCTCGTGTGCCGGAGGTTGCCCACCGTAGTACACAAAATGATGTTTTCTATTTAAATTCATATGAGCCCACTATACAGCTTGATTGAAGCAAGTAGGTTGGCGACGCGTGCCTCGGATGTATTCGAAACGGCCGGCCTTGTCTTGCATTGGGAAGCGAAACGATGAGCGCGTATTCAATAATTTTATTTTAACTAGGATTTCAATAATTCATGTAAAATATTGTTCTAATTGCCGCAATACATTTGCATAACGCAATTATTGTTGTTTGTTATAATAATGTAGCTAAAAAACAGCTCTAAAAACTGCATGCTTCGAACTGAAGGCGTGAGCTGATAAACGCTAGAACCTTCTCTACTCCTATAGTCGTATAGTTTTCTATCGGTTTTATGATCTTGCTATAGAAAACAACTTCAAAGAGACCGGCCTGCGGTCGCCTTTCCGTCGCTTTTTTTTGGCAGGGCAATAAAACCGCTGTCAAATTGGGACGACTATACACGACTTCGTCGGAATTTACTTATATCCACCTAGTTTTAAAATTCAACCTGTATTTTTACATGACAAAAAAATGTTCCACGCATAAATTCGCTAAATGATTAAGGGACCTTTTACATTAAGGTAAATGTACCAATAATTGACATTATTAGAGCATTATTTACTATGAGTTTCCGAATTTAAAAATTAGTTACTCAAAATAACTTCATAATTTTTTCCTAGTAGTTTAGGGTTTGCAGGATTGTTATATGATCAAGAAAGCACTTTATTTGTCAAATTAAAAAAATAACCTAACCATAGTACAGGGAGAGCAAAAATGGCTGACGTGTGCCGTTCCATACCAATAGGGTATTTGCCGCATACTATGTATTTACATTAACCACAACTACATTCAGTGGCGTTCTTAAAAATTTTTACGTCATCTTTTGACTTGTGATTTGTTAAAACGACCAAATTCAATGAATAAAGTGGAATTAAATTAAAATTAATATTGTTATTAATTGAAAATGTCTATGGATTCCTTATTGCATTTAAATTAAATCAAGTTCCAAATTTATTTCATAAAATATTCTGTACATGCTTTCTTTCGTGCTTTAAATTCTATTTCTTAAAATAATACACTCAAAAAAACTATGTATTAAATACACTGTTTAAGGAATTACAACATAATAAAATCAATCAAGTAATAAAAAATACATACGTAAATCAATGGGTGGTATGCATAAAATAAAGTAGATGCTAATACTTCTCAAATTAGTATATTCTTCGAAGTATCTTCTATTACATAAAGTACCTACTGCAGCTCTGAAGCATATACTACGAAAGCAAAGTTTATACTACAGCATGTAGTAAATACTACGCTGCAGTAGTATTTACTATTAAAATGAAGTATGTACTACAGACGTGGCCAAGAAAAGCAAGTGACGTTCATTTGTCATACACGAATACGGTTTGTTGAATATCTATCATATCTATGTCTATGTATTTTTGCAGCAATCTATTGGTACATCAGTTGAACACTTTATAATTAAAAATTATGTTACTCTTACCTGAATAACTTGCATAAACATCATCAGTATGCATTCTCCTTTTTGTATACATTTTCCGGGTATGCATATTCATAAAAGTAGCCATACAATTCTTACCGCGTGTCGGAGAAGTTTGCTAAATAGCGGCTTCTCTTAAACTGAAGTAGATACTACCCGGCAGCCGAAATCTGAGGCTTTGAAGTAGATACTACAGTAGGTGCTTCTACGGCGAAGTAGAAACTTCTATGTGCTCTTGTACATAATAGTATCTACTAGATCGCATAGTAAATACTACGTTACTTTAGTAGGTACTTCACTTTCGAAGTAGGTGCTTGAAGTATTAGTATGTACTACGTTTTATGCATACCACCCAATATAAAGTTGAAAATATTGCACATTAATTTGTAGACATAAAGAGCAGCACAATTTACCCATGCAAAAATATCTAGTAGAAACACTATTTAAACAACACTAAAAATAAACCACATACTTGAAATGCACTTACTCAGAAACACATTTATTAATATTATTACAAAAAATGTTGAAAGTGTTCCCCATTAAACTCTAAGCACAAATTAATCCTAGTTTTCATATTGTTAAAAACATTTTGAAGAATTTGTGGTGTTATTGAATTTATTTCATTATTCAAAGCTTGCTCCAGTTCTTCTACAGTATGTATACGATTTCTAAATATTCTGTTTTTTAAATAACCAAACATGAAATAGTCTAATGGTGTTAAGTCTGGCGATCTTGGTGGCCAAAGATGTCTGCTAATTATGATTATCAAAAATTCACGTAAATATTCCAACGTAGCACCTGCTGTATGGGCTGTTGCGCTATCTTGTTGGAAGTAGCCGTACTGTAATTCATCATCATGCAATTGTTCAATAAAAGGACGTAATAGTTGCTGCTGATAATTTTGGGCATTTATATTATTGTAAAGAAGATGGGACCAATAATTCTTCTTCGTGACATTGCAACCCACACACCAACTTTAACAGGATGCAGACCTCTTTTCGTGAAGTTCATGTGGATTTTCTGTTGCCCATACACGATAATTCTGAGAATTAATGTAACCATCCAAATGGAACCATGCCTCGTCACTAAAGAACGTTAAATCAAGAATATTGTCGTCATTTAAATGTCTGTTGAACCAGTTGCAATAATTCACTCTCTTCTGAAAATCTGGAGGCAAAAGTTCTTGTACAACGCTTACTTTGTATGGCTTCATATGTAAGTCTTTCTTCAAAGCAGTGCGACAAGAGCCATAAGATACACCTGAAATAATACATTAGAGTATGCATGACAACAAAACTCAAAAATTTGAAATACCTGTTTGAAGGGACAGTTTTCGTATGGGTTTTTTAGGACTGGCTAACATTCTTTGCCTGATGTCTTCTACAACTTCTTCTGTTAGTACTTTAGATCTACCAGAGGATTTTCCTTTACATACACTGCCTGTCTCACGGAACCGATCTACAATATGGTGAGCATGTTGACGGAACGTATCTTGTGTAATATCTTCATCCTGATAAGCTTCTTGAAACTGATGAAAGCAAGACATGAATGAATACTGCCAATTACCATCCTGATCCCTTTCACCAGACCGAAAATACGCTTCTAAGATAAACTTATTATGTTCTTCAGTAAACATTTTAAACTAAAAATAAAGCACATATAAGATTTTTTTCTACTTTGTTTATAACAGTTTTACGTACCAGATTAGTTAGACAACTAAAACAGAGCCTTAAGAAAGACTTTGTTATTACAAAAGAAAACACAAAATGACTAAAACCAGGGAGAACTTGTATGTACGTATGTGCGCTACTGAAAGGTCAATGACACTTACGTTTGACAGCGTTTGACATGCATGGAAGTAAATATTGGTATAATATTGATAAGTGGAACACATTTTCGATATAAGGTTGGAACAACTGCAACTTCACACGTGTCAATCATTGTTGCTCTCATTGTATATTCATCAATCAGTAGGGACAGCTAGGGGTTTCTGGCACTACAGTTTCTGAGCGCGCATGTGCGAAAACTGGCGGACTTTCCACAAACGGCAGCGTGTGGCGCACCGATGAATTCATCAATTGCTTTTAAGCGGGCGTTTTTTAATTCAGCATTTTGTGTGATGGATGCGGAGAGATGAGAAAGATTGAACAGAAAACCATCTTTGTTAGATTATAATGAATTTATGTTGTGTAGAAAGTCTGAAGTTGTGTAAAACAACATCGCATTCTATGATTTGCTTGCAATCATTTCTATCCGTGCCATTTTTTCAACCAGTGACATATAGTAGCAATAAAATGAAAGCCCGCCAGTAACGGCCATATTGGCTCTGAAAACGGTAGTATCACAGTATATTCATCAATCAGTAGGGACAGCTAGGGGTTTCTGGCACTACAGTTTCTGAGTGCGCATGTGCGAAAACTGGCGGACTTTCCACAAACGGCCGCATGTGGCGCACCGGTGAATTCATCAATTGCTTTTAAGCGGGCGTTTTTTAATTCAGCATTTTGTGTGATGGATGCGGAGAGATGAGAAAGAGTGAACAGAAAACCATCTTTGTTAGATTATAATGAATTTATGTTGTGTAGAAAGTCTGAAGTTGTGTAAAATAACATCGCATTCTATGATTTGCTTGCAACCATTTCTATCCGTGCCATTTTTTCAACCAGTGACATCTAGTAGCAATAAAATGAAAGTCCGCCAGTAACGGCCATATTGGCTCTGAAAACGGTAGTATGAACATCAAAGGTGCCGACACGAGCTGTCCCTACTGATTGATAAGTATACTGTGGTAGTATGAACATCAAAGGTGCTGACACGAGCTGTCCCTACTGACTGTGACCTAACCAACACCAGTCATTGACACCTTGAAAAAAAATGATGTACCAGTAATTGACACTTTGCTTGATTGACAATGAATTAATTACACAAGTTACTTATTAAACACCTGAACGGTCCAGTGGTAAGAGGACCGGCCTTGCAATCGCATGTTCGTCGGTTCGAACCGTACTCGGGATTTTTTTCGGGGGTGGTCGGTATCGACTTCAGGCACCCTTCAGTGTTGGGGATAAAATTCGACACTGCTTCCCCTTAAACGGCGAGAAGGTTGGAAGTAACAAAACCATGGAACACTTTACACACACTCAAATACACTTCTGCTTCTGAGGTCCTGACAAGTCTTTGACTTAGGACCCCGTTGGGCAACCACCACAGATAAAAAAAATCATTTATTAATTCAACAACAGGCTACATTTTATGTTTCATATTATATATTTATTTTTGTTGAGAAAACGTATTTCATTCGATCACCGACATTATGCTGTCCTGGCGAAGGTATTTTATATAAAATATCTACGAATATTATAATAGAAATATCAGATTTCATCATCTTGAAAACAGTTTTTTCATCGTTCATACATTTAAGAAACATCACTTCTATATCACTTTCCGAGTGTTTTACTTGTACTAACAACAATATCTGTAATTAACTGTTTGCCTCATTCCTCCAAGAAATCTTACGAGATCAGAAAACCTAAAGTTAATCTTTTCACTCTTATCTTTAAATAAATTTCTTAATTTTCCAGCCTCGTACCAAAATAAAATCTCTCACACTCACATCATCATAACTTAATGGCATTAACATTTCTTGATCTTGTTTCTTCTACATTTTCCATTACATTTTCTTCATCTTCACAAATGCTGTCACATATTGTTGACATACGAGGTAAGCGCCAAAAATTTCCGGCCTGACTATGAAAGAAATGTCATAGACTCACAATTAAATTTTATTTTTCAATGTAGTCCCCCTGGACATCAATACACTTATTACATAGTTTTAACAACATTTCGATACCCCTAAAAAAATATTCTTTGGGTTTGTCTTTAAAATGTGGCCAAACTGCAGTCTTCACCTCTTCGTCGTCACTAAAATGGTGCCCACAAAGGTCCTTTTTCAAATTTCCAAACAGATAATAGTCACTGGGGGCCATATCTGGACTATACGGAGGGTGATCGATTTGTTCGAAACCGTAGTCACGAAGTGTGCAATTCCAACAGTGTGCACGGGTGCACTTGTCATGCAGCAAACGTACGGTTCTAGTCGCTTTCCTACGTCTTTTCTCCCGAATATTTTGTAGTAATTTATGTAGCAGTGCTCCATAATATACCCCGTTGACTGTGGTGTTACGTTCTTTAAAGTCTATGAGTAGAATACCCTCACAATCCCAGAATATCGTGGCCATCACCTTTTTTGCCGATTGACAGATTCCTGCCCCATTCGAAACCGTTTTGACCAATCTTTTACCACGGAATAAGACGGGGAATTTTTCCCGTACACCCCATCTAGCCGATCTTTGATACTTTGAGGAGAAAGACCTTCTCGAGTAAGGAATTTTATAACGGCTCGATACTCCATTTTCGTAACTTCTGACATCGTGATGAACGAGTGTCAGCTATAAGAAAACTAATTGACATAAAGTCCAATTTTGTTTTTTTCAAGGCTAATAAAACTTGGAACAAAGACCCACTGGGACACCTAGATCTATGTCAGGCCGGGAAATTTTGACGCTTACCTCGTACATATTAAAAATCGAGGTTATAAATGATTACATTTGTGATATTTTTAAAGGAAAGTATTTTATGAAGCTTAATATTTATCTAAGGCCCAGTTTTATAATGGCAAGTCAATTTTAACTACCGGTTTATTTCCGTGGTAGCAATTGTGAACACAATTGTCGTTATGGCAATAAACTGGAAATTAAAGTTAACTTGTATTTATAAAACCGAGTCTAATGCCTGGTTGCACCGACCGTTGTTAGCAGTTAATTAACAAACTCGAGTTTATAAATCAGTTGTTAAAGATATATTCGTTGCACGAACATTTGTTAGCGTTAACTTCAAGTTTGTTAACTGTATTTAGCTAATCACCCAAAATTGTCTGATTAGTGAACTAACTCATGATTAAAGTTGACAGCTTGCGTATTGTGTTATTCATTTGTGAGTGGCGTGTATTACAAATTGTAAATATTTGTTTTATAATAAAATACAGGTAATAATATTAGTCTTGATGTGTGTACATTTAATTAAAACGTGTTGTCTTATTTAAGGGTTTACTGTGAATATGTCCACTGACAGTGAAGCCTCGAGCACTTCTTCTGATAAAGAACTATTGAATCTAATAAATTTACTTCCCAAGCCAAAACATTATAGGCCAAGAAAATAAAATAGCAACAGTAGATACTACATATTTGCATTTACAACTTACTTTGTCATCAGCAAGGATCATATCTGAGACCACTTACTGGCCACGCACTTCTAACTTGACTGTACTCGGCCGTCCCCACCTTGTCTAAGGCAGCAGCGCAATCGGCGATCGATCCTCCCACTCTTCGATCTATTGTTCCTGTGTACACTCTGAATAGCAAGTTTTCGTATTTTCTCCGCAGGAAGTGACCCCAAATATGATCGCTGGTCATCAGCTTGATCTTTTCTCAATTTTCTTTTAAAATTAATATATGCTGTTATTAGATCAATGTGTCGTTCTAGACACATTGGTGGTAACGGAATTAAATTGAGTTTGAATACCTACTTTGCCAAGCTTCAGACTTCTCTTTTAAAGAAATTCCATCAGTTTTTTTGTTTTCTATTATTGAAAGAAAGTTATTTGTAATAATAGAAAGCAAAACTTGCTTCTCTTTCTCCGTAAAATTGGAGGATCGATCATGTTTCTCGTTTAAAATAATACGAGATTTCATGTTATTTAAAAAAAATAACGCGAAGGTTTCAAGTTGACAAGTGCCTCTTTGAACAGATAACCAATCAAAACACTCAATGTCACTTATGACATCGCTACCGGAACGAAAATCCGTATTTAAGTAATATGCACAGTAATATGTGTTAAAAAATCGTCGGTGCAACAGCACTTACTTTTGACTAATGTTAAATTTTAATGCTAAGTTAACTAACAAGAGTTAGGGCCGGTCTTTTCACCTCTTGGTAAACTAACTGACGGCTAACTTCCATGGAAACAATTCATAAAAATCAAGTTACTTGCCGGATAACTTTAACGGGAAGATGAAAAGACCGGATATTTAACAACGTATGTCGGTGCAACCGGGCATTAGTATTTGTGACTATCCACATTCAAATTTTTGTAACATAAATTAACAATATTTATGACTGTTACCTTAACTGTCAGCTTAACAATACTGTACCAAGTTCATCAATTTTTTTCGAACATATTATTTAAAGGCCATTTTACATTTTACAAAATTTATTGTACAAGAAATTGTACAATTTTTGAGACAATCTAAATTGTGTAGTATCAAGTAGCAATTTCGTCTAAATTTGTAACAACGTTGCTTGTTATTTTTTTCGGCTGTCTTTGCTTGTTTCTACCATTTAATTTCATTTGCCACAACTTTTTAACTAACATACAATAGTGGCTTCTACATCTATTTTAAAATTAAAAAAAAATGTTGATATAACCAAACATCTGTCAAATGACATTTAACTGCGCAGAATCACTCACCATTTCTTGTGCAAAAACTACTGCTGAATATCAAACAAGAAACCTTGGGACTATACAAGATGTTATACAATAAATAATGTAAAGTAAAATGGCTTTTAGATAGAGATTAATAAGTAGGGCTACGGCGAAAGTTAATGAAATTGAGTGTCTGGCCGTGACCATAGAGTCGTGACACTTACTATATATCAATTCTCCGATTGATTGCATTATAACTTGTGCAGTTCCTTAGAATGTAGTTGTTAGCGCGCTTCAAGATTTGTTCCTGACGTGTAACTTCAACTTTCCCAAGTTATTTTATTTTGAGAAAAGAAGAGGAAATCCAGATCATAAGTTTCAGATATTGTGAAATGTTCTACCATATGTCCAAATAAATTTTTGATAGAGGTAGGTCATGGAGTGTAAAAATCTACAACACCAAGCAGTTTTTGAACTTAGTGACATATGAAACTGTAAGACATGGCCAATTAAACTTCAATTTTACTTAACAACATATTTTAATGTAAATAATGTAATAATTTATCTTCCATGGCTTACCTTTATCAGAAATTTATTTGGACATATGTTATAACTGTTGCATACACAGTTGGTCTGACTAAGACTAGGTATACGGTTAATTGTGAGTAAATGAAGGAGAGGCTCATTGAAACTTGTGTGGAAATGAAATAGAGATATTACAATGTTGCGTGCGAAGGTAGGAATGCTGCGGCCGGAGCCTGGCCCGCGTTATCAATCGGCAACGTCGATTGATGTAGCTATTTCGTTTACTCATGCACTTTCTACTATTCTATCCTTCATTTACTCATGACAAACGCATAGCCAGTGGTGGTCAGGCCGACCCAGTATATGAAGTTATGATAATTCAACTTCTTTTCTTAATACTGTATTTATGTAAATTATTCTCAACTGATGCTAAGGTTTTGGGATGGACTGTAATTATTTTGTAATTGTAGCCAAATCTAGACATACATACAAAGTTCCTCAATGACGCATTAAATTTTATGTTTATTTCTGTATTTAAGGTTCGTAAACAACTACAATTAACCATTAGAAAATTATACGGGTTGTTTTCAGGCTAATTTATTTTATTTTCGTTCGTTCTTAAATACATAGTCTGAATTTTCATAACGGTCAGTTTTGTTTATGGTATTAAGAAGAGACTTTAAATTTGAAGTCAAGTCAAAACAAATGTGTTTTACAATTTAAAACACTTTTTATTGTAAAACGATTATCATGATTATCATACAGGCTGTCTTACGAAAAACGCCCCAAGCCATAACTCCGTTATTTATGGACTTATCTTAACAAACAAAAAGGCAAATAAAATGAGACTAAAAGTGCTATAAAATGAGTCCAGTTTCAATTTTTTTTAAAATTACCTTCAAGGTCAAACGACTGTCAACTTTTATTTTTCAAATGGCTCTGTATATTTTTTATTATTATATCTGGTAGAGATTTTTTTTCTAAGTCCAATAATGTGCAACACTTTGATATTTAGGAAACATTTTCGTAAAGAAATGAACTAGTCTATTACGCAAAACGTGCTTTTCATAAAAATGTTAAAGTTTGTCGTGAAAACAATGTCACTGAGGTTATTTTTCACAGATGTTTTAAACTATCAAATTCTTCTACTTGTACGACTTATTGTTTCCTAAAAAAAAGCCGATTATGGATAACAATCACCTGACTAACTTATTGCAAGTACACTTTGAATGCAATAAAAACAGCAATCAAGCATTACAGAAAACATTAATGAAATAATTAAAATTAAGTCTACAACTGTGTAAGTTGCTTTGGGAAAAATCCTGGTCTATAGAGACGCAGTGCTTGTGTTTTTATTGCATTCAAAATATGCTTGGAGTAAGTCAATCAACGGAGTATTATCCATAATCGGCTTTTTAGGAAACAATGAATCATACAAAGAGAATAACTTGACAACTTGAAACAACTGTGAAAAATAACGCTCAGTGACATTGTTTTCACGACAAACTTTAACATTTTTATGAAAAGCACGTTTTGCGTAATAGACTAGTTCATTTTTCTTTACGAAAATATTTTTTAAATGTCAAAGTGTTGCACATCATTGGATTTAGAAAAAAAATCTCTACCAGATATAATAATAAAAAATATACAGAGCCATTTGAAAAATAAAAGTTGACAGTCATTTGACCTTGAAGGTAATTTTTAAAAAAATTGAAACTGGACTCACCTTATAGTACTTTTAGTCTCATTTTATTTGCCTTTTTGTTTGTTAAAATTAATCTATAAATAACGGAGTTACGGCTTGGGGCGTTTTTCGTAAGACAGCCTGTATAATAGATATGTAAGGGTGTGTCAACAAAAAATTCGGACAAATTTAATTCGATGAATACAAATCTATTGTCGTAGGTTTTAGAAATTTTGTCTTATGTGTCATTTACTGACCGATAGTATCTGTCAAATAAGACAGTACATTTTGTGAATTATACTTGCTGGAGGAAATGAAATTCCTCAAAGAGAATGAAAGCAAAAAGTTAGTTGGCGAATTCTTCATGAAGCACCGAACGCTTAAAAAAACCTTCACTGTTAAACGGTTTGAAATTATCGGACTTTCTCGTAGAACTATTTATGGTATATTAAAAAGAGTTAGTGATGGTAAAACATTAGATGGACAGCCAGGCAGTGGTAGAAAGTCCAGAAAAATGTCGGAACGCAAGAAAATGAAACTTGAAATGGAGGCTATCGGGAAGGTAGGAAAATCATATAGAATATTGGGAAGAAAATTTAATATTTCATATGAATAGTCAGGAAAGTATTAAAAGAAAATGATATCGTCGGCGCATAAACATAATGGTAACCAATTAACAAATCAAACCGAACATGGATAGCTCGTACTACGCGAAAAGCACCTTTGAGGTATTCGAGCAATATCAAATTTGGTACATTCCTCGATTGGCAAATGTACCAAATGTTCCTCAACAAAGACCCACAAAAAGGTTTTGCTTTCAATTAAAAAAAGTGTATGAGAATGGATGGAAAGCGAAAGACATGTCAGATTTAAAAGACAAAATTAAAAGAAAACTTCGTCAGTTTAGTTTGGATCATTTCGAAAGGTTAATGGCTAGAGTTAAAACCAAAGTAAGACAAGCAGCCAATTTTTGTCCCGACTATGTTATTTCACATTAGATTAAGTAAGTTATTAATTGATTTTGTTTATATAACATAATATATTTAATTAAAGTAAATATATTTAATTAAACTTTGTCCGGATTTTTTGTTGACACACCCTTATAAATTTGAGAAGCAAGACAATCAGTATTTAATAAATCGAAGAACAACTTCTTTATTCTAATAAGTTAAATTTGCCAAAATAAAATAATACACAACTAAATTAATTCTATGCAAATTCTTAATCGGTTGTCGACGCCTGATCAAATTTATGAAATGCTATGACAGAAATAAATACGGCTTTTAAGTTTTTGCAGGCTAGAGTGTGAATGTGAACGAATACTTTTGCTTTTAGAACTGAAACAGATCCAAGGAGGCCGAAATTGACCCTAGCGGTAGTTTAGGAGAAATTTTTCGTTGGTTTAGGACCTGACACAAAGCTTGCAGCCATGCTGGCCGAGATGCGACAAGAGAAAGTATATTTAAGTAATTATAATTATAAAACTTAACTGAAATACTCCAGTTTTATAATACACAAAAATTAAAATTAGGAACTGAATTCAGGAATTGAACACTCGGTAATTAAAAAACGCAATACTGACGACCATGTACGTAATTGGAAGACTTGTTCGATATCTACATACATGCATGCATTTGTACTACAACGAAATTTTCGCCCAGTTCTGAAGTGTACTCGAATTTCCAATTAAAAACTTCATAATAAAACATTTTTATGAAACCAAAAAAACTGTTCATTCTGTTCTCCAAAAACTTTTCTAATTAATTTCAGAATGAAATTATAAACCTTTTCTCCCATTACTTCACTACGGTTTCTACTGTAATTGGATTGCCTGGAACAAAATGTGTAGGTATATTTTTTTTTTTAGTATTTTAATAAAGCCATTTCTTTTCGCAAGTTTCATTGACTGGAAAAGAAGTAATATTACCTTACAATAAAATTAATACTAAATTTTCTCAACGTTATACTATCATAATTATTTCTATTGTTCTGGCCAAGTTTGATGCAGACGGTGGAGATTCTATAAAATGGCTTACAATTACCAAACCAGCAGCAAATCTAAGTATATTTTAAGTTTGGAATTGTGCCTTTTCCTTCGAATTTATTGTTTGTAGCCGACTTCTTTAGAAAAGTTTTTCTCGATATATGAAAAAATTTACACGGGCGACAGACTAAAATCAAATAAATTATCCATTCTTCTGTGTTTGCATTGTTTCATTATTTCTACATGTGTAAAGTAAATGAAAGCATAGGAAAGTGGAAAACTTTTATAGTATTTCCTAGCAACATCTAGTTATAACTATTCACAGAAGTCATTTTGTACTCTAATGTAGGTAATACAACTCTTATAAGAATCTATGGTCCAATTCTCGTTAAAACTGGAACTGCCACAACTTTCCCTTCTTGTAGGTAAAACAAAACATGACTTTACCATTTCCTTTAAGAGTAAGCACCGTGTAGGCGCACATTTAGTTCATGACGAGGTAAATCAAATAAGAATGAAATAGTGTACGTATTCATGAAATGAAATTTCCGATTATACCTTCTTCATTAATAAACGATCAACTTTCTTGCACCTATTGGTTTTCAATAACAAAATGTGCCACCACAAAAATGAGTACTAATTTGTACTACGCCTTGGTAAGATCACTTTCTATTTTTAACACATTTTAAACAATGCGGTGCATTTCTTTAATAGACGACCCTTTATTTTACATTTGAACCGTGAACATAAAAGTTTACATGAATTATTAACTTTCGCTTCCGTTGTCGCATAGTACACCCGGGTGTAGTTGGTTTAATACAAAAATAATTAAATTTGTACTTAGGGAAGTTTTAAGTGTAGGGGTTGTTCGCCGTTGTAGCTGGTCGCTTCGTTCTCCGAAAATAACAATGACAATTTAATGAGCGCTCCCTATGATTAAGTACTTTTCACTTAAAATCCGGCTACATGAAATTATATGGCACCCCTCTATTTCCCCCAAATTGCTACAGCGCTGCACAATTTCACTTTATGACCCGACGGTAATAAATTCGATCAACAAATGCATTTTTGTTGTAAACGTTTTTTTTTTTTTGGAGAATTCCTAGCACAATGATCATAAATCAAATTAACAAATTCCTGCTATTGGTTATCAATTTTCGTTTAAATGATTTTTCTGTTCTAAAATAGCCCCGTTTAATCATTTTGATCGTGTTTTATGATGATGTATTGCGTTTTCTAATTTCGTAATAACGGAATTTCCCGACCCTAATTAAAATGTATGATGATGCTCTGATGAAATCTGACAGCAGACACGACCATTGTTTGTTCATCAATTTAGATTACGTGATTCGGCAATAATTTTTTGTAGGATCCTGTTTAATTGAAATGTACAAAATTGTTAAACTTTTTTTAAAGAAACAAAATATGCATACATGTATACATATTTGCATTTATATGTATAATTAATTGTGCGCTTCTGATCATAATTATAAGTTATTATTGAGAACGATAATGTACCTACTGGACATTACAAACCATTTTATAATATGTTTAAATAAATTACAAATCTGCCTTGACACTCTTGATCATAAATTTGTTTAGATACTCGATTGTAGAAACGTAAAGTACAATCTACTTAAGTTTTTTGGTGTAAAAAGTAAACTAATAAATAAAGGTCGGTACATTCCGGACGGGCATGGGTGTGCTATGATTTATGAATTTTGTAACTGCTATATTGCAATATTATTTTCTATTTAACGCATACACAGTATTAATATTATTTCTTACCTGTAATAGCTCTATTTTATTATAAATTTGAAAACAAAAGATGAGATAATATACCAACGAATTAATTTACTCTAAAATGTAAGCCGATTTAATATTTCCCCATGCGACGCTCATGAAACCTGCTGTGAACTCATTTCTTTTTTGCGCCGAGATTTAAAACAAGCGCACTGCAATATGTTACGTATATTTCGATTGATTGGGGGCATCACTTCCACTGGTCTACATTAGTCATTTTTTTCTTGTAATCGTTATCTAGTAACTGATACCAATATTTATAAAAAAATTCAACCGCAATCGTATATTTTATTAGAATTAACGTGTGCACTCGATTGCCGCATCTTCGCAAAAAATTATAAATACCTACTTCTTAAGACTGTCAGAAAAGTTTCGAGCTCAGCTAATAGATTGGACTTCTGTATTTGTTTTTGTAAATAAATTTAAAAGACGAAGGCCAGGTCACAAAAACTACGTCGAAAATCTTAAGTTATATTTTGTTCATCAGTGCAAGAACTAAGGATTAGATGACATGTTTCGGTTACAAACAACCATTCTCAAATCTAAAACTAATGAATTTGCGCTTTAAAGAGAATTTAATTAAGAAAAATTGAAACAAACTCGCGCCTGTGGTTAAATCACTTTAGCACGTGGCAATTTTAACTTAATTTGAATGACGAACAATGCGAGAACTTAAATTATGGGGAACAAAAGTTCCTAAACAGTACCAACTTAAGGGTAACAATTACAGTGAAAGCCTGGAGGCACGTAAATTATAAATACCGACTTATGGGTAACAGTTCAATTTAGAAAACAGTCTAATTTGAAAGCTGAAGGCGAGTTTAAAAATAAATATAAATAGTAAATACCACTTATGGGTAACAATTAATATGAAAGCTGATGGCGGGAAATTTAAATAATACCACTTAAGGGTAACAATTAACTTGAAAGCTGATGGATGGCCAGAAGGATTGTTTTAACAAATTAGAAAATCAGTAAAATTTGACATTGAAAAATACAAAATTTGTAAAAATCAATGTAACAGCAGATAGGTGGAAGTAAAAAATTAAAATTGAAAGCAGATTGGCGCAAAACATATGAATGTTTCCAATTTATAGACTCGAAAAAATTAAAATGTGGGAAGATGATTTGGTCATTCAAGAGATTGACACTATTATCTCTTTTTGACAAGAACATTTCTAAAGATTCGGCAATATTAAGTTTTAAGCCTTTCGTTAATTGGTGTAGTAATTTTACAATGAAAAGAGGGTCTGGATAATGTCCCGAATCTAATAAATGAAGTGCAAAATTAGAGTCTGTTTTTCCCAATCTAGCAGACGAAATATGTTCCTTGGCCCGGGTAGCCAAATTACGGCCAGTTTGACCAATGTAAGTAGAATTACAATTGGAGTGAGTGCAAGTGATGGAGTAAACTCCACTTTTATTCATACGTTCTATCTCATCTGTACGGACTCTAGTTAATAAGATTTTAGATGTAAGGAATTCATTTTAATATTTATTTTTATCCTCAAGCGAAAGTACAATTACTAGTGCTGAAATCCGAATTTCTTAGAAAGTCAGGCACATGTTTTGTTGACGGCAAGTCTGTCGTACTGCGTTTCCAACGATTTTCGAGGAACTTGTAGTAGAAAGCCGTCACTACGATACCCACGGTCAAGGGTTCGGTTTAAAAAGGGCACTTTCGGCAATTTTATATATTCATTCATTCATTCATTCGAGTCACCAACAAGTGTTCATAACGACGACACAAGTCGTATTTTTACTACACCATTTCCCACTGTAATTCAGAAAAGGTCAACTTTATTTCAGAAATTTTCAAATGTAATTCAGAATTGTTAATTTAATTTCAGAATATGTTACTTGAAATTCAGATTTATCAAATCAATTTCAGATCGTATCATTTGTAAATCAGATTTATCAATTTAATTTCAGAATTCGTTATTTGTAATTCAGATTAGTCAGGTTAATTTCAGAAAACATCAATTGTAATTCAGAAAGCATAAAATGAATTTCAGACTATGTTAATTGTCATTTAAACTCAGTGAACTTTAAAATCGCATTTGTTTAAGATGCTTCAATGACTGCCAAAAATAAACAAGTTTATTAAGTATTATGGAATTAAAAGATAATTGCGCTATTTGCCGAATGTCCGCAGCAAGAACTGCTGTAAAGCGGCTTCTATTATGTAATCATTTATGTACTACATAGTAAAATTTCTCAAAGAAAAAATAAAAACATTTAAAAAAACCTTCATTATTATTATGTAATCATTTATGAAGTGCTTCCAGGCAATAGAAGAAATTGATGCATATTATGTTATTTGCCCCATTTGTGGAACTACTGTGGTAGAAGCGGAGTTGGTTGAGAGAAGGACCTACGAAAGGCAAGGAAATCAAGATCGCGAAAGAATTGTAGCATTTGCAAATCGAGGATAGAATTGTACTGAACTGCATTAGCTTCAACATAGAGCAAGAGATGGGCATTGGGCAATCAACTAAGAGACTTATGGCCGATTTCTTCACCGCCTTACCTTAAGGTTAAATTTATCTGTCAGTTAGAATGTGATACACAGAATGTATAGAGCCATTTGTATGTCACATTCTAACTGACAGATAAATTTAACCTTAAGATAAGGCGGTGAAGAAATCGGACAGTAGTGATAGTCTTTGACAACGTCCCCTGTCACTATGCATTGGAGAATGTGATAAATACAGATGAAGCATTTTTATTGCGGTTGGTTCCATATTCTTCAACCACCAAACTCAATTGAAATTATTTGGGCAAAAATTTAATCTCATGTAAAATCAAATCTGCGGATACCAAATGTGAATGCCCGCGAGATGTGGGAGAGCAAAGGATGATTTCTCTTGAAAATGTGATAGACCAAGCAGAAGGTACCATTGCAGGTGATGGCTGTGGAGGTGGCAGTGCATTCCAATTCTCTTCTCGATTTGCAAATGCTACATTTCTTTCGCGATGTTGATTTTCTTGCCTTTCGTAGGTCCTTCTCTCGACCAACTTCGCTTCTACCACAGCAGTTCTACAAAATTTTATTTATTATTTAAAATGTGTTATACCTGAATTATGTTTGCAGAAGTAATATTATCTGAATTATATGTACCTAGCTGTTGTTAATAATGTTGGCCTTTTTTCAAATATAAATGATATTTGATGTTTTCTGGAATAGCATAATCTAAAAATCTAAATTATTTGACGAATTTGAAGTACATAATTTATATCTCAATTAAAAGAGACGATTTCTTACTTACATTTGATGTAACCTCAAATTCATTTAACGCTTTCTGAAATTAAACTGATTAATCTGAAATAACATTTGACAAATTCTGAAACTAAATTGATAAATCTAAATTACAAATAATATATTCTGAAACGAAATTGATAAATTTGAATTACAAACGATATATTCTGAAATTAAATTAACAATTCTGAATTACAACTGACGACTTCTTAATTACAACTGGAAAAGGTGTAATGTGCAACAGCATACATGTTCTCAAATTTGTATTAGTATATATTAAATAAACTAAGTTAAATAGCAACAAGAACTTTTCTTTCACATCAACAAACATGTGAAAACCCCAACATCATCTTTAGAATTCATCAGAGGTTATAATAAGTTATAATCATTTGAAAAGTTATTTGCACACCTTCCAATTTATTGAGAGTTTTCTTTAATTTCTCAAAAATAACACCTGCCTACGGTAGAGAAGCGTATTTGAAGTTACGTTCCAAAGAAACATCTGCTAAAATGGGGAAAACAGCTTTGTTAATTAAACGATTGCGAATTTTGTAAAATAAACGAGAGATAACGTCGATAGGGAGTTTTTGCAAAACATTCCGTTAAAATTTGCGTACGTTAAACGTTAAAACTCGATTTCTGATTGGCTAAATTCATAAGGTTGCTAAGGAAAATAGCTTTTAACGTAACGATATTTTTATCGTAAGGTATTGCAAAAACTCCCTATTATTACAAGCTATTTGGTAAATAATATTGATCTCCCTAGCGAAGTCATCCCTCGTCGTGGAAATAGAAAGTTCTGTAAAAAAATGCCGAAAAAGCTGACATTTTATATTGGTAAGAATGATTAGATATAAAATTAATAGTAGCACCTGTATTGGTAGGTTTTCTGTAAATACTAAAAGACAAAGATGAATTAATTCTTTTAATGGACATGGACACATCCACAAAGTTAATACTATTATCCTTTTCTAATTCCAAAGTAAAGTTAATATTCTCATTAGAAGTATTAAAATAAATAAGTAGCTCATTAGCTAGACTAGTGTCACCTTCGAGAATGATCAAAATGTCATCTACGTACCCAGCAAAAAATTTTACCTTAAGGGATAAACCAGAGTTAAAAAATTTTGATTCTAAATTATTCATGAAGATGTCAGCCAATAGAGGACTTAGATTACAACCCATGGACAGACCATCTAATTGTGAATGAAATTCGTAATTAAACTGAAAAAAGTTTTGTTTCAGAGTGATTTTCAAAAGTTCAGCGACACAATGAACATCATCGTCTGATAAATCAGAATTCATAAGCAACTCTTCTACCAAATTCAGACATTCTGCAACCGGTGTTGACGCAAAAAGATTAGTAACATCTACAGAGATGAGGATGCAATTTTGAGAAATTTCACAAAGATTAAGTTTCGAAACTAATTCGGTCGAATTTTGTACAGTATAAGAATGAGTTAAAGTTAAATGATCCCTTAAGACATTATCTAAAAAGCAAGCCAACTTATGGGCAGGTGAATTGACTACCGGCCTAATAGGAACATTATTTTTATGTATCTTAGGTAACCCATAAAGTCGAGGTGTTAACGGATTCATAGAAAGAAGTTGTCTGTTTTTGATTAAAAAGCTATTCCTAAAACTGAAAACCAAAGATCTAAGAGATTTATTATATTTACGACCCGGATGCCATTAAGCAGAGTGAAGTTACTACTGTTCAAAAATTCATCAACTTTTTGAGTATAGTCAGCCCTACCCATAACGACCATGCAGGAGCCTTTATCTGCCTTACTAAGAATAAGGTTATTTTCTTTCAGTTTTAATCTAAGTGATTTAAGAATAAGTGAATATTTAGACGATTTAATACGTTGGTTAGCTGAATTAAAATTTGAACCTGATACGCTCCCCGTCGAAAAATTCAAATTTTTCAATCATAGCTTCAGTGTTGATTACTAATTTTCTTTGAACAAATTTACTAAATTTTGGAACAATCGAAAATTGTTGACCTTTTTCCAGTAAGGCAATTTCTTCTAAATTAAAGTTGATATTAGATAAATTCAAAAAACGTTTATGAAAATGGTGAATTTGAGATATGTTTGAGTTGAAAACAGAACTGACATTATAATCTAAATTGTAAGATTGTTTAACAAAAATGGTACTATCCAGAGGTTGATAAACATGTTGATGGTTAAAGTTGTCAAAGTTAAAAGCATCATTAAAATTATCCAATGCTGTAGGGGTTGGAAAGAAAAATCTAAATTTGGTATATCTAAAGGTGACAAATTAAAATTAGTTTTAGAATCTAAAAGTGACACATTAAAATCTTTCGTAACATCAGTAAAGTTAAAAACATTCTGCTGTAACGGACAATTAAAATCTAAAACATTAGTTAAATTTGGACTAGATTTAACTAATGTTGTTTTAGATTTTAATTGTCCGTTAGAGCAGAATGTTTTTAACTTTACTGATGTTACGAAAGATTTTTATTTTTAATTCACATTCATTCAAATTTATCTGTAAATAATATGTTTAAAGTCGGTTCTTGTCCGATGAAAATTGTATCACAAAATCTTTAAACCGGACACTAAATAGCGCACAAAACACTTAACGTTTCGCCGTCGTTCGACGAAACGTTAAGTTTTTTGTGCGCTATTTAGTGTCCGGTTTAAAGATTTTGTGATATGTAAATAATATGGATACGCTTCGACATAATTTTCCAATTTTAAATAAGAATGTTACGAAAACGACTTTTTACCCTCATGAGATGAGTCCAGGTTGAAAACTTTTTCTTGTTTACTAGAAAATAGATAATTTACATTTACAATTTTAAATAAACGCATCAGAAGATGGTAATTTTGTAAACTGTTGGTGAATGTTGTCTGCACATGCTGTGACCTACAATATACTTTACGACTTACGTACAATCGTTTAATTAGAGAAAAATTTACAGTTTGTTTTACTTGCTTAACATGTGTGCCGCAGCAATTTGAAAATTCCTGAAATACCTGAATATACCTGCAAAGTCCCACGAGATTGACTCACGTCTTTGCTGCATAATTAAAATATTATTCTTACCCCTGGCGTGCCCTCAATATTTCTACCTATTTTGAAATAAAATTTTCTAGAATAAAAAATGTTTTCTGTTATAAATCTTGTAAAATATATTCTTCCAAGAACAAAGAGCACAATAATGTACTGTATTATCTAATGTATTTATAATTAATTTTTATTGTAACTTATGGTAACTTGATTTCGTTGATGATTCGTAAATTGATACTGGGAGCGATCGACTGCTCTCTAAACTCAGTTCTCCAAAATAAATACAACGAAATAAATTATTTCGTAAAATAAATTGCAATTCTATCAACACTCCGGCAGTAAATTTTATTCATTCGACTTCATCGAGGAATGATAAATACAGAAGAACTCTAATGTAATTTAATTTGCAGTTCATAATAAAAATTTTAATGAAAAGTTTAAGTAGTGACATCCTGCGATTGTTTTTTGATCTGAGTTGTAACATGTTTTTTTTAAATTTTAACAGTTGATTTTCAAAAACGTCAGAACGAATGACTGTCTGTGTACTTTCTTCTTGTGGGCGTCAAAATTGCCTAAAATGAAAGCTATAGAGAAACTACAAGGCACTTAAATAAAATCCTGTCCGCAACTGTAATTAGAAATAAATTAGTAGGTATAATACAAAAATAATCACAGAATGGTGCGTAAATTTCATTTTAGGTCTTCGTATAGTGTATCTGGCTTTAAACGACAGTTCTATACTTGTACTTCTTATAGCTTAGGTTATAATGCCACAACAACATAATAATGACATTTTAACGATGATTACGTTTTTCTAAAATTGAAAAATACGATCACACAGCTAGATTTTAGGCATTTTAACTCTGAAACATGACCCGCTTTTAATGCTCGCGACTGTGCATAGAAAAAAGAGTAATTAAAGAAAATTTATAACATGATTTCTTTAGATTTAGATTTAGGTAGTTACAGTGGAACTGCAAGCAAAAAAAGTCGATTAAAACTAAGAAGCGTTAAATTACAAAAATTTTGTCTAAGAACAGCTAAGCGACACTGAAAAATAATGGCTTGACAGTTGTAAAGTGATCTCTAAAGAGCAATAGGAGGCATTAGTTTCTGTCGAAAAAGCGAGAACCTCCTTAAGGGAAAGCAAATTACAAGCGAGACGACCAAAAAGAACATCCCTGCAGAAGTCTGTTACATTCTGCACAATTAAAGGAGGAATTCTAACAAAGATAAAACACTTCTACTACAAAAAATTTATCTTATTTCTATGTATATGCAGTATTGCAACTTACACCTAATATAAACTTTTTCAGTACACTCTTGTCCGATACCCCAAATGGGTAAGAAATCAATGTAAAGTCTCATTAAACGTGCCAAATCAATGTATCATTAAAAAAATAAAAATATTCTTTTTTAAAAAATACCTCCAAGGAATTAGCATTACTTAAAATATTAAAATTTTAGAGTAAATATTTGAATGTTGCTTTTATATTATATTTGTGCACTTAAATAAATATGAAACACATTCGTTACCTCTATGAATGTAAATTGGGTTTGTAAATGTTGTGAAATAAAAAGCTACAATCTGCAACTTTCAATTACAAATTAAAGTGATTCCTTTTTTAATAAGTATAACAAATTGTATTAAAATTGAACACAAATATCTTATACATATAAAACTACTTTTAACACATAACTGATATGCACCGTTCTTACATGTTGTATTTATAATACATATATGTATTTTGATCTACATACATAATAGTAAACGAATATCCTTATTTTCACACGCTTTTCTCTCATCTCTATTAAATCTAATATTCAATCATTACGGCGCACGAGAATCAAAAGAAAACACAATACGAATTCAATACCTATAAGAAATAAAATACGATAGGAACACTTGGTACAGCTTTCGTGATGTTTTTGTGTTTGTATTAGAAACCAAATAAAGAAAAATCGAGGGGGCGGCGTAAAACAACCCCAAAGTAGAAGCGCGCACACACAAATATCCAACAACGAGAATAAAGAAAAAACAGGAAGTCTCAACAATAAAGCAGAAACATTTGATACCCTAAAGGTTCCGATTTAAATTTGTATAAGTTAACGGAAACGCTTTCTGGTTCAGGTATGATTTGTAAGCGACGCTTTTACTGCTGCAAATGAACACTTCGCGTTTCATAAATCAGTGCGGTAATTGCGACTCGCCCTGAAATATTGCGGTCTCTAATGTACACGGGTGTTGCTTTTGACACATTTTCACTGATCGTTTTTAATTTGTAACTGGAGTAAACTCCTAAAGAATTTGTACTTACACAAGTAGATATTTCATAGCTTGTAGTAAGTGGTAAAAGCGACCTCACCTGCAACAATAAGAACAAAGTAAAGGATTATAGTTTCACAACTAAAAATTTTGTGAAAAATTTGAAATACGATTAATTCATTGAAATCAAATAAGGAATTAGTTGATACAGTACGTTGGTTGTTTGTGGAAACAAATTATAACAAATTTTCTCCACTCGAAGATCATTTCCAACGACTCTCTGTACACAATAGTCATATTATTTCTTTCGAAATCGTAACATGCTTCATTTTAGCAAAAATTGCCCAATTTGCTTTCCAAACGTAAACACATTACGTGTAAGTTTAGTTTAATGTTTCAATTATCGACTCCATGTGCGATGTGAAGAGTAAATAGATAATGGAGTTTAGAAAGGTCATAACGTGTTTTTCTCAATCTCATCTCATGGTAAATTAGGATTTATGTTTTTAAAAATAATTACTTTAATATCTACTTACTTAGAATGCTACTTCTGAAAATAAATAAATTTTAAATTAATCATTTATACGTAATAAATTCTAGATATGAAATCACGTATATTAATTTAATAACATTTCTTCATCCGCTGCCAATGTAAAATATTTAAACAACATTACGTTGTTATTATCATTAAGAAGAAATGAAATCAGCAACCTTCAATTTATTTTAAGAAAGACTGCATTAATACAAAAACTTTTTGTCTTTTTTGTTTACTTGTTATTGGGATCGAGTCTATAACAATTTACTACCACGTTATGTACACTGAGAAAAATGTATATTAAAAACCGTGTTGTAAGAAAAGTATCGTTAATAATAAAATAAATTGTTTTAAAAGTAGCAAAATTGTTTAAGTAAAGCAAGTAAATATTTCTCTTAAAAGAAATGACAATGCGATTTTATTACATTAAGCATATGATTTTGTAACATTTATGAGTTCGGCCTGCAGATATGATGTTCACAACATAAAATTTGTAGGTCAAAAAGCGATCGAAAGATGTCACTACTTAAATTGTTCATTACTTTCACATCGCAATGGCATATAACCTAGGAGAAATCGGTTTGGTTTGCAGTGGAGTTCATAGACAACACAACATAATATATTTATGTTTTCTATGGTGGAGTTCTGGAGCTACGGTTCTGTTGATGAAGGCCCAATGAGGCCTTAAACAGCTGTACAGAGCATGCTCGAGGAATCCGCTGTAATCAAAACCGATTTGCACATTTTTTTTTAAACAAAATTTGTAATTTAATATACGTTTTTTCTTAAATCGAGGACTTTTTTTTTGCAGCTGCAAAAGTTGGTGATCGTGTGAATCCCGTAGCTTCTTATCTGTGCGTAGATGTAAATGTTAAAATATAAATATATTAAACGATATTATATTTTATATTTTAGCCATTTTAGAATATCTTTTTATAAATTTAAATATATAACAGTTAATACAAATATGTTTTTAAGTTAATATAATGATTTTGCTGTCACATATAGTAATATAAATTTTTGTAAAAATTACTATATTTATATTTACTTTTACAACGTAATTCTCTCCGTGTAGGTGACTGAACAGCAAATACGCTTTTTTAAGTCAACTTTCAATATTATACAATATTCAGACGATTAAGGGAAACTATTATCGAATGCTTACTCTACTTATAAATAAAATAAAAACGACTACAATATTACAGCATTTCATTCAGGATATAAGAGTTAGAAAGTGTAGTGCTGAATTGGAGGAACCTCAGAACCGATGGACTTCATCTGAATCACTTTCAATGTCTTCAGCTGCTCCATTTCTAAATGAAATAAGGGTAGCCACAATATTAGAACATTTCGACCAGCATATAAGATTTAGAAGAATTGGATATGTCGCCCAGACTCATTTGGAGGACCCACACAGCCGATAGACTTCACCTGATTCACTTTCAATTTTTCAGCTGCTCCATTTCTAAATGAAATAAGGGTAGCCACGATATTAGAGCATTTCGACCAGTATATAAGAGTTAGAAGGTGTACTGCTGAATTGGATATGACGCTCAGGCTCATTTGGAGGATTTTCGCAGCCGCTAGACTTCATCTGAATCAGTTTCAACATCTTCACCTGCTCCATTTCTAAATGAAATAAGGGTAGCCATAATATTAGGTCATTTCGACCAGCATATAAGGGTAAAAGGTGTAGAGCTGAATAGGAGATGTCACCCAGGCTCATTTGGACAATCCTCAGAACCGACGGACTTCATCTAGATCACTTTCAATGTCTTTAACTGCTTCATTTCTAAATGAAATAAGGGTAACCACAATAATAGAGCATTTCGACCAGCATATAAGAGTTAGAAGTTGTACTGCTGAATTGGAGATGTCGGCTCATTTGGAAGACCCACAGAGTCGACGGACTTCATCTAGATCACTTTCAATGCCTTCAGCTGCTCCACTTCTGAATGAAATAAGGATAGCTACAACATCAGAGCACTTCGGCCAGGAAATAAGAATTTGAATTGGAGCTGTCGCCTGACTCATCTGGAGGACTCTCAGAACCGATAGATTTCATCTGGATCGCTTTCAACGTCCACTTATAAATGAAATAAGGACAGCCACAATATCAGAGCTTCTCGACCAGGAGATAAGAGTCAGAACAACACAGAGTGGCTGTTGTGCCAGCCAACGGTGCCACGAAATTGTACAAATTTTCGTAGACGTCCTTGCGACTGCAATTATTGGATTAACGGCAATTGATGGTTTCCAAAGAAAGCGCAAAGTCAACGCAGATGAGATTGGAGGGAGATTTACCGAAACTTTTTAGAATCTCCTGACATCGTTGCTACCAGCTTCGAGAGAATTCTCGAATTACATACACTTTAGAAACAGCGCTTTACAGGGGACCTATTCATAAAAACTAAACCGGGTGCGAAATAAAAACAGTTTTTGGTCAATGGTTTCATTGTGAAATTAAAAAAGTAACTTTTGCTTTACTTTATTTGAAAACACAAATAGAAGAAGTATATTTTAAAAAATTTTAAGTACAATTTATCAGACGGTTTTAAATTTAATTTAAATCAACGTTTTGCAGTATTTGGCCAGCTTCTTCGAGGTGAATAATAAAATGTTGGAAAGGGATATCAACGAACAGTGAAACGTCGATTTTTAAACTGAATTTGGAACTGTTCGATAAATTACATAGACTTTCAAATTTCGTCATAATTTTCAACTGGGTGGGAAAGTGCTTTAATCAAATTTGTAAAGGTAATTTAATTTTAACAATTAAAGCACAATGATTGGTTCGTGGTTGTGCCTCTCGTTTGCTAATCTCAGCAGACAATCATGTCGGAAGGATCAGTGCCGGCTTCAACTATAGGGATTGTTCTCCTGGACGACTTAAGTCCACAAACACAGTATGGAATAAGATCTGTACATAAAACATCAGCTGCAACTGTGTAATTATTTGTTCAGGAAATATACAGAGAAACTACGACATTTATATTTTCATTAATAATAACACTTTCACTACTTCACGGAACCATTATTCTAGGTTTAATTTACACTATCTATTAATAAAAAAGACGCTTGTAGTCCTTTAGTACTAAGCAACAAACCATGTATAGTTCTTCCATTCTTGAGAAAATTCTTTCAAACAATAAATTGCTCCATTTGCAATGGATCTTCTTGTTTACATTATTCTGGATTACGTAGCCTTTGTTTTACCTTTGATGTGATTGCAAGCGCAGTGTAACAAAACTAACGTTAGATACACAGCAGGGGCGCACCAGATTGCTTGCTGACATGTAAAAACGAAATTAGTTTCCCTCCTCTCTTACCTGTGAAATATTTACCTTAATAGGATGCGATTCTATTCCTGCGCTGCAGTTAAAAGACGTTCACTTACGCTGCACGTAATTGGATCATAAAAAAGGCGTAAATGTCATGGCAAGAAAGGTAAGGGTGAAATAACTACATCGTCAGGGAGAAAGCCCGACACGAGTATTATGCACCTAAGCCTTGGGGGATTACATAATCTGTAGGTGCAGGGAATAATATTTCTCTTTTTCCGGTGGGATAATACCACCCCAGAGAATGCAAAAGCTTAATTTCGTTCGGGCAATAGCACAGTATCCACATGAATTAATGATACTCCAAATATTTTACTACCTAACTTTAAAATTTGTTTTCTACCTTACATCCTACATTCCTATTTTTTCTACTTTTATCACTAAATCTATACCGTCAAGGATAACATCCAAATACAAACCTGTAAATGAATATTTAACGATAGAGACGCTATAAATTATAAATAGCATATTTATAAACAATCGTAAAACGTATGTTTCCTTGTGTATCGTAATAACGGTTCTAATAATATTATGTGTGCAAAACTGAAATGAAAACTTAAATGTGAAAATAAAAAAGATGATACAATTATGTATGATGGGTTGTGTATCGCACAGCTGTAAATTGAATACCGGTATATAATATATACTAATTTCAATTTCTTATTACATGACGCTATTTTTAAAGAAATACAAGTAAATGAAGTTTTTCCAAGTTTGCATTTAAAAAAAGATCTGTTATATGCAATTTTATAAAACTGAGTTTTTACTGTTTGCTTTCAACTATATTATTACACAAAGTGCTTAAACAACGATAAATCCTAAAAGCATCCTTTTTATACATATGAATGTAAATGTTTAGTTTACTCATTATAATAAAACTCATTGCTGTAAGCAAAAAAAGAATTGCGCATTATGTATTTGTTGTGTACTAAGTGCAGTAAGATTAGTCAATGTTTTTAATATAACATGTCAGTTAGATTAACGAAACAGATAAAGTAAAATGAAGAAAAATTCGTTATTATTCTTAATTCCGATATACTATACGTTGTCTTGTTTGAAATGTGCTTGTTTTAAAAGTTTTCGAACGAAAACGTCCAAACAAATTCGAATTCAATAGTACAAATTATAAAATACAGTCGCATCTCTATAATTTTCTGTAAGTCGAAATTTACTGATGTTCCTTCATGTGGTGTATAACTGGAATCTCTTTCTTTAACTCGAAATTTCTATAACTCGTAATTAAGTAATTTTGCGATCCCTTGAGATTCGGGTTATGGAGGTTCGACTGTAATTACGAAATTCCATTTAATCATGTTTTACTCAGGATACACTATTGAATAATTAAATGATCTTACAAACAGTACCTGCAATAAAATGAAAATCCAGAATCTTTAATATTAAGCTCAAAACTGTTAACTATTTTATCATCATACCTGTATGTAATGGGGAGCCATCGCAATTTTTGTTTTACGCTATTTTGTTATACAAACAAGATTCATCAAATAAACACAATAGCTAACTGAAATCTAGATTTATGTCATATAACTTGCTTTACTAAATTTATAATCAACACTGTTTGAACGGCGGATAAGCCGTGTTTAATGTACGACATTAATGGTACGATCAGAACTACTAATTTACATCTGCAACTCTCAAATAAACACACCACCTTAAATCGTTAGAATAAACAATTCCTAATTTCACGCTTTATTTGAGTTAGCGCTTCGATATCCAACAAACAATACAACAACTGATCGGAAATGGATGACGAAGAATACTTCGATTCTTAATGCGATGATTCGCATGAATGACATTTGTTTTGAACAATCCTTTCCTGTAAAACATAATTAAAAATAGTTAAATTCTTTCAATATTTTGTAAGTTTAGAATGGTCAATTAATTCAATTTTTAAGTGTGCAAGAACACATACATTATTGCTTGACTAATATTTCTTATGAGTGTTTAGGAAGTCTAAGATTTTTAGAACTCGATATGGGGTTAAGTAGATATAGAAGAGAACAAATATATATATATAATATAATTCGTTCACCTAAATCATAAATATGTACAAATAAAGATTTTATTTCCTACTACTAAAACTCCATGTTGCTTTGTTTCTAAACACTTTTTACACTGATTCTTGAAATTCCTTTATTAATCTTTACAGCACCTGCGGAAACTGTAAAACTATTCGAATAAAAAAAATAGGTAAATAAAGTTTTCGCAGTTGTAGTCCATTAAAACTTCTTGACTTCCGAGTTGGATACACATGTGCATGGTTAAAAGTATACGGAACATGTTACGACCCTATGGTCAGACACCTCAACTTCTGAACATTCTTCGATCTCACCTCCAAAGATGGGACAGCGCAGATGTTAACGCTATTACCGTTACTAGCAATCTCATTTCAACAAATACTTTACAATTTGGACAAATATAAATATAAACATCAAAACTGGCACATATCTGGCATAAAAGGAAGGTTTACAATAGGTCTGTTCCAGCAATAGTTCGTAACTAGTTCGAAACCGTCAAAAGCATGCAGCCATCAAAATTGTACAGTTGACGGCGCCGTTAAAATCGGTCATTACTTCGGTGGGCAACTATTTTTAACGGTTCCGAACTAGTTACGAACTCTTGCTGGAACAGACCTAATAAGAAGATTCTAGTATTTTCTTTTGCCAATTATACATAAATGGCTGAGGCACCTTCCCATACTGATCTCATTATTGAAGACTGAATTCTAGAAAAAGTGATAGGTATATTGTCTGCAAGAGATAAACAAAACAGAAAGGCTATTAATTTCATACTCGAATAGTCTAAAAGTGTCCCGTATAGTAACATCAAAAATTTTCTGGATAATATGTGTGCTAAATTAATTCGAATAAATGAATATGAATCAAGCCCGGAAGGAAAGGAAGAATGTCGTCCAATTACTACGCCGAAACTTTCCCGCTTTAAACAAAGGAAACCAAGCAAGCAACAAACGACATATTTACTTAGATAAAATTTCGCTTCCCACAGCAAGTTCCAAAACATTAATTCCGCCTTAATTGTATTCGAGACGATACGCACTTGATTACGGGACCAGCAACAACGGCAGCGGCAAATCCGATGGTTGTAATTAATCACAAAAATTTGTACTCCGAGCGGAGTTAAAATGTGAATGCGAAACACTTCTCCTCTAAATTTACGACTGCATGCATACCAAACTAATGTTGTATTAATGGCCAGATTTCCTACGCTCGTTATTCATTTCTGACATCTCCCCAACTAGATGAAGCCATTATTTAAGAACGCAATTAAAAAAAGTTAATGGAAACGCGAGCAATGCATAATAAAATTATTTGGGTGTGTTATTTGGATGGATTTAGAAATAGAATTCGCTCTTAAACGACTTGTTTATCTTCAGCTGGGAAGCCCCATGCGAAAAACAATACTTCTAATTAATTCCCCCCTATCTACGTAATTATTGCCGCATTTACGTACCGTCATGCATCGAATAGTTTTAGCCAAACTGCTTCTACATTTACAACTGATTACATTTTTAAATATTACGTGAACACGAGATGACCTCGTCGATTAAAACATATTAATCAAACTCTACAACACATTGTGTGAAACTGGAAGATTTCTCAGAATTCAAATAGAAAATGGGCGTAGCAATGCAGGATGTCTGCAAATCATTTAACCTTCCGAACTCGACTGTTTCAACTACTTAGAAGAAAAGAAAAGATATAAGGAAGAATCTTAATTTAAATGTTTCTAAAGTAAAGAGGTGCAGAAGGGGGATAAAAGTGCCAGAAGCAGGTGCTGCTCTTTTAAATGGTTCCCCTTATATATAATCCAAAATACATCCTTTTCAACTTTCATTCAACAAACAAAAGCAGAGGAGTTTGCTAGATTAATAGCAAAACCCGATGAAGCGCCATTTGTTTGTTCCAAAGGATTGATGGATAGATTTAAAAAACACCGCAGCATTAATATGGGAAGGATACACGGAGAAGCTGCCAGTGCTTTCCAAGGAAAATGCGGAATCTTGTGGCCAGCAATAAGTGCCAAGTATGACAAAACGACAGTGAAATTGGTTTATTTTATAAAATTATGCCAAACATCACTTCGAGGTTTAAAGGGGAAAGGTGTGTCGGAGGTAAACGTAGCAAAGAGCGTTTAACAGTTCTTGTATGTGCCAATATGACAGGAACAGAGAAAAGAAAGCTTTTGGTTGTGTGAAAATAAAAAATCCTAGATGTTTTAAGAACTGCACTTCGCTACCTGTGAACTACAAAAGCAACAGGAAAGCTTGGAGATGTCGCAAGAAAAAAAGAAAAACTTCTCGTAGACAACTACAGTGCCGAGTGCCCATCATTTACCATCAAATTTTACGGAAATTATGCAACCTTTAGACCAAGGAATTATTTCCTAGATCAAGACGCGTTACGAAAGATTTTCGTGACTCATCAATGGGGACTAGGGCAAAGATTTTAATGAAGATGGCAATTTGCCAATAACCCAATGGTATCGCAAGAAAAAGAAGAAGAGGATAATCTTCCAATACCTTTGCAGTAAAAATAAATTGGTTCACCAATTAATAAATAATAATAATAAATAGATTTAGTTAATTATGCTGATGTTGACAATGACTTACTGACTTCAGAATTATCTAAAGATGTATATGTGTTACTTTCTTGAACAAGTTATTCAATACCTACTTGTACCAAGTTTCTTAACAAAACAGATGCAAAAGTTATATCATTTAAAAGTGGACTTAAATGTTAATAATTTTTGTGCTAATAAAACGGCTGTGCATACACTGTAAATCCTTTTATTTTTGCTTTTACATTTGTTTTTGATTGTTCTAAACGATCGCGGGCATTACGTCCACAACACAAATAAACACTGTATTCCATTGCTTTAATTACTAACGTCCGGTTTAGTTTGTGGGCATAAATAGTGCAAGCATGAAGAACATTTTATTAGCGAGCTAATTGCACCGCTGCAATTTAAAACTGGTCCCCACAATTTTGTTGTCCAAAAATTACAAAGCATGCTTATTTAAATGTGTACGTATTAAAATGGTCACCAGGAAATGAAAAAAAAAAGTAAAGTTCTGATGTAACATACATCCATGTTATAAAATTTAACATTCCTAAACGTTTGAAACATAATTTCTTGATAATTTTTACAGACCCATATAATAGCAATATTTATTTATGTAAAATAAATGATAATTCCAAAACTACTCATTTGGTTTCATGCATGAAGCTATGTACAGCCGTGGCCAATAAAATCGTTACCCCTTCTTACTAACCTCGCCCTTATTGACCTGCAATGGAAAAAATTGCTGACGTACGTGTCCTAATCGTAACGATTTAGTTGACCACGAGTGTACATAGATACAACAATAACAATAGATAAATGATAGATAAATGATATTTACGTACGCCGATAAAGAGATAAAATATACTCACTTGGTGAAAAGTAACAAATCTTTGTAGAATTTTATTGATACATTCAGACAAAATTAAGAGCAATTTACAACCGACAGTGTCAGACTAGAAAATTCTCTTTTCTAACATATTGCTTTTTGTGGTTTTAAATTTCCAGTTTTCAAATACGTTTCTGTTTTATATGCCATACATGACAATGTCTAATGTGACCGGAATAACAAAGATACAGGTGCATTCAGTTGCTAAATTCATTCATAACGACAATTTATTACGACGTGACTTAAATATAAATTGCGCTGTAAGTCTAGCGATATTCTACTTGCAGACTTGAAATATGCTGCGACATGAAAAAATAACACGACCAACGAGAACAAGTCAATGACCATGAAAAACCTGGCCAAGCTTGGCCGGATGGAGTAGGTAAATTGTAAACAGAAGCATTCGCACGACTAAACATAAAACACTGATAGAAGGTTTATTTTTAAAGCCGCTCGTACATACGAAAGCAGGGGTGTAAAAATAATGTATTAAATAACCACATCCGGAGATAAGGTGAGCCTGTGTATTAAATGTAAGTGTAGCTTTCTAAACGCGTACCTGCTCCTGCAAGTGTATACTTGAAATTAAAGAGGACAAACTATTAAGATACACGATACTTAAAACGGGATAAGAATAATAGCAGAATTATAAATAAATAACAGATGCCCTCTTACGTATCTGTGTGGTTATAGCTGACATAGAGAAGGACAACACTTCAAAGCCTACTAGAATAATATTTCATTTCATGAGGCACGAACATGCAAAGTGCTGCCAGTGGCGCTTGGATGTATGCCAGTGCGATAATCTATTCTTGAAATCAGCTGATCTGTAGGATTTCTTAAAGGTATTTATTAATTCAAAGCTCGACCTGCTTTCCACAAGCATAACGTATCCTATTATATCGCATATATTTTTGTGTAATTACTTCCAGATTTACAAAAATACCGAAAATTAATTTAAATTTCTTAAATACTTCTAGAGGCCGATTTACACGATACAATTTGTATTGCAGCAAGACTCAGTTTTTATTCTCCGCATGCTCAATGCTAAACGTGTGTTAATTAACATCAACAACACCACTCAGATATAGGACACCGTAAATATTTATAATTAGAAAATAATTCCTTTGGTTACAACTACTCAGACATAGCTTAAATATAAAGCTGCGAGCAAATATAATTTTTGTGTGCAATGTTCATTGCATTGCTTCCGTGTGAAGTCTAAATATGTAAGTAAACAATATGAAAACAGTAAGTTATAAGAAAACCCTAACGGTAATCCTGGGTATTCGTCACCAACCCAAGTGGCCATCAAAATAAGCAATATTACTTATTATTAATAGTTTATTTAAAATATTTTTCTAAGTACATATGAAGAAATAAAATGGATGAAATTTATTTAAAAGTGGTATCATAAATTACTCTAAAGCGATAATGTCGAAAAGTTTAAAATTTTAATTGACTTGAAGGATTTCAGTTACGCAATATATTTCCAAAAACTACATAAATTAGCACATAAAAACCGTTTATCAGAGTAAACAAGTAATTAATTAAGTAATTAAAACACTCAATGTCGAAAAAAGTTTATAAGTTAGTAATTTTATACGCAAAATAGTAATAATAATAATAATCATCTTTCTTGTAGAAAGTACATTTTACTTTGCATAACTACAAAAGGTAGATAGTCAGAAAATTTGATTTTAATATCTACACTGGAATCTTGAAGGTACAGTTACAAGTAAAGCAGAAGAATCAACTATTAATTATACTTAAAAATATAACAATAATACATAAATATATAAAGCGTGCATAGTTACAGCTATACAGGATGTCCCGTGACGTAATGTCACCACTTTACCTACGTGATAATCAATTATTCAAACTAAATAAAAAATTCTAATAAATAAAGTTTTGTTCTAAAGTAAACCGTTTCAAAAATACTGAGCGTTTAATGTTTAATTTTTTATTTTTTTAAATTTTAATGTTCTAATCACTTATCCGTTCACCTAATAATCAATTCAAAAGATATCTTGTTGCCTTTTGTAACATGTCATTGTTATTTTTAATTAATTGTGCGGCCTCAAAAATGTGTTGTCCGAGTTCTAGATCTCTTTTGAAGCGCGCTAGATTGTGTTTAGCAAACAACGGGGGTCATTTTGAACACCTTTTGAGATAAAATTTTTTTCTTTTTAGTTTGAATTGATTATTAGGTGAACAGATAAATGATTAGATGAACTTTAAAATTAAAAAAAATAAAAAATTAAACATTAAACACCCAGCATTTTTGAAACGGTTTACTTTAGAACAAAACTTTATTAGTTTTTTACTTAGTTTGAATTGATGGTGATGTGGTGACATTACGTCAAGGGACACCCTGTATATAAATGTAAAGAATTCAGAATCGTGAGGTGTCTATTGGACATGAATTTTCACATAAAATTAAACGCGTTAGAAATTTCTTGTATGCGTCAGGAGATACAGCAGCGATATCCTAAGGGCATTTATTGACTACCTGTGTTGCCAAGCAAGAGAAAGAGTTTTGGAAAGCTGATGTTCTGTGCAGTGCAGTGGGTATACTTAGGCCCGATTTATTCATCTCTGAGTAAGTGCCAAGTTATAACTTTACCACGTTGCCCTATCTTTAATCATCAAGTATTTTTCTGGCCACTTACTCAGAGATGAATAAACCGGGCCTTAAAGTATTAATTGGCTTCAATAAAATTATCGCATTGCCGTTTTATTTCTGAAGTGCTGTTTTTCAAAAAGATATGCAGGCATGCCAGTTTTAATTACTTTTTGCAAGAAATTACTGCAATGGATAAGCCTTCTTTCCTTTAATTTGAGCATGTTTAATTTACGTAGGACCGGAGTCTGCTCTTCATATTTTGGGTGATTTATTTAATAAAACATGCACAGCTGAATTACACACTTTGTAGACGCTTTTTGCTCTCGGTTGTTAGACAAGGATCATAAACTGTGTCATCATCAACTTACGGCTGATAAGACAAGGGACTCAATCAGAAGTGTTTTTGATTTAATGGAGAATAAATCCTTAAACTGATCTAACAGCTTTAGTTTTGAGTATGTTACTTGATAGATTTTGTCGATATGCTTATCAAATCGTAATTGACAGTTGAAAATAAGTTCCAAATTTCTAGGTAAATCAGTGACATTTAGTGGAATGTTGTTTATTGTCACGATATTGTTTGTTGACTTCAATTTTATGCTTGGTACCTATATACATGATTTGGCATTTATCTGGGTTTAGCATAAGCGAATTATTAACCATCCATGTATAAATACTGTGTAGATCTTGAATACAGTTGTATGCAAGCTCTACTTTCGTAAAATTAACTGGGGAATAAATCTGTATATCGTCTGTGTATATATGAATGTTACAATGATTAATGCATGACGGGAGATCTGATGTAAAAATGCTGAACAATAAGGCCTCAAGAATAGAACCTTATTACACTCATATTTGCAAGCCCAAGCATACATAAAAGGTCCGTTTCACTCGTCAGGATTTCAAGTTCTGAACCGTTCAAATCAGTGTTGTGCATGAGAAGTGCATAAAATGGTATACGCATGATTTGAACTGTTCAGAACTTGTAATCCTGACGAGTGGAACAAACGGTTTAGTCGAATGACATTTGATAATTTTTAAACTATCTAATTTAGGTGGTGCCCATACATTTCTTAAGACATTTTACCTGCAAGTTACATGTAACTGTTTAGAACTGCCAATCATCAACTGTTAGAGCCTATTTCAAATTGACCGCCATTTATGGACGAAGAGATCGACATTTTCAATTACAACTGGCAACACTGAAAAGGACGGAAGTGCATGCATTGAGTGCATTCGCCAACATTCGATATACACGCTTCACACACAGAACATGTAGATACGAATCAAACAAATACAGTGTATTTAATCAAACGCAAATAAATACATCATTCACAATACAGTCCACATTGAACCAGTGCATTATTCCAAACAGCAACTTCTTTGGATGTTTCGTAAGGTAAGCATTACTTCACCTTTGCGATCAAACAGTCAAAAGTATGATTCTCTATCTTTTTTTAGTTATTGAAATATATATTTCAATGTATTTTGATCTCTGTAATCGTCAAAAATTTTTTTAGTAATAATTGAATATCGCCAAAACAAGCAACAGGATTCTAACGCCGATGTATGCGAATACAAAAGATGTAGAATTGAACGGCGAATCAAGCAATACAATAAAATACAGGATATTCCATTTAAAATAAGAAAGTTAATATTCACCAAGTATCAGAAGTACGCCATTTTGTGTTGTCTAAATACAGTAGACTCGCGATGCAGTGAACTAATTGATGGACGGCTTTTTCACTCCACCGAGGTAGTTCACTGTTTAGAGTGCAGATAAAAACACATAACAGTGATACTTACAGTGTGGTTATTACTTTATTTATTATTATTATTTTGTTATTATTGTTAATTTTGTTTGCTTCTCCAGACGTTAGCGCGTTATCACGCATTCGGGGAAGTCCCCATGTATGTACTGTTTGTGCAATTTGCTCTAGCGAGGCACAATTTGTTCACTGTTTAGATGTTAATGTATATTTTTGTGTTCACTGCAGTGGATAGTTCACTATATGGTATGTTCACTATATCGAGACTCTACTATAGTTCGTTATTTTTTGTTACCTTGTAAAAATGTTCAACGATCTGTAAGGTGTAATTTCCAATATATTCTAATAAGGCCTCGAAAGGCACCATTTCTTTTTTCTTTAAACGTTCCAAACTAATACTTCCCAATTCAAGCGGTACAACGTAATAAGAAAAACAATTTATAAATTGACAAGTTAACCATAGATGAATAGTTTTTCCAAAACTATCGTCTGATTTCCATGTATAAAAATATGATCATAAATAATGTAATTTAACCCTTCCGCGTGGAATGACGTACACGTGTACGTCATGCATAAAATCATTTTTACTGCGGAGTATCGTACATGTATGTCATAATAAAATTAATTTTCCTGGGAAATTTCGTACATGATACCCATAACTAGACAGTCGGCAGTCATTTCGCCTCCCCAACAAGTTTCAGAAAAGCTTGGGGCTCGATTAGTGTAAAAAAATAATTGAAAAAAATATTTAAAAAAATTATTTTTTATAATTAAATTAAAGTGAGATGAACACTAACACAAATATTTAAGGCAGAAAAATGTTTCCGCCGCAATCAAGAATCGAACTCGAGTCTTTTGGATTCATGCCGAACGCTCTTAACCATTGAGCTATAAGCGACACCGAGCTCGAGAAACGTCTAATAGTTAGAACTATTAGACTATTAATTATTATTAATACACTAACATATCCCTTTAATTAATTCTTTAATTATTTTTTATTTTATTAATATTTTCTCGTTAAACAAAAATGTGCTTATGTTAATAATTTTCTTTAGTGTGGTAAATTTTGAAACACGCTTCTAAACATAATCCAGCTTCACAATCAGGGCACCAATAAATGGTTTCCCTCCTGCGTCCACGTTTGTAGCAAGTAACTCTGCTTTTTGCTCAGTTGGAGGAATTTTTTCTATGAAATGACGACCAATAAGTCGAGATACATTCCTAACTTGGGAACGTCTTCCTGGAATCTTTCTTTGGACATCCCTTGTATGTTCCGAAAAAAATCTCTTCAACAAGTTGAACTCTAAATTTAAGATGATCGACTTTTTGTTGCTTGTTGATTTTGTAAATAACGAAACTATTCAGGACAGTATCATTCAGTAGCCTTCTAAATAGTTTCATGTACCATTTGTGCATTTTCTTTCGTTCGAGTAAGAAGGCTTCCAACATTTGATCCTTTACGTCCACACCACCCACCCATACATTTGTTATAATCAATAACACTTACAGGTTTTGTTACTGTGTATTCCTTTTTATAATGACATTGGTTTCTTCTCCATGATACGTCGAAATCATAGTGACCTACTGGTTTTTTTCCCATTTCAATATCGATATGGCTTCGCAATGTTTAGCTACAATTTCTCCTTTTTTTAGTTTGGTATTTTTTATTATAGAGGGTATATATTTTCTATTTAGGCGTATCGTTCGGATACAATCTGTACCCTACGACTTCAAATCTTTTGCCAGTTCTAGGGAGTTATAAAAATTGTCAATCCAGAAAGTGTGTCCTTTATGTAACAAGTGCTCGACACTTTGTGGATTGACAATTACAACGTCACATTCCGAAATTATCTACTTTTCTTTTTTGCTTAAATATACGTTGGGAATGGCAAAGACATTCGCCTTACGAACTGGGGAAACGCAGAAAACTCGGTTCGAAGAATCCGAACATGAACTGCCAAGCCAAGCCAAGCCAAGCGGCAATCCCGTTGTCAGCGGACCTAACCAGCTCAGCTAGGCAACTATTTAATTTAAAAAAAAATGTCTAATATAATAAATAAAAAAAAACAATAAAATCTGTAGGTATTTACTAGTTTTTCTTTAATTTTCTCCTCCCGCATCTCACTAGTAAATCAAATTTTTAAATCCCACGCGAAATCAAATGGGAAACAAATTCTCATTTCCCTTGTTTAAACGATCTTATTTCAAACTGAAAATAACATTAACTTACACATCATCCGGAAACGTTGTACTATTTTGGCAAGCATTCCGCATTCATAAAGATATTTTGTGAGGTCTCGCTGGCTCATTAATAAACTAAAAATAAATTCAAACAAAGTAGCGACATCCCAATTCATGTCAAGAAAAATTCCTTTTTTTTCAAAATAAAATACATTTAAATATTATACTATTTGATAAAAATATGTGAAATAAATTCATTTATTAACAAAAAAAGATTAATTAATATTAATTTTTAATTTGAAATATGTGAATTAAAGAAAAAAATTTTCTGGATCATTTGTTAGCTACGACATCATGTTACTAAATGTAAATATCCGATTTCAAACTCAACTGCACTCAAGTATGTACAGTTATTTAAGATTTATAATGCTTGTGTGCATCATAAATAAAACAACTTAATGGTCAGTATATTGAATTCTGATTAATTTTATTACTTTGGTTTACGTACCCATAATCGTGCATGTGCGGTTTAATTAGTAAGTATTTGCGCTTTAGTTAACTGCGAATTATATGGAGTATTCATTTAATCTTGTACCCCACGTGATCTATGACGTACGTAACCAGCTACCTAGAGCTAGGTTCGCAGCTATCCGTTTATTTATATTTTGGTGCTTTTAAATTAATTTTAATTGTAACTCATATGATTGCAATTTTTTGTTATTAATGTATAGCATCATATGAGTTAACTCTGAACTTTTGTCTTTAAAGTAGACGTAGCATGTTTATGTAGTAGTAGTAGTAGTTGTGAATTATTAACTGAATTAACAAAATAAAGACGATTTATAAAATAAACATAAATTAAAAGGCTTCTTTCTAGTTGTGTTACAGGCTACTGACGTATGTTAATAATATCAATCAACATATACACAAATAAAGTACACACTCATATTTATTACAAACTAAAATAAAAAATACGCATGTTTTCATATTCTAAAAGTGACTTTCAATTAAAGTCTCCTTTACTCCATTTATGAAAACGGCCCCAAGTGTTCAAGGGTTATTTTAGGCTGAATCTAATTAAAAACTTACAAGTGTTTTTTATTATCTCGTGGTCCAGCTCTTAAAATGTAATTAAAAAAATATATAGTCAAACAGCAGCTTTAAAGCTTGCCGGTACCCTTTGGCATATGAAGAAAAACATATGGCTCCACTTATCATTACAGGTAGGCTACCGCAAGACGATAGATGAGGGGTTTAACTTCCGGCAGGAACCTCCAGGTCAGGGTTCGGTTAAGATCACGGAGTTGTATCCTGTATGTGCGTGTGACTGCTCCAAGGAAAGATTTACTACATTAGATTTAACCCAATGAGTTAGGGGCGGGCAATGGGGCGGAAATAAGATTTTGACTGATACTTTCCAATTCTAATTAAACTAATACATGCGGAGTATGTTCACTCACATTTCTAACCCTCGATTCCTAACATTAAAATATCTATGCAGATTATTTTCAATTTACAATAAAATTGATGAAACTCAATTCAATTAAGAAATATGTAGGATTAAAAAAAGGATAGAAGTGGAAAATTAAACTGCATATAAATTATTAATTGTTACCCAAATAAAGTTGCGACTGTTCTTAAGAAATTGCTGGAGTGTGTAAGATATAATTTAAAACAGAATAAACTGAAAGCTTGAGCTAAAGGCATAAAATGTAAGCCAACGTCAATTAGTTTGCGTATGTAAAGGCGGAAGCCCCAGTTATATATTAATTTAATGGACCGCAGAGTAAAAAGCACGCAAACAAAAATAGCAGGCAATTAACGCTTCATAACCCATTTCATTTATTTGTAACAATGTCGAGCGGAAATTTGAATTTCCTTCTACCAACAATTTATTCGCTTTGCTCTATTTACTCAGACTGAACTTGTGATCTCATTGGTTACTATGCATTATTTTATGAAGACTTCAATTACATACTTTTTTATGAAAAACAAAATATACATAATACGAAAGTACAAGACACAATAATTAAAAAATATACATATTTTGAAAGAAGTCTAGAAAGTGACTTGCAGTTCTAATATATTATCCCTTAATTGTGTTCAGCACAGTATTTGTTCTGGTTTCGAATATAAAGTAATTTTTGCAATTCAAATGCATTTAAATGGGTACAGTCTTTCCTTTGGGCATTATCGATTTCATCGTATGTGATACTTTTTATACTGTCTTGGTGATGTTAGTACCTCATATCAATTTCTAACGTGTAATTCAAAATTCTCGTCATTTTAATAGACTTTGGACAAGGACTTGTCTAAAAATGGTATAACGTCACGGTTTATCATTAATGTAATAATTGCTTCTGTTTTGCTATACCAACCTAATTAAAGAAATGAAGTCTATTAGGATTATGGAGACATTATGATCTTGATCACATGTGCTAGTGGTTTATAAATTGACCATGCTAATTTCTTCTGTAGCAGTTTAACTAATAATGCATTACAATGTAAGAAAAAAGAAGAAATACTGATATGAAACGAATTTACTAAAATTCATTTACTTCGTAACATAAATATCAAAAGATAAATATTATTTCAAGATAAGCTTCTCTATTACTTTTATGTACAAAAGAAACTCTTCCGTGATAAATAGTTTAGATGGAAATAAATAAGAGAAACTTCCGTAAGCACTTATAGTATTCGCAAACACTTCTTTCCCTACAATTTATGAAATTTTACGATGTCTGCTTATATTTCTTATTTACATTTATCACATTTGTAATTTCTGTAATACCAAGTTATTGTTATAACAAAATAAATCTTTAAAATTGGATATGAAAATTCAATCTTCTTTTACCAACAGATATAACATGTTTTCATTTAATAATCCGGTAGCATTACCTGTGGGAACATTTTGTTTTGGAAAACGTATATCGCAGAGTTAAAATTGGACATAAATATGCCTTGCAGTTTCGATAACCTCGGCAGTACATTTTCGAGGTTGACCTGTTGTTTTTCTTCGGAAAGACCTGCAGTTTCACGAAACAACTACACACACCAATGCAGGTTGTCTTCGAGTGTTTTGTGGTCAATAATGACATCGGGAAATTCAACTCTAAACTCTTCCAAGCAGTTTTGTACTCAGTATACCCATGCTCCATCGATTTTTGAACTATTACGAAAATAACTTTCAATCACGACTGTTTTCTGGTCTTCTGTAAACACCATTTTATAATGCAATAAATGTAAAGTAAATGAGTTCTGAAAATAACTTATTTTTGTATAAAATCAACAAACAACTCAAACAAACACGAAAACTCGACAGTTGACAGGAGATTAATGACAAATCTGTTCGCGGCGAGTTTAAGCTACGACATGCCTTTACGGAAACAAAATATTTCCATAGCCTGTGCTACCGGAATATTAAATGAACACATGATATATTATGTAAATTAAGGATTTAAAATATTCTATGTAGTTCTTCAACTTTCCAAAAATTCAAGCTTATTACACTTGTAAGTCAAGTCTAACGAGAAGTACTAAAGTATCAGCTGACTTCGTCATTTTAAGAAACAAAAAAAATTAAGGTAGAAAATACAGTGTGTTTAATATTCAACAGACATTCCAGCAACTTTGTGTCAGTGTTTTCAATCTTAGTAATAACAATTGTCCCTCTAGGAAATATGTCGGTCTTATATTTAACGTTAAAGTGACGACACCGTGTTCCATGTATTTCCGAATCTCTGGCTCACGTAAAAATAGCGATCTTCTAAGAAGCATGTCAGTTCTCACGCACCCAAATTTGTATTTACCTTACCCTGACCACCCTTAGATTTTAAGAAGTAGCGAAAAGATAAGTTGTAGATGTTAAGTAAGTTCGTTATTACTTTGACTCTCATTTAATACACTCAATGCAGTGAAACATAAGCAGAAACGTTGTAAAGGTGTTGGACAATCAGATACCAGCCCAAGACGTCAACACAGTGTTACAGAAGTACTGTAATTTATTGAAACCACCAATAATACATAAAAAGAAACAAAATGTATTAAATAATCATACGGCAAAAGTCAATAATAACCTGGATTTTTTTTTTCATAGAAATCATTTGAGAATAAACTAGAGACTAAAGTTAAACTGTTACTGAAATACCGGGCCATAATGATTATGCTGAAGGCGGGTCGGGATTTCTTGTTCACGATGAAATTTGAATGTGATAAATCGTTATAAATTTTTTAATTGCCGCCAATTTTAGAGAGCGTAATATAAAATTAGAGTAAACGTAAATACATAAAAATTTTAAATATTCGGAACGTATTGCAATCAATGCAACAACTGCTTTGTTTTGATTCGTAGTTTAATAGTTCACGAAATAGCTTTTATGGCGAGTACACATCCTTAGAAGAGATTCAGTTTATAATTCCGCGAATGAAAATATTCTGTAAAACAAAGAGATAAAGTCATATAACACAAAATAATATAATTGTTGCTGTAGTAATTCGATTTGTAAAGCCCAACAATTAATTGATTATTTCGTGAAGTAGAAAATGTTTTATCCTGGTTACGTCTTTCATTCCGAAGGATGAGGGATTACTCACGTTAATGAGCAGAACCATTGAAATTTGGAGAATCAATTCCTTATATGATGGGGAACATACAGTGTAATAAATAACAGTAGTTCTATAACACCCTGTATATTTGGCCGACCGGGTTCTAATGAAATACATATTAGCCATCAACAAATACGAAAGTTTGTTTTCTCTTTGTGCTTTATATAATTTATAAGGACAACACAATAATTTTAGAACTAGAATGAACCGAAGCTTTTAATAATAAAACTAAAACGTAAACTAATACTTTTAAAACAAAAGTTACTTTAGGTATTATTGTTTCAAATATTTGTGACAATCTTCCCAAAATTTAAGACAGTCGATTATCATGCAGGTGTTGCCAAGAACGTCGGGTGTTTATACAAAAACCATTTAAATCTGCCCCAGTTCCCGAATTCTGGGTTTACAAGAGACAAGTTATATTTAGATGTACAGTAACGGAATGTGTAATAAATAAACGACATACGAACCGACACTATTGTATTTGGATTTATTCCAACAGATTATTTTGTTCCGGCAAATTTACATAGTACACTAAGAAGGCACAGTAAACAGAAAACTACAAGAAAGCGACAAGCTAACAACGCAATAATTAATTTACCAATTATTTTAGTACATCAAATTTTTATATGAAATAATTATTGTTTTCACTCTCTTTCTCAAAAATTAATAATGTGAATATTAAGATCTATGATTGTGGTAACTTGAAATCAACTTCTGAAGATATTTCAACTCACAATATTATTTTAACTTGGATATGTACGAGTATTTCGACAGCTTGTTCTTTTAAAGTCCGACAAACCACAAATTGTGACATTAAGTTGTCATCCTCAGTGCACAAGTAATTTTTGGCTGTTATAACCGGAAGATATTCATCCAGTGGTAGTGGAGATTTGGTGAAGAGCGTAATATCCTCCGGTTATACCAGCCAATGATTCCTTGAAATATTTATTTGTGTACTGAGGATGACAACTTAGCTGTCGAAATACCTATCTCTTATTATTTAATAAATATGATTGATCGATATTTAAAAAAAATTGACAAAAGCGATGATTCAGTTAAATTTACAAACCGATAATAAAACTGCTAAACCCTCCTTTGAATTTTGTTGTTATTGATGTTAGTGGTTCTAATTTTTTTTGTAAAATTATTTGATCTGCATTCTTTTGAAAACTATTTCCATTTGTATTGAGCGAATCGTAATGATTTTTCGTTATCTGTTCACATATATGTGCAATTATTAAATCACGCGGTATATAAATAAAATACAATAAAATGTAATTTCTGCGAATATTTCAAGTACATAACTTAAAGAAAAAAATAATTGAACTAGTTTAGTGAATCCACAGGGCTAGTTGCCTCATCAATATTGTGGAATGAACCATATATGTTTGCAGTGACCTATTTACGTACACATCAAAGAATGTGTAGGTTAGTTTACGATACTTAAAATACTACAAAAAAATATTTCAGGTTAGTGTTCACTAGGAAGGCCATTATCATATCCCAGGAGTGCGTAACTTCAAAGAGAAATTCTTTCAAATTTGCCAGTTTAGCCAAGATATGTATCAACAATGCTACGCCTGCACTTTCTTTGTTTACTTGCTCTCTTACATAAAATGTTTAGTATAAAAATTGTTCTTGTGAATGTAATAAAGTAACCCACGTTTTTTTCCACTTCTGACGCAGATCTAACAATACACGTGTTCCAAATTTTAAGCAGACCGTTTAGATGTATGGCGCCATAATTAAGAAATATATACGCCAAGATGCTATAAATAAAATAAATAGGCTGTCAGCGAAAAAATAATTAGAACTAATTATTTTAAATTATTGTAAAAAATATCTTTATTAATTAATACCGTGTATTCAATTAAATCCCTAATTAAAGTAGACTATGATTACAATGTTTCTTCTCCTAAAGGTTTGTAGCACTGACAGCTGTCAGTCAATTATTTGTTTGCCTGACATAACCCTCCAACACTTGACTTGACAAACGTGTTTGAAAACATGAAGCGCAGGGTACGTTTGTGCATTCAAGCTGAAGGACAGCATTTTCGGGAATTGCTTTAAGCTCTAGAGTTGTTTCCAAGTGAATTAATTTTACGTTTCTCAGAATTTTGCTTTTACTTTATACATTTTTTATGTGATGCCATGAGCAGATAATATGACATTGACAGTTATTGATTGATAAGTGTAACCTTTCTCTTGTAATGCGTGCCGCCAACTTTACAAAAAATCACAGCTTATTTTAATCAGGAATTCATTAGAAGGCACGGTATAAAAGATAATACAGTAGACCTCGGTTATAGCGAGCCTCAAGGGACCATCAAAATCGGTTCGTTATATCCGAAGTTCGTAATAAGGGATAATGCTACAAACATAGAGAAAAATGACGGGACTTGAAATCTAGTTCGTTAAAGCGGTGGATCGCTATAACCGAGGCCGTTATAACCGAGGTCTACTGTATTTAAGTTCATCGCATGCAATTAAAATTAATATACCATAAAACAAGAAAACTAAATAAATATTTTTTATTTATATGCCGATTGCATAGATCTGAATTAAGAAATTATATGACGAAATGACATGACATGACGTGACAAAATTAGAAGGAAATATCTATATAAAAATTCTTTGACTTATCGATCGATCGGCATGAATTGAAAAAAATTAACTGTTAGTCATTTTGTTAGACATTCATATATCGGCTGTTTCAAAGAGTGTGCACTGAAAGGATCTAAATCGTAAGAGTAAGAAATTTGATAAAATGGAAGAAAAGTTGCTTAATTAATGCCTAATTCATATCTAACAACAAAATTTCCTCTGGCTTGTTCTTGAGATTTAGATGAACAAGTTGAAAAGTCGATTTTCTTTTTTCCTTTAAGGCTCGATTGTTCAATCGAGTATGACGGTATTCTTGGAATAACATGACGTAATAGTTATTCTGTCCTTTTTCTGTGTTTGTAAAACTGGGCCTAAACCTCTCTGATTGAAAATACTAACTCCTCTTCTTAAAGGTAATTTTTATTTCTATATCGAATAGATTTAAAGAATCGCAATCAAATGTTTCGCTTTGTCATCACCATCTTCGGACTTCACATATCCGTTTATCGACGCATTCAAGGGTATCAATAAGGGAGCGATTAGCTTTCAGCTGTGTCGATTTAGCTGGTAACTAAAATCGACACATCTGAAAGCTGCACACTTATCAAATATAAGTCTGCATAAGTGAATATCCAATAGGTTCCTAGGTGAATTCCATCTTGTATTTACTTCATGTTTTCGACTTGACTGTTTCTATCCGATTCAGAAGACGAAAGAATGTTAAAGGTTATTAAATGGTCTTTCAAACAACATAGGCTTCTTTTTAAATCTGACATGTAGTTTCAATATAAAACGAAACAATCAAAGTCAAAAATGACCTCTGTGAAGTTGGCACCTCATTCTTGAAAAAAGTATTTTTTTATTGGAGTTCTGGTAGCGCCCCGAAGAGTTCTGGAGTTCTGTGTCACAATTAAAAATAGTCCTGGCGAATTAAATATTAAAAAATGACTGAAAATTTGGGGTGCTAAGTTCACAATACAAGATTTGAAAATTGGCTACAACTTTTTAACAGTTGGAAATAATTAACTTCAACTTTAAGACTTTCTTTAGAACTCTTGAGGTGCTATTCAGAACTCTCAGCAGAATTACGAAATTTTGAAAAAAGTAACTCCACTCATAAGTTCCAGCGATTTTTTGTAGCTCGATTTGAAATTTTATCAGAGTGAAATGGAAATTTTTGAAGAATTTTCACGTTCTGATTGGAGTTCTGGATAGCACCTCAAGAGTTCTCACGACTATCCTTCACGACCGACGCAGTAAAATCAAAGATAAAAAAGTTCTAGCGATTTTTTTTATTTCGATTTGAAATTTTGTCCAAGTGTAAAATGGAATTTTTTAAAAGAATTTTCACGTTCCGATTGGAGTTCTGTATAGCACCTCACGAGTTCTCACGACTATCTTTCACGACCGACGCAGTAAAATCAAAGATAAAAAAGTTTAGCAATTTTCCGTGTCTCGATTTGAAATTTTGTCAAAGTGCAAAGTGGGCATTTTTTTTAAGAATTTTCACGTTCTGATTGGAGTTCTGGATAGCACTTCAAAGAGTTCTCAAGACTATCCTTCACGACCGACACAGTAAAATCAAAGGTAAAAGAGTTCTAGCGATTTTTCGTAACTCGATTTGAAAATTTTGTCAAAATGCAAAATGGAAATTTTTTTCTGAGAATGTTCATTTTTTATTTGAAGTTTTAGACAGTACCTCATGGGTTCTCACGTTTATCCTTCACGACTGAAGCGCTAAAATCACAGGTAAAAAAGTTCTAGCGATTTTCCGTGTCTCGATTTGAAAATTTTCTCAAAGTGCAAAATGGAATTTTTTCGGGGAATTTTCACATTCTGTTTGGAGTTCTGGATAGCACTTCACGAGTTCCCACGATTATCCTTCACGGCCAAGCGTTAAAATCAAAGGTAAAAAAGTTCTAGCGATTTCCCGCGTCTCGATTTGAAAATTTTGTCAAAGTGCAAAATGGGATTTTTTTCGGGAGATTTTCACATTCTGTTTGGAGTTCTGGATAGCACCTCACTAGTTCTCACGATTATTCTTCCCGGCTGAAGCGTTAAAATCAAAGATAAAAAAGTTCTAGCAATTCTTCGTGTCTCGATTTGAAATTTGTCAAAATGAATTTTTTTCCAGAAAATTTTCACATTCTGTTTGGAGTTCTGGATAGCACCACAAGAGTTCTAAAGAAAATTTGAATGGTGAAATTAATTATTTTGAATGATACAAATGTTACAGCCAATTTTCAAATCTCGTTTTGTGAACTTAGCACCCCAAATTTTCAGTCATTTTTTAATAATTAATTCGTCGGAACTATTTTTAATTTTCACAGAGAACTCCAGAACTCTTCGGGGTGCCATCAGAACTCCAATAAAAATTACGTTTTTCAAAAATGAGGTACCAACTTCACAGAGGTCAAAAATGTGAAGCAAAAATGTGAAGCGAGTCAATTTCTTTGCACGTAAGTGTACCTATTACAAAGACATTGTATTTTAAAATTTCTAATTAGAGAGAAATTACGAAAAGTGTTTAGATCTCAAGAGTTTTAGGAATGAAAATGAAAGGACAGAATAAAATTTGAAATTATGCATATATTATAAATTTCATTTTGACTTCTTGTAACGTTTCAAAAGAGAATTCTAAATATGTACCTATAAGATCTCATCAATACTGAGAATTTTCATATTATACTTTTCCTTACACGAATGTAGACGATACCGAACATAGCAAGTTACATACTCATTAACTCATTACTTATTATTATCATACTACATACTTACTTTGTCTGGTCGCTTAGTAGAAAACTCAATTGCAACAGTTATCATGTCATCATGTAATGTAGATTTTACATACCTGCAATAAAAAGCGATTATTATTAAATGTAGTCTAACTGAATTATAAGAATATTAAAAAATCCTAAACGTTCATATTATGAAAAAATTTGTAGAGAAAATTTAAATTTGAGATATTTTTTCGATGTGTACGAAAACGCCTAGATGAAATAATTTTATCACAAAATAATTTTAGTATGCCGGAAACCAATTTCACAATTTTTATTATTTTTCTTTACAACTCAGATCTTTCTGTGAAAAGCAGAAGAAAGAAAAACTGTAAGTCACTAAAGCCCAGTTTTACAATCGTGGAATAAGGACGGAATGACTGTTCACCGAATGTCCTTTCATGTTCCTCCATATCTACGTCACACCTACGTCACATTATTCTAAGAATAATGCTTATCCGACGATTGTCCTTATTGTACTAAACACTGATAATATTCCTCATACTTGAAATATACAAATCTATGTATAAAGGACTTTTAGTACAGTTCATGATACACCGATTGTACATTTCTCTAAAACAGTTTGAAATAGATGGCATGTCTACGTATCGCCAAAAAAAAATGATAAAATTTTTTGTATTAAAGTTAATTTCAGAGATACCAAAACGCACTGTGTTGAGATAAAAACTCGAATTATTTACGAATTAGTAAAATGATTGCACATCTCGCGTCTCATGATAAGCTATTTATCAAATTATGAACGTGACGCGTAATTTATAATAAACGCGTCTCGCGTCAATAAGCACTACAGTATATTTATTTTTTCTTAGAAGGTCAAATCTTACAAAACAAAATTAAGAAATCATAGAATTTAAAAAGCAATAAACTTTTTTTATATTTTATAGTATCATCGATACGTTTGCGCTATAAAAATGTTAATAAAAGCATTTTAAATCAACATAATTTTCTACTATAAATATTTTCACAGGAGAGACTCGCAAAGAGAGGATTTTTAGTGGCTGTCGTAAAAGCTTGCTTGTGTATATACAGCTTCATTCACGTTATCATCAGGAACGCTACGTTTTTAGTTTTCATACTTTTATTATGCTAAGATAAACATGAGTACACACACACTCTCTCTCTCAAAAATTTGGAATGTAATTCTGGAAAAGGAAATAAATAGTGCTGCCTGCATCTTATTAGTAATTATCATGAATATTCTAAAACTATGTATATAAACGAGGCTCTAAATATATTTCAAGCATTTCAATAGTTGCCCTTGAGATATCCAAAAACATTCAATAAAACAATAAAAAATTTCGGAATATTTACAAAGTGTCAAAATATAAATAGGCTTATCTTATGCCTGTTTTAGACGGTCATATTTTTGTATCAAATTTATTACGAAGTGAGAGAGATAAGCTACCACAGTGAATGTTGATTGGTTGAATTGGCACTTCTCACTCACTTCATGATAAATTTGATACAAAAATATGACCGTGTAAAACGGGCATAAGATATCCTAATCATCCAAAAGTTATATGTAATTTCAATAGTAGTTTACAGCTTTTATAACTACGTACTTTCATATTTTGATTTTGAGATATCTGCATACAACGTTTTAGACCTATAAAATGGTAAAAGTGACTTTCAGTCCATCAGTCTTCAACCAATATTAATCAGTCCTCCGGCTAAAACTTGACGTTGACCCATCAATCGATCATTTATTTTCTAATCTTGTGAAAGTTCGATTGTAAACACTTTCTTTAATGCCGTATCTATGTAATTAAATTTAGTGAATTTAATTACCGTATAAATTGAGAGCCAATACTTTTTTCAGTTAGTAATAAAATTATAGTTCTGGAATAATTACCATGGTCAACTTTAAATGTTGAAGTCTTTTAGCTGGAATTTTGTAGCTAATTTCTTATTGGTGACACCTAACCTTGCCTCATTTACTAGAAATTATTTTTAGATACGCGATTAATTTAACAAAACTAGCTTTGCTATGAATTAATGAAAGTCATTTAATGTCGAATTCATTAACATACCATCTTCAGAAATGATTGCTTCTCACGTGATCAGGCAACAACACAATCGAAGAATAAAGCGAGAATCCTAATAATAATAATAATCAATCGGTGACTTGCAATTGTTTTTAAAACTAAACCGGTTTAACTTTTAAAAACATACGTGATTGAATCAGCTGCGCTATAAATGCAAACGACGAGGATGATTACGTAAATTGAAGACACGAGGATACCATATTTTCATGGCACGCTTAGTTTTAATGAGAAAAATGTTCCTTAAATGAATATATCCCTCTTCGTCTGACGTGAACGATGTCATTAAACTTGAGGTTGCATATGCAGGCGGTACTGCCAGTAATGAAGAACTTAATGCGTGGGAGCTGCAGACAGGCACTAGAGTGTCAGTAATAGATTTAATTGCAGTCGAGTTTTAGTTCCTCTTAGAAATTCATCTACAGGTTTTATTTCGCTCATGTCTTGCGAATTAAACGTTAAGAGATAAGAAAATCTTGAATACCTTGTACCCAATGCCCGAATCTGATTAAAGCTGGCTGCGCACGGAGAGCGATAATATAATATATATTAGCAATTTTTTATTAGATGTGATATATATTATCTTCAGGCGGCTGCGGACGATGAGCGATAGCATACTATATATTTACCCAAACACATGCAAAACTTCAATTATTTCTGCATACAGACACGCGAAATGCGAATGTGTGGGTTATGATAGGGAAGAGGGGGTAAGATATGTTTTGAAATATCGCTCAGAAAGCAAAGCCGTACGATGTACAAATATATCGCCCGCCTATAAATATATATTATAGGTTCCGTCCGCAGCGCTTCTACCAATTCAATGTTGAGCGATATTTTCTTAATATATGGAATATAATATATATTATATTATCGCTCTCCGTGGGCAGCTAGCTTTATGGATAAATTGCATCTTTCTTGACTTGGAAAACTCAAATCATTATAAAGAATTGATATCACAAGTGACACACCTGTAGTCTGTTTTTACAACAGACTATACTACTCAGCAAAAAGCAAATACTGCAAATAATTGTTACGTAACAACCTTATTATAAAAGAAGGTCTGTCGAAAACAAAATCAAATAGACTTCACTTTGATTGAATATGCTGTGTGCAATTAAGTTCCTCACTGCAATTTTATGACAAAGTAAAACCAACCTAAGCTTATGTTTTACATCTTTTTACGGCATTTCTATTCTGCCACTGTCTTACAAAGATCTCGCATACTTCTTAATGAACACCTACATATAAATTCTTTTCCTTTCCATTAAGGAAAGGTGAAATAGAAAATTATTTAAAAAATGTCTGGTGATATATTTTAATTTCTCGTTTAATTTTTCTACGGTAAGTAGAATTTTATTTAATACAAAATGCCCTAAAAGTTTTATTCGGATCCGTCGCCGACGAAGAGACTACGTCGTGTTTATTACAGAGTTAGCAAACGCAGCTATGTGGGTGGACCGGCTGAAAATTTGTTTATTTTGGAACCGATCCGTTCATGTTCATGATTTATTTACAGAGCCTTATTGAACTTTCTCGACCAGCAGAATCGATAGCTGTGTATGTCCACATTTCCTCTTAGATTAGTTGGAGGAAAACTTATTTCTCATATTTTCAAGTTAATATTACAAATATACGCGTTTCGGCATTTTGATGAAGACTCTACTACCTACAGATAATGAAGATCGGAAATCAATTTTACTGCAACATACAAAAACTTATTGAAAATTAGTTATAATTACCAATTTGAGTTGAGTTAAATTTCAGATAATAGCGACTAAAGGAAAATATGTACCATCTGCGATCTGATGACATGTCATTTACTCTGTGTACTGTACAGTATATTTTTTCGGTTTAAGCGACGAATACATCTTTCAACAGATCGTTGTGTTTATGTATTTTAAAGCCGTCGACATATTTGTTAGGCTTGTAAATTATCTTTCGTCGTTCCATAGAGATACTTTATTAACCAGTGTTTTTTCAACATTTCCAACTTCAGGGTATATTGTTCTTGGCACATACCTATCCAGTATCAACATGTTACATAGTTTATACATGGTAAAGCATCTTGCACATGTTCTACCGCACAGAATATAAATTGTTTGTGTTCTAAAGATTTGATATTTTTATAATAATACATTATCTTCTAATAATTGTCGTGAGAAGTATATTTTGTTAAACAATAGGGATTTATGTACGTATTTCGACAATAAGGTTCATATTTCCAAAATTTATCAAAAAATTATACAACATATTTTTTGTACTCGCGTTACAATTATTCAGATTTTTTTAACAAAAAATTAACCAATATTTCTCCACACTAAATGGTGTGTATGTTGTTGTTATATTACCATTCGGTAATCGCGGTGGAATCGGTTTACAGCAGGCTACATGACATATATTAAGTGCAGTGTTAACGTATGTATCGTCTGATAACTGTTGGCACAGTCCAAATATTGAGGTCTACTGCGAATCAGAATTAGGTAAATTGCATCATATTCACACACATTTGTCTTCCGATGCCAGCGGCGTTATATGCAAATGTCATACTCAATTAGGTTTCACTGTGAAATAAATAAATAAATATAGTTTGTACCATTTCTATATGCGTCTAAGTAATAAAATGTAAATCCACAAATTCTTGACGGGACACAGTTTAAGGCAATATGCAAGCCTACCCGGTACAGAAATTCTGTGATACAGAAAAAGACAGGTAATAAGGATCTTGTTTCCTCTCAACCCAAGCTTTTATGATTTAGATACATAAGGCTTGTTCGGGTTCCCGTGAGGACTAGTCCAGAACTATCAGGAGCATGCGCATAGCAAAAAAAGCACTTTTTTTGTTGTGCGCATGCTTCTGGACGTTGTAGGATAGTCCTGGCGAGAACCCGAACAAGCCTATAAAGAAATGGTTCAGAGTATACGTACAAATATACATACACACATACAAGTTGGACAAGCCAATTTTCTATATGCGGTAAATTTTGCATGTGAGTGAAATAACCGCGGCAAGTATTTGAGTTTGAACTATCAACTAACTTCAATCCTCTCGGTAAATTTAAAATAATTTCAAATTTTAGCTTAATTAACAACTAATTAAATTTTTTGAATTCTTTATTTTTATAATAGAGAGGATTAGAATTCCTGCAAAACATTACTAGACTTCGGTGATTTAGAGAAAAGTCATAGTCATACAGAATTAGGAATTTTTAAAACTGTAGCAACTTGTTACTTATGGTCAAATAATAATTGGGGTATACCGCGCCATTAATCGTACGCCCCTCCTGCACTGGTTCTATTATTTACTTGTTCTGTTTTGTAATGAATCCAATTATCCTTATACCACCGAGAGTTGCGCTTCTCGTTATTCTCTGTACAAAGCATAGGTAATTTTGAGAAAGGAAGCTAACAACATTCTTGCTAGTTTTATCATCATTCGACATTAACTCGAAGATATCACTTATAATTAATTGATTTCATTTAACCGTAATACGGAAGGATGAATCAGCACACTTGATTCCCCACTACATGAATTATAAATAGGTTAATTAGATTCATGATTTATAATTCAAGGAATTTTCATAATAAAGACTTAGTTTTTTTTTCTGAATTCTGTTTTCATATCGACATAATTTCAGGAAACACTTTTATATTCTTAATACAGTTATTTGATTTTCTTCTACTATTTACAACACTATTACCAAAAAATACAAGCCATTTATGGTGCTTTAAGTAACAAATTTCATCAATCTATACTTTATAATTTTTGTGGCATTTCGCGTTATGTACTTTTTATGCACTTTATTGTTGATAAACTCACTTCAAATCCTTTTGAATAGGAGAATGCTTTTGTATAAATTATTTAAATATATTCTATTAAAACTCACACTTTTGGAGTTCGTGTTGATTCGGTAAACGTATGTCGGTGTTCTAGCCAGAACACTCATAATTTGTTTAAGGTCAAAGTAATTCTGTTGTAGAACTAATGGTCTCTCATGTGTAAGTTATTAGTTTATTCACTAAAAACTGTTATTTCGTTGCTCTCTGCTTGACGCTCTTTAGGAAAAAAAAACTTTCACATTAAAATTTGATTGCAACGGAACTTATTCAGTAAAGAAATGCATCGGAGAGTTCTAATATCTAAATGATGTTTTTGTGCGTTAGAAACTTTAAACCGTAGTTTACGCGAGGTTTCTTAAAAGCGGTACTATCATGTGTCATAATCAAAGGAGGTGGACAACCGAAAAAGTGTACTGGTGAAGCCTTTGCGAAAGTAACTGAGATAATGCAGAATGAGCCCCATACTTTTGTTCGTCTCTTACTGCACCAAGAAAATCTCTCTGTCATACAACTTTACGAAAAGATGCCCACTTATACTGCTATCGTCAATTCCAAACGTGGGAGTTGTTGAACGCACTATATTAATTGCTGCATATAATCTGCGCTTCAAAACATTCAAAACTAAACAAACCTAATGTTAAACAGCTTACAAAAATCTAAAAAATTTGAACACAAGCCTAAGAACTAGTTGCGAAAAATATATGGAATACAGTATATAATATGATATTAAAAATTGCATAACAAATTCTTTTAATGGACACATTAAAATTCGTACGAACGCTCAAGGTCTCACTATGGATGATTTATTTATTTTCACTCTCAACGAAGTTATCGAACGATAGTTACGATAGTAATCTAAATTAAAAGTGCAGTTTTAATTAATCTAAAAATAATTTATGTGTATGTAATTTGTAGAATGTGGTCTTAAGTGTGTATAATTATGTCTTAATTTTAGAAAAGAAAGTCATTAATCCTTATAAGCACTCTGAAAAAACTAATTACATATATGTATGTATTTGCGGTAGTAGAAAGTCTATTACAATGTCTTAACATGACTTTCCAAGTAAATTTCTTGAAAATACAAAATAACAAGATACTCATTTTATGCTCATACATGCATACATATTACTTACGTGGCAGTTGCTACTTCTGTGAATAAATTTAAGAAATTGGTATTGAAGAAATAGTCATCGTTTAAATGAAAATAATACTTTAATTTTCCACTGTCGTTTAATACATTGAAAACAACACAACTAGCTATCCTAGAACTTTCTACAAATCACTATTAATCGCACTTGTCGCTCTCTAAATAAGAACTGATTCAAACTCTGAATTCTGTTTTTATGATAGAGGTCCTTCTATTCTGGAACATCTCGCATTATTTACTACCATCTGTTCCTCGATTCGAAAGATTTCGAATCACCGACAAGGTAGATGGCGTGATAATTCAAAAAAGAGACTTGTCGGGGCATGGGGTGTTGCAATATTTATTATAAAACAGTTCTACAGGATTGGCAAAAAAGATAAAAACTTCTGGCAATTTTTTAACTCACGTTCCAGCAAACAACGTCACATTTTAGTTAACTTCTGTTATTTTATGTTGTCGTTGTATATTTTATCAAGTTTAGAATTTAGGAAAGTTTACGCATTGTCGATGTATCCGTAAAACACGAGCAGGTTTGTTTATTTTGTCTATGGTTTGGTAATATGACACGGGTATATGCGTCAAGCAGAGGGATGGAAGGAAAGAAAGATGCGAGCACTTAGTCTCCGGACGATTCTTAAGGGGTGAACGTCTTGGTAAAGTTGCGCTAATTACGCAGACGGGCTCGCGAGTGTTGTAAAGAATTGCAATGACATGTTCTGTATTCGCCGATAGTCGGAGAGAGTAAGTGATCATTTCAACTGCATACGGCATTTGACCATATCCGCCGGCTGCAGAGGCGTGAGTAGTAAATGCCGGAGACATAACTAGTTGTATACCTGCCCACCTGAATTGCCTTGTGCTTTCAAAAACGGCCATGACTTGGTGTTGACTGTGCTTAGGTCGGTGTAGCAATACTGTAGGAGGCAGTAGCACCAATGATTCTGAGAACGTATGCTCGGAAGGCAAGGTATGCTAATATCCACCTGGGGTTCGTCCTTATGCATGCGAAGTACGAAAATGGACATACGAGGCTACCTTCTCCGTGAGTTCGCATCCTAGCAGGAAGCTTCCGCATTTAGATTCGCCGCTGGAGGGGGCGGGGCCGGGAGTGGGCCCCAGTGAGTATATAAGTCTTATAGTCTTGAGTAGATACACGTAAATGGTTATTTGTAATTTTGCATGACATCTTTATCGAATCGGAAAGCGAAGCCCAGATGTTAAGACGTTTACCCTCAGCTTCGCAGTGGTCGAGAGAGAGAGAGAGAAAGAAAGCAGGAAAAGAGAGATCTAACCAAAGGGTGAGTGAATGTTTATTGTAACTCGGTCCTCTGACATTGTTATTAGTCGAGATTGTTTAACAAAAAAAAAAACTATCCTACACTTTTAACGTCAAAAATCACGTTAACATGACGTAAAAGTAATGGCAAAAAGTCACAGACCAAAGATGTCAAAATATGACGAATAAATGACGTTTATAGATCACGTATTTGGAAAGTCATATTTTTGTGCATTAATGACGTAGGGTAAGAATGACAGTGCTGAACACTGGATCTGTGATTGGCATGAAGTTTGAACATTTTTGATTTAAAATTTTCTAAAGTGTTTACGACAGTAGAGAATTTAACTGTAAGAAGTTTCGATAGTGTCGATTCTTATAATGAAATTCACTACTGTCTTAATACTTTAGAAAATATCACTCTTACCCTACCTATACATGTTGTGCATTTGTGGGAAAAATTAAAAAAAAAACTGAAAATTTTTCACGAAAACTTATACTGCAAATACCCATATAAATATACAGGCTGTTTCAAATTCGACCCTCACCATTGGGATTTCGCTTATTTGAAGAGATAGACGGTAGGTTTAAATTTGGCAAAGTTGCAAAATTTTATGAGCATTAATAATCCGCAGAGAAATAACTTCTATGTTAACTCTTATTCGAAATAATTGTAAAAAATGGAAAATTGTCATTTTCTTATTTTTCCTCTATCTTCTTTATTTGAAGAGGTATCAAAAAAATAAAAGTACTTTCTTAAGACACTTTTGAATTCTCTACATACTGATGAATACCATTTTGCTATAACACGTTTCGTCAAATTGATATCATCATCAAGTTCATTTTTTCTTATGGGCGCCATATTGAAATTTGGTCGCAAAATAATCTACTCTTCCTGCTGATTACGCCAATGTAGCACATGTTATCAAAATTCTTTAAAATAAGGTCAAAATTAAAATTTATTTTTTTGAGACAAGAAAATTGGCAATTAATGGAAGCCTGGGTTTGGATTCAAATCAAAAACAGTATAATCTGTCATATTAATACATACTTGTTGCTAATATTAACATAATAACAATAGCATAATGTTTAGCAATTAAAGAAAACGAGATGTTACGTGCCTTATATTCGTGCCACACAAACACGAAAACAGCAAGTGAATTGTATTTTGAACATTCGAAGAGCTGCAATAAGTTTAAGCAAACTAATGCAATTATGTACAAATTAAAGTGGAAATTGGTTTGAACATTTAATGTAAATATCTTATTTTGAGAGCCTCTATTTATTTATGTCATTATTATTTCTTCAATTTCGTTCTACATTTTTGTTACTGTAAAGAGTAGGTACGTATTCTAGTAAATGATTCCTGCTCTTCAATATTTTTGTTTAATTGTAAAAGTATTATTCTAAGCTGTTTGTTCTCCGAGTAGGTTCGAAAGTACCTATAGTTCACTTGCTGTTTTTGATTTTTTGTTATAGGAATAAAACACACGTAACACACATATTCTGTTTCTCTTATCTTATTGCTGTGCCGGTAATATTTATTAAACTAATGCCTACATCAAAGAAACTGCTTTTAATTTGACTCCAAAGTTATCTTCTGTTAACCACAAAATTACCTTCTGTTAGCTACAACAATTCCTATATTATATCAAATATTCTTAATTCTGACATTATTTTAAATAATTTTGATAACATGTACTATATTGCCGTAATCTGTAGCAAGAGTAGATTCTTTTGGGACCAAATTTCATTATGGCGCCAATAAGAAAAAATGAACTTGATGATGATACCAATTTGACGAAACGTGTTACAGTAAAATGGTATTCATCAGTATGTAGAGAATTCAAAAATGTCTTAAGAAAGTACTTTTATTTTTTTGATATCTCTTCAAATAAAGAAGATAGAGGAAAAATAAGAAAATGACAAATTTTCATTTTTTTCAATTATTGCGAATAAGAGTTAACATAGAAATTATTTCTCTGCGGATTATTAATGCTCATAAAATTTAGCAACTTTGCCAAATTTAAACCTACCGTCTATCTCTTCAAATAAGCGAGATCCCAATGGTGAGGGTCGAATTTGAAACAGCCTGTATATTATAATGCACATAACATCTGCTCTGGAGTACCTATAATCTATAACACATGTATTAATAGGTTAGACCTCAAACAAGGCGTAACACAGTCAATAAGAAAACGAAAATAATAGAAATTACTTAATAATAAATTTAGGATGAGTTCCTTTTGCACCAACACATTTACCCCAATTTATACGAAACAATTACTTAATAATTCGATCAGATTCCATATACAAAACCAAAGATGAACATGAACAGCAGAATCTGCAGGTTGAAATTTAGTTCGTGACCTATTATATATCAAATAAAGGAAAATTATGATTTCAAGATATTTCAACATAAATGTTGCTATTACTGAAACACAAATGTTTGTTAAGTAAAACAAATATGAGAGGAACGATTAAAAGAAGCAATCGTCATCACCAGACGGAAGCACGCACACCAATCTAAAAGCAGTTCCGATGGATATACACCATCGTGGAGGATTTGCAGTTCTTGAAGGAACCTCCGAAGTCAAACTTCCTAGACCAGGAGCAAGTCCAATTTAGCCGATTTAATAACATGTACGGTTTCATTTGTTTGACAACTAAAATCAGAATTACATGGCGATTCATTTAAGATCAAGCACGAATATGTGGCATAAAAAATTAGAAAGTTATTTTTTGTATCAGATTTGGATTGGCGTTTTCACAAAAAAATTGTTTTTCCCTATTCACCGTTGTATGTCGCGTTTCAGTTTTTTTAACACAGCTTATAAATACGAGCAACGTTAAATTGGGGTAGAATCTCATGAAACCCGTGAGGTTGAATGTATCAGAATTTTATAAAACACGCGACTTTGAACATTTCGATCGACGCTAAAAATTAATGCAATCAATTTAAATTACGTAAGGTGAAGTGAGAATAAACATTAGTTGATGTACAAAACCGTAAGACACTGAACAGATTATTATTAATTTAATTGAAAACATTTTTCAAATAACAATAATAATAATTACGCTTTGAATTGTTTTCAGCTGCTTTGAGATATATGTACCTACGTATTTAAACGAATTTTAATTTGAGCAGTTATTTTTAATTTATTTGTGAGCATAAGAAATTATCTACGAACGTGCAAAGTACCCAAAAGAATTCATAGATTTCATTAAGTTAAAACAAAAAGGAAAAGGTTACGCCCTGAACCGTAAGAATTTCATGTACAGTAGCGGACAAAAGTTAAGCAACTCAACGGTAAAATATGTATTTGCCATATAATAAGTCACGGAACATAAAAGTTTCAAATTATTATGATTGTACATTATTAGACCACATAACCGCTCTTAAAAAATAATATTTTAGAATTTAAAAAAAATTATTCCCTGAAATAGCAAAATTATAACACAAACAATTTATACCTCGACAAAAGTTAAGCAATACATTTTTAGTAAATTATTAACAATTAGTGGCGCAGATTTACTTTTTAATTGTTGCAGCACATCATCGAAGCAGTGAATCAATTAATTTGTCATGTCATGGCCTAAGTGTTAAAATTAAGCAAATGATATTTTAGAAAAGTCAAAACAGAATTAAAGGTTGCCCGTTTTTTACTACTAGGGTTGTTCCCTTATGGTTAAATAGAAAATAAAATAAAAAATAACTGACAGTTAATAATAAATAATTTTAGTTGATTTTTAAACTATTTGAACATAATAGTTATTAATACTATGATAAAAGTTCGACAACTGCGGTTGTTAATTTTCATCACAGATTTTCATGGGGAGGTATTTTTAAAGGAATTCCCACTTGCCATGAAAAACAAATTCTTTTGATTACTGCTAGCTTCTCTCATTCGAAGTTAGCAAGTCGCAAACGAAAAATCTGTGTGGTCTGAAAATGCCACGAAATGTTTAGAGTAATAGATTGACATTTGATCAAGAACGTGCACACTGGGATATCAGAAAATGAAGAACAGTGCTTTCTAGCGACGAATCCAAGTCTAACTTAACATAGTCGGACGGCATTTGCTATGTACGACGTCCCCCTGGAAAAAGAATGGACTTTCGTTATTACTAAAAGACGGTGAAATTTGGTGGTGGTAGTGTGATGGTGTGGGGTTGCTTTTCAGGAAAAGGAATCTGATTTTACATCTAATAAACGGAATAATTGACTAATTTGTTTATAGGGACATACTCCAAAACGTCATGCTACCTTTTGTTGAAAAGAAATGCCTTTGCGATGGATTTACCAGCACGATAATGACTGAAAGCAAAAGTCAAATCTTGTGAACGAGTGGTTTTGAAAAGAACATCAAGGTACTACCATGGCCGTTTCAATTCCTAGATGTAAATCCCATACAAAATCTGTGGGAAATAGACAATCGCAGGGTACATCGAAATGAAGGGCAGAAAAATAAACAAGAATTTTTTGCCGAACTCTTAAGGGCATGCCAGGAAATATCGCAAGATACCATTGAGAAATTAATCGAATCAATGCCTTGACGATGTGCTGCAATAATTAAAAACAAAGGCTACGTTACTAAATATTAGCAATTTATCAAATATGAATTGAATATCTTTTAGTTGCTTAACTTTTGTCCATGTATGTATAAATTGCTTTGTGTTACAATTTTATTATTTCAGAGAATATATTTTTTTTTAATTCTAAAACAAAGTCCATTTTTTTAAGAGTGATCATGTGGTCTAATAATGTACATAATAATAATTTGAAACTTTTATGTTCCGTGGCTTATTTTATTAAAAATACATATTTTACCGTTGAGTTGCTTAATTTTTGTCCGCTACTGTATGTATTTTGATGAATATGTAAGTACGTTATTGAAAAGTAAACCAATAAAATTTCTCAATAACGAATAACGTAGCAATATGTACAGTCAGAATTAAAAGTAATGTCTTCCCGATAAAAAATTAAATTGCGATCTAATCACTTCTGACCGCTACAACGAATATAGACGGACAAGCTTGGCCGCCTGCTTCTTAAGGTGATCATAATGGATAAGATCATGCATTTACGTTTTATTGGGGAGACATATTTAACAAATATTCCACATAGGCAGCAAATTATTGGTTGAGACATAAAAATGAGCCGATAAATCGGTGCATAACCTGCGTACACAATTTTTTTGTGTTTCAAACTATGCTCTGCTTTGCTTTAACAAAATCTTATTCTTTCATTAATGTTGCTTATCCTAAAAGGGGTAAATGGTGTCTAAATTTAAAAACAAAAATTCGATTAATCCATGTGGAGTTTTCAAATATCGTGTAATTACACACAGTGCTTCTGCAATTTACAAAAATTTTTGTATTTGGTTTCAGTTTTCTAACAATAATTGAAGAGAAACGAATTGTTAGGTAACCGTAGCAACCACAGCAATTCACCAATGACGTTTCAAGATGCCGTAACAATCAATTGAAGAAAAGTGGTTTTTAGGAAATCAGTATTCTCTTCAATTGATTGTTACGGCATCTTGAAACGTCATTGGTGAATTGCTGTGGTTGCTACGGTTACCTAACAATTCGTTTCTCTTCAATTATTGTTAGATATCAATCGAAATGAGTTGGTGCTTACAGAATACACGTGATTGTCTCAAAAATTAGTTTGAATTGAAATATGTCTTAAAAAATAGAACGTGTTCTATTTTCAAACAATATTTACATAATTGCTATTTTCAAACAATATTTACATAATTGCTACAGATACTGTTGTAAAAATTGAATCAAATCTTAAAATAGTTTTAGACTAATCAATTTTTTGTACAGAATTTGATTTAATTTACTGAACAATATAAATTGTGCAGAAAATTGTATTAAAAATTAAATTGAATCAAAAACTATCTGAAAAAATAGAACAAGTTCTAACTTCCAAAGATTTCTTGTACCTACAAGAAATAGGCCAGCCTAAAAGGGCCTTTATACGAGAAACAGAGTTGAATAAAATAGCCTTTAAAATAAAATAAAAGTATGTGTATGTCAGTGCGTAATTGACTTTTTCTTGTTTAAAAAAGAATGTTACACATACCTAAGTAATACGTACATAGTAGTTTTGTTTACCATAATATTTTCTTGACTCACGGCTTTTATATTATATTTACATTATTATAAATTACAATTTCGTATACATTTCATAAAAGTAAGCACAGGTATTTTAATGTTCGGAACAATGTTTTGCGTTTCGAACAATTTCCCTTTATTAGTAAAGAAATAACGTAAACAAAGAAGTTTCGTTGAAGCAGGTTTAAATTGCCCCTGGGACATTTTTTTTTAAATTCTACTAAACAAAACATTTGAGCAGATTCCTTGGTCATATACAAATAAAATTGTTTTTGTTGTTCAAATGCTCCAATACTGCGGCATCATATTAACAGGTTGGTGATCGGCGGCGAACAGGTATGTAACGATAAACTGACTCACCTGTTATTGCGGTTAGGCACATGAAACACGTCAGCAGCAACCACTTCATCTTGCTCACGTGATCATCACTTAAATCCAATGAAAATAGTGCGACACGCACAAAATGGAACAAATTCACTTGCAGAAAAGTTTTGGAAACTTTTTAGTTTCCGAGTAACACCGTACTTGTTTCAAAATTACGAGAACAGAACCACTATCCATCAGATACGCACGACCACTGAGAAAATGCGCGGTTACAAACACTCGCATTCCGAGCGTTCGGTAATCGTCGTATACTTTCGACTAAGTTCATTCAATTTAAGAGAAACAAAAGGGTATGTATTTCAATAACACGCTTGCCGGTATTCCAGATTTGACCGGAGTTGTATGAAAGAAAGTCACATCTTGTGAAAACAAATCAAACAATACACAAAAATATTGGTATTTATATTTTCGCAGTTATTTTTTAGCATTAAACCAAAAAAAGAAAACTGTATAGAGAATTATTAATTATATACATACCGAGTGAGCATTTTCAATCCGAAACATAGGAAGTTATCCTGTTTATCCTTGACAATGAGTCATTATTAATGACATATTTGATTAAAGTCATATTAAAAACATAAAAAAAAATAAACTCAAATATTAATTTAAATTTAAAAATTTCATTAATAATTAATTTAATTTTAAGTATTTTTACATCTTAGAAACAACAGACAAATAATAATAATAATAATACGTCTTTATTATTATGTTGGCGGAGTTCAGCTCAAGCTGTTCTATCACTCAACCAACCTCAGAAAAAACACTATAACAAATATACTGTTTTTTCTGAGATTGGTTTAATGTGGTTTAAGATGTCTTAAATAACAATGAAATGTAAAAGAACATCCAGTACGGAAATACATTTACGGTGAAAGCTCTCCATACGGACAGCTCTCATAAGCGGACACCTCGCATGACCGGACAATTTTTCTTTAATTTTATCTCGCTTAAAGCTTTCTTATAAACGGACAGCTCCCATAAGCAGACAAAAAAGTTGGAATCGTCGGTGTCCGCTTATAAGAGCTTTCACTGTATATCAAAGAGCAATCACTGCTGTACAGTAAAGAGCTGATTTCGATGTTTTTTTTTTTTTTTAAATAGTCAACGTCGACATACGGAGATCATGGGATACTTTATTATAAGTTATTGAAAAATTATAACTAAAGGACCTTTAGAAGAAGGCAGTATTATGCATCGGGATATGTAATCCACTAGTACGTCTTAAAGTTAAATCATGTAGCCTGTATCTAGGTATTAGTAAAACACTAAGATAAGAAGGACATGAAGTTACAAAAACTTTATGAATTAAACAGGCCATATGAAGCAATCTTCTATTTCGCATATTTAACCATTTAGCCTCTTTTAATTTATAAGATACATGATCCCTTCCCCTCAATCCATAAACGAACCGAAGGCACGAGTTTTGGATTTTTTAAATTTTGCAGCAGATAGAGCATCCAAACAGGGGCCATAAACAGCATCACAGTAATTGAAGCAAGATAGAACTAGCACATCACATAACTGAATTTAAGATTCAGATTAAGATTAGTAGTAAGAAAATGCCTATTCATGTATAAACGCTTTAAAGTTGAATATGATTTTTGAATCAATTTCTTGACATGAGATGAGAATCTTAAATCATTATCAAAGAAAACGCCTAAGTTTTTTTTTGTAGATTCACTGAAAGTCAATTGAACATTATTAACAGTGATTTTCAAACTGTCTATGGCCCTTTGCCGATCTTTAGACCCACCAAAAACAGTTGCCGTCGACTTTATCGGATTAATATGCAACGAGTGAGAAACAGAAATTTGACGTAGTTTGTTCAATATCTTCATTAATCAAGTCAGAAGCAATGTGTAAATCTGAAGCTTTAAAGTTATAATATAGCTGAGTGTCATCAGCATAAAATTGAACGTTACAATTTTTAACTTTAGTATAAGAATCTGCAATGTAAAGAGAATATAAAAGGGGACCAAAAATAGAGCCCTGAGTAGCTCCCAACTCAACAGCCTCCAAATTTGAGTATATGCCATTCACAGTGACGGCCTGCATTCTGTTACTTAAATAAGACGAAATAAACTTTATATAATATATAACAAATCAATTTGTTATACAATTTTCATCGGACAAGAATCTACTTTAATTATAATTAGTTTTTAATATGATTTTAATTAAAAATGTCATTATGAAGGGTATTCATGGTAACTTCCTATGTTCCAGATTGAAAATGCTCAAGGGGTATAATGAATTATAACTTTTATCAAGAACTTCTAAGAGACAATTCTATTTTAATTTTATTTAATTGAAGTATTTTATTTTCGGTATTAATTTTTGCTAGTTTTAAATCAAGATATGAAATTAATAATTAAGGCCCAGTTGTACAACGCCAGTTTAAACATAAGCTTATAGCGACGATTATTTCAACAATTGTTGTTAAGGGTTTAAGCCCTTGACTTAAAGTTAAGCTGGAATTGTACAACTAGGCCTAAGAGATACAGACTGTCAGCAACACACTTTTCAATATAGCAACTACAAAAATTAACAAAACAATATTTGGCGGAGAAGTTTGAGAGTTTTAAAGGTGTTCGTGCAGCGAAGTTCTAAGATCTTGTTATATTCAGTTTGTAGGCATAAATTAATAATTTTGAGAACTTCTAATTGAACGTATACAGGTTATTTAAATTTCCACATTGTGCACTGATTTAATTCGAATTTCAGTGTAGAAATAAAGAAACCACTTTTCTTTAAAATATTATGTGCAACGTAAAAATATTTTATGGTATACAGGGTGACCGCTAAAATAAAACCAGTAAGGGAAGCGATGTGACAGATTACAAGAAAAATGTTGAAAGGGGAGTTATAATGCCTCAGTCGTAGATTATTTCTCGAAGTTGGCGAACTCTGTGGACTCTGCAATTGTAATGAAGCAGTATAATCTTCTGATCACAGTTCTGGGACCCTATTCTCAAACCGTTCGAAAAGATTCGTATGTGAAAATGACGTCAAAATGACGTAGATTCTCGTACAAAACCTATACAAATCGTTCGGAAATTACGTCACTTTCGCATACGAATCTTTTCGAAAGGGTTGGTAATACGGCCCTTGAGACCATTTTACTGCACGACAGTTTTCAAATTTCTAAATGTGTCCTTACAGATTCCTCCTGTTATTATAGAACCTTTTTATAGTAAGATTCCTTGCGTATCCCAAAACACCGTCGCCATCCAAGGTTACTAAAGAGACAAGGTTGCCTGGTAACTTTCAACGTCATCACAACGTCAGTCAGTAGGCCCATTTAATGCATTTACACAAATAGATGGTCTACTGGATGATGCGTCACTCCATGAGTTACCAGGTAACCTTCTCTCTTTAGTAACCTTGGTCGCCATCAGTTATCCTAATGAATGTCACGTTCTTGCTTTTTTTGACGGCGGAGATTCCTTATCAGCCCACTGCATGGATTGCTTTCGCTCACTTGCAAAAACAACAAAACTCTTTGGATCTGAACCAAACATGGTCAGTATACATCGAAATGTCACAGCTGCTTCACAGCAATAATGCGTGATTGTCATTGGTTTTCTAGTCATGAGTCTAGGGTAGATAATATAAAAGTTCTCCCTCGTATTTTTCCCGTAATCTATTACATCCTTTCTGTACTTATTTTCTTTTTTTTTCATGGAACAAATCTCGCAGTCACCTGTATATATTTTAAGAGACGTTTTTAAACTCCATAAGATAACAATAAAAAGAATGTGATCCACTGTGATTCTGTGGAAAATACAATTTTGTGAAGCTAACGTTTTTTGAGCTACGTGTGTACTTTTTTGTTTTGTCATTTGGTCTCTTTCGGATCATCGCAGGTCCATGTCGTTCTGTTTCTGTTACCTCCCAAGAAAAAAACAACATAAGTTCTTTTGGTTTTTAGTTCATTACTATTGATCAAATTAAATTTTCCAAATTTCTTTTAAAATATTTCCCAATTTATTATCTTCCCGTTTCGTACAAAAGGTAGACTTCCATAATGATCAACGAATTTGACAGATATATGGTGGCAATTGGTCTGATAAAGAGATCATAATTATATTCCGGCACAATCGAGTGATTATATATTTCGTACAATTATTAGATACAATTCAGATTACATGTAAATGTGTTCAATTAGAAACGGTAACTTTATGCTCAACAAGGTAAGACAAATGCGATTTTTTTGCCGCAACTGATAATGATAAGTAACTATTCTATACACACAAAAACTTTTCTAAACTGAGAAAACTCTTTAGAAGTGTTAGAGTTACAGCATATAAAAATTGCAGAATGGCTAAAGATATAATAATTGTAGTTACTTCCGTATAAACATAAAGACTTGTATAATTTTTAGGTTAATGAATTGTAAAAGGCGCTTCGGTGAGTTCAGTAAAGAAAAAGTAGGGCACGTCGATTGTTGGAACGGACGTGAATGTGTATGTAAATAACTATAATAAATTGCACAAAAAATAACTAAAGTAATTATTGAGAACGTTCAACGAAAGTCTCAATTTAGGATTGATGAAATTAGGGTTCTTTGATTTGACTGATTAACATATAGGGTCCGGTGATCTTGGGGTCGAAATTTTTTATATTTTTATATTTGCATGTCCATGATTGAATTCTACATTTTAAAAATATTTGCCAAAATTCTCGCGGTCAGATAAGTTATTTTCTTTAGGGATTCATTCTAACCTTTCAAGCTGATTCATAAACCACAATCTAGCACTACTTTGAAAAACGTAACATCACAAAATTCTAGTAGGTTGTAACGATAGGGAATATGCGTAACATAAAATGATTTCATTCATTTCATTAAATTTGCAGTACCCTAACCCTAGATCTAAATGAACTAGCCTCTTTATTTACGCAATGCCAATGGGGCGTTTTACTTCGTTTCGTTGATTTCTGAACTTGTATCGGTTCCATCTTAATTTTCAACCCTCCTTAATTCCACCCTTCTGTTTTCCTTCTTTTTTGATTCTGATTTGATAACATATTGATCAATTTTATTACAAGTGATTCGTTCTGCGCCAGCGGGTCCAAATCTTCTGGTAATAAAAAAAATATGTTGCACTGAAATTTGTTCTTTTATTAGATGTATTCTGCTAACAATTTTCAAGTAAATCGAATTTATTAATTAGAAATCATATAATAACGAAGATGGTCATTTTTTACAAAAAAAGGGTAAAAATTATTCGTTTCATTTAAGTATATGTATTCTTTTGTATGAATTCAGAAAAAAGTTAAAAAATAAAAGTACTGAAAATTATCGAGATGCAAGTGACTAACATCTAAAGCAATTTGTTTGAAAACTATAAAAGTTATAAACAAATATTATTAATTAAAAACGAACGCAAACGTTAAATCGTTAACATGTCTGTGAATTGCACATCACGTTGTACGCAAATTATTCTCGATTCAGAGGCTTCTGCATCGAAGCAACAAGAATATGCAACGGGCTTCGTTTAATTACAAAAAGGCAATCTGCCCTAAGGATAATAAACTTGCAAAACAGTCGTTTGAAACGACCACCTTGAACAGGGTAATTAAACTCTTCAAGTCCACAGTAGCCGGTTCGAGCAAAAGTATGAAACGAATTCAGTTCAAAATTAAATCATATCACAAAATAAATGATTGTTTAAATTACTTAATAAAACGAAATGATATAATGGAATTAGTTTGAAAATTTTTATAGCATCTTGATTAAAAAGTGAAATGAATTCTAAACACAGACTAATTGATCAATACAGACTGATAAATGACTAAATTCTGACAGGTTGGTAAGGTCTTTTTATAGCCTGAAATTTGTAACAAAATCTATCTAAACTTATTTAGAAAAAATTAAAAATCAAATTAAATTCTTTTTGAAGCAATGAAAGTCAATACGTGTTATGCTTTGAATACAAAATATTGAAATTAATTTATACTTTTAGGAAACCTAATTTAATTGCATCTAATTTTGGAAATGGGGGAGTTTTTCGTTGATTGGAAGTTTTACAACAAAAGTGCGAAATTTAAAAAAAACAACTTCGCTTTTGAGGAAGTGACGAGTTTCAGGTCAGGCAAGGCCTGAGTGAGTGCAGCAGAAGGAGAAGCAGAATCGGAGCACGTTGTACAGGGAAATCACAAATGATTTCAACCCACGTGACCACGCTATATAGGCAACACTTTGTACTCTGTTCGTAACAATGCAGTATTGTATATTAAATCGTTCGAGAATGTAATGTTTGTGATTTGCGAAGGCACCGGAATTTACATCACCATCTGGGAATACTTGGTTAAAGTGGCTAAACACAACAGAACACCTATAGTCACGAAAATCAATGACAAGTCCACGCTAATTTGAAACCAGTAACCTCACTTTTTTCAGTGTTGCCACTTCTAGAAAATAAATCCTAATTCAAATTGGTCACGTGGGTTGGGGTAATTTGTGATTTCCCTGTATACTTGAAGGTCCCTTCCTTTGCTCAAAACCCATGCTTTCTACTACTAATAGATGCATTTTACTTCACTCATTAGAAAAAAAATATTATTTCAATATTTAGCAAATAGAAAAAAATATTATTTCAATATTTGGCAAATAGAAAAAAAATTGTAAGTTAATATATGTATGTATAAATATTTATTAGAGTGTAATAATGTCACAGTAATTTTATATTGTAAGTAAAACAATGAATTTAAAATTACATCTTAAATATACATATTACATATTTTTTAAATTTAATATCCGGTATTTACTCAAAAAGCTGAGCTAATTTTTCGTCCGATTAATTATTGGCAACCGTCAGATATTCGCAAAGCTAATTAACCAAATATTGATCAGTGCCAAAAATGCTCATAAATCATAATGTGTGTCATATCAATCATTTCACAGATGTAGTACAAGCGGGGCGCTTGTGATAGCCATTCATAGTTAATGGCATCGCTTAACTGAAACTGTCATTTACTTACTACTGAAAAAATATTTTCTCGGAAAAATAAAAATTATAGCAAATAATTTGATTTAAATATAAAATATTTCCTGTGAAATACAAAGGTGTATAATTATACACCTTTGTATTTCACACATATACAGGGTGTAACTTAATGATTGCAAAAAAATTGAATGATTTATTCCTGGGCTGATTTTAATTAAAAATGTTCCTATAAACATGTGGCCTAAAATGCCTCGTTTTCGATATACAAGGTGATAACCTTCGTCGTAGTTGCAACATGCGTATCCAAGTATCCAAAATAGTCGGGTAATTTAGATGTGTAATAATTTATCTCTGTGTCATCATAGGTATACGTATATTTAATTAATGTGCGTTTATATTTACCTGGTTCCAATTTATGAAAAATTACGAAAACAGCAGCAGCCCTGAGGAAGTATTTTTGCAAGAAAAAACGAAATATCGACGGAAGAAAGAATTTGTGACGCGATACAAGATGGACAACAACCTCGGAAGTCTTCAAATTTATCTGACTTTTGCGGCATTATTTTCTGTAAGGTCGACTTTGTTTGCATTTTCTATTTCTTTTATTAATGTCAAAAGAATATAAAGTATTACTTTCCTTTAAAAACCTGTTAGTTTATGTCTATTCTTTTTTTTGTAATGGTGAATGGATGAATACTTATGCGGCTAATCGTATTTTATGTTATTATAGTAGCGCACACGAGCACCATGATAATATCATGCACCTTGTCATTCTCATGCTAATGATTAACCCTTCGCAGCATCGGCTTAGAGTATATCAAACAAAGAGTACAAAACTATACTGTAACTACGCGTGCTTCTTCTATTAGGAATTAAAAGGGAAGGGTTTGTTTATGAATAGCTGAGTGAAGAATAAAACAGCAGCTTAGTATATGCGATATTGAGTTAATCAGAGAAGTACTTTCCTTAAATTGTTTTTATCTGCTTTGCAATGGTCGAAAAAATTAAAAGATTGTGATATTGTCCAAAAAATGCATACGTCCATCTAAATCTTAAAAAAATTAATCAAAAATGATTCTTCTAAATTTCTAACTTACCAGAAAGTGTTAAAATGGCCTGAATACACACATGCATAAACTAAATTGTGTGAACTAAAATAGAAACCAAAATTATTCTACCAGACATCGTAACAGAAACGATAAAATTTTACATGCCGAGCGTTATGTTTGGACATACAATTAAGACGGGTGAGTAAGGGTGGTTGTTGAGAGTTAGGGTGGGTCAAAATCGGGTAAACGGAGGCAGTTTTACACATATTATGTAATGGACGTCTGCGGATACATCACAAAGGGCAACAAAAGCGATAAACGTGTCAGAGGGCTTTGTAGAAAATTTATATGATATTGTGCAGTTGTCAGTGATACATTTGTCCCGTGTTTATCCGTTTTGAACCACTTACAATTGCATTTACGCAGGGCGAACAGTACAGATAAGTTTTGGGGAAGAAACAATTGTACCTATGTATGTTGTTGGTTCCAAATGAAATTATTATTTAAACTTTAATTTTGTAGTTTTTAATAACGCATGTCTATTACGAGCCCAATCCCGCTTCAGTTGGCCCACCTACTGAAATTTCAATTTCTTTGAAAAATTGATAAAGTGTAAAATTAACTACCACTTTCTGTTATTCTGTTACTTTAAACTATCTTAATTATATAGATAGATTTCGTTTTATATTAAAAAATTAAATACGACTGAATATATTCTTCTATATCTATATAATTAAGATATAGAAGAATATATTCAGTCGTATTTAATTTTTTAATATAAAACGAAATTGGTGAAAATAATGCAAGGCATTTTATGCGTCCAAATATTTGTGGCACTATACATATTATGAAATTGGGTATAGGTAGCTATGCAAAGGCATGACCATGATGGCATGACAAACCATTATTAAAAAAAAAAACTGATGTTATTCAATAGTAACTTTTCAAATGCGTTTCGCGCTAAAGTTTGTAAATTTTTCGTTTTTCTGTTCAACTTATAATCTTAGGTTTATATTTAAAACTTTAGGTTTTAGTTTCTGTAAAAAAATCTCTAAAATGTTTGCTAACAAATAAAAAAACACCTATGTTAAAATTCTCTTGATTGAGGGCTAATAATAATTAAGAATTTTGTAAGTGGGCCAAACTGAAGTGGGATTGGGTTCGCATTTTACAAACAACAAAGGTCAAACCATAATTTCTTAATGCGAAGAGAGAAAACGATTCACGATGTCCACGAAACGGAAAGATCTTTTGCTCCAGAGAAACGTATTCATTATAATAGCCTCGAAATCTTTGAAGTTTTGTTCGAATATGTATGTCAAATGTTCTGCTTATCGAATTAAGCAATGTTTCTTAAAAGTTATTTTGTAGCCATATATAATAATTAACTGAAAGATGTATCCCACATTCAATGTCCAGGCGAAGAATTTATATCTTAGTAATTAGATAAACTACATTAGCCAAATGTTGCAAATAGTCCGTTTATTAACCGTTAACATTGAAAACGTTCTCATTTGATTCTGTTCAAATAAATCCGGAGTATCATATTACGCTGTCAACGTAACTTGCTTTGATAACATGTATGTTTATAAACACGTTAGTTTCTGCGTACTCATTTCATTATAGTTTGCTTGGCTCACACAGATTGCCATAAACATCGATCTAATAAACCCAAGGACGCATATGGAGGCTTTTTTCTGCAGTTGTTACAATATAATGGCACAAAAAATATTGCATGAGATTATATGTTGCCTTCAGTAGGGGGAAACGTTAATCTACTAATGGGCTTTACGCTGATGAATTAATCCGATATTTATATTCGTCTCTAAATTGAGGAGGGATGGAATCTGAAATATCAGTCATTTGATTTAATAATAATAATATAAACTGAATAAGTTTACTATTGGTAACGCCTATTAATTTTATTAGTTAGTACTTAGTATTTATTATACCTGATGATTTTTTAAATTGTTTATCAACTCTTGCTATGAGATTTGGACGGTATGTCTTACCGTTACTGTAAAATAACCTCTCAAGGAGCACAATGACTTATTTTTCAGTTAAACTACAGCATGCCGTCCAAATTTCATGGCAAGAGTTGATAAAAAATTTAAAACTCACCCGGTATTATGCTGTAGAACAATTTGAAGGAATATCTTTCACAACAGAGATCGAATCGAAGAGAAAGAAGTTGACCGTAACGTATCGCATGATATAAGGAAATTTATTTTTCGACTGATACGTGAAACAGAACCTTAAACGGGGGCAAGCCTTTTTTGCGAAGGATGGACAAGAATAATCCCGGAGAGGGCAAATTTGTGCAATTATCGTCAGAATTAATCTTAAGTTGAAATATTCCTTTTAGAAAATCTAAAGCCTCTTTGAAGACGCCAATATAAAATAATCAGTGCTTGAAGCTTGCTGATTAAACAATTATTGATGAGTAGATCGAAAGCTAACAAATGATATGCGGGGTAATATTGTTGCAAATTGATTCTTAATATAAAACATATAAGCTTTGTAGAAATAATTTATATCCCCACGTCTAGTTTATTACAAAATAAGTATTTATAAGTGATTGTATGTATAGTTATAAAAAATCAATTCAAAAAGTATACGTTTCACTGTACGTTGACAGCTTCCTTAGGATAAATATTATTTATATGTAATACTAATTTACCAATCAATTATGGTAGGTATGGTAGAAGTTTTCTCAGTCAATACTCATGCCATATTGCTTTTACTTATTGAGTTAAACATATTGTGTGGGAAAGAAATAACATGGAGTAATGCGGATATTATTTGATGGGTTTAATAAAGTTGGCAGGCAATAAAGTGCACATAAATATCAGAAGCAATGTTCCATAACAAAACTGTAACATTTACGGACACTAACAAAAATATTATTTTTGAATTATGAAATGACAAAACAGGAAACACAAACATAACATCGGTAGCCGACGGGTAACGATTTTGGAATTTACGTAATGCATTCGTGATGACAGTGCTTACATAAATGTGTAAAAGAATTTTCTGTGTAATATTTCGAAAAGAGATGATGTAAAAATTCGAATTAGGTAACTAAAAAGATGCCTCATAAACTCTATTACTTCATCAACTTGTATTAAATTTTTTTAAAGACAATGAATTTCTTAAATAAAATATTTTATGCTGTTAGAAATCGCATTTAGGATTTCCTACATTTTAATAGAGATAGTAAAACATAAATTCATTTTCTTAAATAAAGAATTATTCCGAGAAAATTAAACTATAAAGTTTCTTCAACAAAGTAAATGGAAAATTTTAAAGTTATTTTTTTTAAATTCCTCTACGTCTATTTTTATTTAAAAAAAGAACATCCCAATATTTTACCACTGTAAAGATATAAAGGAGTCCACTGACGGTCGATATTCGGGCAATCTGGTTGCCGTAATCTGATTGTCGGGCGACCGGATTGCTTCAATATCGCCACAGAATAGCCGGCCATACACACAGGTTAATTCGCCGGTTTTGAATGCCGCGGATCTAAAAAAGGGGCATCTTCACGATACGTCATTGCGTCCAGGATGTCATGCGTTCGGTTAAAGTCGAATAAAAATGTGGGCGTTGCAATAAAAAAACTTTACACCTAGAGTCGAATTTATTTTGCAGTCAGAAACCTCTTTTATTAATTCTTCAAATTTGTAACGCAGGAAAAGCTTTTATGGCGATTTCTGTATACGCGTCAGGCATAATAAAACAATTCGCATTTACATGTATAAATGGTATTGTTTTCAAGGTATTTAATAAAGTGTTTACATACTATGTTTTGTACGACTCTCAGCCATTTATAAGTTTACTTGACACAGCAAACAAAGTATCTTTCATTTATTTACGGTAAAATAAATAAAACAAGATTCACAAAATATTTTAAATTTGTCGATAAATTTCGAGCGTTGATAATTTCTTTTCCGTGTACGGCACGCATACGGAAAAAATCAGTAATTCAAAAATACTCAAAAATCTCCATAAATACGGTGCTCTCTTGCGCACTCCTTCAATGCGACCGAAAAGGTATGTGGTAAACGCAATGTACATTTACGAAAAACAATCCTGCAAGGTAAAGTGCAATTAAAATTAAATAAAATTCATTAAAAAATGCCGACAGTATAAAAAACACAATTCTTCAATTAGCATTTAGCAATTAGATTTTATGATGCCGGTGAACTTGGCTTTTTGCTCGACTTTGTCGATGAAGCAATAAATACATTAAAAGAAAAACCTTTGATTCTCACCGCTCTATCAGCTCATCGGGTCCAACAGCAGATTTTTCGCGAAGAGAATTTAACCAAATCGTTTAGTCGTCACAGTTTGGTACCGGTTTTATGGTCTTGCTATAAAAAAAGCGACAGAGAGGAGACGCAGACACCGCAGTGCCGCAGTGAAGAATTTTTTATAGCAAGACCATAAAACCGATACAAAACTTGGACGACTATACTAAGCGCATGCGAAATAATAAAATTCTTGAAAACTCCGTTTACCTTCTGGCGAGTTTATACGAACGCATGACATCCTGAACGCAATGACGTCCTGGACGTATCGTGAAGATGCTCCTTAACATGCGTATTTATCTTTTAGTTAGTGGTAAATGCACGCGCCAGATTTAACCGGTACAGACTTATCTGCCAATTTACACCGCCAGTGAAAACTGCTGCCAGTAACTAACAGCAACTAACAGACGATTTGAGTGCACAGTTTTTATTAGAGTTTCAACCGCGACAGTCTGTTAAATATATCTTCAGAAGGTGTTTCTTGCTCCAAAAAATTTCTTACAAAATTTATAGAAATTTGCAAAGAACATCCTGCTTTGAGGAAAATTGAAAGCAAAGAATATAGTAACAAAAATATTTTGTTTTGTGAGGGCCCCTCTTACTAAACTTAATAACAAGCCATATGTCTTTATATCCATTCTCAAATAATTCTTAAAATCATCCGGATCATTTTCTCTTAGCTCTTTGAATAGAGACCGCTTTTTTATTGCAGAACATTTTTTACCTTACTCGTTAAACACTTGGAAACAGTTTACTTGCGGTACAGAACTTTCGCCAAGTCGAAATTCCACAATGCCGGTTTCAATCCGCGGATATATCTGGAGTTTCATGCACACTAATACACGGATTTTTATTTTTAATAAATGGCTGAGAGTCGTACAAAACATAGTAAATACTTTATTAAATACCTTGAAAACAATACCATTTATACATGTAAGTGCGAATTATTTTATTATGCCCGACGCATATATAAAAATCGACATAAAAGCTTTTCGTGCGTTACAAATTTGAAGAATTAATAAAAAAAAGAGATTTCCGACGGCAAAATAAATTCGACTCTAGGCGTAATGTTTTTTTATTGCAACGCCCACAGTTTTATTCGACTTTAACCAAACGCATGATCCTAGACGTATCGTGAAGATGCCCCTTTAGAACCGCGCCGTTGAAAACCGGCGGATCAACCTCTGTGTGTATGGCCAGCAATTTTTTCGCAAGTACCGAAAGTTTGTTTGTAAAAATTGTTTCGGAACAGCCATGGGAAACCCTCTGTCACCATTCATAGCCAATTTATTTTTACATTACTTCGAGCAACACATCAAAAATAATGCACCAAATTTTCCTAATTTCTGGACCAGATATGTTGATGACATCCTTAGCTGTCATACCGGAACAATTTAATATAGAAACTTTTTTAAATTTCATAAACAACCTATATCCCTCAGTAAAGTTCACACACGAAACAGAAACAAATAGAAAATTAATAATAAAAAATTCGAGTACAACATATTCAGAAAAAATCGACACATCGACAACTACATCCCAAATGACTCATACACTTAACATAAATACAAAGAAACAGCTTTCTATTTTCTCATTACACTCCTCACAATCCCACTTTCCACAGAAAACTTCAAAAAAGAATTAAATTACATAGTTAATGTTGCAATAAATAATGGGTATAAAAAGGAAATGGTATTAAAAATAAAAAAGAAATTAGAAAACAAAAAGTGTCAACTAGCAGCTACCACTTTAACGCCAATCAGAAATCAAGACAAGAGTAAATCACTTTTAATAGAATCCAGCAAAATAAAATCAAGAATTTGTTTAAAAAATACAATTTAATCCCAGCCTTTTCCAACAACCATAAGTTAAGAACAATAGTAAGTAATAAAACAAGTCAAGAACCGAACTTAAAACAGTCTGGAATATACCAAATCAAATGTGATACATGCCCAAATTCTTACGTAGGACAAACAAAAAGAAATATTGGAATAAGATATAAAGAACATATGACACATCTAAACTACAAACACATAGAAAAATCAGCTATTGCCCTACACCACCACGAGATAGGACACAACTTTTCAATAGAAAATGTTAAACTCCTAAAAAAATCCGGAAACAATAATTTAGATATGCTCGAAGCCATAGACAAGAAAAAACATAAACATATTTTAATTTTAGATTTATCACCTTTAAATAATACTTTCTTAAAATTCATACATCCTATATAAATAATCCTTAATTCTAATTTCTTTCCTAGTATTTTCTACTCTATTATGCAGTTAATCCGTTCCTGACACTCGCCCGCCTTTCTAGGCAAGATTGGGGGCATTTAGTATTCACAGAAAATATTCTTAGAACAATAGTTTTAAATTTGACGACCCTATATAAACTAGCCCGTAAGACGAAAATAATTTGTACACTACTGACGATGTTTGCTTGTCATACGAAATGTACATTTAGTGAATAAAAAAACTTTTGTGAAATCAAGGGTGTTTTTTTGTCGTGTTACGTTATTCATAAAATTTCACAAGTGCTCAAGAAATAACTGTTAGTCTTAGGGATTTGCTTCATTTCACCCTAGCACTTGGAAAACAAACAGAATATACAGGGATATCCACATAAACCGTTCGTTAAAAGTTTTCAAGGTTGCAGTTCACGTAGATATTTGAAATTTAAAGAGCAAGGGTTTTCCGCAGAGATCTCTTTAAATAAAATAAAATTGTTTTGTACCACTTCCGGTTGTATCGGAAGTCGCTATCAACTCGCTTATTTTAAATAGAATGCTATATTTTTTATCACGTTTTTGAATTCTACATGTAAAAATATGTTAAGTTGCAATACATTTCCCTATCTCTAAAATGCATCATTTTTGAGATATTTTGAAATTTCTTAAAAATTTGGATTCTGCAATCTGATTTTCAAAAAATTATAACACAGCTATGATTGAAGCAATTTTATTTGTAATAGCTGATATTGTAGTTGAAGCTTTAAAGTTCTTAAAAATTCCATAAGTATGATCTATTAAGCTACAGGGTGTCTAAAACTCACCGCTCCACTCGAAGATATTCAAACACAGAAAAATACTTTTTTTCAAATGGAACGACCAATATTTTAATACACCATCGTATGTGGAATTAAATGCTGTGTCGAACTATACTAGCATTCCCTATACCTAACTTTAACAGTTTTTCAGTTATAAGATATTTTTGGTTTAATACATAAAAATTTACATTTATTAGGTTAAATATTTCTAATTTTGTTGATGTAGTTATGAAAACAACAAACAATTGCATTTAACGTTTCCTGTTACTACAAATTTTAAGCAAAAGCAAAAAAAAGTTGAGAATCAAAATCAAAATTATTCAAACTCTGATATTTTAAATCTATTTTTTAAATCTATTTTTTAAATTCATGAAGAATGATCTAAAATTGTTCAGAGCAGAGAATGTGTGTTCAATAAAATGTACCCCTCTTGTCTTCTATGAATAAAACACAGTTTGGAAAGTTTGAACCTAACTTTATACAATTTGGAAAAATAAAATGTACGAAGATCAGTAACAAATAACGAAGATAATTAGACAATGGTTTTAAAATACTTTCACGCTAAACCAGAGAATTGCAAACTAGCAGCTATTTTATTCTTCAATTTAAAGTAATGAAATTCATACTTTTTCGTTTTATAAGATCACAAGAGTCCTAAGAGAAGGATGATTAAAGAACTATTAAAATTTGTGAATTTCCACTTGTCAAATTCTATTTTCTTTGGTTGACTACAAAATTTGTAGTAACAGTAATCATTGTTATAATTTCCATGCTATCTTAATAAAATTAAAAATATTTGACCTATTAAAATTGTAATTTTCTATGAATTAAATCGAAAATGTTTCATAACTCAAAAACTGTTAAAGTTAGGTATAGGGAATGCTAGTACAGTTCGACGCAGCATTTGATTCCACATACAATGGTGCATTAAAATACCGGTCATTCCATTTGAAAAAAAGTATTTTTCTGTGTTTGAATATCTTCGAGTGGAGCGGTGCATTTTAGCCACCCTGTAGCTTAATAGATTATGCTGATGGAATTTTTAAGAACCTTAAAGCTTCAACTACAGTATTAGCTATTACAAATAAAATTGCTTCAATAACAGCTGTGTTATAATTTTTTGAAAATCAGATTGCAGAATCCAAATTTCTAAGAAAATTCAAAATATCTCAAAAATGATGCATTTTAGAGATAGGGAAATGATTGGAATTTAACATATTTTTACATGTAGAATTCAAAAACGTGATAAAAAATATAGCATTCCATTTAAAATAATCGAGTTGATAGCGACTTCCGGTACAACCGGAAGTGATACAAAGACAATTTTTTTTATTTAAAGAGATCTCTACGGAAAACCCTTGCTCCTTAAATTTCAAACATCTACGTGAACTGCAACCTTGAAAACTTTTAACGAACGGTTTATGTGGATATCCCTGTATACTTTGTAACACCACTTTGTAAAGGCAGTTCTGATTCAACATCCAAATAAAGCAGACTCAATTTTATATACAACAATTATAGTTTTAAAACAATTTAGATAAGTTAATAGAGGTCCTTCGAGTAATTCAAGTCGGTCTACCCCTTTCACGACCGCCACAATTTGTTATCCAATATTAATGAATAACGTCGAGAATAACGAAATTAGGGTATCTATATTAAAGAGGGTAAAGACATAGTGTGTATCAATCCCTATTAACAGGCCAAATTCAAATAAAAAAGTGTAAAAATAAGGGCCTTCTTCCGACCGCTCTTATTTTCTTTCGTCTTAATATAGGTATCCTAATTTCTAAGTATCGAAAAAAATAATGGAAGATGGAAAAAGCCCATTATTTTTATAATTTTTATTTGACTTTGGCCTGTTAATGGCGTTGTATGTCTTTACCCTCTTTATATAGGTACCCTAAACGAAATGTTTCAATCGCGACATCCTGCGATCACTTTTTGACCTAACATTGCAACAACAAACAATTGTCAAGAATAACGGTGGAATAAATACGAACACTAAGTGCAAAATCTTGTAACACAGGTTACTCAAAAAGTAATGCCATTATTACCATAATCGTTGCTTGTTTTGCTTACTTATTTGCTGCCTAGTCATCTTCTATAGTCTGTTTTTTAATTCCGAGGAGTGAATTGGAAATTTTATTCATACAAAACGAAACATCGATCAGCTGATGACACAATATGGCTGATATGCTGCGAATTGCGATCGGCTAATCGGATTTTGCTAATATGATTGTTACTGGCCAACTACCAATGACAGACTAGTTTTTAGCGCCACAAAATTTCAAAGTACTGACTCCTCCGAATTAAAAAATAGACTATAATCTCTTTTTTGTACGGAGTCGAATTTAAGCTTTAGTTTTAATTTTACAGCAACAAGTTTATTTCGAAAATGTTTATTTTTTTGCGTTTAAAACAGTCCCGGATATAGTATTTTTAAAAATTGATACCTGTGTACTGTATGTTATGCGCAATATTGAAGTGTTGTTAATCCTGTATCTATCAGGATCAGTGGCGTAGGTAGGGGGGGAGGGCGGGGGGGCTGAGTCCCCCAAAATGTCTCTAAAATATAATATTCTGCGTAATTCATACAAAAGAAGTTTTTCGTATGGCGTTATTTTTTTTTTAGAGTCCGTACTCGTTAGATTTTTTTTGTTCGGCCCCCCCCCGAAACAATTTTCTATCTACGCCACTGATCAGGATTAACCGGTTTTTATGTTAAACTCATGATGGTTTGGAACGGACAAGGAAACGTAATAGACGCGTAATAAACCCTTATATAGCAATGTAAAGAAAAAGTTGTTATAAAGACAATAAGTTAGTGTCTTTATTTTTAATAATAATTTTTAATGTTCAGTGAATATAAAACGTGAAAAGACAAACATGAATGTATCAAGTTGAAAGAGAGAATATAAAATAAACCAAAATAAATTTGCTTAAAAATAGATTGGAAAAAAGCTTGTTATGTTTGTTTCCTGATACTAACGTCGGTCATGTCAACATTGTTAAAAATCCGTTACAAAAAGCAAGTTTATTTTTATTATTACGAAAATTGACGCGAATTTATAACTTAATATGTGATAGATATTATTACTATAAAGTCAAAAACTCTATAATTATTATTACAGAAATGAAGAAATCGATTAAAGCCTAGATGGCTCCAGAATAAAAATGAAAGAAATTTAGGGTGAATAAAATGACTTGGGCGAAAATTTCACACAAAAATAATCAACTGCACCTCATAACCTTACAAATAAAAAACACATAATTGAAAGAGGGGTGACTTTCACTGGAAATTTGAGTGCATATTAACGTACGTTCGCAGTTTTGACTGACTTTTATGAATCATGAAATGACCTCCCAGCAAGATTTATGAGGTTTATTTATAACCCAAATACAATAGTGCCTTTTATTATTATTATCATTATTATTTTAATTAATAGATAATATTTCATATTCTAATGAAATATGAGGGCAGAATGTATGTATGCTTACCTGTAATTAAAAATTTTATTCTTTTCTTAAGGCCTTTTTAGACAGTCACATTTCTTGTAACAAATTTGTTACGAAGTGAGTGAGAAATGCCAATTCAACCAATCAACATTCAGTGTGGTAATTTATCTCTCTCACTTTGTAACAAATTGTTACAAGAAATGTGACCGTCTAAAAAGGCCGTTACAGAAGAACAAAAGCTGTTAATAAACTAATTTTACATATCATTTTAATCGGTGGTAAGCTCATGTTAACTAGATAAACATCTCAAGCGAATGTAGGAATTAATTTCAACTTTGATTACGCCAACGTACAAGTAAATTACGTGTGTGTGCGCCAAACTAACTCACTCAGTGTGTTTTGATGTTGGTAAATTAATCTTCCTGTCAGAATGACCACATCGCACAATTCAACAGAAAATTACGTTGTAGTCTGTATAGAAATTGAGCAAATTAAACGGCGACAGTCTTCGACTTTTTGGATTCATTTACAGAAAATAGTGAAAGTGAAAAGAATAGATGTTACTTTTGATTTGTTTTGAAAAAATTCCACTCATTTTATATCCAGTAAAACAAAATTCTACAAATTCTAAAGGAAGTGTTCGAAATAGAACACAAGACTTTTAGGACACACATGACTCAATTATTAACACTTGCTACAAAAAAAAACCTAACTTTTTGCGAAATACTATTGAAAAAGGTATGTATCCTTCAGAAACGTTATTTATTTGTATAATTAATTAAACTTGTAAAGAAATTATAATGCATAATACATGTTCTTGATCTTCGAATATAAACCATTTGTTTTAGGTAGCCAATTTCTTAACATGCAATGTCTTAAATGAAAGGACGTTAATTATAATAGATAATAGCGTAATCCAAAAACATTGAAAAGTACCCTCGTACAATAAATTCCCAATTTATATGCAAAGTCCGTGGAAATTGTAAAGCGGAAATGCCACACAATTGTCGTTTTGACGTCGCATCATCGTTAGAGCAGGTCGCGACGGTAAAGCTAAGCGTAAGCGCCGCGTTCGTATTGAAAAAAAAAATAACTAAACAAAAGAATGCGGTAACAAATGTTCGTCACATGTTTGTTCCGGAGAGCGCAGATACGTGATGTGTTATCTCACAAGCGGTTTATTGAAGTCTCTGTTGGCTACCATTGTTGCGAAACGTACTGCAAATATAACAGGAAACCTGTTTTTGAGTTTAGAACTGACAAGTTATTTTTCACAGTACGTTTGAAAATGACAAGTTAATAGAATGAACGTTTTACCTGTTCTCATATGATGAAACAATTATACAGCTTTACCAGAATTGAATAAGTGTAAACCGCCAATGGAGAGAGCTTTCGTATCCTTCCGCTGGATTTAGGTATCTCTTCGATGTTAAAGCGATAATGAATTCTTTAAGCATTCTTTATGACGTCTCAATAACATTTTTAATAGAAAAACTAAACTTTTATTTTTTTAATTATAAAAATAACTTCTCCACATTATGTACATAAATTAAGGCGACCGTTGCGGACATAGCATAGAGCATCAGCGATGTTGCTTAAGGCTCTGTTTTGGAATCTTGGGATAACTTCGATATTTTCTTGTTTGGTATAGCCTCGAAACTGTGGTATAGCCATATAAATCCACAAAAGTTTGAGGGTCTGGTTATAAAGTAACAGTTTATTATGCAGAGACAGAGTTGAATTTCACACAGGACTTTTTTCTGAAACTAATATGTAAGCTCTCTCCTTTTCTTTTTGACATGCAAAGCTTGGCTTGCAATTGGTCTTGATCAAATTTAATTTAACTCCAAATATTTCTAACGTGACAATAGGTAGCACATTTCCTTTGTGGATGTCGTCGTAGTCCTACCCAGGATTCAATACTCTTATATAGGTCGTTTCACCACCCATCAGCCAAACTTTAGCAGATAACAATAGCGGAGTAAAAAAACGCTCGAATACTTTGATTCTGGAAGTTTACATTCTGTAACTCAAACATATAAGGACTGCTGACTACATGCGACGTTTAACAAGCAAGTACAAATTCTGCTGTATACCTGCTTTGCATGCCGACTGATAATACATACTAACATACTTGAGGTAGGTCAGTAACTATAAATGATTAATAATATTCAAATGACTCAATATGCAGCGATATTCAATTGTGAAGGCCGCTTTTCAAAGACTATTAATTCAACGTATTTCTGTTAAATGTAGTTAATGGTTAGTTCATTCATGGCTATCCAGACCGTTTTTTTTTTATTGAACACTCGTTATCAAAGCAATGTATACGTAGGCAGTAATGCATTTTACTTTTATTGTGCGTACAATTCAGTCATTTAATACAAATTATTTTATGTTGGTCGAGTACATGTACAATCAAATGATGTGATTATATTAAAAGCAACATAGGAATATGTTGAATTTTAAAATAATTGCACTGTATATTATTAACAGATAATTAACTGTCAGAAATTGCCTGAAATCTTTATAAAATTTGCATTTCAAGCTTATAAATCACTGAATATTCTGGAATTGGTTAAAATAACAGCTGGTTGTCAGGCACAAGAGATTGAATTACAATACTCTATCAGGTAACAAAAGGAATCCTGTTTCGAAACTCCAAATCCATTCCATATTTATGAATACATTTTGGCCCAACGGCCCCTGTTATTTATCGCCACAATTTCTTACTTTTATTTTCGATTCTCACCTGGGAAAACCTGCAAAATAATTAAATTTCGTAGTCCGCCCGAAGATATACGTCGCATGAAAGGGCAGTTAGAATTATTTACGAGATCTATATTAAAAAGATTTCACTTATCGCATTTTACACTCGTATTCGCTGTGCTAGAATCAGAAATCAAGTGGAAAAAGGTTCAACAAGTCGACATTAATATATTGCCCACGGGATAATTTTACTTAATACATCTGATTGTAAGTTAAATCTGAAAATGAAATTTGAATAAAGACGTCTGAAAAAAAACGAGGAAGGCGATTTTCTTTAGATCAGGATCTAAAAGATACTGCAGACAAATGGGTTAGAATAACTGGGGGAAAATGCTATTGAAAAATTAGAATCATTGGAGAAAAATGGTATTGAAAAATAAAAATGTTTAAAGCACCCCTTCTCTTCTTCTTCTTCATGCCTAAGTAGATATTTTTTGAATTTCCCCTCGTAATTCGGAGGAGGAAAGATTTTAATTTCGATAGGTACGTATCTTTTAAATGTACAGCGTGTTATTGAAGGTTGTACAGATATTTTAACTGACGATAGTACTCTTTAAATAGATTCTAAATAATTAACACGTTCCGCCGTTACTTTGTGATATTCCATTATAACAAAAACAATACACAGATAATTACTTTGTTAATATCACATTTATTTGTCACACAGTGACTGCAGTTTCAACATTACAATGTCATTTTCAAACTGATCATTTAAACTGAAACCTAGTCTATATATACACCAAGAAAACTAAATTCTAAACTATTGACAATAACTACGTAACATCTGGAGGGATTTTTTAATTACAAGCTTCGAAGAAGGTTGAATACATTAGGTCAGTTTGGTCGTTCAATAAAATTTCTTCGGAATTACTCGCCGCTTTACGAATTTCTAGTGACTCCAGTAGGCTTAATTTAAGGCTTTTTTCTGCGTAATGTAAAATTTGTGTATTGTCTGAAGTGAAAGAATGTTTTTCTGCAATTAAATGGTTGGCAAAATTTCAATCGGTTTTTTGTAGATTGAAAGACCGAATGTGTTCTTGAATGCGTGTGTAAAAATTTCTCCCAGTCTGACCTATGTAGACGCCTTTACAATCATTACATTTAAGTTTATATACGCCAGATTTTTTAAATTTGTCTATTTTATCTTTAGTGTTAAAAACCAAATTTGAGATTTTATTATAGGGTTTATATGCAAGCAATATATTTTGATTTTTGCTAATTATTCTGCCGATTTTTTCGGATATTTTACCAAAATATGTAAGTGAAATGTACTGTTTGTTGTTACTCAAATTTACCTTGGGATATATAGTATTTAGTGTTTATTTTTCTAGTTTATTTTTTAGAATTTTGTCAATAATGTTGCTGTTGTATCCATTATTAATAGCTCTTTGTTTTATGGTTGTTATTTCTTTTTTAAGATTATCTTGTGAAAGTGGAAGATGAATGGCTCTGTGGATCATAGAATTAAATGCTGAAAGTTTTTGTTTGTGTGGGTGCGAAGAATCTGCAGGAATTACTGAATCTGTGTATGTGGGTTTTCGGAAAATATCAAATGTTAAATTATTGCTGTTTTTGGTTATAGTTACGTCCAAAAAGTTTAAATTATTATCCTCCTCTGTTTCGACTGTGAATTTAATGTTAGGGTGTAATGAGTTAATATAATTTAAAAAGGTTTGTAACTGCCTAGTTGTACCACTAAAACATGCTATTATATCGTCCACATATCGATACCAGAAATGTATATGCTTTTTACTTAAATCGGATGACAGGATTGTTTGTGTAATATAATTCATAAAAATTTCAGCCAGTAACGGGCTTAACGGTGAACCCATTGCTAAACCTTCTTTTTGTATATAAAATTTATTTGAAAACATGAAATAATTTTGATTAATAATTAAATTTGTTAATTCTAAAATTTCACTTGAGATTAACGGATTTATTCTTTTTTCTACCATGATATTTTTCATTAAATCTAAGCAGTCTTTAGCGGGTATGTTGGAGAACATGTTGGACACATCGAATGATACTATTTTTGCATTATTTGGTATTTTTTCTTTCTCCAGTTTCTTAACTAGTTGAATAGAATTTTGAAACTAACCCTAACATTAAATTCACAGTCGAAACAGAGGAGGATAATAATTTAAACTTTTTGGACGTAACTATAACCAAAAACAGCAATAATTTAACATTTGATATTTTCCGAAAACCCACATACACAGATTCAGTAATTCCTGCAGATTCTTCGCACCCACACAAACAAAAACTTTCAGCATTTAATTCTATGATCCACAGAGCCATTCATCTTCTACTTTCACAAGATAATCTTAAAAAAGAAATAACAACCATAAAACAAATAGCTATTAATAATGGATAATAAATAGCAACATGATTGACAAAATTCTAAAAAATAAACTAGAAAAACAAACACTAAATACTATATATCCCAAGGTAAATTTGAGTAACAACAAACAGTACATTTCACTTACATATTTTGGTAAAATATCCGAAAAAATCGGCAGAATAATTAGCAAAAATCAAAATATATTGCTTGCATATAAACCCTATAATAAAATCTCAAATTTGGTTTTTAACACTAAAGATAAAATAGACAAATTTAAAAATTCATGTATATAAACTTAAATGTAATGATTGTAAAGGCGTCTACAGGTCAGACTGGGAGAAATTTTTGCCACACGCATTCAAGAACATTCGGTCTTTCAATCTACAAAAACCGATTGAAATTTTGCCAACCATTTAATTGCAGAAAAACATTCTTTCACTTCAGACAATACACAAATTTTTACATTACGCAGAAAAAGCCAAATTAAGCCTACTGGAGTCACTAGAAATTCGTAAAGCGGCGAGTAATTCCGAAGAAATTTTATTGAACGACCAAACTGACCTAATGTATTCAACCTTCTTCGAAGCTTGTAATTAAAAAATCCCTCCAGATGTTACGTAGTTATTGTCAATAGTTTAGAATTTAGTTTTCTTGGTGTATATATAGACTAGGTTTCAGTTTAAATGATCAGTTTGAAAATGACATTGTAATGTTGAAACTGCAGTCACTGTGTGACAAATAAATGTGATATTAACAAAGTAAGATTCTAAATACCTAAACTTCCCTTATACAAAAGTTACTTGTTTCAGAGATACACAATTTATTGTCGCCCCACCCTTTTCCGGGAGTCCGGTGCTGTAGCGGCGCTCCGAATGGTCAGATCTTCAAACTCGTGGAGGCATCACGTTCCTCGTCATTTTCTGCCATAGACGACGTGCAGCTCAATTCGATCCGAACCCCCTCAGGTACCGTAAAAAATTCCGAAAAAAATACTTGCAAATTTCATAATTTTCAAAAAATCAGATTTCGAAAAAACGCATTTTCCTGGGATATAGGCCCCATAGGTTAGATACCTGGGGGGCCTAACTTGCATGTGAGAAAGTTTGGTTCGATTTGGTCAATAAATAAGCGCCGCAGAATCTTTTGCTTACGATTTATTGTGGCTCTCAAACAAAAACAATAAATTGTGTATCTCTGAAACCAGTAACTTTTGTATAAATAAAGTTTAGGTATTTAGCATCTATTTAAAGTGTATTATCGTCAGTTAAAATATCGGTACAACTTTCAATAACACCCAGTTATATTACTTAAAGAATACATTTGGAAACGAGAAATATTTATTACATGTTTCTCTTACCATAAGAATTTTTTGAGCACTCAAGAATTATATTATTGAATTTCGTATTTTGTAGTGTGTCCACAATTTATTGAATAGCTAGCTGTACGGTCGAATTTTGCATAAGATATGTTCCTCTCCTTTGTCACCGAGTAACATTCGAAGTTGACGAGAAAACAGAAACGCTCTTTATTGAACAAAGGCTTACATGAAACATTGACAAACGACTTCTCTAAGATCATTATCACCGCTCGTATGTACTACAACAAGAAAGTTCAAACTCTACTACCACGAAACAATATCTTCAAAACGACATTGTATATTAGCTTCTGAAGGCACATTCTCCAGCCGGTCGATATAAATATTTCACAAACAGCTTTGGTCCTTATTGTCGCACGTAAATAATTCTACTCCAATTTGTCGACCTATTTAAACAGGGCAAGGAGCAAATAGAACAGTGCTTTACGTCGCTCGTATTATTATGAATAAGTAATCTAAAACAAGACGTTGCAGACCGAATGCTCGACTTCCTTATAACACTATTAGGCCATGTATCAATTTCAACGACAGTGAATTTCACTCTTGTTTGTTTACATCGTCGACGAGCATTCCAATTTATTCACTGCTGAAATTTTTATTTTTTCTGTGTGACATCCGCAAGGTTTTGCATTATTTAATACTTACAAGAAAAGCACTACGAGCAAACATATGAAGTAATTATAAGAAAGAAATCATTCACAATTGTGTTAACACGATATATCTACATATAATAATAATAATATGTCTTTATTTTCCGCCAAGAATATACAATACATGTAATACAAACAGTACCTACGTATTGTGAGGGAAAATCAAAAGGCGGAGTTCAGAATGATGGCTGCAGCAACCTGCAGTCATCTTCTGCTCTTCCACTCATACCTTTATACTCTAAACATAACAATAAAAAGAAAGGATTACCATTCCGTGATGCGCCGAGAACATAACAAAAAAATAGATAGCCGACTGCGAGTTAGATTTGCCAAAAACTTTTGCCAGCACATTGTCATGTAAACAAATGTTTCTTCAAGTTTCTTTTAAAAGCCTTACTTGAAAGATTCTTAAAATGAGACGGGAGCGTATTATATATGTTATACCTATATGTTATATGAGAAGCACCTCCTAAATAGAGCTGTATGATGTATGGTTGGTGTTATGAGTACTTTGTTACGGATATTGATATTATGAGTATCAGTTCTAAATCTAATCTTTTGGTGCAAATAAGATGGTACCCCGCTAATTATAATATTATGATAAAGACACGCTGTCTGTAATATGTACCTGTTCCTCATGCTAAGCCATCCGATATCAGTAAGTTTGTGACGTGTTCGAACCTCCTTATTCCAAATATACATCTCAGACAAGAATTTTGAACTTTCTGGATGCGGTTTTGATCTCTTACATCGATAGCCGGACCATATACAGAAACACAGTATGAGAAGTGTGATAAGACTAACGAGTTACATAACATGGTTTTAATTTTTGTAGATAGGTAGTGACGATGAGGGTATATTAATTTTAAAGTACTGTACGCCTGGCAAATATATTTTGAAACCTGATGCTTGTATCTAAATTCATTATCCATTATTAAGTCTAGGTTTTTTGCACATTTAACAAGTGGGATGATTTCAGAATCAATACAAGGAATTGTTGAACAAGGTTACAATCATTTTTCCTACCGAAAAGTAAAGCAACAGATTTAGAAGCATTAATTTTTAATGAATGTTCTGAACAGGCAGAGGCAACTTTGCTGAGATCATTAATAATTTTGGCCAAGGCTTCGTTAGCAATCTCTTTGTCAAAAGTGTACAGGAGCTGGGTGTCATCTGCATACATAAAAGGTTTGCAATTTTCAACTGATGATAATAAGTTTGTAGTGTAAATTGCAAATAAGAGCGGACCTAATACGAACCCTTGCGGGACCCCTCTTACTACATTTGTATCAGACGACACCCAATCCTTAAGTCTAACACACTGTGTTCTATCATTAAGGTAGCTTTATAGCAGATTAATTGCATTACTACTTAGGCCAATGTGTTGCAGGATAGATAACATCATATCGTGATTAATTGTATCAAACGCCTTTACTAAGGTCAAGAAGAACTAGCAAGGATAATTTCTGTTTATCAGTGGCATTTAAAATATCATCAGTGACGTTCATGAGCGCAGTAGCAGGTAATATCTTATGTGTTCTTAAGTGCTCTCTCAATTGGTCGCTCAATACCTCACAGCTAGACATTTTTATGAAGTTTCTTTAAAAACAAAGAAAATAGTTCTTTAAATTAGGATAATTACATCGATGCCTTAAGCTAAGTACACACTGGAGGAACAATCGGGAACTTTTAGTTTCTGTTCCATGTTCCTTGAAAAAGTTACCTGTAGTTTCCGAAAGTTTCTTTAAGTATCTTCATGTTTCTGTTTCCAGTAACAAAAGTTACTGTTTGTTGTGTGTTTCCATTCGGAGCGGTATATCAAAGGAAAATAGGAAAGAAGCAGTAACATGCAGGAACAAAAAAGGAAGTTCCTTCAGTGTGTACACCTTGTCACCAGTTTTGGTAACGGCTTGTAGCAATCAATACCATATTGTGCTTGAACTTTTAAAGAATCATTTGCTTTAAAATGTCTAGCAAAGAAAGGATCGATACTACTTAGGGAATATTTTATGTTGAATTGGAGAAACATATAAAATTTTTAAGATGACCATCTATTAATAAATCATCCCTTGTAAAACATTTATAAGTGGTAAGCCGCCACAGTCAACTCGCTCTTGGAGGCTTGGACGCACTCAAACTCTTCGTTTTCGTTAGCTAATAACAATATAAGCTGCAGAAGTGAGAAGTACGTCTTCTTCAGTCACGACTTTCAACAATATTAACTTGTTTCTTGTGTGTGTGAGTACAGATTGTTACGTGCAACAATTTACAACAATGGAACTGAAACAAAATTCAGATGTTTCTCTATTTTGCTACATTTAGTGTGGACAAAATGTTTCCATAAGTTGACGAAAGTTAAAAAGTTTTTGAAACATTTAGCAACAACCATCAACAAAAAGTTCCCGTGTGTTCCTCCAGTGTGTACTCAGGTTTAGAGCCCAATTAGCAGAGCCACAATGTCATGATTTAAATTAAGTTTAATGGGCAAGTTTGTTTATAAGTTGTTTTAAGAAATTAAATTCTAAATTCAATGAACAATTCTTTCCTGTAATCTGCGACATTGATTCTCTTAGTGGTTTTATTTTGTTGGCTGTTATTGCAATCACCCTGTATGTAAACCCAAAAGCATTGATTTGCCAAATGAATGAAACAGTTTTTGTTATATATTAATCTAATATTTTAATATTTAATGGCAGTTTAAGGAATACGTTCAAATGGGGCAAGCATAATCAAAGTCTGCTTGAAAATTCATAGACAACTTGCCATTTAAAATTTAAGCGTTCCAACAGTGTTAAGACTTGAATAGCAGTCTAACACTTAGACGAGGGTATGAATATTAAAATTCAATTTTCAGAGATAACGTACTTCAAGCAACGAAGTACAAATTAGATTAGCGAAAAGTTCAGTCAACTACAAGCAAATGACATAAATTATGAAACCGTCTAGAAGGAAGTAGGTCAATGTCGTCTACACTTACATAACTAATAATAATTTATCAAGTTCATCCAATTTCTTGAAAGTATTGAAAATAGAAAATAAATAATTACTATATTGTATCCAGTAGAACATAAAATGAACATTTCTGATTTTAAAATAATCTAATGGGAAAAAATAAGTTCAAATTGCTCCTATTTTCATTAGTTGTATAGTAGGAGGAAACACATTTCAAAAACTACTTTTTAATAAATTAAACGATGGCCGAGTACAATAATTGACATGTATTTCACATTTTCGTCATCCCTCTTCTTCCTACCACTCTTTCCTCTCGTGTGGTTATGAAATACCAGTGGCGTTACGTCTTCCCCCGCTTGTTTATGCATACACCCTCGCGCTGAAACGAGACACTGTCATCGTGGTCTTCCTTCGTCTCTTGGAAATAATGGGTTGAATTCTTCTATTACCGATGAAAGGAGTTAAGTCAGAAAGATATGGTCTTTCTTTTTTGGGAGCAAGCTTGCTAGTACGAGCATGCTTAGTGTTTGACTTTTTTGCAAAACTAAGCTTCCAATTAGAAAATAAGGCACAGGCCTATGGGTCTTGATTTAATAATAAGTACTAACAATAAGTCTTTAATTCGCGGTACAGTAATTTCGTTTAATCTTTGATAGTGACCACATTACCTCATTTCACCAATCATCTTATGAACCTTAGGAGTCAAGGCCTCTCGTATTCTTTAATGTATGGTAGTTCGCATGTACCATGATGGGGCAACCGGAAAAAAATCAACACAAGATTCAAACAACACATTAAATCATTCATAAATAACAAAACGGATTCCAAGTACGCAGAACACCTTATAAAAAAAACAACCACGAATGACAGATTTAATAACAATATAACAAACAGTATAAAAAGACAAAAGGCCCAAAATATTAGAGAACATGGAAATATAGAAACAAGAAATAAAAAACAACACAAATTAACAGCATATCAGATGCCATTTTTTACCCCCCCTCCAACTAATAATCAAACATACATAATGGACATAGCAAATAGTTCTGAAAATGGTGAAAGCCGAACTAATTTGGGCAAAAAAAAGAATAATACAAGAAACTAATTTGGAAATATTTAATAAAATAAACATATGTACATTTCGAATGAAACTAATGAACATTCGCAGTACCTACATTTATTTCAATGGAACCGATATATTGCAAAATTATCCGACTTTCATAAAAGCAATTTCGTGTGCACGTTTTTTTTTTTAATCTCCAAAAATAGGTCGAAAACAACATAAAAACCTGGTTCGGCGCACATAAATTACATTTTTTAATCTAAATTAAGCATTAATTTTCTTTTTATAAAGAAAAAACGGCGTTTCGCTTCTGACCCACGCATTCATGCTGTTATTTATCGGTGCAACTACAAGGCCGTCATTTATTTGAGGCGCGCTAATGTTGTGCAAAAAAATTCCCAAACACGGGCGTCCAACCTTATAATTAAAGCCGGGGGAAATCTTTCATGGTTTGCGCCTTTCCGATCATACATTCGCTCTAAAATATCCCTTTTTTTATAGATGAAGTGTTTTCCTACCAATTTGAGATGAAATTAATCAAATTTAATGAAAATAACTAAAATTTTTATTGATCCTCAGTTTCAACTTAGATTGGTGAAAAGAGGAATTTTCTTCTAGAAATAATAGTGTATGTGATGAAATAAGGCACTTCTTAATTTGTTAAATTGTTTTTATTCTAGCCACCGGTCTCGGTGATAAGTGATAATGACACCTTCATCAGGCTTCATCAGACAAATTAGGAAGGGCCTTATTTCATCACATACATATTTTCACCTAATTATGGACTTCACTCAACAAAATAATAATGTGTTCATTATTAAAACCGTTTGGAGTAAGGCATGGCGTGTGCCTACACTTAATTCGTTTATTTGTTCGAAACTTTCACACTACGAAAGGTGATCAAAATATCCAACCCTAGTTTCAACAGACAACAGATTTCTTTGGGGTGTTATTTAGTTCTTCAAAGCTGTGAATAATACGCTCTCTTAATTCGTCTAAATTCTGAATAGGAGTTTGAAATACTGAATATTTTATACAAGGCCACAAAACAAATCCGCAAGGTGTTAAACCGTAGAAGAATTCTCTTAATAATTGTAGTACAAGGCAGTCTGTTCCCATTTTGTAGATGTTACCATCAAGTTCAACATTAAATAATAATTAAATTATATAAAAATTCAATATTAAATTATAATTAAACTTGCAGGCAAAGTAACATACAACTATGTTAACACATTCTTATACTTCAATACACCTAATTCCAAATTCAGAAGACTATGAAAATTAGGAAATTGCATTACGTTACAAAGCATTTTGTTTGAGGAATACGTGTGAATGCCATCCGACTTTAGCAAAGATATCACATTTCCATTGTCTAACTACAACAATATGTCCGGCATTGTTTCTTTGACAACCGGCAGGATACCGTTTCTCACGTCTGCCTACTTGTGCACGCACTTGCTCCTTTGATAGCCCTAACTTACATTGATTAAGAACACTTCGGGAACTTCGCCAGTTTCCCAACTTTTAACGTATCTCGAGCAATAGTACTAAAGGATACAACATATACTATGAAAATCACGGAACTTGAGTGCTGCGTAATCAATTATTTTAGGATTATATCTTTGTTAACGGTGAATTAGAAAAAAGGACGGAGTTATGATTCATAAGTCTGTTGCAACACCAGACAATGATGCAACGGTCTTCTCTTGTGAATAATACAGTACGTAGCTGAATGCTTTACTCTGGTTTTGTATGCTTATATGGGGCGGATTCTAATATATTTGCATATTGTGTTTGTTGACAAACACGATTTAGGTTACTAGGAAACGAATGCGAAAATCTTATATTGCATTTATGGATAATTATGTTATTCTTGCATACATCGGTGAAACATCAATGTGAATGCATATTTTGCAACTTTACCCAGTATATGCCGCATATGACACAAATACCACTTGCTTCTGTGTAGAACTTGGTTTAAACAAAAATTATCCACATACATAGGATGTAATCAATAAAGTTTCAGATACTGTAATCACTATTTATACACAAGAAAAGAAGCGAAGTTATGACATACGTTTTGGAAAAATGTCAACAATAACTCCGGAAAAATATACCGTTAGTTTTTACATAAAAGGTTTGAGAAGCGCTGGCTTAGATTTAAAGCTCCGGCTGAGCGAAATTTACTATCGTGTGCAATAAATGATAGGGCAGTAAACCCCCAGATACGATATAATAAACTTGAGGCAAATCATTTATTACTTTCGCACAAAATAATACGGCGATTGCCAGCTATTTTTATTAATATTTAAGTAACAGAAATGCAGATTTTTCACAAAATAATTCTTACATAACAATATTAATTTACTTCCTTAATTAAAAATAAAACGGAAATCATAAATCCTACCTAACAGTAAGTAAAAAAATAGGTAATTCAATTGAGGCCACATTCTAAAAGTATTATTGGATCTAAAAGCACGCCGAACTCGTCATCCCTTAATTTATGATTCTTTATTACGTTCAGACTAAACAAACAAAATTCCGAAAGATCGCGCAGATATTGTATGTACGCCTATTCACAGTGCCAGTTGATTACGATAGTTGTAAGTGTTGTTTTGAAACTTACTTTTTTAATTATTAGACGTAGTTTATCGTTTAATATTCTGAAAGCAAATAGTGGTTTATATGTAATTAAACAATAAACGTTTGTACTGTTAAACTCGAGCGATAAAACCGTACCTTATTGCTTTATTACAGTAAATGATTTAAGAACGTTTTTCTCAAAACTTAGGGAAAGCGTTAAACTACACATTTTTATTAAGTGCAGTCATGCATTTATTTATTTGTCGGAATAAAAAAAAAATGTTCAACTTGTTTCTAATCAATGTTCTTAAAATATGCATTCATCAATTTAACAGGCGAAATTAACAAACTAAATCACGTAGTGTGTTATTTCTTTACAAAATTTGGAATATCTGATGTAATTATTATCGATTATTTATCAATCTAATGAAACAGATGGACGAAGATTTCGTTATCCAATTGTGTTGCGGGCGACACTGACCCAGTAACCGACATGTGTGGAATTTATCGTTTTACGATGTGTTTATAAAAACCGCAGACGCACGAGCAAAGGTTTTCAAATAAAAGGCAATACGCTCTTGTGGTAGGTCACTTTTTTGTTTTAAATTTTTGAGCAAGACCATTGATATTTACAGAATTATGTGATGAAGAACTTACAGTATTAATAAATGAAACTTATTCGATTACACCCTGTATAATTTGATATTGAATGCCGCGTCGTTACATTCGTAAACGAGACCGTACCGAATTGATTGCCCTGAAAGCTTGGAGCCAAATGTGAAGCAACAAACTAAGAAAAGGAAATAAGGGCAGACTGTATTTATTGAGGACGAGGAATTGTTGTTCATCTCATCGCATTTTCTATTTTAGATAAGCAGGACAGGATAATAAGCAGGACATGGATTCAAAGAAAATGTGCCATTCTTAAAAGGTACGTAGCATAAAATTCGAATCGCAAGAAATATTAGCCACAGTTGGATAATCGTCGATAAAGTTGCGAATGAAAGTTTTAATCATTTTGAAGGAGAAGCGGAAAGCGTTCCTCCCTCGCACACGTGGAATCATGAAACGAGGATGTGAGTACTCAGAAAATATAAAAACTTCAAAATCGAGAACATCTATAAAGACCTGAGTTCAGCTTCTTATTGTTTCATTCCACACCTTTAATCATTATTGACTTAAATTAGATAATATGTAAGGACTTATTGTTAACCACAAATTTGGTACGATTAGTTGAGCTGGAAACATAACACTGCTGAGAAGTTTTACCTAATCTCAGTTAATAGTGGCTGATGGGAACGTGCACTGTGCCCGTCTTAACTTCCAACAACTATAGCAATTAATAACATACGATTTTGCGACTCGAATGGGAATTATATCAGTAATGTAATATTGATCCGCACACAAAACATTCACGAATCTTTGATCAAATGATCAATCAATTAATTCTTCTAATACAGTGATTAATAGTTGCAATAAAATCGATTCAACTAAATAGAAGTGGCAGCAATTTTTGTATGGATAGATACACAAAGGATTAACTGCATCTTACTTAATATTTCTTTGTTATACTTATGCTAATTTTTAACTAGTTAAAAGTTTGCTGTTAAATTATTTATATGGTAAAAAATTTCATATGTATTGTCATCAAAGAAAAAGAACTTCATAAAAAAGCAAACTATCGATGCTCGTCATCAACATTTTGTAAATCTTTTTTAATTTGAACGAAACGACAGAAGAGATTGAAAATAGAGGAAACAACGTCTGAATTAAAGTTGAACAAACAGATGAACAACTGAACAATAAAAACAACAAACAGTCACAACGGAAGATATAGACAAAGATTTATAAATCTCTTTCAATTTTAACTAAACGAGATAAGAGGATGAAAATAGAAGAAATAAAGTGTAGATTAAAATTGAACAAGCAAATGAGAAACTGGACAATAAAAACAACAAACAGTCATAACGGAGGAAATAGACAAAGTTTTGTGAATCTTTTTAAATCTTAAAGAAACGATGTAAGAGGATGAAAATAGAGGAAATAAAATCTAGATTAAAATTGAACAAACAAATTAACTGAACAATAAAAACAAAGAGCCATGACACTCATGACGGAACAAACAGACAAAGTTTTGCAAATCTCTTTTGGTGTAGAGGAAACCACAGAAGAGGCTGAAAATAGAGGAAACAAAAGGCTAATCGTTTCTGGATAATTCAACTTGAACAAACAAATGAATGACTGCACGGTATAAGCAATGAATCAGAAAAATTTTGAAAATTCAGGAATCCTTTTCTTAATCCAAACAGAAACTAAAGAACAAGGTGTACACAACAAACAATAAAGTAAACAATAAACAGTTTCGGGCAGCACAGGTTTGCTTTGGGAAACGGTAAGTCGAGTTTACGATACGTAATCAATAGGCGCACTAATAAGAGATTGCGGTGTTAATTAATATGATAGAAAGGTGCGGAAAATAAATAATACACGCGCATAAGTTGGCCAACTTATAACTTGCACTTGTACTCGCAACTCGCGTTAATTGTATAGTACGCGTATATTATATGTATTCCTGGCGTGCGTATGCAGGGTGTGTTCAGAAAGTATTGTGCACTACGCCCAGAGAACCAAGAACGCAGTACTCTAGAGATAAGTTATTAATTGTAGTTAATGCATGATTGTAGAGAATTAGCTTCAAGTATTTCCTGCAAGGTACGAATGAGCGATTTCTCTGGGTTAGGTTCGACAAAGTGCTACATCCCTTGATCGCTAACGAAAAGGTTGGCGGGGGTGGCCATGCTGACGTAGGGTTTGTGACGTCAGTTTGCTGGGCATATTAATGCTCGTTAAGCAGTGTGGTGGTGACCATCCCCGAAGGGAAATCGTACTAACAGGATAAAAACGCAGCCGAGAGTGAACGACGTACTATTCACGGTCCCATGAGTGACCCCTTAGGGACTCGATGTAGCGGATGGGGTTATTATGTAATTGTCACCACCCCTACGTACCAAGTGTGAAGGGGCGTCCATGGTAAGAACGTCGCGTCGGATTTATGTCACCTGTGAGATGCGGGTTGACGGGCCTTGCCTGCTGAGGTAAAACAGTATATGTGAAAAGTGAGTTCGGAGGAAAATAACTTTTTAGCTTTTTTCATGACCGTTTAGTCATTTTTAAAGATATATCAACGAAATGTGGAACATACACAGAAAACGGTAGTACCATAACTTTTGCAACCAAAGTAAAGTCCGGTTTTTCGATCTCAGTTTAACTTTAAACTTCAGTTTATTCTCATTGCTTCTGTAGGAATAAACTGAATTTTAAAGTTAAACTAAGATCGAAAAACCGGGCCTAAGTAAATTAAAAGAATATGCGTAAATTCAAAATTAATTAAGCCTTAGCAGGCAAGGGACGTCACCTGTGAGTTGCGAGTGACGCCGGAGTGAATCACCTGGTGGAAGAGTAGATTGGTGGTAGAGAATCTACGGGTCAGATATGACGTAGGGTAGAGTATGTTTGCATGTCGTTGAGGCTATCTGTGCTGCATGTGGCTTGTGTTTCTGGAAATAACATTTCAGAGCAATAGTTTATGAAAGAGCAACAGATATGATACTGAAGGTCCATCATCAGGAGCGATGGTGGAGGCACTAGATTGAGTTGTGAATTGACCAAGGGGTTGATCAGGTGCAGACCGTTGGGGCCGGTGAATAAATAACTGTTGTCTCTTGCAAATGATTGTGAACATTTGTTATTGTTGCATGAACGCACCATGTCAATGGGAGGTGATGATAGCGAATGGTACCCAGAAGCCAAAGGAAATGATGAGCGTTTTGATTACTTACATTTATGTATACATTACCACATGTTAATTCAAAAAAATATGTTGGTAATTTCGACCGCCCCTACACAAATGAACAACAAGCACATCAAATCGCTACGACGAAAACAATTTTAAATTCAGGCAAGTTTGTTGGTTCCGATGAAAACAAGCAAAAAGTCAAAAAGTTAAAAATAGGAAAAATAAAAAATGAATGAAAAAATTGTGAAATCTAAAAAAAAAACTTTTCAGTCCTAATGAAAATAAATAAAATAATAGAAATGACTAACAAATACAGTAAAAAAAACAATAAACGCTTTCTAAATAAACAAATGAATAAATGAACAACAAAAGGAGCAAATAACGACAATGGAGAAAATCGCAAAATTGAGAATTTTCTTCGAATCCAAGTAAAATAAACGAATCAATAGAAGTGATTAAATAATAGAGAAAATAGAAGAAAAATTTCTAATCAAAATCTATACAAAAAAAGACAAACAAATGAACAACTGAACAATAAGGAGTGGTACTTACTATACAAGAGTATGATTTGCGTATTTCTAGAACCACCAGACTCTAATCCTTTCGTAAACCACTTCGTTAATTAATATGTTATCTATTCAGCAATAATTTTTAATCTGTCAATAAAATACTTTAATCAACCAGAAAAAAAATGAAGAAGCCTAACTTTTGCCCTTGATTTTGCAAGAAATTTGGAATTTTCTTTGCCCCAAAAATTTGCTCTAAAAATTGAAAATTGTCTTCTTCATTAAGTCTATTTATTTCCTATTTTTAATTTCCTGGTGTCTTGGTTGCCATTTGTTTTGTCCAATTACATTTTGACTGCCATGCCTTTTCTTTTAGCAGTACCTTTAATTTTTATTCATATTTGTTCAACAGATATTCAAACTTGCCTTTAACTTTTTCTAGTGCCTTTTGAAGTGCTATTTTAGTTTGCATTTTCTCAATCGTCTAAGCACCGTTTAAGCATTTAGACGACGTAGTTCTTAATTACTTTTAATTGTTGGCAAAATAAACATGCCCAAGAAGATGTAGTTTAAATCGACTTTTCTGGCGCTTGTTAGCCGAAGTTTAAGTGCCTTCGTCTCTTTAAAATTAAATTAGCGGTGAAAAATTCACCTCAATTTTCCGAGTTCTCGTTTAAGTCGAGAAATATGCACAGACCAAAGAACGTGACTAACGAAAATATTCCGCTTAATTCGGCTTGAATCAGAATTCACACGGAATCCGTTAGATTACACAATTTCGCATTCCTTTTCTGAATTTCTAAAGGCGAAAGTACTGATGTTCTGATGTTTATATACGGTTTTTAAGATTATATTATTTTGCCTAATTTCTAAAGTTATAAATGGCTTCCTAAAACACTTCAGAGAGTCAAAGTCTGTAATGTAATATATCACAAAAAAACCTTCAAATTATACCTATTTGTTAACATCTTCAAATTGTTAATAAAGTCTGAATTTAAAATGCTTTTCAGTTCCTTCCTTTCTGTCGGTTCAGCATCACTATAACGAGCATATTACTACTACTGTGTATCCATAATACATATTTCTGCATATATTATGCTTTTTTTTTAATTTCAGAATATCGTTCTCGTTAGGACATCTACTTAGCTTACGCAATAGAAAATTGGTTGAGTGTGGGTGCAGGGGTGGATCCTTACCTGAACTCCACCATTTCCCCAGCACATTTTTCTTTTCAAAGGATCTTTTTTTAAATTTGTACAAGGAAATCTAAAACGGATCATCAATAACATTTTGAGCTGATTTTCCAATATGTACAACTGAATATTTATTATTCAATTACTGAAGTACATTTTTCACCATCAAATAAAAAAGCTAGTTTTAGGTCTTGAAGGTTCTTGGCCCTTGAAGATTTTCAGTATTTAGACGTGAAATGTCAAGTGATTGTCCAGATTAAGAACTAGCCCAACGCTGAATTATTGGTTTACTTCCTAAGTAAAATTTGCCTAGGTATTCCAGAAAGGTAAACAGTTGAAGCCAACTCGGCTTCAGAAGATAAATTTTGCTTAGGAAATATGCCGATTCCGTGGTTCCATTAAACAAACATGGAACTGTCTTGAATGTTCAGGACTGTTGCATATTTAAAAAGAAAATAAGTGCAAATTCAGAACTCACTGACTGTTCAATTCGTTTTAATTGAACAACGTTAATCCTTTAACAGAAAGGTTTGTAGGTAATCGATAGTATAGCCGCGGACAGTTAAAAGAGTGCGAAAAATAATAAGTCTTATCTAGCATGAAGGAGATAAGTCTCCATCAATGCATTAATACTAAGCACATTTCGAAGCTTTCTCTTTTAAGTGCCCACGATTATACAACATATGAAAATGCGTCCAACTAAATAGCTTATATTAATTTACATCAAATGAACAAAGACAGAGATTTAAGTACATAGAATCTCGTGTATTCTGAACATTAAATTAATAAAATAACACTTGTCAGCGTGTTATAATTGCAACGCGATCATGTCAACGCGTGACCAACTTTAGGTACATACTTGTTACTTTGTGAGAACATGCTGCACATCAGCTTTGCTCGCTTTGAGGTATTATCGTGGAATATGTACATAAAAGATTACTTGCAGACATCGGCGTTGCATCATTTGCTTGATAACATTGCGACTGCGATGCTCAAGCTCGCATCTTACGAGGAAATCTTTCTAAACGATTTCACTCTATACACATATATATATAACGGAAAGGTTACGCCAGGAAAATACAATCATATAAAGGGTAATTAATGGCTTAACTGGCAAGGAAAAGTAACTGCCGACGTACGTTTCGGTCTTATTAGACCTCATCAGGACAGTATAACCAAGGTGTAAGGAGTTGACACAACAACAAATGAAGCAACCGACCAGGAGACCGAATGCACATTGTTACAACCACTGGAAGACCCCATTTCGGGAGAAACTTCCAGTATAGCAACGGAGGCAAACAAAGTCAACCTGCGTTACTTCAGCCAAGAATATAAAATATAACGGAAAGGTTACGCCAGGAAAATACAATCATATAAAGGGTAATTAATGCAACTGGCAAGGAAAAGTAACTGCCGACGTACGTTTCGGTCTTATTAGACCTCATCAGGACAGTATAACCAAGGTGTAAGGAGTTGACACTTGGAGATAAACAACAACAAATGAAGCAACCGACCAGGAGACCGAATGCACATTTGTTACAACCATTTGTTACAACCGTTGCTATACTGGAAGTTTCTCCCGAAATGGGGGTCTTCCCAGTGGTTGTAACAAATGTGCATTCGGTCTCCTGGTCGGTTGCTTCATTTGTTGTTGTTTATCTCCAAGTGTCAACTCCTTACACCTTGGTTATACTGTCCTGATGAGGTCTAATAAGACCGAAACGTACGTCGGCAGTTACTTTTCCTTGCCAGTTAAGCCATTAATTACCCTTTATATGATTGTATTTTCCTGGCGTAACCTTTCCGTTATATTTTATATTCTTGGCTTTCTTGAAGTAACGCAGGTTGACTTTGTTTGCCTCCGTTGCTATACTGGAAGTTTCTCCCGAAATGGGGGTCTTCCCAGTGGTTGTAACAAATGTGCATTCGGTCTCCTGGTCGGTTGCTTCATTTGTTGTTGTTTATCTCCAAGTGTCAACTCCTTACACCTTGGTTATACTGTCCTGATGAGGTCTAATAAGACCGAAACGTACGTCGGCAGTTACTTTTCCTTGCCAGTTAAGCCATTAATTACCCTTTATACACATATATATATATATATATATATCAAGTAATGGCGGATTTGAACCATAAGTCAATGAAATTTGATGCTATTGTCATCGACTGTAACTTATCAATCATATCCATGCTCGTTAAATTGGATCATTAGTCCTTAAATTTTATTTATGTTTATAAAGAAAAAATAAGAGTAGCTTTTAAACTTTTAATGATATTTACATAAGCCTCTTCATTTATGTTAGACATCCTCGGCATCTACTCCATAAGCAAGACTCCTTCAGCATCCCAGAAAACTGTTGCCATCAGTTTTTCTTTTTTCAGATAAATGTGTTTTGGCTTTTTTGGTGGTGGAGGGTCTTTATGAACCCACTGCATGGATTTTTATTTAGTTCCAATGATATATCCAAGTCTTAACCCCGGTGATAATTCTAGAAAGAACATTTTTGTCCCTTTCCAATGAGGTTAAACTTTCTTAAGAAATTTCCTTTCTGAACAGTTTTTGGTTCATGTGTAAGCAATCTGGGAATCCGCCTTACAGACACCTTCTTCATACTCAAATCGTCATGCAAAATTCTCAGGACATTTGTTTCGGATTATAAACTTCATTGGCATTAATGGAGCCATTACACGCCGATCTTGCAGTATCAAATTTTCGACTTTTCGCAATAACTCTTCAGTTCGAGCTTCCACGGGTCATCCGGACGTTGGGTCATAGTTAATTGATTCCCTACCCCATCGAATGACTGTAGAACAAAATTTAACTTGAAAATAAAACGATGCGTCTTCTCTATACATAGCAGCCAATCTTTCATTAATAATTTTGGGCCATTTTCTTCATTTGTCAGGAACTTTACGACACTGTCATGTTCCACCTTAGTTTCACTTATTTTATTAACAAATTTCTATAAACCGCAAGAATTAAACACAATTTAGCACATGTCCTTCTAAAATGTCACAGCTAGTTTTTAATAATTGGTTTGATATCGTCGCTCTTTTTTTATGGCTAAGTATAGGTAGATAACATAAAAATACGCCCCCGTATTATATTAGTGGATGTTTTGAAACGTATCATACGACGATCAATACAACACAGGGTTTTCACGAAAAATTATACGCCAGGCTTCACTCGTCATGTAAAAATGAAGTTGTCGACGAAATGCTATCAACTGATGCAACTATCCTTAACTAGATCATAAAATTTAACAAGGAAATAGATAGCGTCTCGGCAAAATTGATTTGTTAGATAATGAGCAGATTATATAAAATAAATTTGTGATATTCTTGGGATTGAGGCGAGCACATTCTAAGAAATTTGATTAGGAGTAGATTGCACTTGCAGCACTTCTGTATAGAGCAGACGTGTTACTGCAAATGGCAAAAAAGTATTTTAAGAGAAATTTGATTTTTTATAAGAAATTTTCTTTCATAAAACTACCTTTACATTCGAAGTTTACTTTATCGATCCAAAAAGATTCTTTGTAATTGTTTAAATGAAGATACAAAAATTAAAATATATGAAAAATAATACATCTCAATTTTCTCTCGATATATATGACGACCGGTTTCGGTTAATAAACCATCTTCAGATAGACATCAAACTTCATGTTTGACAGTAGATCCTAAACGATTTACACGTGCACATTTTCTTCTCCTCTTTTCCATCAATGGTATTGTGGGTTAAATTTAATCATATTTATAAGACGATGTCGACCTGAAGATGGTTTATTAACCGAAACCGGTCGTCAAATATATCGAGAGGAAATTGGGATATATTATTTTTCATATATCATCATGTTACCCAATTTTTGGATATGACAAATAAAATTAAAATACTTTACTGTACATTTTTCTTAACTACATAGAAATGAAGGTCGTATTTTTGTATCCATTCAAAATAAGTATCATTTTTCACTCTTTTATCGTACATTCAAGGGATAGAAACGCTGAAATGAAACGCAATATAGGACGGAAAAAGTCAAATGAGACCTAAAATACATCAGTAATAAAAGCAATGTGTTGCGAATGTCAAGAGTCCTTCGATGAACGAATGTTGTGTGTTGACCGAAGAACGAGGGAGAATATTAACTTCGTGGAATTTCAAATATTTGCACGCAGTATTACAAGAAACTCGAATGTGACGACATAGCTATAAGCTTTCACATTTCAGTCTGGCAGCTGCAGATATACAAACGAAGAAAAAAGTAGTGTGAAATAGAAGACACGATTATTTTATATATAAATTTCTTAGAGCGTTTTCTATTAGAAGAGCAGTGTTAAGCTCGCGTTCAATTATTATTCTTACATAATATTAGATCACATTACGTTAACTTTGGATAAAATTGAAATTTTTTGCGGCCCTGTTCTGTCTAGACTAATTTCTTTTTAAATTAACTTTGGCTCCATGAGATACGCTACAAGCGAATTTATGTGCGAATTATGCAAAATCAAATTCCGAATACACGGCGCAAGATTTATATATTTTATCTGAACCTGGCGGAATACATCAAAAAGTAATTTTGAATTTTTGCATCATTTGGTTTTTAAGTTTCTGGCACTATTTAAATAAGATCCCCTTACTTTTACAATGTTGTATTATTAAATTGTCCTGAAGAAGAGAACAAACATTTCCGAAAATAAAAGGAGCTTATACATATACCAGCCATACATTGACTGCATCCCCAACATCTTCCTCTTTATTGATCAGTTAAGACCATTATCCGTTCCATAAAACATATATCTACATATCCTTACTTGTTACCTACCGTATTTACTAACTCTGGAAGCCTGGAGTGATCCATTATAAAGGAAATTTCAATTGAATATCTTAGACGCTCGAATTTCGTAATAACTCACCTGAAACAACGAAAAATGATTTATAATTATTTATTTCTACAATTTTAAAGATTGTTCGAGTGAAATCAAATTCATAGATTATTTCTCTTTGTCATTGTGGTGTATTTTATCATATTACTTTTAAAAAGGACAAGTTGGAAATTGAAAAAAGAATATTAAGATAATAATTGGAAAAACGATAAAATATTATTTTGTATTACAATCAATAAATAAACATCAAACTAATTACGTAAGCAAACGCTTAAGTTTTTTTACAGAAGTGATTTAATTAATTACACGCCACTTGTCGGGTATGTGTGTTAGGAATGTGGGGTGCTACATTCATGCAATTTGGTATAATGTGAGTAAGGCACCACTTGAGCACAACCCTCCTTCTAACCATTTGAAGTGTATCCTATAATGTTGTTAAAGCGCGCACACAGACAATCACTAATTTAGTTATACGTATTTGCATAATACATATATCCTGAGTTTATGAGAACAAAAGGAAAGAAGATTAAGTTAATTGCTGCGGAATTTGTAAACTATGCCATGAAAACTAGAAATATAAAAGAACATTCTTTTGTGGTAATGTTAAAAAAGCTCTCCGAATTATTCAGACCTCTGGTGAGATACTAACGTCATTACATTCCTCTGCGGCAATAATTACGAAGTGAAAATTTGTAATTTGGCTAGAGCATGGTTTAAATGGAAGCGTCCCGGAAATAAAAACGGGTGGCAGGCGTGTTAAATTATGAATTTTGATGATGAAGTACCCACTGCCGGCAATATTCATAAACAAAATATGCGTCCGAATTTGCATAATTTCAATTGCGATATTCATAAAAAGCAATAAACAATTCGTATCGCTGAACGAATATAACGGAGAGAAAATATTTGAACGTAACTCATTTAATCTGATTTGCGGCTAAACTAATCAAGCTTCAGTTTTCTCATTTTAGTCCGGTTTATCTAAAACATAAAAAGTTTACAGTTCTCGCAGTTTCTTGTACACACGTGCGATCACATTATATTCGAAACTCCATGAAAACTTAAACCATAAATCCCTTTCCAACTACCATTTAAAAATTCACAAAAGTTAAGATGTAAATTTTAGTCTGAAAAAACGTTAAATAACTGAAATGATATCTGTACAGTATGAGCATAAATGATTGAGGACAAGTTGAATTTCCCGCGTCTTTATCTAGTAATTTTTACTCTTTGTGTGTGGCCGTCCTGAGAAATTAATTTTTGTTCAGTGTCGCCTGTGTAAATTTTGCAGCCGGCTCCAAGAATTCATAGACAAAATGGGGCGCGTTTGCCTAATGTACCTGTCAGTAGTTATTGCCGCTTCTTGTATTTAAAATAAACAAATTACTTGCCTATTTTTTTTGTAACCTATGCATTTGACCAACTTAAGAAAAATATTGAAAGGCGGGAAATTCAACTTGTCCTCAAACATTTATGCTCATACTGTATAACAAGCGATAACTCTACTAGATAAATTCAAGCTTTTTGTTGGGTGGCGTTTAAGTTTTACTTCACACTTAATGAAATGTAGCCGTGAGTTGAACCAAGCATATTACTCCGCAATTAAGTTCAGACTGGTTCAGGGTTTAACTGATGTTTTTCATAAATCATAGCGGAGTGCACCTTGAAATAGATAAATACCTCTTCTCGGGCCACAATTGTTTTCCAGATTGCTTCCGAGCCAAGATCGCGTAGAGTGAGTCAATTCAATTAATTGTCAGACAAGCTTCGCTTTAATTAACCTACGGAATTAGATTGTTCTCGAACAGGTCATTTTCAAATCTGAAAACTCACTTTATTCATTATTGCATTCTTCAATGTACGCTCTTACTAATTCAAGAAAAGTTTCCCAAGGAACTGATTGACTTTTATTAGAAATTTCAAAAAAATTAATTAATTACTACATCAGCCCTATGATGGTCATAAACAGAATTTTTAAATACGGAACAGTATTTGTGATTTGCTAATAACTAGAACATTTAGGAACTCATAAATCATAAAAACTCCACCTGCGTAATTGTTTTCTTTTTCTTTCTTGTAGAGAACTCTACGTTCTGGTTTGTGATGGTTTAACTACACAACTTGATAAACAATCGCTGAGCAAATTTGATTTGCCCGCTTCAGTTGTCTTGCATCTTTGCAAAATAATCCATATTATCTTTATTTTACAATTCACTTTGCAATATAAAATATATTGTAAATATTACGTGAAAAAGTAATCCATGCTGCACGAACGTTAGGACGAATCAGTTCCACACTTTTCCCTTAGTAACTGATAAAGGGGTTAAAATGAAAAAGAGAGAACTGTTACGCTACGAATCAATTTTCAAAGCTTTATAATTGTAACAATAGTAATGTTATGGAAATGAACTTTGATATTTTTTCCGTGTCATAGATTTCACTTCTAAGTATTAGGTTGGTGTATAATTATCAGGCGTTTTTTACACAGTATTTAATATGAAAAACGCACCATAGTAATAGTTACTATTATCATCTTCTAGAATTATGCAACAAGAAGGAAGCTTCAAGATGTACACTCTCCAATTTCTATTTCGTTTTTATGGCCTTACGATAAAAATCATCGATGTCATAATAAGTGCTGAAGTAAATTATCTTGTCTTTGTTTTGTTTATCGGTGCACCTTTTTAATGATAGAGTTATTACTTACGAATCATTTGCGTTACATTTCTTTGTGAACCGTATTCGTCTTTACAGAGAGGCTGCTGTAAAAATGAAATAGGAATTGGAAAACTATAAAACTGTTACTTATATGTATAACAAATTCTTTTAATGGTAAAATAGCTCAACGTTTCACTATCGATTGATTGCTTCGTCAGGAGGTTGTTAAACAACTGTGGTACTTGATATTCCACCCCAAACTTATCCTTTAAATCGCAAACACATAAAAATTTTTGGGATAAATTATTATCTTCCTAATCGGTGTTAAAATATGGATAGAGTTTCACCTGAAAAGTTGTAAATCTTATCAAATTTAGTGATATTATTATCTTTTCCCGATTAAAATACGTCTACAAATAAGTGTCAAAAAAAGGTGAAATAATTTTACTTCAACAAGGATAAATTCAACTACTGTTTAACACAGTATAGTAAAGATATTATCCATAATTCGTTAATTCAATAAGCTACACTAAATAGTAAAATATTCCATCTGCATTGGTGAATGTCATCACCGCATTTAATCCAAAAAAGTAAAAGTAGTGTCATCCTAAGGATGAATATCTATATTCCAATTCCTCCTGCAATAAGGAGTTAAATTATTTCCACACAAAAGAACAAGGGATAAAAGAGGGTTTTTATTTGATTCTTTATTTGTTCTTACAAATATTTCAAAAACAATAACCAAAGCCTGCACATCTAACACTTATTTCGTAAAGTTGCAACAGATGCAACATTGAAAAAAGTACATTGGAATGTACTTTTTTCACGGTTGCATGGACTGGAGTCTTTGGAGTAGTTAAAATGCAAGTTAAGATACAAGCGACTGCCCCAACAGTAGAGATTCCTTCATTTTCTGGATAATACTGACTCTTTCTGGATAATACTAACTCCTTTAGGGATACAAACTACTACCTCAGAAGTTAAGTATTTCTCTTTTCGTGGATAATATTAACTCCTTGAAAGATAGAAATAGCTACCGCAAGGATTGAAGTGCCACTTTTAAAGACAACGTTAACACTTTTTAAAGTTAAACGTTCTAACTCCGTTTATTTTAACACCCGAAACGGATGGACCCGAGGGAACACCGGAAAGGAGTTGAAAAAGTGTTAGAATTAACTCCAGATTTTTATGTGTGTACAAAAGAACAAACTCTGTAGTATAAGTAAATATTCTAGACGGCAGGCTAATAGATCATGTATGTTGATTTACTGATTCAATTCGTTCACATAAATCATAAATAAGTAAGTAAGTATATGATCCAAACTATCTTCGAAAAAAATTTATGCAGTTATAACAGGTATAATACACAATAACACATAAGCTAAAGGCTGGTTTATACAAGAAGAATAAGAAATAAGGTCTAACGCCTAATAGATAAAGCTTAAGGAATAAGAATGTACGTGTTTATTCAACAGAATAAGAATAAGATACGTTTTAAAACTGACCAATAAAATTTAGTGTTCCTCCAAAGCACGCATGCGTGGTTAGGTTGGTTATTGTCAATCGTCAAAATCGTGAGTTGGGTATACCGGTTATTTCGTGAAAAATAAACGTACAAAATAAGTGGTTTTAGAAATTAGCATGTAAAACTAAATAGTAATATTTGTAATAGTAATAATAGTAACTGCACATGTATCACGAATAAGCAATGCTTTGTACGCATGCGCGCATGACATATCGCCTAAGAATAAGGCCTAAAAGTTCAATGTTAACCAACTTTTGTTATCTTACGCGGTATACCTTATTCCTTATTCGGTTTATAAACGCAAACACACAGACCCCTAAGATTAACTTTTATCTTAAGCGTTACGCCTTAAACCTTATTTCTTATTCTTGTTGTACAAACCAGCCTTAAGTTGCATCAACATCGTCCTTAACTAACTAGGTTAACATACAGTATGTCCCCGGATTGAGTTTACAATACGTATAATGGACCAAAAATTTTTGAATGAAGATTTCATGTTCTGCAGTTCAGGCCTGCTTGGCGTGAAATGAATTTGTGCCAAATTTGACGCCGAAAGTCTTCAAGATGGCGGAATTAACACAAGAAGAAGTAAAATCTGTGTAGGTAAAGTGGTCTTACTTTTGAATTTAGGAGAAAAATTTAGTAAGATGAAATGATTCTCATTTCAAATTAGGGAGATATACCAAATTCCAACATAGAAAAAAAATTGAATTACGGAAAATTACTAATTTAATTATAAATATTTCAGTAAAGTTGTAAAATGTTAACTCCATCTACATATTTATTGACTAAAAACAAATAAAATATGATTATTCAAATAACACTCCGTCCATATTAGCACCTGACAGTGTTAATGTCTTACTACTGTACTGAAATCCTAATATTCCGTAATTCAATTTTTTTAGGATGTTGGAATTTGGTACATCTCCCTAATTTGAAATGAGAATCATTTTATCTTACTAAATTTTTCTCCTAAATTCAAAAGGAAGACCACTTTACCTACACATATTTTTTACTTCTTCTTGTGTTAATTCCGCCATCTTGAAGACTTTCGGCGTCAAATTTGGCACAAATTCATTTCACGCCAAGCAGGCCTGAACTGCAGAACATGAAATCTTAATTCAAAAATTTTTGGTACATTATACGTATTGTAAACTCAATCCGGGGACATACTGTAGAACTTTCTTCGCTTTAATTCAAAAATAATTTTAATCGATTTCACTACTGGACAATAATGAGAGGAATTATAACATAAGACAAAAGGAGAGGAAATTAGTAATTTAATAAATAGGTACTTTCTTAACAGCTTTATGTTGTAAATAACAGAAATGTATTACCTCCTCTTTCCTTTCGCTTTAAAATGAGTTCACGCTATCTGAGTTTCGCATCTGCTCCACTTATTTCTCTAATAAGGCTAGATTATATTTCATTTGCAACATTCGCCTTAGATTTAAAAAAAAAAGTGAAAAGCATAATTACTTCCTTTCGTTAGCTCAGATTAAAGTCTCGTAATATAAAAAAAATGGCGGTGTTAATTTCAATATGATAATCATCTTGGCATTAAAATCACGTTCAAGATTCAAGTCTTTTAAGACAAGACAAAAAATTTGCTGGCGATATAACAGCATGCTAAATAAGTGACTTTAAAAATATCCAACAAAATAAAATCGCTAAGAGAAGTAATGACACAAACTAAGAATAAAATTAGTAATTAGTAAATTAGTATGAATTAAAAATTTATCCTAAAGTCATGTTCCGACCCTACCTGAGAAACGCGAAGTTTTGTAAACAAAACAGTAAAACGGCAACAAGTTTTATAAATATTACCAATCAGCGCAGCGTGACCTTGACCCACTGTCAGTTTTTTTTTAATTATTAGACCTAGATAGCAGCTGGTCCCGACGAACAAAATCAATATTTTTTACGTCGATTAGTACCCGCTAGGAGACCAACCGATAGATGTGCGTCTAGATGGATACAAATTTACTAAAGTAGTGAGATGGCGATTAATTATTTTGTGTCTCTTTCATTAGTGCATTTAATTCTTATGATTGTTCTGCTTTAAGGGTACTTTTACTTTTATTAAACTGTACAGGCGTTTCATCCTTGCGTAAGCTAAGTTGCGTTTCCTCTTTGCCAAAATCTATTGTAGAATGTGGACATTTCATTTAATATTAAAAAAATACTGCGGTGATTGTATACTATATAAATAAAAATAAAATCGCTTCCGAGAAATCTGCGACACAATTTAAGATGAGTCTATAATGCATCCTTAATTAGTGAAAGCTGTTTGAGAAAAGGATTCACAATAATTACAGCCAACAAAACAGAAGCAAAAAAAAAACCGAAATGAATTTGGATTACAAAAACAAAGTCTCAAACAGCGAATCAAGAAGCAACATAGCCCAGGGCGATGTTTTACTTAAAGAGCTGCCTATCAATTTGAAAGTAACTAATTGCTTTGTTTATCTGTAAACGCGAATCGGTTTTAGTGTTTTTTTTTTGTATCAAAATATATGCATAGGTGATATATTTTAACAGTAGGCACATACATCAATGAAAAAAAAAATATGTCTCAAAACTCGTGATGTTTGTATTTAAAGTAAAGTAATTAACAGACTTCGGTGTTTCTAGGACATTTCAGAGCCGGACTTGTTTTATCTCATGGGCACAAGTTTCCAAAATACAATAAAAAGCGATGGATTTTAAAATATTTCCTGACTTCCAAGAAATTGTGTTAATAATTTAATATTATGTTAAGAACCCGACCCGGTAGTGATGTCATCGTTGCCGTGAGCCATACAGTTTATAAAATTTATGATACGGCGGCAGCCGCGGACAGAGACGTTGCGTTGATGTCGAGAAAGAGGAGGCATTCCATAGTATAGAACTTGAGAAGAGTGCATCGATTTTTTTTTTAAGTATGAAAAACTTACAATTAGTTAAATTGCAGTTCTATGATGTTATAAGAAAATAAAGTTTAATTTTCTAAATCTGTTAACACGTGTTATATTAATGATACCAATTAATATTTTTTAAAATTAACTCCATTTACCTACACTTCTTTAATTTAGGTAAAAAGCTATTTTACAACTTGCACATTTCCGCATAGTAATCTGATAAATAGTCGCGCATAAACAATTAATTACAATTTTTATTCATAGGTCTCTGTCGTGATGTCATTTTGATCGATTTGCGACTTATTAACAACTCGGTGGGCGCTTTATATACGTAAACAATTTTTTTGTGAGTGTAATAAAAACCGTGGGAATATTATCGGAGAACTTATAACCTTACGTTTTATAAACTTAAATGTGCCCATGAGATAAAACAAGTCCGACGAAGTCTGGTAATTAATCACAAATAATTGCAAATCATAAAGGTATTGTTTCATGATATATGTCCTCATTGGAAAACTTTTATCCAAAAATCTTCATTAAAATAGAATTGAGCAATTATCAAATTTGACAAATAATCGATTCTGTACGAACTGACAAATATCAATTACCTTAGCAGGATCATAAACTGTTCGCATATTCAAAGACGGATAACAAAGCACTTAGAAGATATTTCCCTAATTTAGCTTTAAAACAATTAAAATTGTTTACGTTTCTTGCATCTTGCGATACACAATTTTAAAGCTTAACAATACAGACGTTACTAAATACTAAAATACATATTATAATATAGTAAAGTCAATTTGGAATATTTCACAGAGAATGCACTTGTGTATCGACAGAAATAATCCATTTGCTAAATTGGTTGGTTGATTTCAAATAGAATTCCCTAACGATTCGCGCTCAATTCTTCCAATTATTAACGGCACACGGTTTTACCACGTTTCATTATGGAAACCATATGTTCCAGCTTTAAATTAGAGCATTTATAAATTGGTACAATTTGTAAGTAGTTCATTTCTTATACTGCAGATGCTACGAAATGTAATTGACGACAAACGTACGTCTACAATTACTTCTTGCTTTCTTAAAATTTGACAGTGAGATTTGTTTGACTGACCATATTCGGCTTTAGTCCACGAAATGTACATAAATATTTCATGTCATCAAATCTGCTTCAGAAAGAAAGAGAGAGAGAGTTCAATCTCAGCTGAATTAATAAAATATTCATATCCCCATTGTTCGAGCTTTTTCAGTTTCCTCTTGGTAATTACTTTTTATGAGAAGGATAAGAACGCCACAAAAACAACCGCAGTTTCATTTAAGGAAGACTTCATGTTAAGAACAATGTACTGTTATCGGTTACAGACAGCACAAAGAGAGTAGGTTAATGCTTCTATTGTCTGATATCTTTTACGAACAACATATTTGAACTTTTTCGGGTCTTCATGGCGAAAGAACTTAAACCCCCATTTGTTAGAGTTAAGGGCAATTAAGTTCTATTTTGATTTAAGCGGTACCTATTTTTAATAATTTCTAATTAATAAAATCAAAATCATGAAGTTCAAGGCCTCAGCTGCTTCATTTCAAATTAGATTTGTTTCATATCCTCACCGACGAGCAAAAAAAAAACATTTAAAGTTCAATCAAACCGTAATCTGTGAACCATAAAACATACGCCACCCCGTAATTAACCAAGCAAATTGCATTAATCAATTCCGGAAGCAAATTAATATATCCGGCGCGGTGCTCACCTCTTTATAGTCGGATTCCAAAAGCGTCATTAATTTTCAAGATTTACGCTTCATTTTCTTTCAATGGGGATATTCAGGAATCGCTGGAATTCCCGGCCGACAACATTTGCTTCGCCCACACTTCGTAATTCGAAATCAAATTTTAATTCCAGTTTCCGACCGAATCGGCATCGATTCTATTGAACTTTAGTTAGCGATTCCAAGCGAGTTGCAACTTCGCAATTTGTCAACTTTTTGTTAGAGTTTCTGTTTAGTGTTATCGGTGCCAAGGGAAACTTTGCGGAAATTGCAACATTTTAAGTAAGAAGCTGTCATTAGACAAGAATTTTTAAATTTTAAAAAAGGAGCAGAATTTAATTAATAGAGGTCGTAATTAGTAATGGTCCAAAAAAGAAATTAATTCGTTCGTTTGCTAAACTAATATGCTATCACTGAATCAGACGGGCTTTAAACATTTTATTGTAACGGATTCCCTCTGGCATTAATTAAATAGGACGACGTGACGGGATCCGTGCATCCGCAGACTATGAAATTAGAACATAAAAAGTTTATTGTTGCTGAAATTTACGATAATTGTTTTAGATTTTTATGGACAGTTACTCATGCAAACCAGCAGGAGGTACTCTAATTTGAAATTTAATGGCAACACATATCCTAGTTATTATAGTAAAATTAGTCTTCAATCTGTGGGTATACCAAAATAATGGTAAAATATTTTAATATTGGAGTTTAATTAACTGGTCTTGTATTGTCGTACAATGTTTGGCACTTGTATGTAATTAAATTATTTGTTCGATTTAATTGAAATCGATTATATTATAATCCGAAATTGTAGCAGTGTTAAATTATAATAAAAACGAAATCGAAATGAACCTTTGCTCGAATTGCATTATGACACATAAAAGCGTTTGCATTAGTAAAATTTTTATAATCAACAGAAAGCGTACAAATTATAAAGTTGAAATTAATATTTATGACATGAGATAAATATTTGAGTGCGCCCTAAATTTATTTTATCCTTTTCTTTTAATTTAGTGTGTCATATAAGTGTATATTTTTAATTTAGTCTCATCACTTAAATAAGCAGCATGCAAAGCTTTTACATGAAGATAAAAGCAGGCGCTAGGTTACTGAACGTTGAAATTCAAAATGGCGTTAGATGCATTAATAATTAAAAATGATAGAAAGATAAAGGTAAAGGTAATTCTCATCCGGAGAGTTTAATGTAGAAATTTCACTCGAAATTAACTTTAATCTGTGCTTTAGAAATATGAGCTCCCGTCAGAACATAAGTTATTAATGTCTTAGCGTAAAATTCGTTCATTATACCGCATAGAAACATTTAAGTCAATTTAATGTAAAAACTCAACAAAAGCCTCATTAAAGCAACTTCAGGAGGAACCTATTTTCTGAAGTAAAATCTAAACGCCGGCACAAAGCTATCTAAATTAAAAATCCAGTAAGTGGATTAACGTACGTGGGCAAACTTCATATAAGTTCTGCGCGAAAGAAACCACGAAAAGCCATAGACATCGGAGGTGAAAAGTTCGCAGACTCTTTGTTTTTGACCTTATCTTTCGACAACTTCCAGCAAAAGCTTAAAAAGCCCGGCGCATCCGTTTCTTATCACCGCAGCAGCCATCTAGCAAACAGAACTTGGTAGTTCGGTCACGTCATGTCAGGGATTTAGTATTTTCTAACGTGCAGAACCGTTTCTTCGCCGGCGAGTTTCCATTGGAAGTCGATAGCGAAAAACCCTTTGAAAGCATCTCAATAAATAGTGCAGCTGCTGTTTCATAAAACGATCGCGCACGCTTTAGTCCGGACGTGCTCCTATTTGAATGCATATGCTTTCAGCGAACGAAATCGTAGCGCTTTTTGTATGCACAACCAATTGAAAAGATACTTAAACGATGAAAATGAAAAAGCAAATGTAAAATATGTTGGAGAGTTCTCTACTAAATTATTATTGAACGAACTTTATCGAAAATACTAATATATCATTCAAGACCATCACATTACTATAAACGAGAATAGTAATGAGAAAATAAACAATAACTTCAATTAGGTAAAGACATTTCATTACATACTAATAATACAGAGTTGAAAAAAATGATTCTCATCTAGTTACCTTTGCATCACCCATGTAAAAATACGAAGGGCCACTCTACAAAAATAAGCAAGGCAGTACCCTAATATCAACATATACAAGATTCAAAATGTGATTTATTGCGAAGGGATGATATGAATGCAAAGTTGAGTTTGAAATTGAAAAGAAAGCCAACGAAAGTAAGTCACAGCAAGTGTTGACAGTGGCCACCTTTTTGCTGCATGCATATAACTACACGACGTTTCATATTATTAAAAATGTGTTGCAATATATCCGCAGGCCCGCCGCTACCCGTTGTGCAGATTGTGCAACGCACAAGGGCGCCCGATCAAAGGGGCGCCAAATTGTCTGTAATTATTTAAATAGAAATAACTAAAAATGAATTGCTTTGAGATTAGAACATAGCAAAAATAATTATTCAAAAGCTCCTTGTTTGTCAGCAGAATTAATTTTTTATCAAATTAATTTATACAGGGTGACTGACCATTGTTTCGTCAAAAAGGAAGCGATGAAGAGAAGCGATATCCCCGAGTATAGGAAAAATGTTTAAAAGAATTCTATGTACTTTAGTTTTCGAACGAAATTATTGTGATCAGCTCAAATAGGAGCTGCAAATGTATGTGAATCACCTGAAATAAATTATTCCGTACAAATTTTATAAAATAAGGACAACAACCTCTTTGAACACCTGCTTTGATAAATGAGAACACGAAAACAATTCAAATTTCCGTGTCAAAAATTCCTAGGATTGTTCTTTAATTTAAATTTAAATTTAAATTATAATCGATAAGCCTTATCATACCCAAAGGTGTTAAGGCCCTTACTTATGTAAAAATCTTGCCCAGTTCTTTCTGTCTTTTGCCATTATTCTTCTCCTGTTCCAGTCTGCTTCTCTTTCTTCCAAGCATTCTGCCATTACATTGTTCCACTTTTCCCTTGGTCTGCCTTTCTCTTGTGTCTTTGTTTGCCATATTTGTTTTGGTTGTCTCTGGTCTCTGGTCATTCATTCGTATCGTATGAGGAGGTGATTTTCAAAACGCAGTATTGTTCAAAACTGTTTTATCGAGATAATGACGAAAAACCCGTTCGGTGTGAAGTAAGGATCTATTTTTTTTGAGACTTTGCATGGCATTTAGTTTCTCTGTCGATAATAATCTCATTCATTACAAAAACAACATTTACATATTGCGGTGTTTATGAGCAGTAGGTAATGTTTTTTTTAAATTTTCATAAAGAAATAATTTTGTAAATAATAAAGTAAATCGAGAGTAATGTATTAAATGCGTTGAGTTCCAGTGTGTTTTTCGAATATATTAAGTTTATGTAAATATTTTTAGAAGTACATAGGCGATTTAAAATTACATGTTTATTATAAATAAATTATTTAGAATTTTTGAAATGTAAATATTTAGAAATTAAGCTTAGAACTGTAAATATTTAGAAATTAAGCTTAGAACTGTAAATATTAGAATAATTAATTTAAAAATGTCATGACTATGTTAGAAGGAAACTGTAGGTAGTAAGGAGTTAGGAAATTGAATAAGTGAGGGCGCCGTGTAGCTAGTTTAGGTGAAGGCACCCTGTTGCGCTTCATAAGCGACTGCCAGAAAAACGGAGGCAGTCAAGCACTCGATTCGGAACCTAATGTAAGTAAGGTATATTGGCGGTTTTATGAAAAACCGACCAAACGTATAAACTTCTTCTCTTTAAAGCTCCGAACTTCTTCATAATATAAATTTGTTTGTGCAACTCTTTAAAATTCGAATTAATAAAATTGTCGTTTTCCGTTTTATTCTACGAAATATCTTCTTATTTATTCACCTACACACCCAGACGAAGATAATTTGAGCCGTCGCAAGGAAACAACGAAGTGAGAAAGCAAATAAGAATAACAAAAAACAAATAAGATTTAGAAAAAAATTGACAAATTACAAATTGAAGATCACCTCCTCATATGTCCAAACCATTTTGGATGTCGTTTTTCTATACTCCTTAGAATTGGTTCCACCTTTCTCACTATTTCATTTCGTATTCTGTCTCTCCGTGTGATACCTAGTTACTCTTAAATATTTCATCTCTGCCCCTTGTATTTTACTTTTTTATTATCTTGTTAATACCCAACTCTCTCTGCCATATGTTAATATCGGCTTGTAGATACATAGTTTTAAAAACCGTGATCTTTGTTTTTACTGATACTCAATACACACTGGCGTAACAAACTTTTTGGGCACATTTTTCATTAATTATAAACTATTCCACAGATTTTTCCCGTAATCTTTGACATCCATTCTGATATGCATTTTTTTGCGAAACAATTATCAGTCACCCTGTATGTGACACTGGTTGAGTCGTTTTCAGACCATTCTGATATGCGTTTTTTTTTTGTGGAACAATTGTCAGTCACCCTGCATGTAACACTGTGTTGATTCGTTTTTCAGACAGGGAAATAGCATGTACAATTAAATGTTTTGCAAATATAGGCTTTCCTGTACATTTTCAGGAAGTTGGTAAAGGAATATTTGTTCAGAATTTTAAAGGAGCGCCAACTACATGTTTTGCACAAGGGCGTTCGACGCCTTAACAGCGGCCCTGTATATCCGGTGTTATCCCGTTGCTTTTTAATGCGATCCTTGCCATCAGTTCCTGCAAATTATTATTAATTCTTTCTTTGTAGACCTCATTTTTAAGAAAGTCAAATATGGAGGAGTGTAACGTGGTGAGGTCTGATGATCTTGCTGGCCAAGTTCCCCAGCTTACAACTCGCCCACGGAAAAACTCAAGAAATTCCAAATTGTCTCGAGCTGTTGCTCCATCTTGCTGAAAGTAACCACTTTCAAATTCATCGGGATGCACTTGCGCTAAAAATGAGGTCAACAATTGTTCCCTATTAAGTTGACTATTGATTGTATCACGGAATAATATTGGCCCTATGATTCTATATACTGTGCTGGCCTCTCCAACAGTATCTATGCGCTTCTTGTGAGTAAATGAAGGAGAGGCTCATTGAAACTTGTGTGGAAGTGAAATAGAGATATTACAATGTTGCGTGCGAAGGTAAGAATGCCGGCGGCTGGAACGTGGCCCGTGTTATCAATCGGCAACGTCGATTGATATAGCTATTTCGTTTACTCATGCGGTTTCTACTATTCTATCCTTCATTTACTCACGTAAAACGCATAGATAGTGTTGGTCAGGCCAACTGTGTATATGTATACATATAATGAGAACGGATGAAAATAGAATGGTAAAGAAAGTGTACGAAGCAAGAACATACAAAAAGAAAAAGAAGGGGAGACCCAGAAGAACATGGACGGAAGAAGTAAATACAGTAGTTGAAAAAAGGGGAGCAGAGTGCCGAGAAGTGCAAAAGAAAACACGAGACAGGAGACAATGGAAGGAGATTTGGAACCCAACCCAACTCACATCATCCTGACACCCGCAAGGGTAGAAAGGCTTTAGGATTAAGTAAGTAAGTAACAACAGACCATACTCGGTAATTTTGTTGGTTTACATAACCTCTTTAATGAATCCAAGCTTCATCCGTGAAAAAACTTAGATCGAGAACGTCGCCGTTGTTTAAGTTTTCTTTGAAAAAGTTACACTACTTTATTCGACTGTTGTGATCTCTCGGCAAGATTTCTTGGACTATAGACACTTTGTATGATGGATGCATGTGTAAACGACGCTTGACAATTCTTCTAACGGTGATGTGGGATACATTCGTTTGAGCAGAAATACGACGTGTTGAGGAATGCGGATTTTCTTCAACGAGCTTTTCCACTTGTTCGACGATATTTTGGTCAGTTTGCGGCCTTCCAATGAATTTTCCCTACATTGCGCTTCCCGTTTTGTGGAATCTCTCGACAATTTGGCGAACGTGTTGGTGCAAGGCAGTTTCTTCAGCAATTTTGTTCGGAAAACTAAGTCGAAACCCATTTACTACACGTCCAAATCGGAAATAAGAATCAATAATGAAAGTGTTTTCTTACAAGATCCTGCACTTAATATGTTAGTACTTTAGCATGTTAGTACTTTAGCATGTTAGTAAAATTTAAGTTGGAGGATTGGCAAACAATTTTCAGAAAATGTATTTTTTCCCTAATGTTCTTTTAATTTATAAAGCTACAGATTGTAAGTTTTTAATGTAATCGTGTCATCTTCTCCACGTTCCTCTTCTGTTATGAATGAAGAAACCAAGGCTCATCGTGTTAACCGGTGGTCCATGGAAAGACCTCAAGAAGGAAAAAAAAATTTATAGGGAATCACAGCTTAAGGATACAGAATGATATTGTCTTATTTGTTTTTCTAACAAATCTGAAATTTCCTTTCCAAGTTGAACATCCCACCCTCATAGTAAAATTTAACTAACTAAAATATAAACCAGTTGTATTTACAGTTGGTTCTTGTCCGATGAAATTTGTAACACAAAATCTTTTAAGCGGACACTAAATCGCGCACTATACACTTTACGTTTTACCATCGTTCGACTGTCGAACGACGGTGAAACGTAAAGTGTATAGTGCGCGATTTAGTGTCCGCTTAAAAGATTTTGTGATACATATAAACCAGTTGGAAAATCATGTTTTGAAATTTAATTGAAATTCCTTTATTATATAACCAGAAACTGTTAAAGTCCGGAATTATAAATTCCTATTAAAACGAAGCTAATTAATTAAGTTTAAATTAAACAGATTTGATGAAAAAATATTGTACACTGCTTTTAAGTAATAGTCTAATTAAGTAATTACGTGTCAAAAATAGAAACCCCCATCTCTAGGCGGAATCAGTAAAGAGGGCCGTTTAAAACAATTTAACTGCTATTTGTTGGGCGACGCAGAAACCGCGGTCTGCGCATATTTTGCCGAATCCGAGTAAACTTTGCTAATTTAATCTAAGTTTAATTCGATTTTCGTTATTTATTCTGGTCCCTCATCTGTTTCAACCCCTGTTTAGATCGATACGCCAGATAGAGCTTCAAGAATTTGGGGAAACAACTTTAATTAGAATAAATTATCGGCCCGTCCAATTAATACAGTAAGCGAAAACGGGGTCTAACGAAACAAGAGGTCGCTGCATAGAAAGTTATGAGGGTTCAGCTCAGAACGACCGAATTATGAAATTATTTTTTTCCCAGTCTCATTTTTCTTTACCAACTTTCTTCATTTAATTGAATTAATTCTGTCTGTGGTTGTCTGTAATTAATTGTGCTTATATTTATGACGTATAAACGATCAATTTACTAAAATGAGGTAGTGAAATTTTATACTTTATTTGTGTAAGTATATTAACTAATAATTTGTTTATAAATATGAACCATAACCATTTTATAAATGAAATAGCCACACATGACTTAATGAGTTAAGGCCGCTTTACACGTATGCAATGCAACGCAATGAAAATTGCACACAAAAAATACATTTGCTGGTGGCTTTATATTTAAGCAATTTTTAAGTATCTGCAAATATTTACGGTGTCTTATATTTATGAGGTTTTCTTTAGGTTAATTAACAATTATTATTTACACACATTTGCCGATGAGCATCCGCACAATAAAAATTGCGTCTTGCTGCAAGACAAATTGCGTCATGTAAAGTGGCCTTTGTGAACTTTCAAGGCCTTTCTATTAAAAAACAGTTATTTGCAAATGAAGTATAAAAAAATGAAAGAATCCTACAAATATGGTATTGCTGGAAAAGATACCAATAATTGAGAATTTTAAATAAAAATGCTCTACAGACCTCGGAAGCCCACGGCTGTAATCTTTCCCCACCATTTTCTGTGTAAGATTTTTTACTTCATATTTATAGTATAATTACTTAAAAAATATAAAACCACATATCACCCTGTATATTTAAACATATCTATAAATAATAAAATGCATTTTAAATCACGAAGTAGGTAATGAGCTGAAGAAAACTAAGTAAAGAAAAAAAATTGACAATATTAATATGAAAAACCTCAATAGTTTTACACGAGGGGTACACTGTACGAAATCCTCTTTATATTCTAGTCAAGTTCGGTAATATCCAGTCGTGCATTATTCAAAACTGTCGAAAGTGAAGTCGATACATTTCGCATTTTCCTAATGTATATCTCATTTTCCCAGTCGCGGCAGTTGCGGAAAATAGTGCCGCAAAGGAAGGTCGTGGAGCCGACGAAGGGGAGGCAAGTTCCTGCATAAATATCGTTGCAAGTGCAAGGATAATTTATGGTACACATTTACATGGAAATTTTAACTCCACTTGTGCTAAGAATCGCGCGAGAATTTGACGAGTTTTTGCATCTTGGCTGTTTCAATTTTAACTTTGATATTAACAGGGACGATTAAAAGTTATGTGCTATAAAAGCTTATTTGCAGCATATTAACTTCAAAATTACACTTTCCTTTAACGAGTTATTCATAAAAAAATACTTAAACTTAAAAAATTAAAATCTCACGCCATTTTTCTCAAAAACAAAACGCCTTTGGATTTAGTTTGAGTTTTATCGATTCCTGAAGTTTCAAGATTAGACTTAAATTATCCTGTATACAGTTTCTTCTAACTTAGGGCCAGTTTCATAATCGAATTTAAAGGAAACTTTAAAATTAAGGTCACATTCAGATATGTAAACAAATATGTTTTCATCATCTGAAAGTGACTTTAAATTTAAAGTCTCCTTTAAATTTCATTATGAAACTGGCCCTTAATCTGATTTTTCTATTAGAAATTATTTTTTCCAGAACAGACTTTCATAGAAGGAAGCATACGAGTTTAAAAGGAAATATTCTGTGATGGCAATCGGTTTGTCTCTTATTACCTTATTTGCATGAAACGAACTTCGGTTGGGTGGAACAAGGCACTTATTAAAGTCATGTGAGTACCGTAGAGTTTGAACTCAGCAGATGCACTCTGTCAATATGCAAATGTATGATATGCAGTTGAAGTTATATAAGCAAATATTTCAACTTTCTAATTGAAAACTGGATTTCGAAAGCAGTACGTTTGATAAATATATTTAAAGCTCGCATGTAAAATGTATATATGTCGATCGTATTTTCGATATTATAGACCATTTCAGACTATTTGAAACTCACAAAATACTGATATGCTAGTAAATTTACAATCGGTATTCTTGTACTCTAAAAACTGCAAAAAATTATCAGCCGTATTGGCACCGACCGTTATTAAAAGTTAGGGTCAAATTTTCTATGAGTTTCAAATAATCTGAAGCGCTCTATACTAGTTTAATCGTTTGTAAACTTTGTTCGATCGAGCAATTATCCCAAGCGCAAATGGTGAAGCTTCCTCTCACGAATTTCATTTTAAAATAATAAAATCTGCGAGTATCCTAAATTACGTGCTTGCATTAAATAAAAAAAAAAAACAGGTTGAAAAGTACAGGAAACTGTAAGACAAAAAATTATTTTTATTTAAAATTTAAGTATTCCTGTTAATTTAAAAAATAATTTATTATGTTTTTCAGCCAGACCTTTCTGCTATACTCATACATTTTTACTTTATGATCTGAATATTTTACTGAAAGTAGTTCATGTATGATCAACTCATTAGTATTGTAAAAAGTGCACTTTTAAACAAACATACATCCACATCTGCGAATGTTCCGGTACAAATCTCTTTGATGTTAGATTAAAAACTACAACGAATGGATCGTATTCCTGCTAATGTGGAAGCGGCTTTAAAGAACCAACTTCATAATGTATAGCTGACCAAATTCATCATGTAAAAAAATTGTTATCTATTCCATGAGGTTCAGACATTATTTAAAATATTTCATTAGTATTTCATTCAATTTAAAATTTTTAATTTCTTTTCATTATGATATCGACAGTTCATTTCTCTATTATATGCCAATCGATAAGTCAAAGAATTTTAATGTAGCTACCTCCTTCTAACTTTCGTGAAACAGTCATGTCACATCATTTCGTCGTATATTTCCTTAACTCAGATTTGTACGATCGGCGTATAGTAAAAAAATGATCTGTACGTGACAGTTGTCAATTAATAATAAATACGATTTTCATTTCCATACATTTTTTATGATCTATTAGTGTTATTATTTTATATCTACTTCAACAATTTCAAACAGAAAATGAAGCTCGATATACCAAAGAAGCCATTTCATGCTTTCTAACTAAAATTTAAGGCCTCCTAATTATACGTTTGAGGTATCTATCTATTAGTAAATTATCGAATCCATTGGTGATGAGAAAAAAAGAGAATAGAAAGTTTAGAATTTGTAATTGTATAATAAGAACAGACAGAGGTAGCTGCTACTCAAATAAAGTAGCAAATTTGGTTGTCTCCAGAGCATAATATCTCCAGCACGAGCTAACTTGGCAAGAATTAAACCTCGGGAATGCAAAGAACAAACTTCGCACGTTTAAAGTTACCTATTCACCCCTTTCAACGAGCGAATTAGGGTACACGTATATCACTACAAAATAAAACGGAAACACATATACCTATTAAGAGAAAGTTGGATTTGCTGCGGAATTTATTAGTATCTATGTACATATATATTTACTTTCCCAACTTGAAATCATTAAAGAATCATTTAGTTTATTTTAAAATTCACAAATTTTACTATAAGCAGAATTATCATTAATGTTTTATAATTTTTCAACAGTCAAGATTTCTATTACCTACTATTAAAATTAATTAAACTTCACAGAAAATTCAAAAAAATTCACAGTTTTTATTGTGGTATTCCTTTATACTGTTTTTCGATACATTTCTATTGTCCATTACAAAGTGCCAGGAAAAGAAATCTTAGCGTCGTAATTTACAACTGTCCATTTTTATTTATAGTTAACAAAAAAAATTGAACCAACAAATGGTTATTCGCATGAATCACTACCGCAAAGTAAAATAATAGGGGCCTTACAACAATAAAGGACGTGGAGAAGAAGGATTCGTAATACAGGGTGCGTCTATTGATATTACAATCGCTCGTCACGAATCTGCCGGTTTTCATTATACCGGGGACAGATGAAATGAGTTGTAGCTTTCAGTACGCATTTAATTGCACTGCGCGTAACACGATTGTACCGCGGGCATAAATTTTCGATGGGTTCGATGTAAATACATCAAAATGGAATGAAACTGTATGTTCGTGCGGAAACACAATTAAGTTCGATTAATTTGAAGAACATGTAACGTTTAAACAGATTAATTGCTACCTGATTTGAATGGAATTGAATTTTCTGACATAATTGTTTACAAAAATTTGTATGTTGCGGTCTACTATTTTCACAACATAAATTTAAAGACTTATTATAAATTGTGATTTTTGTGCATTTAAAACGATCGATAATCATCACTTTAAAATTTAAAGAAAAAAACGTCTGTTTTGAACTAAAAAGTGACAATTTGTTAAACGTGATATAAAGGTGTCCCAGACGATCTTAAATAATTAAAATATCTTTAAAAAAAAAATATTGGACGCAATTAAATTTTTTTTCTTTCCAACGGCATTTTTTTTATTTGCGTTGCCAAAAAAAATTATCTGCCTGAAAATTAACAACGTTCAAACGTCAGCTTAAGCTGAGCTTAAAGTAATGGCGTGATAAATGAATTCTGTTCATCATTTTTTTTTTAATGATTATATTTTGATTATTAATTTAGTTAAATTAATTATATGTATGCTAATTAAAAGAAGTACGTACGTTTTAGTTAGATGCTTAGTTTTAAGTTATTATTAAGGTACATATTATAATTTTTACTTGGAAAATCCGAGGCGTAGTAAAACCATTTTGTATTAAACATCTTTTTGTCAGACGAAATTAATTTCCGACACTAAGCTACGCAAATAGTCTCATTAACAAGCATCTTACCAGATGCGATTAACAACTTTCTAAGAACGTTTAAAAGTTCAAGTTTTCAATTTTCTGTGTAACGGCTAATATTCAGTAAATTCTGAACTATTTACTTATTCATGTAGCAGGTTGATATTATTTTTCTTTTTCTGAGAAAAATGTAGAAATAAATGCGTAGATTTTCACTTAAAATGAAAAATTTATTACAATTTGACAAATATATCACTTTTTGAAAGAGCTGCTGTTTAAAGCCTAACAAATTACCTCTTAATATGATCATAAAAAGGCACCTGTTCAAGAAGGTAACGCTATACAGGCTGTTACAAATTCGAGGCTCACCATTAGGATCTCGGAAACGGTAAGAGATACGAAGTCGGTTAAATTGGGGCAAAGTTGCGTATTTTGGTGCTGAACAATAATCCGTTCTGAAAAACCTTCTACGTTTTGTAGTTTTTGAAATATTTCAAAAAAACAAGAAAACGTAATTTTCTTTTTTATTTTTTCCTGAAGTTATTGTTGCAGGGACCATAACAAAATTAATACATTCTACAGGCACTTTTTTAAGCTCTTTACGATGATATCATTAGATTTTACTGAAAACGTTTCGTCTCGTCCTGACCATCATCAACTTCATTTTTTCTTATGGGCGCTACATTGGGTTTTAATACCAATGAATAGATCTATTTTTTTTATGCTTTTCCATATATCACACATCCCTATTTATTAATTTGAAACAGCTGGAAATGCAAGAAATTGTTGAAAAATAACACTGCAAAGAAAAACATGGTATACAGTGAAAACAAAAACCAAAAAAGTTTGATATACTTTCGGAATTTTATTTCGTCTATCACGAAAGCAGATTTTTGAAAAATTTTTAGATATAAAAATGAATGATGTGAATCCAAGAAAGACGTACATTTTTAAAACGTATTGTGCTAACAACAACAATTTAGTAATAGCAAGAGAAATTTACTTCCAACAATGACGATGACGCAGTATTTAATTAGTTTCGTAATTAAATTATACATTTTTATGATTAAAGCAAGAAAGTATCACAAGAAATTATATCTTTAAAAAATCTCTCATTCTTATAAATTTAAAAATGTATTGTGCTAACAACAATTTAGTAATGGTAAGAAAAATTTACTTCCAATAATACCCAGAAAGATGCCATCCACACAGAACAATGTTATTAAGTTAGATAGAAACATTGCACTTTATGGATATTTTCGTAAAGCTCGAAGGACGTATCGAGATCGCCTTAATGATGATGAGAATGAAGAATTATTAGTAGAGGTAGTTTATACTTGACGTTTCAAAATCGTTGTCATTTGTCATTGTTTTCATGGCCAAGTAGATTACATAAAATAGTTACTTATAAAATGTATAAAATTATGAGACTACAAGTATGTTTCCTCGAGCAGTAATATCTTTTAAGATACGAGTTTTCTAAAGACATACATAATTTAATTTGATATTTTCTTGCTTTAATAATAATAATGTATAATTTAATTACAAATCTAATCAACTATTGTTTTGTAGTTGTCTTTCTGGATATTGTTGGAAGGAAATTTCTCTCGTTATTACTGAATTGTTGTTGTTAAGACCACAATAAATTTTTAAATTTACGTCATTCTTGGATTCAAAACATTCATTCATTTTAGATCTAAAAATTTTACTAAAATCAGCTCTTGTGATACACGAAATAAAACTCCGAAGGTATATCAAACTTTTTTGGTTTTTGTTTTCACTGCATACCATGTTTCTCTTTGCAGTGTTATTTTCAACAATTTTTTGCATTTCCAGCTGTTTCAGATTATTAAATAGGGATGTGTGATACATGGAAAAGCATCAGAAAAAATAGTTCTATTCAATGGTATTAAAATCCAATGTAGCGCCCATAAGAAAAAATGAAGTTGATGATGGTCAGAAAGAGACGAAACGTTTTAAGTAAAATCTAATGATACCATCATAAAGAGTTTAAAAAAGTGCCTGTAGAATGTATTAATTTTGTTATGATCCCTGCAATAATAACTTCAGGAAAAAATAAAAAAGAAAATTACGTTTTCTGATTTTTTTGAAATATTTCAAAAACTACAAAACGTAGAAGATTTTTCAGAACGGATTATTATTGAGCACCAAAATACGCAACTTTGCCCCAATTTAACCGACTTCGTATCTCTTGCCGTTTCCGAGATCCCAATGGTGAGCCTCGAATTTGTAACAGCCTGTATTTTGTATATTTTTACATTTTTCTGTATTTTAGGGAGTTTTACGATTACATACAAAAAAAGCAAAAAGCAATACAGCTGCAGATTTAGTCCAATACATCGCACAGCGATTTTTTTAAATTGATTAATAAATTAACAAACTTACAAAGTGTTCTATTTAAAACATTTAAAATAATTTTCAGGCAGACGTACATTTGGGGCGTTCCTCGCACAACTTGAAAAATGCTGAAAATAAGCTAACATGTTATATCATTTTCATCAACTCTTCAAGTACTATCCAAATATGTAATAATATATGCAGCGTTCAAATAAAAAAAAAAAACAAGTTTGGTGTGCAATTTAATAAAGAAACACTCTGTATAGTTAAGAATAATTTTAAATGCGTTGCTGTGCAGAATGCTAACCTACTGAAATGCACGCGGAGTTTGTTTTCAAAGCAAAATCGATTGTTGCATGTTTCATTTCAAATAACAAACAGGTGGTCGGATTCTCGGGATTTTGCAAGCAGTAGATTCGGATTCGGAGGCGCCGCGTCGCCTCGGCCCAAGTGACTTTAGACCACACAACCACCCGCCTAAACAAATCATCGAAACTTGTAGCTTGGTGCTTTCTAAATTTTAGGACATATCAGATATAGGAAGAGATCAAAATTACTTGCACGTTGAAGCATTTCGCGCTTGTCTGTTCTGTCTCCAAACTGGCGCCTTTCAACTGCACTATAGCTGCACAGATATCATAAAACAAATCTACTTGATGTTTTAGATTGTTTGCTTAGATTTTGGTATACATTTTGTCGCTAAAATTGCAGATACATGTTCCATGTGGGTAAAGATATCAAATTACATTGCAAGTTGGAGTATTCGCTTTAGTCTGGTTTCTTTCAAGCAGGCAGCAGATACTTTGAAAATGTCAGCTTGGGCACTTGTAAAATTTAAGTTATAGTTGCTTCATTTGCGACAGACTCTTGATAAGCTAATGGGGTGTCTCTTGATACATGCGGGCATCTGATTATGACTATGATTGGTCGAAGTGATTTCAAAATTTAGCTGCAAAGTCTGAGGGGTGTGTTTAATTTTTTTCTTGAAAGGACGGGACGCGAAAAACGGGCAGAAACGTTCGAATCTCGCGAACGACCAGTTGAATACTTTAAATTCTGGCTTAGCGGTCTTTTTTTGTAGCGCTTGCAGTCAGTCATTCACTCATTTTTCTAGATAAATCGTTTATTTCGGTACGGTTAAAATACAGTGTGTTAAGAAAGGGCAATTAAAAAAACAAAAACCAAACACGTGAGCGTCGCGACGCGAGTGTTTAATCAGAGTGAGAGGTGCGCGTGTGTTACACGGATTACCCGGTTTTAGGTAATTGACATTTATTTGTATTTCTTCATCGCACCTTTGGTGGTAACAATTGCGTAGGGATAATTTAATTTGCATTAATTAGTGGCTAAAGAGTCAGTAAAGTTCATATTACCATTGCATTTAGATAACTTTAACCAAACCATTTTTACTTACATTGAAGCGAGTATTAAAACCCACTAGTGGCATTCATCTTAGTGGTCATCGTTTCTTTAATTATTAGGTCAGTTCTGAGTTTTTAATCAACCAGCAGCAATTAACTATTCACCACATCTACCTGGGAATTCAATACGGTGTACTCTTAGAAATAATTCTACCCTTGGGGATTTTCTCCGGCAAGTTGGAAACACGCTAACGGTTGTTTTCGATTTGTACAGGGAAGTCGCCAGTCTCCATCACTGGTGTAAGGCAATTATATCTGCCGCTGAAACCAAGTGTGCCAGCACGACATAAACAAAGAAATCAAGACCAATTAATTGTCGTTACAAATTTCGTGAAACTACGAGGCCGAACAATTTGAACTACCCATTCATAGCCATTTTCTTAACAAAGTTTCTCTCTCACCCTGTAGGTGTGTGAACCGAATTGTGGTCTTTGCCGAAAAGTTTGCAGGTTAATTAGAAGCGATTTGCCAAGAGACTGAAATGGCCATAAACACCCATAGTGTAGTGTCGAAAAACAGTCAAATCTGGGTTCTTGCGCAATAATTTAGTTAGATAGGTTTAGCCGACGAAAAGCGACGAAGAGAGAGATTTGAAAAACCGTGCCACAGAGCCACTCTCTCAACGCGATTGGAAGTAGCTGGGAAGTCCCATACCCATCGACCTTAATTAATTAGGTTAGTCAGTGTTAGGGTTATTCCATCACCTCCAAAAAGGAGTCCCTGAAAAACTGGTGATTGCTATTGATTGCCCTGCAAATTGATCGCCGAGGGCGGCATTTTGTATCACATACTTCTCCAGAACATCTGATTAATTCATTAATTAACTCCATTAATTAAGTACACTGTAGGCCCACTGTGTCACACTGTGCGTTGGTTTATTAAACAGAACAAGTCTTAGAGTATGATCTGAAGTGACGAACACTAGTACCAAGACTAGAGCTAAGTTGAAATTCAATTAATTGTTAATCTAATTATGGAGCAGAGCTCTCCAACAAATATATGTGTAGACGTTAAACCACCAACGGTGTGAATCGAAATAAACTAGATCGCGCCGATATTCGAAAGTGAAACCTGTTAAGCGGGTTATACTGCATCGTAATTTTTGTTTCTTTGTATTTGATTACAACGCAAGGTTTTTACCTCATTATACCAGACCCCGCAGTGGCTGGTACAAGGAGTTTTTACCTTTCTTTTTTTTGCAATAAATAATTAATTAAATCTAATTTCGTATTTTATTTAACGTACTTAGCGCCTTGTTCTTTCAAGAGTTATTTTACCGTATGCACCAAGAAGAGCCGCGGTATCACGACGTGGGTTCAGTCTAGCATCGATCACGAGCCATAATTAAATATTATCATTCCTTTCATTCCGAAGGGTCGTTCAACCGAACAGAATCTAGGGTCAGTAGCATAACGTTTAGGGCGGCCGCCAGTAGCCAGGTAGCAGGGTATCCGTAGTACAAATAGTATTACTAAACAGCTGTGTGACCTTTCGGAATTCCCCCGGGGTATACGGTCGGCAAGTTATTTAAATTGGCAATAAATTTTAAGTTATGTTTGTTTGTACATTTTATTGTTTATTTACTTGTAAGTAAGAGTAAATAAACAAGGGTTTTTAACGGGCGCATTACACTACACAACTTTGGTCAATAAAGTTCTTTGGTGAAGTGTACATAAAATGCCATTTTCACACTTTCTCGAACAACATGTATACCACTGGTTGTACCATAGTTAGCTTTATTATTGGGTTCTTTATTAAATTGCTTTTTTTTGCGTTTTGTCTTAGTCTTAATTTAGTTAGTAGGCAGTAACGATTGTTCTGCTTTTCTCGATTAAATTTTGTTGTCAAGGTTAAGTTTACAAGTACATTTTCTTTTATCTAAAGTTTGGCTTGTGATTTGTGTACCTTTCCTGGGCTCACTTTTTCTTCTTTTTCGTTACTATATTTATACAAATAAAAACTATTATTGTTATGTTATAATAAATTATTGTTACTCTAAAGAAAATATATTTCACTAAAACAGAAAGCAAACTTACATTAAATACCTAAGTAAGGGGAACCTGGTATATTAAAATCTAATATGCCCTTGTGGATCATAAATTCAACACAGCAAAATATTTAGAGCAAAATGTGCCCCAGCAATTTTATTAAAACAGTAAATTATTACCGCGTCACGAACAAGTATCTCGTCCGTACGTGTAATGTTTTCTCTCCGAGGCCTGCTGAAACTTTTATGAAGTGCTTCAGTCGACTGCCGTTTTAATTATTCAAACTTTTTATCTGAGTCCAGCTGTAATGAGTAAATTTCGCCTTTTGGTCATTAATAACTAATTGTAGCCCTATAATCAAAGTATTTTTAGGTAGCATCCAGGAACAATAAAAACAATCTATTCAAATAAATGGAACAAATAAATGCCCTTTTAGCACCATGAAAATCAAAATAAATAAGTGTGCCTGTATATACAGTGTGTCCAACATGAGGATCTTTGTTATCTCTATAATTTTTTTTCTATCTCTATGTACTGAAACGAAAAAGTTATAGCCAAAAATTAAATTCGCAAAATATTAATTTTTTAAAATTAATTCCCAAAGTGTAAGGAATTTTTAAATGGGTTGGTTTAGTTATCATTCCGTTTAACCAAATCTGTATCTCTTATTACAAAGAGATCCCCAGGTTGGGAATGTTATCTTGGACAAACTGTACACCTAGGTACGCCTTATAGTTTTTTTAAGAATAAAGTTTCTGACAAAATCAACAATGATGAATAAGCTCTTAAAGAGATGGCACTCTCATTTAACAAATATTTATCTGCGCCAACTAAAGTTCAAAGAAAATGCGAAGGCACAGAAGCGGAGACTTTTTATAGCGTTACTTGCAAACATATGGTTACAATCAGCCGATGAGGTTACCGTGTTTTCCTCCAACGGTTCCTAGTTTTTATAAGAATCTACGACCGACATCAAGGAGTCAACTCGAAAAGTAGTCCTCTGAGAAACCTAATAGGTGATCATTTATTATTCACACGGAAAGCAGAATTCCGTCACTCTTTTTTATTATAATAGATTAACCAAGAGTGTGTCACAATTTTCGGGGAAAATATTTCAACGAATTAATTTGCTTTTAAAAAAGTAATTAATTACTCTGATTGTTAAAGAAAATGTAATTATATAATAAGATATTATAACAATTTATTGCATGGGCTATCATTTCAGACAAAAGTTGTAACGTTACAAAAGAAGAAGAAATATAAATTTATGGATAAGAAAGCGTTCAATTTAAATTTTTATCAGCAGTTCTCCATAAGTTTAATACACTTGTTGAGAACTGCTGATGCTGTTTTGAATGAAATGGAAATATTTCAACGAAACTTGCCGAGTCTATTTCTCTTAAATAGAGTATCTACTCGTATTAAGTAATTACATTCTCTAACAAACGGATTAAGTTATTCAGGGCGTTTTTATTTAAATGTTTTGTTATCATAGTGACAAATGTTTCTGCTTTGATACATTGAATTGTTATTGGAGTTGGTATTGTAAAAGGTACAGAGAATGTGTCTCCAGTAAAAAAAAAGAGTCCAGTTCAGCGAATTTGAAAGGGCGAAGCTGGAATTTCCTTTAGAAGAAATTGTTACAAGGGTCGATAGCAATATAGAAGGAGACCGCCATAAGCGGTACTGGGCCCAAAGAGAAACTACAAGAACCGATTGCTCTAAGGAACCGATTCGCTTCAACGAGGATTGTCAATATCTGCTACGACGTAGTGAGAAGACAGATTAGTTGCGGTTCATAGAACGCAGAATTAAATTATTTGAGCTTCGTTCGTACCCATATAGTACCAGTGTTACGTTTCAAATTTGCCGCCAAGAAATCGTGGCAATACCGTATCATCTCAGTTGCATCACAAAATCTTTTAAGCGGACACTAAATCGCGCACTATACACTTAACGTTTCGCAGTCGTTCGACAGCTTTGTCAGGACGACTGCGAAACGTTAAGTGTATAGTGCGCGATTTAGTGTCCGCTTAAAAGATTTTGTGATACAAATTTCATCGGACAAGAACCAACTGTAAACATCTCAGTTGCGTTTCAGGACAGTTGGCTACCCTGTTCCCCCTCGTTTACCGTGCAAGAGAGGAAACTTGCGTGATGCGATCACGCAACATTCATTGGATATGGGGCACCACGTGACTAATTTTACGGACCATCATTGATTACGTCCATAATTTTTGCGCGTCCTTGTCGACCCCATTTTTAGCTTCACGTTCTGTTCGCAGTTGTTCGATTTGTGTCACAGAAAGTTGTACTTTAGTGTAATCTCGGAATTCTTCCTTTTTGTGTAAGGAGAATTCGATAACGGCGCTGCCGGTATTTCTGTGAACATCATCGAACGATTTGGGGTAATTTTAATCACAATTCCAAGCCTGGGAACTCATTAGCTCTCAGGTAAAGTTTATTGAGCCTAATGGCGGACGCCATGATGGACGCTAACGAAACTGTTTCCTTTTACATTCAGGTTCTTTCTTAACCCTGCAAGCTTTCACGCGACGTTTCCCGTTTGATTTAAATTGGGTTTTGGTGACACATCGAACTCCCTCTGTGGTCTACCGTGCCGTTTGAGTTAGGCTTCGACCGTTTCGACCCCGTTCTACGAGTAGCGTGAGTCAGCCATCTTGCAACCGTTGTCCATCCAGCTTAAACTAGTTGTCGGCTTGGCCAGAACCACCAGATGGAGCGATGACCGCCAACTTCACAGCGTAGGCGGTACAGAGACATGACAGCTCGGTCGTAAATTTTCTATTTAAACTAATCAAATTATTTATCGCTTTCCGACTTGCGCATGCATTTTTTTAAGAGCGAAATACGGCCCCTTTATGCGTTTTGTAATAACGAACCAACCGCTCTATTATTAAATAAGCTCCTTTAACGTAAGCTACTGTTTCGGCTTTGTGAAACCTTTCAGTACTTGTTATAGTGGTTCTTTGTACGGTTCTTTGTACAATCTGTTTAGTTGTATTTAATTAAATTTAAGTTAACCTTCGCTGTTGTGTTTATGTCCACCACCTTGACGTACTAGTGAGTGAAAAGCCTCTGTTTACATTTGATTTCTCTGTCCGATTTGGTCGATTGGAGACGTCGACTGATCGATTACGTTTGCCTGTAAAGTACACTCTCCTGGCGCCCTTTAATAAGTTTTACCATCGTAATTAAACTCACCCCTATCTCCACTGTACGCTAGTCGGGGGGAACAGCTGATACGTTTAGAGCCGGTACTTTCACCCCTGATTCACTTTAACCTTTGGTTTATTCCCATGTCTATAATTGTAAAGACAATTGTTTCTATAGCAATAAACCAAAGATTAAAGTTAATCAGTGATGAAAGTACCGGCCCTTAGTCAGCAGAACTTGTCATCTGTCAAAGTAAGTGAGAGGCAAGTCAATTAAATTATAAATTTGGTGACACCAAGTATCCGGAAAGCACCGACGACTATGTTTTCAATGGTGCCGTGAATAAAGCCACTGAGCCCATGAATGGGGCTCAATTGTGTTCAGTGACGAATCTAGATTTTATTTGGGGATCCAAGATGGACCACAACGAGTTAGAAGACTGTTAGTATGGTGCGGTATTAGTTCATGAAGTAAGTCTCCTCTGGTGTTCATCCAGGGATTTACGACAGCGATGCGTTACATTCAAGATGTTTTCCTCACTGGCATGCCACCAGATGCCATTTTCTAGCAGGATAACGCTCAACCTCATGCTACAGGTGAAACAATGCACTTTTTGGAGCAATCAGTGATAAACATTCTTCTAAGATCCCCAAGGTGTCCTGATCTTCCACCCATTGAACACGTATGGGATATGCTGAATGAGATGAAAGTGGCTCTGGACATTTTACCTCAGCAAAAAATTAATCACCTAATTTTTTTGTAGTTTTAATTTTTTTTCTCCTTGTTGTAAATGTAATTATTTAATACTCTGTTCAAACATGCAGGGGAACTCGGGTTGTTACAGGGGCAGATAGTTACAAGATTCTGAAGGAAAATAGGCGATTTGTATTTTACTTCATTGGCATCACCAAGAGGATATTTGCATGTGTGGAGCTCTAGCCACTGTTACAACTCCAGCTTAACTATAAGCCAAAACTTAAACCCTTGTTGAAATAATTATTGTCATGGGTTTAAGCTTCAGTTTAAATTTAACCTGCATTGTACAACTGGGCCTTAGTCGCAGACTCGTAAAAATTCAAACAAATAATTGCTTACTTCTTGCTATATGATTTTTTTTAAAGGAACACTTGAAATTGAAGATACCATCACAGAAAGAAAATGCAGTGAACCGTCGAACTTTATGGTCTATGTTTTAAGGATGATGGATCCTTATTAAAATCGGGACGATAAAGGCGTACAGCTTGCTGCCGTCTCTTTATCCCTATGTCATTAGCATTGATTTTCACTGTACATGTGCGCTACTATTAATCTGTTTTTCACGCTTCGCAAGGTCTGTTGTGATTTGTGATGTTCGGGGAAACCTTGTAAGTTTCTCAATTTCAAATTCAATCAATAAAATAAGTAATGCAATCAATCTCGGGGGTAATTTGATATCGAGTAGCATTTCAGAGGTTTCTTAACGGTCTAATTGTATTTCTGCATGTACGCCAAACAGGAAGAAATATTTCCTGGAATTGCTGTGTTCAACCCTTGGAGTAAATCAATTACATTCCTGATTTCACAATTGAAATTATTTAAAATGTGAAATACCTGTAAATACTTATGTATTAACATTTTTGTCCAGAGTAGATAAATACTTAAAGCATTTTAATCATTTTTGCAAGCATTATAATTTAATTTGAGTACATTATGAATTAAGTGCGTTTGGAAACGGACAAGTATTCTGCAAGAAAAATTGTATAAATGCAAGACGTCAGCATCAAATGGTATACGTTCGGAAATAAAATTAAAAGAAAGATAGTCGTGCATACACTATCGAATAGATGCAAAAGTGCTAGTAAAAGAAAGACCGCAGCGAGAGACATTAATCGTTAAGCTGAACGGCAGAAAATCCGTTGGAAAATTCTGGATAGAAATTGTCAATTCTCAAATATCTACACATTTCATAGAGAATTTTATGCCAGAAGCGAGATGTTATTTAGTGGCTGGCGAATATAAGGAACAGTTTTAGTATTAAAGAACAAACTGATAATATCTGAAGGTTTTAACCATCGACAAAATTTAAAAATTTAAAATTCGCACATATTTGAGACAAACGTAATTATTAATTGGTAGAAGTTTACATGAGTAATACCAGCCATCCAAAAATAGTCCTGAGGATGGTAAACGAAAGCAAGACACCTATTAGAGTAAGCCAATAGAATACATAATTCACACAACAACGAAGAATGAAAATTAGAACAAAATAAGCGGTGAATTTTTTTATAAAGTTGGCGACACGCAATATATGAGTGAGAGCTGTCAATAGTATCTGATCGTGACATCACATAAAAAAATGTATAAAGTAAACGCAAAATAAAAAAAACAATTAATTAATTCACTTGAAAACAACTAAAGCTTAAAGCAGATGCTGGAAAATGCCGTCCTTTAGCTTGAGTGCACAAACGTACCCTGTGCTTCATGTTTTCAGACGAGTTTGCCAAGTGTTGGGGGTTATGTTAGCACAAACAAATAATTGGACAACTGTCAGTGCTATAAACCTTTAGGAGAAAAAACATTGAAATCATAGCCTACTTTAATTAGGAATTTAATTGAATCCCCGGTATTACTTTAGTGTTTTGATGCATAACGTGTTTTATTTTTTCTTTTGTACAATGCTACAGCGTTGACTGATTCTCAAACATTCAGTTGTAACAACATAAAAATTTTCGTGTGTCTCAGCGTCTGTGAATTTCCTTCTGTCATTTCCTATGAATAAAACAGAGCAAGCAGATGTTACACGGTGTAAATCTCCGCATACGTCCGAATTTCGACGGAAGTGTAATTGGGTACAACGGTTAGTCCGTCACGCTTGTGGTTAGAAGGTAGCAATCGGATACTCCAGGATGACCGGCTCTCCGCTTTTCACTGGATCCACCACATTCACCACGTATTGTTTTACCGTCTGCGCAAACTAAGTCATCAAATATACGACTAACGTTTGCTCACCAAACACTGGCGTACGTTTGTGTAATTATTCCATCCAAGTATGCAAAAATGGTAAATATATGCTCAAAGTAATTTCAATCCCGAATAAAATTCTAAAAATTCTTATATTTTGAAACGTTCCTAGTTTTGAATTAAAAAGTATAACATAAGAAACTTACTGTCTTTGAAAAAGTAAAGGAAAGTGAATCCAATAATATTTATGATAACAATCATGAAATTTTAAAACTTTGATTAGGGTCGTACATTTTTTCAGCCTGAATATGAAATTATGTACTCTCCGCTCGTAAACTTTACGTTTTTATGATTTCAGTAACATAAAATCAACAGAAAGGTAGGGGCGCAGCGCCTTGAATGTACACCAATCTTACCTGTGAAATATTTAGATTAGCGTGTGTACAGATAAAGGACCTTCGCTGTTGCTTTTCGTAATTGAACCATAAAAAAGACGTAAAGATCACGAGACAGGTACGGCCGAAATGTCTTTGTTCAAATAAGGCCAGGAGATTACATAATCTATAGTTACAGCGAATAACTACCTCTTTAATCTTCAAGCAGGGGGGAAACTTTTACACCGAGGAATATACGAACTCGCTTTTTCCAATTTGGTAAAGCCAAAAATACGACTCCACATATCTATAAGAACTCACAAATGAATTACTGGCAAATGTGAGGAGGGTGAATTCATCAGTTATGAATACAAGTCAGTAAAATGATTTTTAAATTTATTAAATGAATGTGTATTGGTTTGCGCTATGGAATGCTTATTGGCGTAATCAAATGACAATGTGCAATATTTATGAACTGTCAAGTTCAATTAATAAGACCCTGTAAATTAGTGTTAGGCATAATTAAAATGTGTAGTAATTTCGTTATATTATAATAAGAATAACAATTTATTACACGTATGTACAATTTCATATCTGGAAGAAGCAGATTCGAATACCAATTGGCCGAATACCCTGATCTCTACAGGAACTGGACGGATAGATATCGCTATAAATTTCACAACAAAACCCGTAAAATTCGAAGGGATCGCATTGCGCAGCATATTTCAAATTTCCAGAGGGAGGTTTACTTTATAAGAATGCCGCCCTGAAAGTTACCTCGTCGCAGTGCAACGTGTATTTCATGTTTGAGCAAACAACTTTTAGCATAACTTTATTTTTCCTTACAAAGTGGATGACACATTCGCAATTTCGTCTTTCGGTACTTCAAAGCAGCGCATTTTATTAAAATGGATTCTCATTAAAAAAATTCTTAGAGATTAAAATCAATTTATAACTTGTACAGTTAGTATAGTACAACCAACTTGACGAGAACGAACCTTCAAAAACTATTAACGCATGCAAAGTAGGATGTTCAGTTTGAATCTTGCATAATTTAATCCTAATTGTAAAAGAATAAATCTTTTAACATTAATACGGTATTATCAATTTATGGAAGCTCTGCGTTTGGGAATTTTCCGTTTCAGTTACTCATATCTTTAGGTATAGGAAAACGTTAAGTAAATTATCTTAAAGTAGATAATCTATCCAAATATGTAACAATATATTGGGCGTTCCAATAGAAATAAGAATTCACTGAACACTCTGTAGAGTGGAAAGTAATTTCGTCTTATGGAGTTCCCAGAATAAATAAAACCAGTCCTTGAATTTTTTACCCATGTACACTCAGTGAACAACTAGTATAATGGGGAAATTACAACATTAATAAATGACATTATACCATAACACTCTGTAGATACATTAAAATTTATTGTAATTTATCCTAATTTCAGGATATTAATAGTTTATTAGGCACTGAGGAGGTTCCTATGTAATACATGATAAACTGATTTGAATAAATGAACCTTAACAGACAAGTTGAAATGTGGAAATGGCAAGTCCCAATTAAACAGTTGAAATATTCCTTCCAATAATAGAAAGTAATTAACGAACAAGCATCCATTTAGACAGAACTTCCCTCCTAATTTTCAATTTTGCCTTAATTATGTCCAAACCGACACGCAGTCGATTCTAACTGCAAGGACCGAGAACCATTTGTACCGATTATTCAAGAAAAAAATTGATATAAGGAAGCAACTGAAAAGAAATGAAAACTTGTAACTTACAAGGTTACAAGGTTAGGTCAGAGAATTTTGTTTGAAAACTCTTCATGCAAGCACGAATCCCTATCAATTGCTCATTTACTCTTTCTGCATTGCCAACAAAAGGAATACGAGAATTGAACGGTCAAACTGACAAGTCGTCCTTTAAATAAATTCTTACTGTTTTGTTTTCGTGCTAATTCTAAATATGAATTAATTTTTAATACATACTTAATTCCTATAAAAAAAACGACTATTTTTTTGTCATTGCCACATAAATGAATTGGGAGAAACGCTTGACGAAATGAAAATGAAAAACACTAGCACTAAAGCGTTCCGAAAAGTTAACATATTTCACCCCATTCGTCTTATTAAGCACGTACTTAGTTTTATGTGGAAAATATATGGGTAATATTTCACACAGGGAATAAATTACATCTGTAAGAATCTTATTCAACACTTCGTATTGTAATTTATGAGTCACTTGTGTAGGAAGTATCCTATCTTGTCCATTGTAAACTAAAAGAGCCAGAAATCTAGGGCTGTGCGATAATGAAGAAATTTTACTTTCGAATAACGATGGTTTTCAATCATCGATATTTTTTGGAAAAAGTGATGACCAAAAAAAAAGGACATCCAAACTAAAAGTAGCAACGAAAAACCGACTCCCCACTTGATTATTATATTATATATCGACAATTATAATTTATCGGTATTGATATATCGATAAATATTGTATTCACTGATAAATTATCGATATACCGATTCGTCGATAATTAAAAACAAATCGAAATTAAAAACAAATACACCAAACTCTATCTCATCAGCAATTCATAGTATGTATGTCCTTAGGACAAACGCAATTAACCCACTTAATCTAAATAGCATTGTCTTCAAAAATTGTCATAAAACAGCCCCCCTCCATGATTCTCCTTCTAATTCTCTTTTTTACTGACTTGCTGCAGTAATAATATGATTGAAAAAATCGACACCTGGATAATGAACACGCTTTTAATATTTTTATATTAGAATTCAAAAATGAGAACAGCACAAGAACAGTTACAGAACATTTCATCATAAGTTCTTGATTATTATTTTTTATTAAATTAAATTTTTAAATACATATGCAATTGTCGACTGTAGATAAAATACTCTTTTTATAAAATTATAGTAATATGTATTTTGTTATGAATTAATACGTTTTTTCAAATTTCTTAACTTATTTAAAAAAAAATATTCTATTTTGAAGATGAGTAAACTCCTTCATTAGGAGAATTCTTTATAAGTTCAGGAAATTTAACGTGTTACACATTTATGATTTACAGTTGTTATTAAACTACACTAAGGCATAACCATGCTACCTACCACAAGGCAAGTGAGATTTTCGGATTTAAAATACTTGGCGACGTACAACAAAAAATAAAATGACTGAGGCAAACAAGTCAATGACCACGAAACCTGGCCAATACTTTGCCAGACGGAATACATAAAACGTAAATGAAAGCATTCGCACGACTAAACATAAAATGCTGATAGTTCATTTTTTAAGCAGTTCGTAAGAATATAGTCTGGCACAGCTCACGAGTATTTATATTAAATACCGAGATAACATTAAGCTAAATGTTAATTAAGTAACTTCTAAAATTGATTACCTGCTGATTTTGCAATTGGATAGAAAAAAAACAAACTACCACAATATTGTTATAGGAAAAAACGTTCCTTATACTTTTCCTTAAAGCTTTAAACAGAAATATAAGAAACATTGAAACAAAGAGGAGTGAGTAGAGGAATTCCAAAAATGCTTTCTTTAAAATTACAAACTGCGACTTTATACGTTTTTTACGTGGACCCTTCAAGTACATTTGAAATAAGTGCACCTACCTATGAAGGAAAACTCGCAGGGCTACAAACAATATTACTTTTCTACATAACTACCGTCCAGCATTTGTCGCTTTATGTCGTTTTATTCCATCAAAGAAATAAAAATATTTTGTTTATGCCTCAAAAAAACGACGCTACAGCAACTCGTCATCTGAAGAAAATAATCGACCCCTGAGGTCTTTCTTCAGATGTTTTAACCAAAAGATATCGCAAGGTGCTAAATCAGGGCTCTAGATGGGTGCTGAATCCACAGCTTTCAATAGTGGCTTCAAATGTGCGATCCTTGTGGACCCTGTAGTTTCCTGCAAAGTTTTGGATCTCCAAGAATTTGGAAGTTTTCCTCTAATGGTCTGCTTCAGGTTTTGGATTGCCCTTCTGTAAAATTCTCCATTAATTGTGGATCCTTTTCCATAGACACAATACCCTCGCAGTCCAAAAAAGCGGAAGTTATCAACTTTCCAGAAAACAACTGAGTTTTCGCCTTCTGTGGTAGTGAAAGCCCTTATGAATCCATTGCATCGACTCCTGCATGATGGGAAGATCCTCATATAATACCAAAGTCAAAACAACTCGCGAGGAAAACTCTCAGCGCTCTCTAAAGCAGCAAAACATTCTTGATAAATTTCCTTCCTCGCCAGTTCCTGCTCTAGTGTAAGGAGTTTGCATCCCTAAATCTTCGCGTACAATCTTGTAAACTGTACTTTCGGATTCTCCAGCTTCTTTGGCAAGCATTGGGATCTTCATTCGGCAGCAAATCTAGAACGAAACTGATGGTTTCCTCAGTTTTTACAATTGTTACGGTTTTCTTAATCTTGGGTCATCCTGAACTGAGTCGCGGCCCCATTTTAATACCAAAATTTCACTTGAAAATAAGATGGACCGTCTTTGCCGTACATCTGGGACATTCTTTCATGAATAACTTTAGGTCTATTCCCTTCATTTTTCTCAAGAAAAAAAATCCTAAAAACTGCAAAATACAAGGAACTCGAGCGAGTAAGGTAATTAATTATGAAGAGGGCTTAAAATTTGTAAATTGATTACTTTAAATATGTCAGTAAGGCGCAGTGCAACGTTAATTTGAACAAATTATATACAGGGTGAATGACAATTGTACCGACAAGAAAAAAACATGTAAATGAATCGAGGTCACAGATTATGGGAAAAGTGTTTAAAAAATTCTTGTGAACAGTTTATAATTAATTAAAAAATTACCCCAAAATCAAGCTCCGGAACTGCGTACTAAATAAAATAAGCTGGCCACGTTCTATAAATGCGGCAGTTTTTATTGATTCTCGCTTGCACACGATGCGATCTTGACACGTCTCAATTGGTTTTATTACACGTTTAACAGCTGGGGAAGGGATGCTTCTTTTACGTGAACTAATTATTAGCTAATTTCTAAAATAACTGGAATTGCGTATGAAATACAAATAATAAATTCGCAAATAATTGTATAAATAACTGTTTTGTTAATTCATGCGGATTAGTTACTAGAGCGGAATGTACCAGCTGTTTCGTCCACAAAAAAAATCGCAGGATTTAAATCTGGTGTTCGCAGACGTCAAATGTACGGCCCGACAGGCAGCTGATAGTAAAATGTTTGTCTCGTTATCGCAGGGAGGCAATAAAACTATTAGGATACAATCTGTTGTTTTAAACGACGGTAATATTATGCGTGATGCTAATTGGTAATAAATAATTATTCCCACAAGAGAATTATTACTTGATTACATTTGCAAGGAATCGCTTAAACGATTTGTGAAACGATTTATTAGACCTGAAATTCATCGCCGACTATAAAAAAACTTTGTCCAACAGTTGTATGTTTTCAGGTGTTTTATACGTTCGTTTTCAGTGACCAAAATCAAATTTCAATCACTAACACTCAAAGTGCAAAATCAACAACTATCCATGACGACCGACCATGACTACTTGACGTTTTAAGTAATGTCACTTCAAAAATATCTTTTCAAGATTCTTTGTTGTTAAAAAATGCAACTGTTGGATAAAACGTCGTATATCACACGTGAGCGAAACGCAATTACAATTTTGCTTTCTCTCACTTATAATATAATCTACTACAGCTGTTTTAAACGTCGTTGGTGATATGCGTCCAGTTTCTAATTAAATCGCGTACTAAATGAACGTAATATGTTTAAAATATTCTAAGAAACAGTTTATAATTAAATAAGAATTTAATTCAAAGTGAACTGAATGTATATGGTAGAGCCAGTGCTCCAAAAACACAGAATGTGGAGTTGTAAACGCGTTTTGAATTTGTAAAATTTTAATAAATTTGTGCTAATAATTCTTCACACACAAAACGAAATTATAATAATTAACATTCGAAACAGATTACGAATGAGTTTACTGATTTGTTTGTTTACCTATCAGAGTTGGTGTTCAAGGTGTGGCTGTTGTTATCCTTTGCGTGGAATAATTTACTTCAGGTAATTTCCTGCATACTTTACTTGTTAAGTAAATATTTTCGAGTTCGTATTTCACGTCGGGCGTTGACCTAAAAAAGGAGTTGTGAAATTCCACTTAAAGGTCAAGTTCATGAAGCTACGCCGCCGAATGATAAAACTATAAAAAAAACTATTACGACAGTATTTATTTCGTTCATCTCGCTCCTCGACTTTTTAACCAGGGGCGTTTTGGGGCTAATTTTGATTAATTATTTCTCGAAAACTAAAGTAGAAAGAATTTTTTTTACATTTTTCCCATACTCTTGGACATCGCTTCTTACCGTGGTTTCATTTTATCGGATTAATTAACAGTCACCCTGTATTGTATTGGAAAGACACGCCCTTTTGGTTGTACCTTATGACTGCTAATGTTTTATTTGTAGGTACATGACAAATAAATCCCAATGACAGTAACGTCAATCCGAAGTGTAGTTAGTCGGCTACATATCGATTCCGTTGAGTTTAGTTACCGTTCAGATTCATGGTTCGTAAATCTCATAACGAGATGGCCACACTGCTGGTGCTACGGCTATGCAGATTAATTTAAATTTTAGAAATACACTGCACATTATTTCCTGTGTAATTTTAAGGAGGAATGGGTAAAGACATGCCGATCAAGAACTAACAATATTAATAAGTTCATAGTGCATCGACATAATTAATTTATCAAATTTAAATCACTTATAGTTCACTCTTTTATTATATGCCAACTGATCGCTTGATAAGATAAGAAATTTTATATAGTTACCTCTTTTTAACTTTCATGGAACAGCCTTGCCGCTCGCAGTCGAAGGTCACGTTGTAATCTGAACTCAGATTTATCTGATTAGCTGGCCACAGACAGACGTTCTTTCCTGACCGATTAGCATGGAGAATAATCTCGCACAATAGGATGCCTAATTTTGAGCGCGACAAATTATACAAATTATTGAGTCCACAAATTATACAAATTTTTATGTACGTTTATCGCATTTGTGCCATACTGCTAGGAAATCATTGTTTATTAGTGGATAATCCCATCGTCTTTTCTCAAAACTTATTAACGTAGAAATTAACCAACACTCTTTCCTTCGAGTTTCGAACGTCCCATTCCAAACGCGACGGAAAGAACTATGGCCATCTATTGGCATATGGCATATAATAAAAAAATGAGCTGTCACATGGTTACACAATAGTTAACGTAAAAAAAAAACCTAATAATTTTTTAAATTCAAGAATAATAAAGTTAAAGGTGATGAAAATTTCCGCATTGACTTTGTATATTGCAACAGAGTAATTGTGACCTTAAATGGAATCGTAATTTTAGGCAAACCGCGAGTAACGTTCTTCACAAAATTCAAAAACCACTTGGCTTCTCTTGAATTTCGAATAAAATTCTAATAAAGTTCACAAGTACTTCGTTATCGTCCATTAGTGCCGCATTTCAAACTTATTACAGGCTATAAAAAAACTTATTAGTATAATGTAGCAGCTCTAAAACTGACGTCTTCCTCAAGCGTGCAACCTAAAACACATGGCCACGTTTATCATTTATGGAGCTACTACAAGATGATAGATAACAGGCTTAACTTCCGCCAGGAACATCTAGGTCAGGGATCGGAGGGTTGGAGGTATTTACTTATTTATGTGTGTGACTTGTCTAACATGAGATTTACAGCGCCGCGCCGGTTTTAATTAATCTCTGCATATGGGATGGATGTAGTGACACGAGACTTAAAGCTTTCTGTAATTAAATTAGCGCATCCCAAATGTTTACTTTTAATTAGTTGTTAATATAATTGCATTTGTATTTACTCGCAAAACATCATTTACTCTCCTTTATATTTGTAAATATTTTATTGTTTTCAAATAGGAAAAAAAAAAACATTTATGAAAATGTATGAAAATAGAAACTTTCTGATGAAGGGCAAAAGTTTCAGATGCGTACTGAAAATCAATATACAAGGTGTCACTGAATGACTTGGCCAAACTTTAGCGTCGTATTCTACTCTTCAAATTAATGATAAAAATTCTTATAAACATTGTCCGGAAATGATTCTTTAAAAAGTTATGGTCACTTACTGTATTTATGTAAAATGAAAGATTTTAAAAAATAATTGCAAATGTACTGAAGGTAATATCACTTACTATTGTACCAAATATTCAAGGTGACCATAACTTTTTAAAGAATCATTTCCGGACAATGTTTACCAGCATTTTTATCATTAATTTGAAGAGTAGATACGTCGCTAAAGTTCGGTCAGGTCACTCAGTGACACCCTGTATAAGTGGATATGAAGATACTGTCATATTTTTCTTTGGGTGTATAAAGTAATTTTTAAATAATTAAGAAATATGTACAATTATGAAATTTAATTAGTGATAAAGAAACAAGGTTTCTTTTTAATTCTTAATTAAATCGCTAATAACCGTTTTCGACGACAGTGAAATGGGGTCAGGTAAGAATTTTTAGGTTAATCGGATGTAATCGCACAAATCATTTTCAACGGTAATTACTGTGATTAGTTTAATTCAAGAGAATGTTGCGGTAATTGGAAAGGATGAATGTTACCACGATTACACATTACAAATTTACATCAAGTAATCAGTATTCTGTTCTGCAAAAAAGTGATTTACTAACGCAAAAGAACTCTTCTATAATACACCTATTTTCTCATATGTATGTATGTATCAAAAATAAAAAGTGATTCACATTCAGATTTTTCACTTTTTTCTCACTGAAAATTATAATAACGAGATTTACCATTTTCAATTAAAAGACAGAAATGGAACCACGCACGGCACACACGGACCATGTTGTTTCCATTTCCATTCTCATTTTCATGCTTATTGCAGCCGCATACATTTGCATTGCATTTGACGGTCGTATTATTGCAGCACGTGAATTCACGACCAGTTTAACTGTAGCTGTAGGTAAACGAGATTTGAAACTACATTTGAATTATATGTATACATGTTTGTATGCAACATGACAAATGTTCTTAATGTTGACTAAATATCCAGTACATTATTGTTGTGGCGTACAGAATAAATATCTTAGCCAAACCTAAATAATTGACGAAATTAAATCGGATTACTATTTATACCTATCTAAAAATTCATTTTACGAAGAAAACAAACAATTCTACAGAAATTTTCTTAGTTCGATATGTTGCTAGCTTCTCCAGGATAAGTTGACTTATTCAAACTTACCATGGCAAAAACGAAAGATGTAGATAATATAAAATATTAAATAGAAAAGATAGAAAAGATTTTGGGAGCCACTGAATCTTTTACTTTTCAACCGCAATTAATTTGCTTATTTTTAATGAATAGGCTATTTTTTTTTGAGCGAAATTCACTTTTAATTTAGTGTAGATGATTTCCGTCACTTGTTAAAATAAGGTTTTCAATAAAAATCTCGCAGATGTTTTAAATCTACACAGATAGATAGTTATGAGCGCTATAAATCTACGTCATTTCCTATTAATATTTTCTGAAGTGGGACGGAAAAAGAGCAAGAATTTTTAGTAGTTGTCGTAAAAGAGTGGCTCTGTGCACATGATCCCATTCATGTTATCGTCTAAACACTCGCCTTACTTTTATTTCTTGGTACTAAGAAAATTTACTACAGTAATTCACTGCCGAACTGATTTAGAATGTTAAAATTATTTAGCAAAAGAGATAGATTGAGGCAAATGAATAGTGAGTGGAAAACGCAATGTTAGAAAATACATACATATACATATATTACTAATTGTAAGTGATGTGTATCTTACATTTGCTAATACATACTTTCAATCGTTATTAAAGATCACACTATACGTAATTGCTTATCATTTTTGCGACTATCCAAATGTGCACATAATGTGAGATGCATCAAGAGTTCAAGCAAAAAAAAATAAATCGTATACAATCGGAATATTTTGCAGACGCAGTTATCGAAATGACCTCGTGGAAATTTGTTTATTTAAGCCAAGTCGATTGCCCAATATTTATCACAGGATTTATTTACAGAGGTTTAATTATTCACACTCAGCAGTAATGACAACAGAATTTGACACATTATAAATAAACGTTTTATTAATTGATCTTTCAGTATTTATATGATAGCCAAATAAACAGAAGTAGATTTTGTATATATGTTTAAAATACTTATTAGACGCGTGTAAATAGTCGACAAAAATTTGCAGACATAGTAGTTTAAAGTTTTTTTATCAACTCTTACCAGGAAATCTGGACGGCATGGCTTAAGTGAAACTCCTCGTTGCTGTTTTACGGTAAAGCTAAAGACATGCTGTCCAAATTCCATGGCAAGAGTTGATAAAAAAATTAAAAAAAATCACCCAGTATTATAATTCGGTATAGTAATAGGAGTTCGATATACTTGACATTAAATAGCCTACAGGTTATTGTAAACTTTGTATGCACATGAACAGTAATTAACTTGCAAATTATGAAATTTAAACGTAATAAAATCATGTTAATAATAAGTAAATTAACGCTTAGTTTCCTTTGATAAGTAGAATTATAAGGATATTGTCAATCATTCAAATCAGGAAAAAAAATTTAGACATTGTACCACCCGCTTGCATAAATATTAAATGCATTACACGTCATGGAAAAGAAAAAAAAAACTCGGGAGTTTGGACATACATAGTTTATCAAAGTCCCATTGTATTATGACTTTTGAAGTTATCTAGATTTACTCTGAGTCGTTATTTTAATAATATGGAAATTACTTAATTCAACATTTGGATAACATAATATCTTAAATGTTTACCGACCCATTTTTTGTTTCTACATGAATCAACTTGAAGGAAAGTAAAAGATTTGAAATTCTTTACCATATCTAAAATCATTATAAGTACATAATAATATTTACTGATTAAAGCAGGTTCTTGTCCGATAAAAATTGTGTCACAAATTCTTTGAAACGGACACTGAATATGCGCACCAACACTTAACGTTTCGCCGTCTTCGGCAGCTTCGTCAGAAGTGAAACATATTATAAACAAGTTGTCAAAATGAACAAGGTTGTCGACCATTTTGACAACTTGTTTATATTTTTCACTTCTGACGAAGCTGTCGAACGACGGCGAAACGTTAAATGTTGGTGCGCATATTCAGTGTCCGTTTCAAAGAATTTGTGATAATATTTACTGACATACAAAGTTACAACCACATACTTTCGTACATAAATTATAATAATATTTGCTAAATAAAGAGACAATTTATTAATGGTTACGTACTACGAACTTTCTTCAATTTTTATTGAAAAATAGCGATTTTTTTAAATTTGAATACCCACACGCCAATCTCTCTATTACTTCACAAAAAATATCTATTGCATGATTGGTTAACAAGTTCCATGTTCCATCCAACTATAGAAAACTAATCTAAATTATAAACTAATTAATAAAGATAGATATAGACAAAGCGCACAAATGAAGGAAGATATTTATCGAGATTAGAAAATTTAAGAAAAGTGTAAATTCAAACTAAAACTTCCACGAGATTATTTGGCTAATAATAATCAACAAATATGAAAAACAATTTTACATAAATGAAGAAACAAGATTTCGTCATCTCTGCAGTTCTTACAAATTGAGAGGCTCGTTGTAGATTGTAGTACAAATAACGATTTACAGATACAGCAAATAGTATAGCAAATAAAAAATTCCTCAGCAATGTGATTAATTAAAATTAAAAAGATAAAGTGAAAACAAAACGAGATGCCTTAAAAAAAATATCAACGGGCTCCTGACTTGCAACAGACATAGGATGGAGAAACTGACCCACCTGTTATCGAAGATAGGCTCGCAAAATATATGAACAGTAAACACAACATTTTGCACAACTGATTATCACGAAATTCCACTAAAACAGTGCAAATGTACCAAATTCACTTCGACCAAAAAATGGAAAAACTAACTTCTCATATTTTCGATCTACACGACTGTCATTTAAAATATTTCTTTACACATACACCTCCACAACGCCGATAACGCACGGCGACTGAGAAAATGTGCGAACTTCTCTTGCATTCGTGACGTTCGGAAATAATCGTTTCAAGTCGACCAAAATTGATGAAAATTTATGTAGAATATTTGATAAAGAAAAGTCTTTAACATTATTTACAAAAAGTCTTTGCTTTAAATTTAATTTTAAAAAAATTGGACAGAAAGAAGGACTAGTTTTTTTTAAATTCATTTTAAGTATTTGAAACTGAATATGTGTTTTTATAATTTTCAGATACATTTTATTTTGCACTTGTTTTTTAAAATTGTTGGAACATATTTCATTCATTTGTTGCAATTTTAGACTCTGCTCTTTTACCGTAAAATGTATAGTAAAATTGAACAAAGAAGTACATATTATTTCTAAACCACAAAATATTTCATTATTATGAAACAATCTTGGCAAACAAAACATTCTTACTTATTCATATTCATTTATTGTCACTACATTATGTATGTAAGAGTACATTTGTAGTCGATCAGGTACATATTTTGTAATTAAGAAATTAATCTGTCAATTTATCAATGTAGAAAACAGTAAGCAATTTATATTATAGTAGGTTTACAATTACAATAAAAATAGACAATCAAATACAGCAAAATGGCATGTAAGAAAATTATAAACAGCAACGGACTCAGAACTAAGCCTTGAGGAACTCCATGATTAACTGTTCTTTCCATTGACGTCTTTCCATTGTAAGTTACAAATTGTTCCTGTTTGATAGATAAATTTTGACAAAACTTAAAGGTAAACCACGAACTCCATAAATGTAATTTGTTCATTAATACTGGATGAGAAGCACAGTCAAAAGCTTTCGTCAGATCGCACAGAAAGGTCGCTGTCATTTTCCCATCTTCAAAATTCGTAACCATGTTTTAGACAACTGAGAGCATTGCCTTTGTGGTATTTGAATTCTTACAAAAACCGAACTTAATAATTTCTCTTTCGATAAGTATTTTATGAACTTGTCTTTATTTTAAACGAATCAAATTGTTTGGAAAGTCTAACTTTTCCTAACACTGGCGGACAAAATTAAACTTTTTCTTAATGTTAAATTTTTTTGATAGGTTTTAGGATAAATTTGGGTCGCTGATGAATATACCATCAAACCATCAGCATTACTCAATACTTATAATGTTACACAATTTTGTCTAATATTACCTAATTTTTCTGAAAATATTAGAATATTACTCAGTATTTACACAATAGCTGTGTTCCTTTTGCCACAAATCTTACCTTACATCTCATAAACGTCATTTCCGTTAGCACGAACAGGTAAGTTTAAACGGATATTTCAACTCGCAACTAACGAGAGTGCTCGAGTGGTAAGGTGGGAGATCGAAATCTCAATTCAAACTGACTTATTCGTGCCAACGGAAATGACATTTATGTCATCTGAGGTAAGATTTGCAGTAATAGAAAAACACCTAATATTATCCTATAAATTTGTTTCAGCAGCAATTTCTGACTGGTTTATCAGAATCAGTTGCCCACCAAATAATCGATTTTAACAACTTTATCAAGAATCCAACTTTGATGAGTACATCCTTTGAACTATTTTGAACTAGTCACGAAGTAGTTACGTTTATTCATACTCATATTCAGCGATACCAGTAATTGGGATTGATCAGTTAAATATGGTAAAGCAAGTGATACGATTGATCAGCTTAACTTTTAATTACCGGAAGTGCAGGAAACTTAAGATCAGTGCGAATCGACCAAACACCTTATCAGAGCTCGCCTTACTTGATCACTTATCGAGTTCCTACATATACATGTAGGAAAAGATGGCGGTGACACCGTAACTAATTGAAAAAAATAATAGTTGTTTGTAATGAAATAGTCTTGTCCGAAAACTTGTCAAAAAAAAATAGACGTTCAATAAAAAGTTCTTTAAACCAAGCATTTCCTACAATTTTTGGGGGCTCAACCGGGATCGCAAGACCCAAGAGAATCAAGAGGATCGAGGATCGCAAGACCCAAGAGAATCAAGAGGATCGCAAGACCCAAGAGACTCAAGAGGTTCGCAAGACTCAAGAGACTCAAGAGGTTTGCAAGACTCAAGAGAATCGCAAGATTCAAGAAGATCCAAAGAATCGCAAGGTTCAAGAACATTACAAAGTTCAAGAGGATCGAAAGAAGTGAAAAGTATAAGAGGATCCAAACGATCGTAAGATTTAAAAGGATCGGAAGGTGTGAGAGGATCGAAAAGATCGAAATTATTGAAGGGAAGCTTCGGAATTAGATAGCGAAATGTCAACTTTAGGAAGTTTTTCAAAAGTTGAGTATAATTTGAAACATGCTTCTCTTAAATCAGTACAAACTTTGCATATAATTATATTTGGTTCTGAAGGTCAATCTCGTCAAGTAAGACGTAAGCTGAGACAATTTCAAGGTTTCAATTTTGACGAAGATTCTAGACAACTAAAAATGAACGATATCAAAGAAAAGTTGACCACAGCCGATCTTGTTGCTGCTTGTCACGTACTTGATTTGGATTATTCAGGTAGTCATGAAGAAATAGCCAGTAGGATATGTTTGTTTCTTGAAAATTTCGTTAACCCGGAAATCAGTCAAAACAATGAAGAAGAAAACGATGAAGAGAGTGACCGGGAAGAGGAAACGATTGCAAACACATGTGCTGATGTGAATACTCCCAATACCGTCGCGTCTCACTCACAATCGATCGCTTTGACTTTTCGAGATGTTGAAGATTCTATTAGACCTTATGATGGTAAAGACGGATATCCAATTGAAAAATGGATAATTGATTTTGAAGAAATTGCAGATTTAATAAAATGGAATGACTTACAAAAGTTGATTTATGCTAAAAAGTGTCTAAAAGGAATAGCAAAACTTTTCATCAATTCTGAAACAGGAATAAGAACATGGACGCACTTAAAGAAACGATTGTTGGAAGAATTTCAAGTTAAAACCAATAGTGCCGAGGTACATAAACTTTTGATGACAAGAAAGAAAAAGAAAGAAGAAACTTTACAAGAATATGCACTTATCTTAAGAGAAATAGCAAGTAGAGCGGTTATTGAAGAAGAAGTAGTGTTGCAGTATATTATAGATGGAATACCAGACAAGACAGCTGACAAAATTGTACTTTACGGAGCCAAGAATTTTAATGAATTTAAAGAAAAAATGAAGATGTATTCCTTAATTAAATCTAAATCGTTAAGTCACGAATTTGGTCCTGGCAGAAGTGAATTTCAATTTAACGCAAGATGTAAGACGGAAAAACAAGAAAAAATTACAAACGGAGAAAGAGAGTCAGTAATCCAGTGTTTTAATTGTGGTGAAAAGAGCCACCGAACAAAGGAATGTCCTCATAAATTAAGAGGGCAGAAATGTTTCAACTGTAACCGTTTTGGTCATATAGCGTCATCTTACACTTTTAAGGTAAATCGAAGAAAAGAACAACAGATGAATAGCATAATTGTTAAATCCGTCAACCATATTAAAATAATAATTGAGAAGCAAGAAATATTGGCCCTAGTAGATACAGGAGCAGATGTAAGTGTACTTAGAGAAGATATTTACAAGAAGTTAGGTTCGCCGTTGTTAACAGCTCCAAAAATTTGTTTAACCGGAATAGGAGAAAATAATGTAGAAACTATTGGTTCATTCGTAACAACGGTTAAGATAGATGACGATGATTTTAATATCAGTTTTCACGTAGTTCCAACCTCTCTATTGAAGATGCACGCAGTCATTGGCAACGACATTCTTAATACGGCAGAGATTCATATAACTTCAGATAAAGTTAAAATTACAAAAACAATACAAGAAAACTTCCTGATGAATATGGAATGTGAAGACAAGAGGACAGATAAGATAGATCTGAGTCATATTTTGAATGAAGAACAAAAGAAAAATATAGCTTATATTATAAACCAATATAAGCCAATAAAAACAGAAACTACAAATATCCAGATGAAAATTGTATTAACGGATGAAACTCCAATTTTTCAAAGACCTAGACGACTTCCTATACACGAGAGAAATGAAGTGGAGGAGCAAATAGAAGCATGGATTAAGGATGGTATAGTGCAAACTGAGTTCATCAGAATTTGCAAGTCCAGTGGTCGTGGTTAGGAAGAAGGACAACACTGCTCGTGTTTGTATTGATTATAGAAAATTAACAAAGTTATTGTAAAGCGACAGATTTCCTTACCGTTAATTGAAGACCAGTTGGATCAGTTGCAAAATGCTGTAGTTTTCAGTACTCTTGATTTGAAAAATGGGTTCTTTCATGTGGCCGTAGAAGAAAACAGTCGTAAGTACTCTTCGTTTGTAACACACAGTGGACAATATGAATTTTTGAAAGTACCATTCGGATTAAGCAACTCGCCAGCTGTCTTTCAAAGATTCATTAATTGTATTTTTCGAGATTTAATTCTAAAAGGAATTGTATTACCATATATGGACGATATCATTATTCCTTCCAAAGATGAAAAAGAAGGAATTAATAATTTAAAGATTGTTTTAAATGTGGCTCAAAAATATGGACTAGAAATAAATTGGAAGAAATGTCAGTTTCTAAAAAGACGCGTTAATTTCCTTGGTTACATTATAGAAGACCGAACGATTCGTGTATCAGATGAGAAAACCCAAGCTGTTAAGAAATTTCCAAAACCTTCAACTTTGAAACAAGTACAAAGTTTTTTAGGATTGACAGGTTATTTTAGGAAATTCATTCCATCTTATGCAATAATTGCTAAGCCACTTAGTGATTTATTAAAAGATGGAGTTCCATTCACATTTGGAATAGAACAAGAAGTAGCATTTGAAAATCTTAAGTCATTGCTGTGTAGTAAACCAGTGCTCCATTTATTTCAACGAGAACGGAGATTGGAGTTGCACACTGACGCAAGCAAGCATGGTTTTGGTGCTGTCTTATTGCAAGAGTCCGGTGAAGATGGTAAATTGCATCCTATTTATTATATGAGTAGAAAAACTACTAGTCAACAACAAAAATATCATAGCTACGAATTAGAAGTTCTTGCTGTAATAGAAGCGATTAAGAAATTCAGAGTTTATCTGCTAGGAAATAGCTTCAAAATTGTTACTGATTGCGAAGCTTTTGAAAAAACAATGAATAAAAAAGATCTAGTTACTCGTGTTGCAAGATGGGCATTACTTCTAGAGGAATTCGAATATGTAGTAGAACATCGAGCTGGAAAACGAATGCTTCACGTGGACGCGTTAAGCCGTTATCCAATGATGACAATAACACAAGAAAATATAATTGTTCTTATAAAAAATGCTCAATTAAAAGACGAGCAAATTAAGACGATAAAGAAAATTTTGGAAATTAAACAACACGAAAATTATTTTTTAAAGAATGATTTATTGTACAAGTATGATTCCGAAGGAAGAGAGTTAATTGTTATTCCAAGACAAATGCAAACCGAAATTATTCGTAAAGTACATGAAAATGGACATTTTGGATTAAAAAAGACACAAGAGCTTATTCAAAGAGAATATTTTATACCAAATTTAAAGAAACGAATAGAAAATTATATTTCAAATTGTATACCGTGCATACTGTCTAATAGAAAAGCAGGTAAAAAAGAAGGTTTCTTACACCCTTTGTCAAAAGAAGAAGGACCACTTAAAACATTACACATAGATCATTTAGGACCGTTACCGTCTACGAATAAAAATTATAAGTATTTATTGGTATTTGTCGACGATTTTACCAAATTTGTTTGGCTGTTCTCAACGAAATCGACATCTGCAAAAGAATTAATCACTTGTTTTGAAAAATTTCAAAAGGTGTTTGGAAATCCCGAAAGAATAATATCAGATAAAGGAACAGCTTTTACAGCTAAAGAATTTGAACATTTCTGTACAGAAGAAAAAATTCAGCATTATAAAACAACTACTGGAGTTCCGCGTGGGAATGGTCAAGTAGAGAGAATTCACAGGATTATTATTCCCATTTTAACTAAGTTAAGTTTAAATGATCCTCGTCGGTGGTACAAACATGTGGACAAAACGCAGAGAGCTTTGAACAGTTCTTTTCAACGAAGTATAAACACTACGCCGTTTGAATTGCTCACAGGTGTTAAAATGAGAACTAAAGAAGAATTCGAACTTCACAAGAGAATTGGAGAAGAAATGATTGATCAGTTTCAAGACAAGCGTGAAGAATTAAGAAAACGAAGCAAAGAACAGCTACTAAAAATTCAGGAAGAAAATAAAAGAACCTATAATTTGAGAAGAAAAAAGGCAAGACTGTACAAAATTGGTGATCTAGTAGCAATAAAAAGAACACAATTTGGTACTCAGTTAAAAATTCAACGAAATTTTTTGGGTCCCTATAAGGTAATAAAAGTTAAACCCAAAGAAAGGTATGACGTCTGTAAAGAGGGAAATCATGAAGGACCAAGAGAAACATCCACGTGTGCTGAGTACATGAAACCATGGATAGAAAATTTTACCGAAGAAAATGAATCCGAGTCGGAATCATGTCAGGACGGCCGAGTTGTAGGAAAAGATGGCGGTGACACCGTAACTAATTGAAAAAAATAATAGTTGTTTGTAATGAAATAGTCTTGTCCGAAAACTTGTCAAAAAAAAAATAGACGTTCAATAAAAAGTTCTTTAAACCAAGCATTTCCTACATACATATATTCCTTGCACATAAAAGATTAAGAATTTTTTTCGTGGTTTGAAAAAATAATCAGTAGGTACTTAACTACTTGGTCACTATTGATTTATTGGTTTCCAAATCTTGATTGAAATGTTTCACCAAGAAAGGAATTTATGTATTTTTGTATTGTAGTAAGTTTCCATAGATTGCAATAATCACCAATAATAAGCCGAATGTAAATTATCCACTAACTATGGGAGTGATTGTTAACACAATAGTGTCGTTTTCCGGAAGAGAAAATGTTAAGTAATATTTTGAAAAAATTATCCAAAATCGCAAATAGATAACTGGGACGAAGCGACAACAATTAATATAGTTAAATTGTTAAGTATACACCATAGACCAATTCATCTTAGTGGTCCACTTCATTTGTTGAGTAGAAGAGATTAAGTGGAGACGCTGACAAATATTTTAAAACAGATCCGGAATTACGTGCAGATACAGTTTCTTTAGGTAACTTTAAGAAAAAGTTTATTCAACAAAGCGTTATTGAAACTGATAGTATTTTCGATTCAACTGCACTGGATGCAGTCAATCGAAAACGCTATAAGCAAATGTCTTTAAACGCACTATGAGTCAGTATCAAAATTCGTTACTAGACTGAAACTGTTAGCTGCAAAAATATTAGAAACAGATTTATCGCCAGTGAGTAAGTAATAACGAAAAACCGAGAACGAAAAGAAATGTAGCCAATTAGTTTTGCACTAGAACAAGTTCTTCAACGTAAATAGTTCATGTAACAATTTTAAACAAATAATATAACTTGACACATATCACAATTTCGATATTCTCCGTTCACATGACAACTTTACATCTTTAGAGTCACCCCTCACTAAAACGTCACAATTTCTTCAGAATAGAGGCTCCTCAAATCTCAGTTGCCTCCCCCTCCAAAATATAAAATTAGAGGGTTAGAAAATTTGTATGGATGACTTTTTAATTGAGTTTTTGTTTGGAGCCTCCTGTTCACTTGATTTTAGCTCTTTGCTATATTGAAAACAAATATCAAGTGTTCAATTGAGAAGTTCATCAAGTAGCCTTTGAATTTTTCATAACATTATGAAGCAGGTCTTGAATTAAGAAACTTTCGATTAAAAAAGTCTTATATTCCACAGCGAAAGCCACTGAAGTTTATAAGTAAACCAGGCAAAAAGGATGCGGAAATATTATATAGTTAGGTAACTAATCTATTATTAAGTCAGAAATCAACTTTCAACACTCAATAACTTTATAATTAAAGAGTTAAGAAAAGTGGGATTATAATTTTCTGTAAAGGTTTTACCGTAGAATCGCGTGGTGTGAATGTTTGCCGGCGGTTATAACATACCCTATATAATATTTCCAGTTTCCAAAATTTAAAGTTCTTAGATCTTTTAAAGTAATTTGCCATTAACACTCAAGTAAGCATTTTGAGCAGACGTACATACAATGGGAACTCTTTTGTTTGTTTTTATAAGACGAATACGAACATACAACTTCTCTCGACGGAAATTATTTATATTATGCCTACATTTTATATTTTAATGTTCGAATATGTTTGTTTAAATTAATGTTTAATGTATCTGGAGGTTACACTATATGTAATCGTAAAATATTGTTGGTATCTCATTTATTTCAAAAACTGTTTAAAGTAAGTACATAGTTGAATTTCTCTTTACCGTAAATAAAACATGTACCTATACATAAATCGTAAAAATATAAGTTGTTCTCAATACATCTATTTATCAAATTAATCAGATTTCTTCCTTTCTAGATTAATAAATTAAAAAGAAACGCGTCGGTGAATAATTTAAATAAGTACAAAAGTAGGCCACAAGGAGTTCGCATGCCATGGGAATGTATATTAAATTCCACTAGACTGCACTGAGAAAAATGAAATAGTTAAGTCAACAACTTTTTGAATGTCAACTTTTTGAGCGTTGACTTAAATAAAATGTACTTGTTTCAACGGTAATATTCTTAACTGAACATCTTGGAAATTGTTGAAGTAACACTAAAAAAATGTTAAACTATTACTTTTGACTAAACGATGTAAATGGTTTCCTTAAAACGAAAGTGCTTAATATGTTAAATCAAAAAGTTGAAATTTCAAAATGATCGTAAAGTGCTGTTGCTTTTATGTGTCTGTTTTGATTTTTTATTTAACGTAATAAATGTTAAGTCAAGCAAAAGCGAGGGTTAATTCCCATATTAATAAGCTATCGAGTTCCAGATGGCGCCTGCTAAAACTTCACGTATATTTACTGCCTGTCCCAGCATAACCTTGTTGTTCGATATCGTTTCTTAAACGGATAAGTCATTCATATTTCGAAAGCGTCCGACATTATAAAGTTCGTTGAGGTTTATGCAGCTCCTCTTGTCACCTCAACAAAGGTTGAAGGGTTATCTTACTTTGGCAGTATCGCAAAGAGGTGAACATTTAATTGATGTTTCCCTAAACGATAGTCCAGATTGAATTGACTCTCGCTTTTATTAGCCGTACTAAAAAATTACTTTAAATATATAAAAAATATAATTTTAATTCCCTAACAGCGTTCAGACAAATAAAATATTTAGCAATTTTAACAATCTAAAGTTCTTGTATCAATCTTCTTGGGCATTAAAGCAACTAGAAAGATGTCTTCATTGTATGCTTGCCTCAAACAAAGTATTGAGTTGATTCAATCTAAAATATTTAACATTTTTTGACTGTTGGTTCAATGACCATGCGTGATTGCTAAAAGGTAAATGAAAAATACTGTTAACTGAACGTGTTTTTGGTTGACTGAACAGTTTATTTTTTTCAGTGTGTGTAAAAAATGACTCATATAAGAACATTAACCTTTATCAAACTATTTCTAGTACAATTGTCTTTTTGGAAAATGTAACAATACTTACTGAATTGCTAGCAATAATTTAAATTAATGAATATATTCTCATTTCATTAAATTTAAAATGCCATCTGCCGATATCGAGATGAATGCCAGCCTTCGTTTATTTCATTACTAATGGGGTTTTTCAGTCCGTTTCCTCGATCCCCGTACTTGTATCGGCCCATCTTAATTTCCATCCCTCCCTAATTCCGCCCTTCTGTTTTCCATCTATTTTGATTCTGATCTGATAATATATCGAAGCATATCTATATAAGTAATTCGTTCCGCACCAATGCACACGAATCTCTTCAAAATAAATGGGAAAAAATTATAGGCTGGCGAAATTTATTCATTCGTTCGATGAAATCATTCGTATTCCAACGTTTGCATTTACTGATGTGAATTAAATTCTGGGACGTTGACTACTTTGTAAGAAAATGTTATAATGAACAAAATTTGCTGGTTACGTCACTATTTAATTACTTGAACACTACGTTGCTTCATCATCAGTGATTAATGATTTTAACTGTGCAATATTTCCAAGTGCTAATTAATCGAGTATTGATTCTTGTAGAAACACTCATAAATCAAAATGGATGTCATATAGATCATTTTGGGGGCAATGGTACAAACGTTGCGCTCATGATTGCCATTCGTAATTAATGGTATTGCGTAACCGAAATTCACATCTGCTTTGTGTAACAATCATCGAACAGGCATATTCTTCCTTGTCAGATTTCAATAAAAAATGAAAAGATGTGAGAAAATTTATGATTTCTACTTTACTTTGCAATACACGCGAGGGAATATTCCCCTCGACTTCCGAATGAATTGTATATGCATTAAAGCTAAATGGGAGATTAATACTAGTGTCACAATTACTGTAATAATAAAAAGCGTTGCATGCACCTTGCGGTTCTCATACTTAATGGCAAGCTTTTCAGAGTACCGAATAATAGGGATTATTCGTCAGAGAATAAGCCAATGTAAACTGCGGTGTAACCACACTCGCCTTTTTTGTTAGGAGGCCTATAAAAAGGCAGATTAGGCTTAAATAGCCGATTGAAAGATATACAGGAGATTACTGAAGATTATATATTAGCATTTCAGTAGTTTCACATCTGGAGCTAACTTTAACCCACTATCAATTTAATTAAAGCCACGTACTGCAATACATATATTTATTTCTATTTGATGAATTTCTCCATACAATTGTTAAAGGGGTTACATATGCGTGTACTAGTCATTACTTGTTATGAGAACGTCAATCCCCTTCCCTCATACAGCAATTTAGCAATAGACGAAAAGTAAATAAGTGTGAACTAATACCCTTAGAAAGACACTTTTACTTTTTTTGGATGGGGTGATGACTTATACCAATGCAGATAGAATATTTATTACTTAGTGTAACTTAATTCCTACTTATTGAATTAACGAATTATGGATAATATCTTTACTGTACGGTGTTAAACCTTTTTTTAACACTTATTTTTAGACGCATTTTAATCGGGGAAAGATAACAATATCACACTAAATTTGATAAACTTTACAACTTTTCAGGTAAATATCTATCCATATTTTAACACCGATTAGGAGGATAACAATTTATCCCAGAAATTTTTATGTGTGTATTGACCCTTTTTTATTGAATAGTCCTGTATGTCGTACAGTACATTTGTTTCATAGTGCGTTGACAAGGGTAGTAACAAGTGAACCATGCTCAAATACGGCTCATTTAATTTATCACTGAAATCATTGCCATATGTTACTTTTGATTAGGGTATTAGTCGTAGAATTTATTTTAGCACGTACACACACAAATTGTTTAGTATAACATATATACAGATTGTTTAGTTTAATTTCGACTCGATGGTAAATTTAATCCTTTTTCTATTTTTCCTCTGTATGATAGAATAATTTTTGCATACTTACTTTTGAATTACTTTCGTTTGGGTGTTACTTCAAAACTGTTTTATTTTATTTTTTGTGAATTACGAAACACTAACTAATATACCTACATGTTACACGGTGACTCAAAATTGTCTCCTGATATTTTCAGGGTGAATGGAACATCAAAAAATATATACCGGGTGTCCACTTTGATTACGCACCATAGGGATTTCAATACATTTCTTTAAAATTATAAATACCTGCTCTCCTATCAAATATATCATAAAGCACTAAACTGCATAATACATGGGCTCTGTGTTGTGCATTAGCCAAGACTATTTTTGTATGTTTTTCAAATACATGGGCTTTCAGATATTTCTTTATTCCACAGTTTTGATCAAGCAAGCAAACTTCTAATTGACAAAGTTTATTGATTTTTAAAATTTTGTAATAAAAAAATAGAGACTTTTTACATTTTAAAAATGTAATATCATAATTATTTATAATTTGGCGAATGTATGTCAAAAATTTAGCTCTGAATGTTCATACCTATTATAACATGTTAAGTAAATAAATGTAACGTTTATTGTTTAATCAAATTGGCTATCAGCCCATTTTGGCATTACTCATCAAATTTGAAACATTGTTGCTTGCAAGTGTGTTATTTTGTAAGTGTAATATAGTCACAGTCGCTGCTTAATGAGCAATTAAGTCTGCAAACCCTTAGCTCAAGTATAAATTACGCACAAAATTCCAGAACGAATTGGTGACATTTATTTTTACCTACATTTATTATTTTGGTATACAGAGCTCGGAAAAAATAAGAACACAATTTAACAGAAGCCGATCGACTTCATCAAATATGATATGATGATCAAATTTTGTGTCTTGTATCTGTTTAATACGGTCAAAGAAATTGATGAATTTTGTCAGTTGAATTTATTCATGCGTATAATACATTATCGTGAATAAATTGACGACAGCAAATTAATGAATAAATTAGCAAATTATAACCAGCTTTAATTTTTCACCAATTTTTTAGGGAATTCTTTACATTTCGTATTACAAATTAGTATCAATTTTATTGTTGTTGACACTTGCCTGCAATGTACTCGTAATCTTTAATAAAAGGTTACATGTTTTTGGAATCAGGGTGTTTCGTGTACATACAGACTATAAAGACTCGAGAAACTATTGTGTTGTACTAATCTAATAATAAATGTGTCAGACGAAGAAAATAAATGAATTACGAACCCAATATTTTCATGAAGTAACCAGAAAAAGAAAAAATCATACTAGTGGAACAGGTACAATCGGATCTGATGGTGCTTCAAGTGATTATACTTTCTGAAAAATAGTACTCTTGTCCGCAAAGGGCAAAGTAATTTACAAGTTCCAAAAAGTTCAACTACAGATGAAGGAATAGGAAAGCAGTAATTTACTAAATAATTTGGAATACATTTATGTCTTATTATGATGGGAACTAATCTATGACGACCCAGTTGAAGAACTTTCGAATATTGATTTTGGGGACCCACTCACAAATGGCATTTACGGATTCATTACAAGTTAGTTACGTAGAACTGTTACGTTCAAATCTCGCGCGACAACATCGTGGTGATACAGCCTCATTCTACTGCGTTTTAACACAGTTGGCTACACTGTCCCTTCCCCCCATTTACATCGCTATAGGGGAAACCTGCGTGAGGTAAACGCTTAATATTCACAGGCTTTGAAGGCACCATGTGACTCCCAGGACGCCTGTCATTGGTTATCGTTGGTAATCCCCGCGCGTCGAAGCGACCTTCTCCATCTTCAATTTCGTCGCGTCCTTTCTTGTTTGGAGCGTTGTGCCAGTGAGACGTGTCTTGCATGTGCGTTAAATCTAACGGAGTACTTGCTCATTTGGAGGAGTAACTCAATTGCGGCTTTGCTGGAAGATATATTGACACCACCGAACATCGATTGGAGACAGTTTTTAATCTCTTTACCAAGCCTGAGACCCCTGTTCTCTCAGGTAAAATATGACGACGCATGCCGACGAGTAAGCCAACATGGCCGCTAACGAAAAATCATTTCTTCTATTTAGGATTTTCTGTTTGGGCGCAAGTTTCAGCGCAGGCTTGTGGAATCCCCGCACGCTTTCACGCGTGGGTTTTCCGTTTGTATTGAGTTTTGGTGCCGCGACGAACTCCAGCTGTAGTCTGCCGTTCTGCGAGTAGCGTGGGTCCGCCATTTTGCCGCAAAGCAATCACCGGCTCAGACAGGACCACTAGATGGCGTGTTGACAGCCAACTTCACGGCAAAGTCGGTATACTGACAGATATCGGTCGCGAGGTAACCATTTAAATTTATTGCGCATGCATTTTTAAGAGCGAATTAAGGCCTCTTCGTGCGGATTTAAGTAACAGATCGCTTTATTACTGAATAAACAACCTTTTGTAATTGCGTAAAGTGTTGTGTGTTGGATTTGTTTAATTAAACGTTTATAATTTATGTTGTGTGTTCTTGTTTAAACTTTCACGCACACCAGTTAGTAAAGTTTCGCCTCTGATTATTATTAGTGTTTCATTTTCTGCACGATCTGGTCGATTGGAGACGTCGACTGATCGAATTGCGTTTAGCTGATCAATTGTCTTCTGGAGCCCTTAATAAGTTACCACCTTCAATTAACCCGCCCCTTTCTTCACTGTTGCTAGCTGGGGCTCAGCTGAAGTATCGGCAGAAGCTTGTCATCCGAACCGTGGTAAGTAGAGGCAAGTAAATTAAATTTAAAATTTGGTGACAGAATAAACAGTGCAAAAAAGTTAATGAACTTAAACGTACAATAATGGATTTATTATTTGATGCAATGGATGACGAAGGCGATCTTTGTTAAGATAGAGACTAAAGTATTTCAATACTACGATAACAATAGTTACCTATAGATTATTTTGAATTTTCAACAAGAATTTTTACAGATTTAACATAAATGAAAATCTGCGGATGTAACACTGCCATATAATAAATGATGATGGTGTTAAAACCGAAATGCGCAAGTAAATCAAGTGCCAATAGCTTCTATCCATTAAGATTTACATTTTTTTAAAATAAAATCAATAATTACCTTAATGAATCAGATTTAGTTATCTTTCTTGTCTTCAATCTATAACAAGTTTTCATTTGGGGTGCTCTTAACTGCAGGCTAAATATAAACTATCTCTTTCGCATATCTCTTTCTATATCATGTCGCTTGCCAAAAACAAACAAACGTTATGTTTTTTATGAGTTCAGGAGCATCGCTAGAGACATCGTACCTAAATATTCACATACACGCTCCTGACGAGCCGAAAGGTAAATACCTCTTATCAAGGAACAACAAACAACTTTATTGGATAAAATAAATACTACAAGCTTCGGAAAAATACTGATTTAATCTCCAGTGGTAGTCACTTTGCAACTTAAAGATAACTTCATTTAGTAAAGTTAGGCCTGGTTTATTCATCTCTGTGTAAGTGGCCAGTAAAATACTTGATAGATTAAGACCCGGTTTATTCATCTCTGAGTAAGTAGTAAAATACTTGATGATTAACGATAGGACAACGAATTGTGCTAATCCATCAAGTTATAACTTGGCACATACTCAGAGATGAATAAACCGGGCCTAAAGACAGGACAACGGATTGCGTTAACCCGTCAAGTTATAACTTGGCACTTACTCAGAGATGAATAAACCGGGCCTTAGTTGGTACAAAGTTTCACCAATCTACAGAACTAACCTAAAGTTTCCAATATAGCTTTGGAAGCAAATATAATGAAATTCTAGTTAATTAAATTGTTATCTTGTCATGTTATATTTGTATAAATAATACACTTAGGTGTATGCTGTAGTAGCGCACTATTACTTTTGTGGCCACATAAAACTTTTCCGTGTCACACTTTACAGTCAAGACCCCATGTGTCTTGAGGTAATTGTAGTTTATGACGCCATTAAACGTATTACTTAGAAGGGGCTGCCGGCGCATTAAACTGTAAAGGAAAAATTTTTATTCGCTTTGCTCGTGAATTTCTCATCTTGGTGGCAGAAAATCGCCGCCAGAATTAAATGGAACGCATGGATTTTACTCGTGAAGTTTCCTCGCCGCTTAATTTTTCCAGATTAGAAGTGATGAACTGCTGTAATTAAAGCTCCTTACTTGTAACTTCTGTTTATTACAATTAGTAAGATAATGCCTGCACGTTCTGAGTATTACTTCAGTTTGATTATAATTTATAGCTGATGCCATCGCGCTAGTTTGGATATTTTAATTATGTCTCAGAGCATAATTTGTAACACTTACACAAATTATATTGGTTGGACAAGCTTTCTACTAATTAGGAACGAAGTCATAAAAGATTGATATTGACTGAGATTTTATACAGCCAATTACAACATTACAAGACAGAACAAGAAATTAGAATTTTATTAATCTGAGACTTACATGTTTTAGAGAAAAGCTGCTGCATTTATATTCTGTTAATTTTTGACGGTTTTTAAAGTGATTCTCTCGGAAGTATAAATAATAAAAAATATCAATTCATATTATTATTATTGTCTCATTTCAAGGCCGTCTTAGACTACCCTCTTTCTTGTACAAGATTTGATTTATATTTTTGAACAATTTAATTAATTCAGTAAAATGTAGCAAATTTTAAATTGAATCAATTATCTGAGAAAACAGAACACGTTCTATCTCCCAAAAAATTGATGGTACCTATCCCAATTTATAAAATGTTGTTAATACTTCTCGCTAAACTGTTTACTATACTTAACTAGTAATAATTATAAAATGCTTGCTAATAACTTAATATACATATAACTTCATCGATTTACTCTACATAACAGCTCTGACATCGGCTCTCATATCTATCTTAATTTATAATCAATAAACCGCAAGGGAGCGCAGTGTTGGTCACACAACTCGCACATGTTCATCCAATTTTAGATACTACCCCTATCACAACGTGCATAAAATCTGCAAGTAATGATTTGGCAGTGATCAAGGAGACAGTGATGGAATTCAGTTTCGAAAATTGTGGTTCTTGTTAATCTGATACCAAAGGTCCAAGTTCAAAAATATTGGGAAAAAATTGAAAATAGATTATATAAAAAATAGATTGTATAAATAGCGATACTCAAGTATCTAAATACTTGACAATATGACAGAGAGATACAATAAATGTTTAACAAGTCAACGTACAGTCGCGAGTCGTCAGTGTCATTTAACACAATGACAAAAAATGTTGTACAGTGATATGTACCATGTGTGTTCTATCTATTAAATTGATTAAAATCTCACACATCCAATAAAAAGACAAGAAGATATTTCTAATTTATGACGATTCTATCAAATTTTTGAATGACATTGACAACAAATTTTTTTTGCTCGCGACTATACATATTGTTGTCGTTGTATACTTTATCAAGTTTAGAATTTAGGAAAGTTTACGCATTTTCAATGTATCCGTAAAACACGAGCACGTTTGTTTATTTTATCTTATGGTTTGGGATAAGATACGGGGTGCGTCTCAGGTAGAGAGATGCAAGGAAAGAAGGAACGAAAGCACTTCAGTCGAGGCGCGGTCCTTGAGGGCGAACGTTTTGGTAAAGTTACGCTTATTACGCAAACGGACTCGCGAGTGTTGTAATAAATTGCAAGGACATGTGATGAAGTAATTGTGCAAGCGTAAAAGGTTTGCTGATGGTAGATGATGCTCTGAGGTAGAGTAAGGTGCCAATCACGTTGTGTCCGCTGATGGCTCGGACAGAGAGTAAGAGATTGGGCAGTCTTTCATAAGGGTGATCGTTCTGGATTCGCCCATAAATGGGAGAGAGTCGAGGATCATCTCACCTGTATACTAGGGTGGGTCATTTTTGTATGGAAAAAAACGAATATTGCGCTTTTGATTTTTAATAGTAAAATTATGTTGCCTTTACATGAAAATAGTGTAATGCTAGAATTTAAAGTAAATAGCACCTCATCTTCAGGTTGCGCTTTGCCTTGGAAATATGAATAACTTGAATATATTCTGGTAGTTATATAACATAAATGTCTCAAGGAAAATAGGGTTTTTAGAATAAAATAATCATTTATTAATAATTAAAAAAATAATACAACAGAAAAATTAATGAAAATCATTCAATATTGAAATCTTTCTTGCTATCGAATTTAGGCATTGCTGCGAGATTCGAGTTTTAACTTTATCCACCTTCTCTTGTCCTTTTAGTATACAGTTTTGATGATAACTCTGTTATTATTATTATTATTACAAATACACACTTTTCATGGCATACTATATGGCCTTTCTTGTATAATTTCAAAAATTCAAACGTAAGGCGCACCCTCTAAATATTAATTAAATTCAAAAATATTTCGTAGGTGTCATAATATCACTAAAAGACGATATAATTTTGCTATTAGGTAAGATTATCTCAAAGTTTGGTTTTTTAACCCATCCTACTGTATACGGCACCTGACCATATCCGCCTGCTGCAGAGGCGTGAGTAATAGATGCCGGGAATACAACTAGTTGTATACCTGACCAGGTGATTGCATTGTGCTTTCCAAGAAAAGTTATGACTTGGTGTTGACTGGGCTGTGGCCAGTGTAGCAACACTGTGGAAGTCAGTAGCACCAATGATTCTGAGAACGTACGCTCAGAAGGCAAGGTATGCTAATATCCACCTGGGGTTTGTCGTTATGCATGCGAAGTACGAAGATGGACATTCGAGGACACCTTTCCCGTGAATTCGCATCCCAGAAGGGAGCTTCCGCATCTAGAGTCGCCGCTGGAAAGGGGCGGGGCCGGGAGAGGGACCCGGTGAGTAAATAAGTCCTATAGTCTTGAGTAGATACTCGTAAATGGTTATTTGTAATTTTGCATGACGTCCTTGTCGAATCGAAAAGCGAAGCCCAGATGTTAAGACCCTCAGTTTCGCAGTGGACGAGAAAGAGAGAAAGAAAGCGGGAAAGAGAGATCTAACCAAAGGGTGAGTGAATGTTTATTGTAACTCGGTCCTCTGACATTGTTATTAGTCTAAAATGTTTAACAAAAAAAAAACTATCCAACAATATCTTATTTTCATAATATGTATATTCATACACGTTGATATGTTTCAATCAGATACTCATTAAGATCCCCATTTAAAAAAAATGGCAATTTTTGATTTTTAACTAACGGAAATTATTCCAGCTTGGTAGTGTCGGTGTTATATCAAGTGAATCCTTAAAATAATAATTCATTTTGCACGTCGGTAAATAAAGAACAATTGAAAGGTAAAATTTTCTATTTCAACTTCGGTTAACAGAGGAAGTCGAGTTTTCTCTTCAAAGCTTCCTAATTGTTTCATTTAAGCGGGTACCGAATAGTAATTATCCTGGTGAGGTACAAAGAGAAAATTCAGTTTCCAGTGTTGGAGTGAGTCAAAGGCGGCCATAATTTTTGTCTTGTTTATTTGTTTCTGTGTCTGTACTTAATTCAAATTGCAGTCATTCTTTCCAGGTCTTAATGAACAGTATTATGCCGAAGAACTGGCGGGGGCGTACATTATTTGAAGGTCTCGTTTACGCTTGACACAAGCGGCAATGATGAATACATATCAAGAGGATAAATTAGAAGGTAGGAGGACGCAATCAGCTCGCACCGCAATTAGTGAGTTATTTATTCACTGGCGAAGAGAGGTTAGTCACTTTGATACTTCAATGAATATTTGTGAATCATATTTAAGTAAATATATGCAAGTGTATCTAATAAAAGTATTTAGGCAAACAGATAACTGTACTTTGAATGAAGGCTTTGTTTATTTTGTTATACTTTTTTAGAGAAATTTGTAAACATAATTCTCCTGTTAATTTTCGAAAATTCGTTAAAGATTATCAATTTTTTTCGACTTTTACGATTAATTAATTAACATTTATCAAAACTTCCACATATGTTAATATTTGTAATAAATGTATACTCTATGTCTAGACGTAAATTGCGACTAGCGTGCATGAAATGCAACAACTTCCTTCCTCTACTAACAACATCTGCGCTTGACACTATCAATCAATAGCACCAATAAAATAAATAAACACAGGGACACGGTGACATTGGCACTTGCTCCAAATTAATTGTATCAGGGTGTGCAGTAAAGTACTTCGGAAGGATCCATTTTAAAGAGAATCGTAAATACAATGGGACAGCAGAAAGTTGAATCTCACATTCTTGCTCCCAAAACACATTTCAAATTATAACTGACAACAAAAACAAAATAAATTTTGTTGTAATATACAAGTGCTCCAATGCTTTCTTAACAAAATATGGTTTGAAAACAATTCAAAACAGAAAAAATTAATTAATTAAAGAAATATGTAGCGGTCTAGTTTTACACGATCTATGTATCTCGAGCATTTAACGACATTTAATGTATCTATGTAACCAAAAGAAGACAATATGTCCAATTTAATCAATAAATAATCTGAAAGCTATATCAAGTATGGAGTCCCGCAGGGATCAGTGCTTGGACCAACGTTATTCTTAATATTTATTAACGATTGACTCCTGTATGGAACACGTTCTGTATGCAGATGACACCACCAATAGTGGTAATACGTTTAATGAATTAATAAATAAGATGGATGCTACTATCTTTGAATCAAGATAAAACAGAAACAATGATCTTCTCTCTAAATATGTGTCAAGGACCCTGGGAGTGGCAACTAGATCTTAAAATGAGCTGAGCTAAACACATAAGCCACACAGCTAAATAAAAATAGCAAGAAATATATTTATTTTAAGAACAATGCAGAACATCATTATCTGGAAACTCCCAAAGTGGGCTACTTTGCATTGATAGATTGCTTGTTCGCTTATGCTCTCCTTTGCTGGGGCACTGCCTGGGAGCGAAGCGGCTGTTTTCCTTATAAAAAAAGAACAATAAGATAATAAGAATAATTAACAAAATTTTATATGGTGCTGATACAGCAAAGCACATTTAAATTGAAAAAACAAACTAAGAGTACAATTAGAATTGAATTCCAAAAATAAATTACGAATTAAAGAGGATCAGAAAATTCACATCATGTAGGGATTAAAGCTGCGGAATTAGGAAGTCTTTAATAAACTAAATCTATCTGGCGTTGACAGATTCAATGCTAACCGCAATCCCTTCGCCGACAATACAACACTCGGTCTCACTCTTATCTGAACGCAGTGTTTCGGTGAAAATTAAGCAGATTTAGTTCCGGGATATGACTTCTTGAAGCTTTGAAGCTCAAAGACAATATTAGCATCGACGTGCAAAACAAACCCGCTTAAATCGAAGGGCCCTCGAATAATGGTATTTTCTAATTTGCATGCAGGCGACAATGATAGAAATGCGACAAAGCAGGAAGGTGTAAAGTGGAAGTGATTCACAGCTGAGGTCTGCCAACCACTCTTAATAGCTTTGAAAATAACGTTTTTCGAAACATCATGTAAGTACAAAGATTTGAATTAAGGGGACACATTTTAACATAAACACAAACATCGTAATGAAAATTTTAAACGCCAGAGGAATTCTTTAATGTGCTACAGATATATTTATTAAAAAAATGAAAAGCGACTGAAATACCTTCAGTAGCGGAGAAATAAAATTAAACTAATAAAAGTAGAAGTGTACTGTACTCCCTAATACTAATTTCATTTAAAAAAATGAAAACTAAATAGCCATCATGTAAATCTCACAGAAAACGTGATCTGTTTTTCAGAAGTGTACAAATTTATCTTAAATATCTAAATTTTGAATTGTCACTATTTACTATGCAGCAGATAAAACAAATAAAAATAAATTTAAGAAGTGAAACTATATAAAGGAGAATTGCTTCTCTCAAATTTAAGGTATTGAAAAATAAATTTTTTTATACCCAATACACCTTATAATTAATTATCACACATAAATCACTGGATTTTCTAAAAAGATTGGTTAAAAATTACAGTCGGTTGTTGGGCGTAAAAGATTGAAATAGAATGCTCTATTAGGCAACAAAGGAAACCCGCTTCAAAACTCCAATTCATTCCATATTTATGAATATTTCTTGGCCGGCATCCAAACGGCTCTTGTTATTTATCGCCACAATTTCTTACGTTTTCAACTCTCATCTGACAGGAAAGTGTGAAATAATTAAATTCCACAGAGAGATATATGTATATGTAGTAGTGGATACATAAGGAAAAATGGTACGTACCTACTTCCAATTTCTACTTTACAGTTTTACATTTTTTGGAGTTACTAGATTTTCAGTAATAATTTAAAAACTATTTAAAATAAATTAACAAGAGAACAATCTAAAGTTAAAACCAGACCATACAGTATTTCGAAGTTAATAGTAAAATATGGCGTGAAGCGGAGTCCTTTCAAATACATTGTTAAAAGATCTATAAATTGAATTCTGACTGCTCTCGCGCAGTAATTTTTATGCAGCTGGTAGCACTGACTTTGTTCTGAGTTAAATTCTATTCTTGATGCACTTTGCTTTATGTTATCTCTCGTGTGTGTTTATGAGCAGGTTGATAATGTGAAAACCCCATGCAACATTTATCTTTAAACTGTTTTCTCCCATATTAAAATTTACAGACGTTACAATTGTACTTATAGAATAAATATAAGCGGAAACATATCAAAAACCTCTTACACTATGCATTTATCTATTTAGTTCCGATTTTACAATTGTCGGAAATGCATTATTCCTAGAATAACGTGACGTAGATGTGACGTAGGTGTGGAGGAATATTAAAAGATATTCGGCCCTTATTCCACGATTGTAAAACTGGGCCTTAATGTTAAATGCTATTTATCTGTAACAGTAATCATTTCCTTCACGTTTCAACAGTATACACGGTTTAAACAGGAATTTCATTTTTAAATTTTGCGAAAATTCTGTCTTTAATCAAATAGCATGCGGAAGTCAAGAAGTATCAACGGAAATCCCCATTCGGCATATTTTTTTTGATCACGGTAGTGATGAATGGATCGCCTTCTTATGCAATTTATAAGAATACTCTCTTCGGACGCTTGATTTTTGACGTGCTTCCTTTTATAGGTATATCAAAAAATGCTTTAAATATCAATAATCTACCGGTGCGTATTGTTCCTCTGTGTCAGGAAAATGAAATTCACATTACGTATCTGATGCTATATTCAACGCATTTGGCTTTTAGATATCGCTTTTTTCAGCCCAAAAAGAGGAGCCTGGCGTATCGTACTAAGCACATGGCAATTAGAAAATTAAATATTAACAAATGTTTCCAAAGGTACAGTTCCATAAGGTTTTAGAAAAGCGGAACAAACAAACCAAAGCAGGATTAACCATGAGAAATCCATTATTGGATAAGCAATTTTAGTATGTAGTTCAGAGCATTTAGGATTTTTTCCTCCGATAAAGATGAAGTGTTAGTGAAAAAAAAAAATCCCGAGACGGAAATCGAAGGTGTGCTAACGAATTTGTTCCAACAAAATAAATTTGGAAGCTCGGATCGACCAGCTGAAGGTAAGAATGCATTTGATAACCAAAGTCAAGAAGATGACGATGAAGGAGAGAGAAGACTCAGTCTCAACGACTAACGAGAAGCAGCAGCAATACCAGCAGCAGCAGCAGCAGCAGCCCTGAGAAGATCTTCTGCAATGGAGAACGAAACGTCGGCAGTAGAAGAAGTCAACGCGACGCGGCTCCAACCGGAAGCCAATACAAACTAATTTCTTCTTTTCTTTAATAATAAAAGTTTTTGCTTTGTAGTATTTGGCATAATAAAATTGATTATAAATTTTTACTGTAACGAACTATAACTAGCCAAATCGCTTGTTTCTTGACCAAGATAAAATACAGTACAATCTCTTTAATCCGAATAAATCGGTGAAAATGGGATTAGCGTTTGTTCGGATTAGAGAATGTCCTCGTTTTTTGAGCTATATTGATTTTGAACTGAAAATACAAAACAAACGTTACAAATAACTTGATGGAATAACAAATAGTTTCCTTCTATTAACGAATGTCTTCCTTTTAGGGTCTAAACCACCTTGAAAGGTGCCATAAGAGAGCACGGAGCTAGACCTATTGCAGGGAATTTGGACGGCTTGTCTTAGCTTTACTGTAAAACAGCATCAAGGAGTGCAATGACGTACTTTACACTTAAACTAAGACATGCCCTCCAAATTTCATGGCAAGAGTTGGTAAAAAATTTAAAAAATCAGTCGGAACTACTAATATAGATGCACTTTTTTACAATCACTGAAAGTTTTATTTGGATTACAGAGATTTTTTTCAGACTAAAGAGTTGAAAATGAAAGCTATTCGGATTACTAGATGCTTGAATTATCATATACATATTTGAACTATAGAGGTTCCACTTTACTCTTAATAAAAAAATACTTGAAGAGTTCTTGTTTTCTTTGCTTGATGTTTACTATCTTGTAATTGCAATTAATAATTGCCAAAATCATGATGAAAACAATGATAAATAAAAATCGATTGAAAATATTTGAAGTCTCAGAAAAATGTTCTCTGCATTGACTTTTTAAGTGGAAACAATTTCCAAGGTAAGGAATTACAGCACGAATAGAATTTTGTCATTAAATAAAAGTTTATAGTTTGGAAATCTGTTTGCTCCTGAAAGTTTTTGACTAATTTACACTATTTGAATGTGACGAAAAGTATAATTTAATTGATTTAATATTTCGATATTTTGTTTGATAAAGCAGCAGAAGATGCCGCGAAACGTCAGATTTATTAAATCACACTCTTGCTTTCTAAAAATTTTTCAAGTTTTTAAATGTAAAAATACAGTATTTCTATCTCTTTATACTTTTATTTTTTTAATAGTTTAGGTCGTGACATCTTGCGACCATTTTTTGACCTAACGTTGTGTGAGATTAATTACTAATGTAGATACCACAATTGCGAGACAACTAAAACAGGTCGGTTTGATTGCAGTGAAGTTCTCGAGCTACTCCTCTGCTGAAGAGGCTCCAAATAGAGCCGAAACTGCTGTAGAGAGGATGTTCGAGGAATCCATTGCAATCAAAACCGACTTGCAACAACATTAATTTTTTTAGTTTTAATTAATCCATTCATTCCATTTACTCAGTGATTGATCTAGTCGCTAGTTAAAATTTTTTTTTTTTTAGTTCCGGTAATAGATTTTGTGAGCCACTTTTTAAAGCATACCGTAAATCTTACGTTGCTTTTATATACTGAGACCGCCAAAAATGTTTCCCCAACAGTCTTGACGTACACAAGTAGTATTTGTGGTCTAGTGCAGGGATGGCGAACCTTTTTTTAATAATGGGTCAAATATATGTAAGTTAAAAATTTTGTGGTAATGGACCGCGGGTCAGGTATTTTAAATTATTAAAAGGTACATCATTTTTCTTCTGTGATTCTGACGCACTATACTTATATACAGGACGCCACGATTACATTTACAAGGAATCACTTAAACCATCGTTTCTCAACCTGGGAGTCGCGATCCCCATTGGGGATCGCGGTGATATTAAAGGGGGGTGGCGAAAATAGCCTAAACAATAATGAAATCATTTTATAACGTCATACATGTATGTTCATACCCGTCGCTATTAACGCAGCGACATAAAATTATAGGAGGGGGGGTCGCGAAATATTAATTTTATTTATATTTACCATTTGGGGGGTCGCGGAGGTAAAAAGGTTGAGAATCACTGACTTAAACACATCGATTTCTTTCGAAAGTGTAAAACGCTTCATTTTACCTGCAATCCATCGCTAAGAATTGATTTAATGAGCCATTACTTTATTTATTAGATGCAGGCTATGGAATGCATGAGTACCATGAATCAGTTCATACCATGAACGTACCATGAATCAGTTCATTTGGATTTTTCACCGCGAAATTTGTTGTTGCTTTTCTGTTGATAATTTTTGTATATCAGAAAAGTAATTTATTGATCTTCACGACATCAAAGGTGTCGTGAAATGCAAAGAATAAGATGGACAAAAAAAACAAATGAAAAATCGACGATCTTCGTAAAAAGAATTTGGAACCCAAAGTCTGGTAGAAAGCAAAAAAAAACCTGCAAAAAATTCAATGAAATACAAAGTATTTGATAAAAAGAAACAAATGACAAATGACAAATGAAATAAACTACAAATAAGAAAAATGAAATAATAAAAAAACAAGAGATGAAGTACACAATTGAAAATCACAAGACCAACCAAAGGAATCTAAAAAAAAAAAAAACGCTAACGCAATGTACCAATGTAATAAATTTGATAATTTAATAAAAAAAAATAATATTTACAGTTGGTTCTTGTCCGATGAAATTTGTATCACAAAATCTTCTAAGCGGACACTAAATCGCGCAACTATACACTTTACGTTTCGCAGTCGTTCGACGAAGCAGTCGAACGACTGCGAAACGTAAAGTGTATAGTTGCGCGATTTAGTGTCCGCTTAGAAGATTTTGTGATACAAAAAAAAAAAAATAAATTAGAAATTGAAATAAATAACAAGAACTGAAATAATTTTTGTTTGTTTTTCTTGATTTTGTTACTGTTTATTTCATTTCTCATTCATTTTTATTTCACTGTATCTGCTAAATATTAATTTGCGTTAGCATTAGGAAGAAAAATTAATGTGACTTTTAAAATAGCACATTTTAACACTTTCCGCTAATACCAATTCAAATTACTTAGCCATAGCAAAAAAATGAACATTTATTATTGGGGTGAAAAAAGTCTATGATGAAAATAATTTCTACAAAGTAGAAATTTTTATATAATTTATAAATATCTACAAGGGTCACTCTAAATATTCTAACGGGTCACGGGTTCGCCATCACTGGTCTAGTGAGCGTTGATCGCCATCTACGAGGGCAGTCCGATTTTAAAGGTACAGGTGGCTGTGAAACAAACACCGGGGAAATATTGCCATCATATGCATGTCTAGACAGGTTGAAACGTGGTAGTAGAGTCTGGAGCGTTGTTGTGTGTAAGACTCAATTTAGTAGCGTACGGGAAGCAAACAAACATGGCGTGTGTAATCGCAGAGTATTCCAAGTATGAAGTGCGTGCGGTTATCCGATTTTTGCAAGCTGAAGGAGTTAACCATAGCGAAATTCATCGATCTTCCCTAATCAAACCTTCAACAATTGAGCAGTGTTTATCTGTGTTTGAGGTCCTTGGTCTGCCTCTGTTCTCCTCCGGATCATCAATCAATTTTAAATTTTTTAAATTTTTTGCACCAAATGCTGACTTCTTTTCGGCTTAAGACCTTCGGGCCATAAACGCCCTCTAATCTGCGATGAATTTCGCTCTGGTTAACTCCTTCGGCTTGCAAAAATCGGATAACCGCACGCACTTCATACTTGGAATACTCTGCGATTACACACGCCATGTTTGTTTGCTTCCCGTACGCTACTAAATTGATTCTTACACACAACAACGCTCCAGACTCTACTACCATATTTCAACCTGTCTAGACATGCATATGACGGCAATATTTCGCTTACGGTGTTTGTTTCACAGCCACCTATACCTTTAAAATCGGACTGCCCTCGTATGTAAATCGTAGCATATGCCACACGCACTTTTCACGAGTAAAAATCTCTGCTAGTAATATGTTTACCGGCATATTTCAAACATGTTTTTTACCTAGAAGTATCCCTTAAAACGTGTATTTCTAAAAATGGTTTTAACAGTGCAACAGAAAATAACTCCATTAAATTTGTGTATTATTTTAGGTTAATGTCAAATTAAACGGTAAGTCGTATGATCTAATTCACGACATGACTTTAACAGTTCCAACGGTCACTAGACCACAAATTCAAATGAACACACGTTATTTTTTACAGTGGATCTTTCATTAAGGGCACTTTTCAGAATTCACCGGCTAATCCACCGGTCCAGTTGATTACCCACCGAAGCGTTCCAGAGTTCACCAGATTCTGACATTTCCGCCTTTTAACCGGCAAAACTCACCGAGTTTTAAAAGTGGTGGATTGTTTAAAACCTAACTTTTTGCAAATCTGTACATACCCCAGGTTGTAAAAAATTAAGTTAAAACATTTTTAACTTGAAAAGTAAGTAAGTAAGTAATTTCTTTTCTAATTAAATTGTTTATAGTAGCAATGACAGCGGGATTCATATTTCACAGATGTTAGAAATTTCATTCAATGATCGTAACGTTTCAAAATTCACTGTTGATAGTGTTGATCTGATTCGCCTCTGGAATTGATCAGTTTTTTACCGATAAAATTTACCGGTGTAAGTTTGGTGAATTCTAAAAAGTGCCCTATTTCAGATTCTGTCCCAATTTAGCAATCCAGTTTCGTACAACCAAACAAACAGAAAATTACTTTACACTTGGCCACAGCTTTGAGAATATCTAAAGTTGGAAGCAATAAAATAAGTATTCAATTTCTTTATGATTATCATTAAATCTCACACACTCGGCAGAAGCTTTTGACGTTCGTTCATAAGTACTTCGTTCTATTTATAACATGTGTACAAAAAGTATTCCCATCTAGTGTGTTGTTCTCATTTCATAAAAGATTTTTCGTCCAATGTGAAAATCAAATCAATAAAACAATTTTTTTTAAGTTATGTTTGTTTACTTGTCTGTTTAGGGTACGGATCAAATAAGGAACATACGTGAACATGCGAAAAAGTGAGAGCAACACACTAGATGGGAAAACTTTTTGTACACTTGTTATTATATCGATCACAGAAACACATGAATTAAATAGAATTAATTCAAGTGGAATAAAATTTGCCAACTTTTTAATTAAAGTGAGATAAAATTTGATGAATAGAAATACGTTTTCACTTTGATTTATAATGTAACGTGGTGAGAGAAAGCTCCGGCAGATAAAAGCGCATAAAGAAGTTCGATGTTATTCTACACTTGGTTCAATCTGACTGTTGAATAAATATTCAATACAGTTTCTTTTTTGATGTTAAAAAACTGCGACACATTAATCACGAGCTGGTACTTGCGGGCTTGGAAGGAAAATAAAATCCAATAAATATTAAAGTTCTCTTAACGGATAAGGAAATAATTCTTTTTCAAAGAGATTTGTGCCTTTTACGTGAGATTTTCTTTAAAGCCAGGAATAAAGGTATTACATTCATACAGCAGCGAGGAGTGATTTACATTTTATGCTTAAAAAAACAAACAAATAGAAAGAAACAGGCATAATACAAGTACTATCGTAAATGAAACTCAAATTTAAAGATCGCAAATTTAAATATTTACAATCTTATATTTATCAAACCGAAAGTTCTGGTTATCGCATCAATTTTAAAGTTCATATATAATTTGTTATTTGCGAATCAGTCTTCATCAGCGGGGACTCTTAAAATAAGCTAAGTCAATAAGTTATCTGAGCTAAATCATTTATAGGCGGCGTACGACGTCGATTCCTTAATCATCACGTTCGTTAGTCGAAGTGCTTTCGCCGCATTAAAATTAAGTTAGCGGCGAAAAATTCCTCTCTCACATTTCTTTCGACGACGAAGCTTTACTTGAATTTAGAAACGTGTAGCGACCGAAGGACGTGACCGACGAACACAATCCGCGTAATTTATATTTAATCCATTGCATAATTTCTTGCTTCACTTCCCACCCTGACAGATATAAATTTGAATAATTTCGTGTAGAAGGATTTCGATAAATCAAGACGCTCATTTTTTATAATTGTTAGGCAAAATGGAGTGCTATTGCTAGTACAGGCCTGTGCAATCTTTTAAGCGAAAAGGCCGTTAAAAATTTTATGTTTCATTTTATTTTTAAATAAATAATCAATTATACATATAATTTAGGAACGAGATGCTATAGTCGCTTCCTTAGGTATATTACAAGCTTAAAAATGTTACATTACTTTTTAATTCAATGACGCAAGTCAAAAACTGTTTTCAAGTGAATTTCAAATTCATCCTTTCGGCTTAAACTAATTAATATTTCACTTTCCTTCGTTCGGCCGCCGTTGAGGTTATTAATTTCGTAATCCCACTTCGCTTTCCGGAATATTAAAGCCGAAAAATTACACGTCGAAAGAGCGAGGGACTTTTGTCAGGCTAGCGTTCATAATTGCTACGGGATTAAGTCGACACACACAATGACATAACGCTTTAAGAGTTATCCTGTGAGCGCGCCTTACACGTCGTGCTTTTTGTTCGCTTTGAGGGATTAATATAGGACCTGCGAACAAAATGCCTAGGTCGTGAACTCTCTGCTTAATCCTGATGATTTAAAGACAATGTCCTGATATTCTACTGCTTCAATGGTGAAAGTTTTGTTACTTCAACGCGTTTGCTACTTCTTTAACTCTTTTGCTAGTTCTTTTGAGGAACAAAACTGCTAAAGTGAAGCTTTGCTTAGTTTACTATGGAACAGGACATCGTCAGACTCGTACTGTTTACATTACCTAATATCCTTTTTTTTATTTAAGTTTAATTTGATAACTTTTGTTCATTTTTAACTGTTTACGAGTATTTGGGGATATTTAATATTGCAGTATTTGCAGGTTGATGTGTATCAAAATACGAAGTCACCAGGCAGGTAAGTATAATAATAAGGTTAAATATAATCGTTTCCTGCAATTTTATTAATTTTTTCATATCTGGTGAAATACACTCTTGAAAATTAAATGGCGCTTGGCTTCTTACTGAAACCGGAAACATTTCACGATAGAAATATTCCTAATTTTCAAGTTTGTAATTGAGGCGGTAGACAGGAAGTAGTGGTGTCTGAGAGGGAATTGTTTACGTAATGCGGATGCGGACTGCACTGTCTGTTACAAAAAAAAACTCTTGCAAAGTTATTTAATTAAATCTTGCTCCAGATCTGCTCAAGTTTTTCGACTTATTTTTTTAACCCTTAAAGTTCCTTCAGCTTTACAACCCCCCATCTTCGGAAGCCGCTAATTTGCTTTGAGAAAGAATTATTTTCTTTTACTTCAGTTTGTCATAAAAAGAAATATGCTTCCTGTTTATTCGTTGAAACGCTGAATATTCTTTGCTTTTCTCACAAAACACACAAGAATTTTTTTGTTGAATGTAAGTACATATTTATTCAACATTATTTATTTTCTACAAGCAATTTATTACAATAATTAACACAATTTTATTATTTATTGAAGATTTATTGTTTTAAAATTTTTTGTTGCAAATCGGTTTTGATTGCCGTGGATTTCTCGAGCATCCTCTTGTACAGCTCATTCGGCACCATTTGGGGCCTTGTCAGCAGAAGGGTAGCTCGAAAATTCCATTGCAAACCAAACCGACCTGTTCTAATTGTAAGTAATTCGCATTTGCGATGTAAACAATAATGAACAATCCTGCGATCGCTTTTTGACCTGACATTGTGTTAGAATTGAAGATTTATTGGGTTACAATTACTATTCTAACAAAAATAAATAAATTTAAAAACTTTGCTGGGACGAACAGTCGGTCGTAATCGGTATTTCTTGATGTTCTTTGTAAGATGATCCTGCACATAAGAAACTTCTCCGATTCTCATCTGCCCCAACAAATTAACGAAAGCGGATTCGTTTTGAAAAGGCAATTCAGTGCAGCCGTTTACGCAACATAAATTCAATGAATGTGGTGAACACGAAAAGAACAGTAATGAGGTCCGATGACCCGACATTAACCGAATTATTTTGAGTCAAAGAGATCTTTGCCTCTCGTAATATCTAAGCAGGTTCATTTGTAACATTTTCAATTGGATTTTTTTTTTCTTTTTCTAATAGCAAATCAGTAAAATAATACTTACAACGAAATAGACGTCCTTCGGAAATAATTTATAATACAATAATTAAAACAATTAAGAAGATAAACGATTTCCACGTTTGGAAAATACTTAAATATCGGTTCCCATTCCAGACAAATGAAGAGGAGGAGGAAATGGTTGTTTTGTGAAGCCTCGTCTCGGCGCCTTCGAGTCGCGACGCCGACGACGGTCCGATGCTGTGTAACTAACGAGTAGGGAAAATTTCCCGTGGAAATTCCGCCGCAGACAGAAAAACTTCCGCAATGAGAATGATTCATACTTCAATTTACAAAATAGAAAACGTGCCGGAGCCGCAGCTGCTGTCATTTTTAGCACAGTTAGCACCAAATGATTAATTTCAAACGTGGACGAAGGAAAGAAAAGAATGTTTGGAAAATGCATAACACAAAGTGGTAGTACGTCATTAGCTTTCAATAATCTAATATCGAAGTGTTGTATATTTTATCGAGTTTAGAATTTAGGAAAGTTTACACATTTTCAATATATCCGTAAAACACGAACAGGTTTGTTTATTTTGTCTATGGTTTGGTAATATGATACGGGTATATGCGTCAGGCAGAGGGATGGAAGGAAAGATAGATGCGAGCGTTTAGTTTCCGGGCGGTCCTTGAAGGGTGAACGTCTTGGTAAAGTTGCGCTAATTACGCAAACGGGCTCGCGAGTGTTGCAATGACATGTGATGAAGTAATTGTGCAAGAATTTCGGCTTGCTGATCATAGATGATACTCTGAGGTAGAGTAAGGTGCCAATCACGTGGTGTCCGCTGATGGCTTGGACAGAGAGTAAGAGATTGGGCATTCTATCATAAGGGTGATCGCTATATTCGCCGATAGTCGGAGAGAGTAGGGGATCACTCCACCTGCATGTGGCATTTGACCATATCCGCCTGTTAGTAAATGCCGAAGACACAACTAGTTGTATACCTGACCAGGTGATTGCATCGTGCTTTCCAAGAAAGGACATGACAAGGTGTTGACTGGGCTGTGGCCAGTGTAGCAAACACTGTGGAAGTCAGTGGCACCAATGATTCTGAGAACGTACGCTCAGAAGGCAAGGTATGCTAATATTCACCTGGGGTTCGTCCTTATGCTTGCGAAGTACGAAGATGGACATTCGAGGCTACCTTCTCCGTGAGTTCGCATCCTAGCAGGGAGCTTCCGCATCCAGATTCGCCGCTGGAGGGGGCGGGGCCGGGAGAGGGCCTCGTTGAGTAAATAAGTCCTATAGTCTTGAGTAGATGCTTGTAAATGGTTATTTGTAATTTTGTATAACATCCTTATCGAATCGGAAAGCGAAGCCCAGATGTTAAGACGTTTGCCCTCAGCTCCGCAGTGGTCGAGAAAGAGAGAAAGAAAGCAGGGAAAGAGAGATCTAACCGAAGGGTGAGTGAAGTTTATGTTATATTTATGTTTGTCATGTTTAACACAAAGAAAAAAAACTATCCTACAGAAGTTAAAATATAAATATTCATAGAATATTTAAGCACATCTAAAGCTATTTAGTAATTACAATTAGTTGATTAACGTAACGCACAAATACGTTCACATATGTAGAACAGAAAAAAAAAGTAACATTTTTGCACTTTAGGCTTAATTATAATATCATTTAATGAAATTAAAGCGCTTCAACTTTAATTTTAATTAAACATTGTGAACGTTGGAGTTTCACTGGAAGTATAATTGCAATTTTACGTCTTAATTTATGTATAAATTACTAGGGTGTGAATGAAGCTTAATACTTTCTTTGCATTTATAAGTATTTCGCTTAGAGAAATAAAATTATTTTGAGGCGAGCATATACGTATATTTTGGCAGAAAATATGATGGTGATGTAAAAGTTAGGGCAACTTATGCTTGTATTCAAAAGTATAAAACGATAGACGATCGATGTCATAAAACAAGTTTAAAAATATTACTCCTATTAAATTATTCAGCATCTTTGTATCAGTTTCTTACTCATGTTTCATTGTAAACAGCCAGGCACACAAAAAATACTATAAGCAAAACAAAGTTGGTCACTGCTATTAAACAGATACGCGATCCAATTACTTCTCATTTTCTTTCCCACAGTATACACGTTAAAATAAATAAATATAATCGATTCTAATTTACACAAGATGTGTAAAATGACCTAAAAGCGAAGCGTACATAAAATGTTGTCCTCGAAGTTTGAATTTAAATTTACAATTTTTTTACAGAATGTATTCTACGACGATATAAAGACGACGATGATAGGTACTTATTGTATGTATTTAAAATAAGTTATAAGTAGAAATAATTTACTATTGATTGGAGAAATGATCTCAAATATGTCAAGAAAGTCTTAATAGATTTCTCTTGATTTCTAACTGAAATGATGCCATATTTTATGAAACAATAAATCACAGTGAAAAAATAAATTGAGACATCATCGAGTAACAACGAGTTCTCATATAACAGTGCGCAGAAATAACAGGGTTGTAGTTCGGCTTTCAGATCGAATTCTCCAGCGAATTGTTCCCCATTTCTTGTACTCGGTTTGCTAACGGAACACAATTTTAATCTCGGAAATCCAATAATACACCGCAGATTGCGTTACATTGTGACATATTCATCTACCCCTCCTCCCCTCGTTTTTTAAGATTATTTATCAGGCCAGCAGATTTACATATACTTGGTTACAATAGTTTTAAAAGGCTGAGCTGGGGTAAATAATTTCGAGTGCGTTTTTACTTGTCCATCAACTGCCACGAAATGTGATTGATGATAAATGAATATTCAAATATTCGGTATTGAATGATTTATTAATGCGGTTCGATTTATGTGAACATTTTCTGTCCGCTCACCCTACGATGCCCACTTCGCTTTAATTTAAATCTCTTCGAATTAATTCAAAGAGAGCAAAGAGTGGAAGCAACCTTTTGTTTGGTCATTTATCTTTCACGAGCCAATGTGTTTACAATTTTCTCGACACTTATCTCACTATGTTCATCTCTTGTAATTAAGATAAATTAGTGAAAATAATTTGAGGAATCATCCCTTCCCTTTTTATAGTCTAATTTTAATATAAGATAATTCATCCCTTAATAAATTCTCTATTGCTTTGGAACTGAAGTTATGAAAAGAACATTTCTGTAATTAATTTAACCCTAATTAAGCAAAGTGCATAAGCATCACACCATACGCTATTAGTTTAAGGCATAAAAAGATTGTTATTGTCAAAATTTACGATAACGGTTATAGAATTTTATGGACAATTATTCATGTAAAACGACAGCACGTGCTCTAATTTTGAATTTATGTAGCAAGGCATGTCGGGTGCACTACAGAGAACAGTGCACATTTTCTTGATATACTGATCCATATCTGCATTCGCGCACATCGCAGAATAAGCACATATCGACTTAAAAGGAAATAAATCGAAATGTTTTCTCTTTTTAATAAAAAGTATATTCACTTGGATTTAATTTGGACCTGAGAAAAATTGTAAAACTTCAAAATATTTCCCAATAGAAAATGCAATAATTTTAATCAACAAAGCGAAACAAAGTAGGGTGTAGTGGTAGGGATAAAAGAAGTGAAATAAATTCACTAACACACATGTGTAGAAAATAGGATGCGTTCCCGGCAGTATCACTTAGTCTCGTGGCATTACTCCTTGGGGTTGCTTTTAACGTGGAAATATGTTTAAAGGCTACTGTGGTGGCACCCTTACGTTTAAATAACAAAGGGCGACGAAACAAATAAAACGCAGCGAAACTTGCCTCTTATTCACAGTGCTTTTAAGGCTGCCTCATCAACGACATCACTTCTTATTTCATTCACTAACACAAAATGAAAAGTAAATATGTAGTAGGTTGCTTAATTTTTTATCTGAACATAAATATTGGTGGAAATATATTATGTAATTTTATTATTGTTACTTTGACTGCTTCAGGAAGCTTAACAAATCCAACGTAGCTATATCTTCGTAGTTTGGTCACGTCAGATGGGGGATTTCGTATTTTCTAACACGCAACAATCGTTTTTCAGCGAGACTTTCAACTGAATATCGATAGTGAGAATCATGAAAGTTTCTCTATAAATAAGGGAGCTGCTGTTTTATAAAAAGATCGCACGCACTCTTATTTGAATTGTATTTTCGGGTTTATGCTTTTAGTACAACTATATTTTACTTACAAGCACTTTAAAATATACTTAAGAACTTGATTTTTAAGTGAAAGTTTTTGGTATCATCATAAACAACTCACATAATAGAAGCATCTCTTACATTTTTAGTTTAAATTAAATTTACCAATAGTATTTTGATAATTGTTCTTGTAGCTTAACCATTCTGCTCAGCAATGTAAATAAAACAAGCAAGTTGAATCTCGGAGACTATTGTTTAAAACTCGAACAATTTAACTGTTATTTGTCTGACCGCAGAGAGACCGTAGTCTGCGCATACATATTTTGCCAAACCCCCGAGTAAACTTTGCTAATCTAATCTAAGTTTAATTCGATTTGCGTTATTTATTCTGTTCCCTCGTCCGTTTCAACCCCTGTCAAGATCGATACATAAGAAGTAACTTCAAGATTTTGGAGAAACAACTTTAATTAGGACAAATTGTCTGCTTCGTTAATTAATAAAGTAGGGGGGGAGCGGAAATCAATGAAATGAGGGTTTGAAATACAGGCGAAAACGATTCTGAAATAACCACTGCATTCATTCAATGTTAAATTGTAAACTTAAAGAAAATTAACGACTGTCAAACGAAAATATTTGATTATAAAAGGAAAAGAAATTATGGAGAGAAGAAGAAAAATATCCAGTAAAGTAAAACAAGGACTGTATTCATTAATTTTTCAATTAACTATACATCGGCACACGTCAAAATTTGATACCATCCCGTGCTTTTTGAATTTAATTTTATCTTATTCAAATAAATTCTTTGTATTCAAATTAGGTGTAGTAATTTTATCTGGTCGTGCATTATTCAAAACTGTCGAAAATGAAACAGATATACGATACTTTTTTCCTAACATATTTTTCATTCTCTCGGGTACAGTAAACGCGGAAAACAGCGTCGTCAAGAGAGGCAGATAAATGAGGTTTGTGTCTCGTTGAAACGAATTGGCAGTAAGTTCCTGTACAAATGATATGCCCGTGTAGGGTTAAATTATGCTACATGCTTACATGGAAATTTCATTCAAGGTATTGCGGGACACAATGTAACTTTGAAAATTTAATGTACATTTTCTTCCTTCAGTTCATTTTGCAATTCCGACGAACACGAAAACAACAAGCGGAGTAAAAGTTTAACTTTTTTTTACGAATATGTACATTTCCTTTTTACTGGAAGAACTATTAAGATAAACTAGGTTAACAAATTAATTTTAAAAGGAACGAACCATCGATTTTTATTAAATATAAAATAAATCAAAGCAAGATGTTTTCATTTTGCTCGAGGTTTACGTTCCGCTCAATTTAAACGTGCTGTTTGTGTGTGCAACGTAGAGATTTTCTTTTTCAATTTCCTCTGTCCGATCTCTAACGTCTTCAGACAAGTCGGTCAATTTAACTTGATGAGAAAAATGTACTGATGAACGGTCGGGTCTTCAGCGAGTTCTGCAAATAGACGCATCATTTATTTGGCTTAAGTCTTGTCCACGCTTTAGTTTAACGAAGTTTATTTGCAATTTATACTGGATTGCTTAACACATATAATGTAAAATAATTACTTTATTCTGGAAGCGTATCTTGAATAATAATAAAAACATACCTACTCGTTATGCACTATAAATTTGCATATAAACGTAGCGAGTTATAATAATATTTGTTATAAAAGATATTTTTGTTTTAGTAACCACTTTCTATGAGAACGTTAAAAAAACTTACCTACTGAGATAGATAATAATTATAATATTGAGGCCGTGGTGTACAGTGACATGCAAAAGTAATGTCTCTCCAATAAAAGACTAAATTGCGGTCTAATCCTTTCTGACCACTGTTACGAGTAGTGGGGGGTAGCACATTGCTCCGAAATAATATCAATCAATCAATCAATTTATTAATCACGTGCTACATACAGGTAGTTGTGGTATGTCAATTTACATATTAGTAATATACAAATAATATAAGGAAAAATTACATTGCAAACGCTGTGTCAATAAATATAGTACATGTAAAGTGTAAAGAACAATTACAATAACAAGTTAGAGTACTTTTTGTACAGGTCTAGCACAGTAGACACGTTAAATAACAATAAAAACAATTAAACGAAAACAAACAGAACGTAAATTAATATTGTAAGAATTGTTGTACAGAATAAAAGGCATTTTCTATTAAGAATTTTTTGACTCTTTTTTTGAAAAGCGCAATATTCAATGACTGTTTATTTATATACGAGAAGCGTTCAAATATTAGTTAGAATGAATTTAAAATATCTTTATTATCAATTTTGTGATCGCAGGATGTCGCGATTTAAACTTTTGTCTTCATTATCAATGAAAAAAAAGTGTTACATACTACTTTTCAACTTAGTCCCCTTCGACTGCAATACACTTGTGCCAACGTTTTGGAAGTTTACGTATACCATTTTCGAAGAAGGTTTTTGGTTGCATGCGTATCCAGTTTTGCACAGTTGTAATGTATTCATCATTATCCCTAAATTTATTGCCACTTAAAAACTTTATCAATGGTGAAAACAAATGAAAATCCGATGAAGACAATTGGGGCTGTATGCAGGATGAGACAGAACTTCCCACTTCAATTTTCTCAGTGCTGCCAACGTTAATGCGGCTGTATGGAGTGCGCGCGTTGTCCTGAAGGAAACAAACGGAATCTTTACTTTTTCTTCGTTTGGAATGGATTGCTGGTTTTATCCTTTCAATGGGCACTGATAGTTCATTGGCCTGTGAAGTCATCCAGATGCAATACACTCCGCGAATGCCCAAAAAAAACTACCCATGATCTTTCCTGCTGATGACATTTTTGTTTTTGTTTTTTGGAATTGGAGAAGTGGCATGTTTCCACTACATTGAAACTCTTTATGACTCAAGGGTGTAATGATGGAGCCATGTCTCATCTGTGGTTACAATAGAGTCTCCTGCATCTCCTTCCCGTTCGTATCTTTGCAACAATTGCGTAGACACCAACCTTGCGCTAACTTTTCTGTACTTAAGCTCGTCGTGCCTCAACTCTCCTCACACTTATGCCAACTTCTTCTGACAATTTCCTCACAGTTATCCAACAATCAACTCGAATAAGCTGATCAATCGTCCCAAAATTGTCAGGAATCAAGGACGTTTCTGGCCATCTCACATGGGGCGTGTTTTTTAAGCGGTCTCGACCTCGAAATTTTTTCGTCCAATCAAACATCCCTGCTTTGGATATACATTTATCCTCAAACTGTACTTGAAGTCTTGTAAAGATTTCAGACGGTAAAACACTTTTATTCACTAAAAATTTAACGATTATGCGTTGTGCAACAAAACACGGTAGTTCTTTCTCTGACATGCTAATTACTATTGGGCAGACGTCACGGAGAAGAATATGATGGTTACTAATAACAAGTTTGGAATGTGCAGAATATGACACAGAGGGCTTTTTTCCATCTATTATTTTCTATACTCAAGGCAACTTACTCATTTCAATGCTCCTGGTATCTGCAAGGCAAAATACCTGCAATATCCTGAATTAATTTGCAAGTTGAAGAAAAAGTAATTGCTAAAAAATTAATTAATACAAAATACTCTACTGCTAGCTAATTTATAAGCTCTAAAGAAAAAAAAGCTAGGTATCTGTGGCAGGTTCTTAAGATATACATAATTTTCAACTTTAAATTCCTAAGCTCTTATCTCTTCAAGCGTTTTCTTTGTTTTGAATCACTGTATAATTTTCAATATGGCAACACCTCTAGCGGGGATTGTATATGCTCCATTAATATTAATAATATTTATTAGTACAAAATACTTTACAATAATTAGAATATAAATAATATAACGACATAAAAAAGGAGTTTTTCTTACAGTTAAAATATAAAAATACAAGAATTATTATGTTTACTGCGTCAAGTTGTTTCTGGGACTGAGGTTCTTGACAGTTGGAGGGAGCCTATTATACAGGATGTCCCATGACGTGAGGCCATTATATATAATACGTAATCTTTAGACCAAATAAAGTAAAAAATTCTAATAAAGTTATGCCCTAAAGTAAACCGTTTTAAAAATAAAGACTGTTAAATTTTTATTTTTGAAATAATTACAATTTCAGAAAAGTCAATATTTAAGTATTTTTATTTTAGTATAAATTCACTATAAAAATTACTCAATATGATCACAGTTGCTCTCGAGGCACATTGTCATTGTAGCTCTTGTTAAGAGATATCTAATGTCCTAAATAACATATCATCGTTGCCGAATTAGTTCTGCTGTCTCAATACTGTAAGGACCCGAAAAATGCGTAAAGAAATTTCGAAATTATTATTATTATTTTTTTCTTGATCTCAGGACGAAATCGGAACGCAGGAAACACATACCATTTTCATTAGACTAGAACATGCCTTCACACCAGAGTTCATATTAAGTTGCGTTGATAAGGTTTTTCAGTTTCTCACTTAATCAGCGTCTGAGATCAACCGCGAGAGGCCAGCTTCACTGGCGTTGACTGCGCGACACGTGGCTAAAAATGGTAAAAGCAAGATGAGTACTATCGCTGACACTATAAACAGAACGATTGAAAATTTGCTTGGCACTAATGCCTCTTACGACCTAGCGAAATTGAGCCTTATAGCACATTTTATTGCATTACCTGCCGGTGCAGGGGTAAACATCTGGAGTATTCTCTTCTGGTTTGCTCATTTGAAATTAAAATAAGCAAATCAGTTGTTTTCCTATATTAGAATCCTGTTAGAATTAATTTTCTGATGTTAATATTATAATTATTCGTTTTAAATAATAAAGTCATTTTCAATTAATTTATTAATATTTCATAAATATATAAGAATTCGTTTATATTCAGTCAGTAATGAAATGGACAAATTATGTTAGCCAGCATAATACTATAAGCTTAAACATTTCGGAGCTAATTTTAAGAATTTAAATAATTAAAACCAATGTTATAATGATTAGTAAGCCAGTGACTATACTATTTTCCAGTTAAATATACACTTAGAAATAATATTTATAGTTAGTTTCTGAAACGGCACTCCATTTTGATTTATTTAATGCATATTAAGCATTTTGCAAAAATTAGGATAGCCTGTAAGTATTATGGGGAGAAGAAAACAAATTTTTATCCAGTAAAACTATATTTGTTCAAAGAATTTACAGACGTTTTGTCAAAATGAATAAAGCTAAATTAAGCTACTAAATTTTGAAAGTCTTTGCGAAGATACTGTAGGTAATATTAATTAATCTCAGTTATACAAATATTTAAAAAACAGCAACAATCAGAACAGACAAAAAAACTAGTAAACAATTGTTAAATACAAATGATTATTATTGTAAAATTTATTAAACATCAATAACAATAATCAGTAAAACATGGAAAAGAAATAACTATCCACTTATCCAACATTTAGTTGAGATTTTGAAATTTTGTTCATACTGACAAATTTTTTACTCCATTAAAAATGGAGTTGCTGGTTCTTGGCGACGCACTTCCAGTGGAAAATAAAACTTCTTATCGTTATAATAATAATAATAATGTTTATTTGATCTGCTGAATAAAAACAAGTAATTCCAGAGACATGTTCAGTAGTTTCATACGTTAAGCTGTGGAATATAATTTTTAATTTCTAATTTCAATATTGTTCTTTTGTTTAGAAAGAAAAACATTTCAAAATAACTTTCTTTATATAACATATAACCCAGAACATAATTTCTGGGAATATTTTTAATTCGGTTTCACTTATTTCTTTAAACGATTTCCAAAAATATAAACAGATTTAGTATTATTTACAGTATAAGCAGACCCAATCTTTCTCAGAAAAAAAATAAAGTAAGCACTATATAAGGAATTCTCACATATATGTATGCTAATTTTAGTGTAACAAAAGAATTTGATCGTAGTTTACTTATCCGAGAAAAAATAATAGTACAAAATAATGACATCAAATTTATTATAAAAAATAAATCCTAGAAATATTTATTTACAAAAAAGGAAATGTTGAAACCGAAATTATTTGTATTTGACTGAATATGCAGAAATAAAAGATACGAACATGAGACCCCAAATTTATATTTGCTAATTCAATATTCAATTTTAATACCCGTTTCCTAAAGCGTATTTTTCCTGTCCAAGATTTATACCTGGCATCCTAGATTAACACATTTTATGACCTGAGCGTAAGGCTCACATCATGCCGGTGCAATAAGGTCGAGTTTCGCACAGTTTTATTGCTTCTCGTTCTGTTTATAGTGTCAGCGATAGTACGTCATCTCGTGAAGAGCGACTCGCCGCTAGAAGCCCGAGTCAACCACGGCTTTCTTCAGAAATTTTGCTGACGTTTGAAACACCCCCTTTTGCTGTTTAGAGTGGAAGCGAGAGCTTAAATAGACGCAGCGAGCGAGAAACGGACAGTTCCCGGTTCCCTAAGTTTTGTTCGCGTTAATGCTCGTCGAAATTTTAGTTTAATTAATTTTTGTTCTAAGTTCGGTTTTGTTTTAATTAATATTAAAATTTTTCCAAAGTTCGATATCGGTTTCGGGTAGAAAAGGCACAAGCTTTTTCCGTGGAATTTTTGGTGTCAGTTATTTAAAAAATAAATTCGCTCGCTAACGAAACAATTCTCGTAAATCTAAATCGATAGTGTTTTCCTAAGATACGGATACAAGAAAAATCATTTAAGATTCGTCTCCGGTAAGCGCAATGTATTTGTTGCTTAAAAAGTTAGATAATTATTAACAAAAAGCATTTTTCTAAGTGTTATTACACCATTTTCCTTTCTTGTTGAAGTTTGTTTTCTTTTGTTATATTTTTGAGGATGTCTTGCATTGTCTACCTACTATTCTGGACATAAATAACATCTGTTGGAAAATCTCTGCCTTTTTACAATGATCCTGTTCAGGTTTCTTGTCTTCAATATCTGTTTTATTATCAATTTTGTTATAAAAAAGTAGGATTATGTTTTGTTCAAAAGTCTCAAAATTAATACATCAACTCTATAATTTTTTTTGATATTTAGTTTCGTAATTAGTTTGATTTGGTTTACCGTAAAAATTTTGTTTTATGATATCAAAATTTGTTAAATTTTCTTGCCTATGTAAATTATATGTTTTCGTTAAATTTTCTTCAATATAATTTTATTTGCTAAACTTTCCGAATTTTATTTATTATTCAAAGTAGAATTTAGAGAACATTTTATTAACCCTGCATTGGTATGGTAATAAAAAATTACATGATTGGTATGTTGGGGTATGACATACCCCATAAAAAAAAATGTTTATATATGCTTTACTGATTTTTACTTTATATGATTTTGATACTTGTTATGATAAATTTAATTATTATGAATCACGTTGAAAAAATAACATTGATCATTAAATTTTTATTATAGGAAAAAATAAGCTTTATTGAAAATATTACATTTCTGACTCATAAACTCATGAAACAGAGTTAAAAATTATAAATGTCGTTTTTCTTACAAATCAATCACTGCTGTCTCACATCAAAGCATGGAATCATTAAAAAAAAAATCATATTATTAAGAAATGAAAACATTTTTATTGCTATCCGATCTTTCAGACTCAACGTAAATACAGGTGCAATGGTCTGTACAAGTAAATCGATTGCAGGAGTAACAGGTGCAATATGACTCCCTACCTACTATTCTGGACATAAATAACATCTGTTGGAAAATCTCTGCCTTTTTACAATGATCCTGTTCAGGTTTCTTGTCTTCAATATCTGATTATGTACCCGAACCTAATAATAAATGATTGGGCCAGTCTATGTCTGATTTGGATCCTATGGCTCATCATTAGTTGCATTACATTCTTGCCACAGCTGAATTAAGTGTTTCTGTTCTTCTTCATAAGATATAAAGTTCAGCATTCACTACTGATTAAAATTCAGATTTATTAGATTCTGTTACACAAATGGTATGCTGGGGTATGTGAGACCCCAGAATACTTTTCTTGCACAGAAAATTAACAAATGAGTTTGTATCAAAACTCTTTTTACAGCGACTAACTAGAGAGTGTAACTTGAAGGTACATGATCGCTCAAATGATTGAAGTCAGAGGTTTCTTCATAATTTAACATTTATTTTGTCTGTGGTATCTGATACCCCACAATACCAACGCAGGGTTAAGTCGAAAGGGTCAAAATTCATTCCGAGTACGAAGAGAGCGAACGGAACGACTCCTGGCTACTTTTTAGCTAATTCCAGAAATGCTACTGACAAAGGAGTCGCCTTTTGCGTCTCGATTCGGCTTGTAAAAGTTTTGGGTAACAAAGGGTCGTAAAATTTGGCTTTATGCGAAAAGCTACCTTATCAAAATATAAACTACCCTTTCCCGTACTCGCGGTCCTTACAATACCATATTTTTCATACGACCCCACAAATAATAATGTAAATAAGTTCAGGAGGTCTTCTTGAGGTCGGAGGTGCTCTTCTCCTCTACCAATTACACGTCCTTTAAACCGTTTATTCAAAAATTGTCTTTTCTGAAATTGTAATTATTTGAAAAATAAAAATTTAACATTTTTATTATGAGAGCATACATTTATTAGAATTTCTTACTCTATTTGGTTTGAAGATAACGTACACGAAGTAGTGATGTCATTAAATACCGTATACCTATAATATTATTGTTTATAGTAGCTCCCATCTGGAACTTTTTTAATTTAAATAAATTTAATTGCCTTGTGTTATGATCGTATATCTCCTTATTTTGTGTATTTTGTGTATAGTGATTTGTGACCTATTGTCTAAGTATAAGATTTAGACTTGATGATCCAGATGATACATTCGTGAATTTCAATCAGCAAACTGTGTGATACACAGCCGAAGGTCTTGGATAGATCGGGAAAGGACACAACAGCCATTTCGCCTTCTGTCCAAGAGGAATTTATTAAGCTTGTTGGAAATGCGTCAATATAATAGCATCGCATATATGTTCTAGAAGGATGACGAAATGTATTGAAAAGTGCGTCAACAAATATTCCTGAAAAAAGGGTCAGGTAGCCCTACAAGTGCGCGCAGTTCTCTCGTAGTAGCCGTGCCGAAACGACACAAAAGCAAACCTTTTGTATACTGTACATTTTTTTACTTCTTAATAAATAAGTTGTGTTTAATTAATTTAGTCTGCAGAATTATTCAATCAAAATTCCTGTCAAAGCTGATGAGATTCTGAATGGCAGATGTTTTAGAATGTGATCCCATCTGAAACCAAATTGAGACTCGTGCAATAGATTATTAAATTCTAAAAAACCGTTCAGTTGACTAAATAGTATTTTTTTCATATACAATGTGTCCCAAAAAGAAGTGCTCACACGAAAATGGTAGAAACTAGACGAGATTTCATCGATAAGAAAACCTATATTGTCAGAGTCGGAAAGGCATACTTTTTTAATGACATTTGAATTTTATTCCCAAAGAAAATGTTGTTCATTCAAAATTGGCACATAGTTTATAAATTATTCAGTCAATTTAAATCAAGAAAACAGTTTTGCAAAGCTAATTAATACCTTTTTGATTTAAGGGTAATGCAAATTATTTTGATTAAAAAAAAATTTCAAAAAAATATCTCTATTGTCATTCTATTAACTCCTACAAAATATATACGAATATAAAACAACTCCAATTATTGTTAATACGTCTGATTTTTTTATTCGTCCTTTTACTTCAAGGTGCAGAAAATTACAAAGACGGCTGAGAGCTTAAGAAAATCAAAAACTGTTTTCTCTCAATGAGAAAACCTTCAATGTGTGTTTACTGTTAACTGAGATTACTTTTATGTAAAGAGAGTTGAATGGATTCAAGGCAGTATTTCGAATTCGTATTCTACTCCCTTTGCGTTATTAACTTATCTGCATGTAAATGGAAGCCATGTGGGCGGAATATCGCACTTATTAATATTTACCTGAGCAACAAAGATCGCAGTTTAGTAACTACCCTTTCCCGATATGCAAAGCTTGAAGGATTTTACATTAGATAATATCATATGAATTTTATAAAATAGTATTTCCTTTTTACTGAGGAGGAGACACTAGATATACCTACCTACATTTTTCAACAAATTTATGGTTTACTTCGTCGGTTAAAACTGAAAAATATTTCTCCTTTAATACACTATTAAATTCTATACCTTCCAGCAGGATGCTTTTCGCCAAAATGGCTAAAATAACACTTCGTGCGAACATCCCACCATACGTGTCGCCTTCGAACGAAAGGCGATCCAAAAAGGACTGACAGTTATTATTCCCGATAGCCCTAACTGGGATCAGTCTTACTGTGTTCACTTTTACGACTGCCTTGAGGAAATGTTCCCTGAAATTTACTTTAGGACAATACGTCTTTAACATGTTATCTAACGTTCGCAGACTGAAATAAGTTGAAATATTGAAATATTTAAACGTTTGTAATCGCTGATGTAATACGTTTTGTTTAAATATTTTACCTTATTTATATAGTTAACTTCTATTCGCTTAGCTATTCAGAGGTTTTCTATTTGTGTTAAAAATATTGATATAAATGCAAATGTATAATAACTGTTTGTTTCTAGGTAGAAGCAAAAAAGTGGGATTTGTTCGCAAATAGTTTTTTGATCCCCTTGTTTTGTGCGGGTGTGTATCGAATTTATTAAGAAGATATACTGTTATTCGTGCAGTAAAGTGAGTCGAGTTTGGCAATAAGGGAGAACAATGAGAAGGAGGCTGTTCTGAATCATAGTACAGGGTGTGTCTGTTAATATTAAATCGCTTGTCACGAACTTGCCGGGTCTTTATTACATCGAAACTGAAGAGATGAGTTGTACGTTACGCACACAATTTGGATTGTATGTGTAACAGGATTGTACAGGCATAAATTTCTGACGCGACGGGTAAGCTGTATACAAATTTCATGTAAATGAGATCCGAAACTTACTCTCATGAACATTAAGTTCATTTTATTTTCACGCCTCATATATGGAAATAAAAGCAATAAAATAAATAAGTAACTTACAGTTCGAGGACTGCAGTCAACTGATGTATCTACATTATACGTATTCCAGTCTTGGAAGTTTATATTTTCATTTTATAATAAATTGAAATGGACAAATCTAAATTGATTTAAATAGTAAACTTACTGTCTCGCTTTCCTTTATACGTCGACAAAATTTTGACATCTTCTTTTGTGTGTCATAACGAAATAACATCTACATAATACTAAGGAAATTCATTTCATTTAGTTTTTCTCTTTCGCAAAGTAACTGCCAGAAACCATGTCGTCAGAAAACAATTGCAACGGAAGCCCTGTCAATATTTAAAATCTTTTGTCGACATTGTGGCTGGTTAGAACAAGCAGCCCTAGGCGAAGTTATGTGACCCAGTTTGTATGTAGGGAGCGGAAATAACTTCTCAACAAGTTGCCCTGAAAACGAATAATTAAAATTTATCCTGAAAACTGCATAAACACTCGGAACACTCTTTTATTTAAAGCATCTTTTGAAGAGACTGCAATTACTGAAAGAAAACAAAGTAGAGTGAAAGTTTAACGCAGAATATGCATAAAGACAGAACATTATTACAAAGTAGTTTCTTGCAGTGGAAAATTTATGTCCACACTTTTTTAATATTATTTAAATTATTGAGGAAGCTGCCAGTGTATAATGAAACGTCAGTTGCAAGCGAATTAAATGTATTTGAATAATAATTTGTAAATTTGCTACATTTCATAGTGCATATTAAAAGGTAATTACGTCTTGGAAATATCTGTTATACTTTGTATACTGGGCGATACTTAAATAGCCGAACGAAATAAAACCATTAAGAAAATAAATATCATGGATTACGAGAAAAAAATGTATAAAACTTTCTGTCGCATAGTTTTGCAAATACAGTTGGTCAGAAATTGTACCTAAAACACGACACGTCACTGGCTTTTGAGTTTTTAAAAATTAATGCCAACTAGAGATTTATCTAAATAAAGTTTTATTCTTTTATAATGCGATTAGAACCTCGACACCGCAACGAAATATTATAGCATTAGTTCAGCTATTCTCGGAAAGTTATTTGTTAGTAACTGTTGTGTACGGCGAACTGTTGAAATTGATCTTCGAGTTGGGACAATTCTTTAAATCTTAATAGGCCATGCGAGATTTGCTTGTAGAAACGGCCTTGTGATTTTTTATTCAACAAAGCAAAAGGTTACGTTGTGTACATTATTGAAATATAAACAAACAAAATTTGTCTATAACGAATAACGTATCAATACGTTTGTTTATAATTACAGTTAGAAGTTGTAGGCGTATTTTAATGAAGGCTTAAAATTTTTAAGTAAGGCTTAAAACATTAATTAATATACAATAAATTAATCAAGTTAATGTTTAAAAATATTCAGCCAGGTCAAACATACGTCAACAAATAAGAATGACTAGTTTTATTTTTTGAGTGGTGTAATAATCTCGCAAACTATTTAAATGTATGTGTAACTTACAACAAACAATGAAATAAGTCACATAAAACACTATGCAACTAATAATTTTAAAAAAGTGAATGATAATATGAATTTGATGGCATGTTTTATGTCTTACGATAATGAGTGTGTCGGATTTGAAATACCGATAAAAAAGTTATATTATGAATTGCAATGAATTAGGCTTAGTCGTTTGCATCTTAAATCTGAGTTGGTAAAAAAATGAGGTGCACTTTTTTTATTGTTTACTCTCAGTATTCATGTTTCTCGGTTAGAATTTTGAAATTTCTCATACAAAACGAAAATCCTCTTGGGAAAAGTGTTTGGCTTTAATATTACATTTCACTCTGATAATAATTCATGTGCCTCTTGAATGTAAAAGGACCAGGCATGTTTTGCTGAAACCACTTTTGCTCCGAAACATTTTTAATGACCTGACTTATTTTAAATTAATTAACAGGGATGTGGAGCTGAATTTTCGCATGGAGAGTTAGATGTCTGCGATGAATTATACATTTTTACTGCTAATGTGCGAAATTAAAAAAAAAACAGGACTTTCTCTAACAGTATTTCGTGATCTTATTCTATTTCTAATATAATTTTCAATAAATATAACCAATGAAATTATTGTATATCCTGCTTCTTCATAGATCAATATTTCGTAATCTTTGTCAGGTGCAAGTTATATTAATTAAAATTCAGTCAAATTATAATATACCTAACAATTTTATTTTAAAACTACCTATAATAAAATGAGATTATTTAAGTAGACAATTCTTTATACTAACATCATCATTATTTCCTAAAAATTTATATCACATTTTCCATTTTTACAAACAATTTAACTGGATTATTCAATCCAATAATAGGGACAGAATTGATGCTTTTTAACTTGATCTATCTAACAAACTGTGGTGTTATTTATGAAGTAACCCTCAGGGATTCATATTTCGTCAGAATTGTTGAGCCTCCGTACTCGCAGTAACCTAAACATATACGAAGATAAACTTAAGGGTGCTGATGCTGCATTTATTTCTGCAAACAAAGGAGGAAGCTGAAATTTAGAGAGTAAAGCAACAAAAGATGTTAATGAATGGTGTTATTCCTCAGGATCATCAAATTTAATGGAAACGATAAAAGTTTGCAATATTATGTTTTTAAATGGTTCTCCTCTTTTGTTAGAATTTTATTACGATGTATTTTTTTATGATAAAATTACTACTTGTGTGTTTAACCCGACTCGCAAGCTCATCCAAACTCATTGTCGAGGTGCACCCTTCAACGAACTGCATGAAAAGAAGAAGTGATGCCAAATGACGAACGTGTCACGAATAATACATTTTGTGACGTAGGGGGATTGTTAGGGTTTCCGACTGACATTCCCTCCAGGAGACGACTCATCACAGGACGTCTACTGAATGCGACAGTAAGTAATTGATAAATGAATTATGAATTTCATTTTGTTATAGTCGACACTAATAGGTTTGCAAATACGTTAAAATTATACCTTCAAATATTTATAACATCTATCATGAATAATAATTTAATTTGTTCTTGGTTGAACATCAAAAAGGAAAATAAATACATTTAAAAAAATGTGCTGCTTTTATTATATCTAAAACTTTTGAAGATCCATCTATAAGTAATTCTAAAACACTATCAATGAAATTTATTTTTAATAGAGTTTTACTCTTGCAACTGACCGGTTACTATGAAGGAAAATGACAGAAGGGAGCCCAAAGAAAAGAAGGAAACGAGCGGAGTGAATTATACAGAAAAAAGTCAACTGGACAAAAAAGAACACAATGGATAGTATTGAACAATGCAATATATTGAAGACTTATAAAATTGGTAAAAGAAGAGAAAAAGATTCATTAGAATACCTTTTAAGTGTGAGGATGTTAATTAAATACCTATAATGCAAAACAAAGTCAAAATATTCCATATTTTTGATTGCTGTTAACTATAAAAACCAGCAACAACCCGCATCAAAATATAAAAACCTAATACTCAATCTTGACCTTCATAATATTTACCTGATCTTTTCATTATTTTGTTTGTTTATATTGCGCTGAATTATTCTGTTGGATTTGTGGTTAATATATTTACTTATAATTAAGTGCAAAATTTCTCGCGCTATGTGTTAAGATAACAAATAGGAACAGTTTCCACCCCTTTTCGCAATAAATAAACGAATAAAGGTGTAATTTTAAACCAGCACCTGTAACTTAAAGGTAAATTAATACCTTAGCCCTTCTAATTAAAACCTAATTATTATTAATGTTCTCGCTTGGGCAAAATATCCCTCATATTTCTGATATCACTACAGGACCTACATTCTTTCTGTATGTTACACTTAAAGAAGAGGTAGTACACCAAATTTAATCATTTCTAAAAGTGAATGTTAAAGTCATTCTAGAAAATTTTGGCTGCAAGTCGGCTGGATTGCAATGGGGCTCCCGAGCATCCTCTGTATAGCTATTTTGGTCTTAATTGAGGCATTGAGGCCACATCAGCAGAAGAGTAACTCGAGAACTATAGGTCAGAAAACAGTCATGAGGTGTCGCGGCTATATGGTGTCATTCTAGAAAACTGGAAATTTCCAATGTGCGGATACCGAGACAAATAAATTTTGCCAATAAAGACAGTAACCTTTTTTTTAATAGAAAAGTTCCTGTAATTTTATATCCTAAGCTGTATACATGAGGAACTATAAGACCAAGTTGTTTGAACAAAATTAGTCACGTAGCATTTTCAAAAGTACTACCTCATGTTAACACTGACATCAATTCTTGCTTGCCAATACAGTCAGAAAACTTTAAAATGTAAATATCATTATAACGTGCGTTCAAAAACACCCGCGTTTGCAGTTGGCGTTGGTTCGGTAAACGTATGTCTGTGCTCTGAACATAACCATAACCAGCTGATTTCACTTACTTAATCTGATGTTTTAAGATTGCAATAATTTTGTTGTGGAATTAATTCTCTCTTGCTCCTGTTTGTCATTAATTCATTTACTAAAAATTGTTTTTCTTCAGATAAATATAGTTGCTTCCTACTTTAAATTTAAAAAAATGGTCTTTTCTTTAGAAGAAAAAGTTAACGGAGTTTGGACTTATGTATTCAGTAGACGAATGCAATGAAGAATTTCGTAATGAATGTCCGAATCATGCTTTTGTGCGTCAACATGTTGTAGAAACTTTAAATAGATGTGTAGTGAGATTTCGTGAGAGCGGCGCTGTTGTAACGAGAACTGGAGGACGACCAAAGAAGCGTACAGATGAAACCATTGCAGAAGTAACTGAATTAATGCACAATGAACTCCACACTTCTGTTCGCCACTTGTCACAACAAGTGAATTTCTCTGTGGGGACATGTCATTCAATTTTACCTAAAGATGCCCACTTGTACCCATATCGTTTAACAGCTGTTCGTGAACTATTGCCACATGATATTCCCGAAAGGCAACATTTTTGCCAGTAGTTTTTAGATGTGCTTAACAACAACCGAGAAGCATTCAGGAAGACGTTTTTCACTGATGAAGCTTGGTTTTATAGGCAAGGTTACGTAAATTCACAAAACTTTCGAACATGGTCTGCCGAGAATCCTCATGTATTTGTCGAAACACTTCTACATGCTTAAAAGATTGGTGTCTGGGCAGCTATTAGTGCAAGACGTTTAATTGGACCAGTTTTTTTTTTTTCATTGGAAACATTAATGCAGGAAGGTACAGAGATGAAATTTTACAGCCATTTTTCAATGAACTCCATGACGATGAATTACTTGAGGGTTACTTCCAGCAGGATGGAGCGAGACCACATTGTACAGCTGACACTTTAGAATTGCTCAGAGAGTTCTTTGATAACAGACCTATTAGCAGAAACACTGCAATTCCATGGCTTGCACGATCTTGTGACTTGATATTGTAGCGACCACAGCGCCACCTGCGGCACATCTCTATACTATTGCCACGCACCAAGCTCTAACACCCTTCCACACCACATCCGTGGGAACTTTGCAACCACCTTCAGCCCGTTTCGAACACGTCCACGTAGATTTAGTAGGACCTTTACCAATCTCTGAAGGACAACGTTACCTACTAACATCGAAGCAGAAACGGTTGCCTTTGCTTTCTACACCCACTGGATAGCACGGTTCGGCACGCCACTAAGAGTCGCGACAGATCAAGGACGTCAGTTCGAATCTCAACTCTTCAAAAAATTAGGAGAACTCAATGGTTTCGCCCGCATCCGAACCACAGCGTACCATCCACAAGCAAACAGACTAGTCGAGCGATTCCACCGACAACTCAAAACTGCGATCCGCTGCCACGCTAACGACCAATGGACGCAAACACTACCCACTGTTCTCCTCGGAATCAGAAGTGCATGGAAGGACGACCTCTAGGCATCAGCAGCCGAGCTAACACTAGGCGAACCACTACGGCTTCCAGGACAATTTCTGGCAAAAACAGAAAAAACAAACACCTTGGAACCAGCAAATTTCGTCAACCAGCTCAAAAGACATTTCCAAGAACTCCAACCCACCACTGGAACCCAACACGGCACTCGCAAAACTTTCATATTCAAAGAGTTGGCAACCACAACTCATGTCCACATTCGACACGATGCAGTACGAAGTCCTCTACAGGAACCATACGATGGACCATACAAGGTACTCAAAAGAAACCCCAAAAACTTCATCGTGGAAAGAAATGGACAACGATCAACAATTTCTATACATCGAATCAAACCAGCATTCATCGAGAACGACACCATCGAACCTTCGGAACCAGCTGGCATAGTAACACCCAATCTAAAGGAAAACAGAGTCACCCGGAGCGGTCGACGAGTACATCTTCCGAATCGTTATCGTGATTGATGACTCACCCACTGGCAGGGGGGTATGTAGCAACCACAGCGCCACCTGCGGCACATCTCTATACTATTGCCACGCACCAAGCTCTAACACCCTTCCACACCACACTCAGCCCCTCTACAAGATGGATGCCGGGGCTATATAAACGCGTGCAGAGCAGCTCGAAGATCATTCTGCCCCAGCCAGCTGCAAAGTTGGAACCTCCTAACCAAACCCAGCTGCAAAGTTGGACCTCCTCTCCAAAAGCCAGCCGCAAGGTCGGACTCCTAACCAAAGCCAGCTGAAAGGTCGGGATATCCTGGTTTCCACGACCGTCAAACACCTACGACTACCCAGCTTCGTCGGATCAGAAGACGTCGCTCGTCACCTGGCCAGCTTACCAGCGACCACTCCGCCAAGGAATCTAGTCTCGCACGTCTACCACCTGCAGCCATTGCACTAGGACATCTACGAGCTAATTCCCGTGGACATCCCAGCACCGGCCTACCACCTGGTGTGCCGTAGCTCAGTTCACCCGGCAGATCCTCGGTTGGTGCTAGTGCAACGCGCATACAGGTCCTTGGGGGAGCACGGCGAATTCCCTGAACCGGAGGAGTTGGGCAATCTCTTCCCCGAAGAGTAATCGTACACCTGCCATGCAGTAACCAAGATCGCCTACCGAACACATAACGACGAGGCGTTCTGACATATTAACATCCTTGTATTATTATTATTAATAAAGATATTTTCTTTGTGTTTGTGATAATCAATTGTTTGGCTAAAGAATACGACAACACAACCCCCAAAATACCTTGTGATTTCTTTTTATGTTAAAAATTCAATAGTTCAAACTCCTATTAATAACTTTGAAGAATTAAAGCAACGAATTAGCGAGAAGTTCGAAGAAATAAATAATATGCCTCAGCTTTTGGAAAACGGTGTAAATGGTGTAAGGAATAGAGTTTTAAAATGTATTGAATCCGGTGGTGGGCATTTTAATCATCAGTGGAATTGAACGGTAAGTGCAAAGTTTTCAGTTTATAACTTCAATTTAAATTTTGAACCAATATTGTCGAAAAGGAGCCTCGAGTCACTATAAATTATAGTGACTCGAGGCTCCTTTTCGACAATATTGGTTCAAAATTTAAATTAGTCACTAATATCATGGATAACCCTTTGGTTACTTCAATTTACTTTGCTGTTTATTTTTGTTCGTATGACACATGCAATTAATAAGTAAAGACATACTTTGTTTGTTGCTATCCCAAGTCATGGCCAACTCCAAACGTGGGTGTTTTCGAACACACTTTATTTCGTTGTAGTCTTGGACATCCCTATACACGAGGGTCATATTAAGCAAGTATTTTATTACATAATGTATTTCGAGTATTTTTATTCTTTTAGGCAATCTGTCCTTTAGTAAATTAATGAAAATAATACTTTTACGAATACAGCAAATTCTCGTACTCGTAAGTGCAGTGATGTGCAAAATGTATGTCTTCCCAATAAAATGTTAAATTGCGATCTAATCTCTTCTGACCGCTATTATGTCAATTAAATGCAATGAATATTGCCGAAAAATTAATCTAAATAAGACTTTGAAATGTGAGTACATGAAAATTAAATGCAATATACAGTAGAATCAGGAAAATGGAGTTATGATTGAAATGTTAAACGTAGGCGAATTTATTCTTTGAGATTAATCTTCAACCTCAAACAATGCATTTCATTGGTGCGTTTGCGCTAGGTATCTCTTCCGTTAACGCAAATATTGCAGTGAATCTACTTGTGTACTCACGAGTTAAGATTTTCGGAAAACTTTTATAAAACGAATATTCTCTGGGACAAATCCAAAGGAAAACTTCGAGGAAGTTAAATTTTGTTATTTAATTCAAAACTAATTAAAGGTTGCCCATTACAAAAAAAAGGAACTGTTTCAAATAAATTTAATTTCTTTCTGTTGTGCCGCCCACAAGTAACGTCGTTTAAACTTAGGAGGCAAAAGCAATTTTATGTTAATTAAATTACAGATTGCGAAAGAATGCAAAAGGAAAACTTTTCCGCGGACTCTGACGGCGCAAGCAATATGTACAAGTTAAAAGAAATCTACGTCATGAACTTTTGAAGTTCGTTTGAGCTCTAATTAAAAAAAAAGTTTGACTTGCAATGCTAATCAGCAGACAATTAAGTACCTTAAACTAATGCTGATAATGCCCCTTATTAAATAGGAAGGCTATTGTTTATAAATGTTGAGAGAGTTTCCAAGTGGATTTTGAAAATTTCAGAACAAGTTGAAGTTAAACATAAGTCGCTGAAATCTAAAACGTAAAAAGAAAATATATATTCAGTATACGGCGAAGTTCACATTTGATGTATTCTACATTCGCGCACATCCTTATTAATGTAATTAATTTAGTAATTGATGCATAAATTAACGCTTGGCGTACTAATGGGTATATACACAACCCATTAATGTAATGACGTAACTGTCGAAGTTTGTAAACAGCTATTCGCTAACTTAACAACTCCACTTTCTATATCTAGAGTAATACCATAAATCTACTATTCTTTTTACATCACGTTACAGTTGAAATTTACGCATTTCATGAATATCCCCAAACACTTGTTTTAATAACTAATTATATGTATATTAATAATAAACTGAAATAGAAACAATAAATCTGCAATGAATTACAATAATATTTTAAACAAGAGTGTTTCTTAAAGAATCACGAAAATACAGGGTGATTTATTAGCTCACCGACAAGCTTTGCCATATGAAAGCTCATGTAATTTTAAGAAAAAAAAATCATTTGGGCATAGTCCGATTTCATTTATTTAAGGAAATAGAAGACTTCAAAGTTTTGATTCTAATTATTTTAACGTTGTAAAATAATAGCCAATTTAATAATAATTAGTTCAATCTATTTTTATGATTTATAATAACAAAACAAAGTTTGCTTAGAAACAAGCACAAATACACATGTCAATCTGCTCTCTGTGTTTTCAATTGCAACTTAAAATGTACGCTTACAGCACTGAAGAGTATGCCGATATCATATTCGTGTATGGTTATTGCAATGGAAATGCACGCCAGTCGGTACGAGAATATCAGGAAAGATTTCCACTTCGTCATCTACCGCATCACTCAGTTTTCGGTGAATCTTTCCGAAGATTACGAGAAACAGGTATTCCTGCCCCAGCAAAAGCTATTCGACCACATGCAGTTAATGTAGAGCAGGAAGAAGCTGTAATTAATGCTGTCATTGACAATCCCTCAATTAGTACTCGGAGAATAGCACAAATTCTACATGTAAGTCAAAATTTTGCATGGCGCACTTTGAACCGCGAAGTCCTTCATCCTTACCAAAATGTTCAAGCTCTACAGATTGGAGATGCTCAGCGACGGTTAGCATTTTGTAATTGGTTATTGCAGCAACATGCTCAAAATAATGACTTCATTTCACATGTTCTGTGGTCCGATGAAGCGTGCTTTACACGAGATGGTATTAACAATTACCATAATGATCATATCTGGGCATTACAAAATCCACATGCGGTTAGACAACGTAATTTTCAACAAAGATTCAATATCAATGTCTGGGGTGGAATTTTCAACGATAACTTATTACCCGTGCATGTACTGGAAGAGCGTTTGAACGCAGATAGTTACAGAATTTTTTTAAATAACATCTTTGACTTTCTTGGAGATATACCTCTTAACGTTATTGCAAATATGTGGTACCAGCACGATGGTGCTCCACCTCATCGCGGACGGGTAGTCGTTGAGTGGTTAAACCAACATTTTAGAAACAGGTGGATTGGTAATAATGGTCCAATTGCATGGCCACCGCGATCCCCCGACTTAAATCCTTTGGATTTCTATTTTTGGGGACGTATGAAGCAAATTGTTTATCAAGAGGAAATTAACACACGACCACAGTTGTTACAGAGAATACAAAATGCTGCTACTCAAATTAGAAATCAACCTAACCTTTTCGTTCGAGTGAAAAACTCTTTAGTTCGTCGTTGTGAAGCATGCATTGAAGCGGGAGGAGGACATTTTGAGAATTTTTTATAATTATGTATTTATATGATTTTGAATTTTGAGCAATTTATGTAAATATTTAAGTGATTTTGCAACATTAAAATAATTAGAATCAAAACTTTGAAGTCTTCTATTTCCTTAAATAAATGAAATCGGACATATGTCCAAATAATTTTTTTTTCTTAAAATTACATGAGCTTTCATATGGCAAAGCTTGTCGGTGAGCTAATAAATCACCCTGTATAGTAGTTTTATCAACAAGTACAATTAAAGAACATTTAACGCCATTCCCAATTCCAAGTTCCAAAAAACATTAACCAACAAATTTTGAATGACCAATTCTATTGTTATCAATATGTACGCTCCTAATAAACTGCATAAATTTAAACGTAAAAGCTCGGAAGTAAATAAACTACGTTCCGAATTAAATTTACATTCGGTATACGCAGCGCAAACGGTTCAAACATTACAAAGTATTAAATTTTGGCATAGTATTTACATACGAATGTAAATTAGCATCGTACCACCGCAGCCACGTCATGTAGAATGTATGTGTTTATTAATATTAATCTGCAAAATTTAATTTTACTGTATAACATTCGGATCAATTAGAATTTAGAAATGCAGAATTCTGAACAAACTATTATTTTAAAATCATAATTAAATTATGTTTCCTATATCCAAACAAAGCGAGTGGTTTGTTGGTTATACTTTAATTGAGTGGGAATATCCTTTAATCCAATCAAGTTTACATTTCTGGGAGTTGTGTGTATAATGAAGTGCCAAGAATTGAGTGAAGAAATAAACGAACGCAAGAGAGAAAAAAGGAGCAACTATTAATAATAACTTTTCGGAAGTTGAAGAAATTAAGATTTTATGTATGATAGTTTGCATGCAAGCAACTCTGAATAAAGAGGTATAGGAAATATTTATCCTTTAAAGACAGATACTCAGGGGGAAAAATAAATATTATATATCATCTGCTGAAACTCCAATAAAGGTGCACTTCTAATTAACGAAGAAATCATATTGTTACATCCCGTGCAACTGCCAAACCTATTTATTCAATTGCAAAATATACATTTTCACGAACGAGTTGATTTTAACTGGTGAATTTAATTGTATCGATAAAATCAATTACTCGTAAATGTAAAGTTATTACGAATTTTAAATATTATTGTGTACTGTTCTTAATATGAAAAATTTTCACGTGAAACAAAAACACGCTCCACATTCACTTCCGAAGTAAGAAAGATAGAATCCGCAGAAGTTTATACAAGACAGAATATGCTTGATATTGGAATAAGTTTCGCGAAGAACTTCGTTGAACTCAGACGGATGCATTGCAAATTTGCGGGTGGAAGTTTACTTCACACTAACAATAAGTTACGTTATGCGTGATTTTTACGAAGTATTTATTTTAATAAATATAAGAAGACTTGAAGAAAACAATATTAAATTTATTTATAATTAAAAACACACTAGGTATAAAGTAAATACAAACAGAATAACGAAAATTTGCGTTTCATTAATCAAGGCAGTATTAACAAAACTACGATCAACGTTTGCATGATAAAGAGCAGCTGCATAGCTTCATATAAAGCACGTTAGTTTTAATTAATACAAATTGCTTTAATTAAACATCAATTAATACAAGTGCCATACATAATATTTCTGGGTTCTCATTCAGATCATCTGGTATGTAAATGTATGTGTCTACTTAAAAATATTTCACGGAAGAAATTTTTCATTTATATTGCCAAAAACTACATTAATTAGGTTTGTTTCAAATTATTTAAAATTATTGGATTATGTTACGAGTAAGCACAAATTCCAAAATAACTAACAAAAAATCTACAGTAAATACAGGGTGCAATCGATTAAGTTTCACTTATTACTAAGTTTTCGGAAAAACTTAGATGCTGATAACTTTTTCAATTTTGTTTTACTTTTCACACTAAATATTACAATAATTAACAATAAATATAGTAATAAATACTTAATATTTAAATTATTGATAGCCATTATCTTCAATAGTCCTCACTTTTCTTCTAACTTGTCCCATCATTCTCTGGACAACAGCAGGATCGATTTCTCGAATTTTTTGAAAAATGCGACTTCATAATTTGTCTTCGTTTACAACTTCCCATCCCTTGTCGTACACTTTTCTGGTCAATATTGACCAAAAATCCTCTATTGGCCGAGCCTGAGGTGTATTAGGAGGATTGTCTAATTTAGGAACAAAGTCTATGTTGTTTGCGTTATACCAGTCTCTATAGTTAGGCCACGTTTATACCGAACGCGCTTTACTTTGCGCTTTGCGTCTTACTGCACGCTAGGCGGTAAAGCGATGTTAATCGTCCTACTGCCTAGCACGTAAACGTTCATACCGCGCGCTTTTCATGCTGTACTATGCTTAGCAATAAACTAAGTGAAGCGTCAGTTAACGGACAGTGTTCGTTTTTTCCGCCTGGTAGAAGTTGAACGCTTTGTTTACGAAAAGTACTTTTATAAAAATATGGAAGAGCAACTGATTAGTTCAGTATATAAACGGGAACCAATCTGGAATCCAAAGGATGCCGGCCATAAAAACGTAAACATTTTGCAGAAACTATTGCATGTACCCATTTTCTAGGCCGTCTCTTTAATGTTTTCGTTTTTGATGTAGTATTTTCCAATAGCAACAACTTGCGTGTTAATTTCTTCATGTTTCAATAATTGTCAAGTGGTGGCTGAAACGCGTTTCAACACCTTGTCAATATAAACACCTACTCTCGTGTGCTTTACTTAGCGCTTTTCTTTACACTGTGAGTATACGTGAAACACTAAGCAAAGCGCGTTCGATATAAACGTGGCCTTATACTCTTGCATAATAGCATGATGCTAGATCAGGCCAAAACATTGGGCGTGTTCAGCGGACACAACAGTTGACTAAAACTAGAAACGTGTTTCATTTATGTTGCGTTTAAACGAAAAACTGAAAAATCCAGCAATTCAAAAGAGGTTAGAATCTATGGTCAGAATAAACTCGACAACTGTTGGCTTTCAACACAAGTAACCATTAACCGTTCAGCGTGCCAAACAAGTCAACATACCCAACAGTTGTGTCCGCTGAACGCGGCCAAAATATCAACATTGGCATGATGCGTATTTAAAAACTGAAGCAATTTAGAGAGGCATCTTTGAATATACAGTTGTGCAGTTAAGGCTTCTCCTCGAATACGACTAATGTAGGGCTGCGAGATAAATCCGGCCTCACAAATGGCACACCACACTAAAACTTTGTCCTCAAATTTGGATTTACCTTTGAACTTGTCATTGTCTGGTGTGTTTTCTATGTCGTAAGTATGAAAACCATCGTTTCCTTTCATCTTTGAATGGGATAAAGTGAAATATTTCTCATCATCCATTATAATAAAATTAATTTATTGACAAAATGGATGCGACAACATCTAGGAATTCTTTCTAACTGAGCCAGGGCATATTTTAGTACCTTTCTTTTTTTTTTCTAAATACCACGTCATTTCGGAAAATTGTTCTAAAAACACCGAATCTTCGAGATCATTTTCGCTGTGAAACTCCAACTTTATTTTTAAAAGCTTCAATCAGTCTTTGCTCTCTCGCGTGGCTCAAAACTTTTGGTCGACCACTTTTGGGCAAATTAACGCAGGGTATATCCTCTTCACATTCTTTTATGGTCTGATAAATTGTAGATAGAGAAATATTTTGTTCTCGATAAATTGCAACAATGTCACGCTTAGGCATTCGCCCAACTAGATTGTAAATTTCTTTACGAATATCTAGCTTACAAGACGTTTTGCTGAACCAGATTGAAAAAATTGAACTGTCTTATTTAAAACGAGTTAACTGTGACGTTTCGTTTCCAGCGACAAGTCGATTAAATGTTATTTGGTATAAATACAAACCATCTAAAGATTTTCCGAAAACTTTGGGACCTTACGTTATTGTAAGTTCTTTATCACATAAGAGAATTAATTCTGTAAATATCAATGGCCTAGTTCAAAAATAAAAAACTAATTTACTACAAACGCGCATCGTCTTTAGTTTGAAAACCTCTGAAATGAATTTCTTTTCAGAGTTGGCCGTAAGTGAGACAGATATACAAAGAAGTCATGTGTGATATTAATTTTACGTGTTTGGGTTGACAGTAATTGTAAAAATTTAAGTGAACTATCAGTGATCGTGATACTTTAATTTTGCATATTTATCAATAAATAATGGCTTCCCTATTCAATGAACCTGGTTGAAATTTAATTGAGAAATTGCAGAAAAATCGATGTCGAATGGGTTTATAATGTCAGAAATGCATACGAAGATTATCTAGAGGAATTTCCACATGACCATTTCAGCAGCTCTAGTCAACGTCCACAAACTTCTGTGCAACACTTGCAGCGGGAACTGGATCTTTCTTATGGTACTTATAGACGTATCTTAAAAAATGATTTAAACTTCCATCCTTACTGTTTACAAGTAATCCATGAACTATTTCCTATAGATAGACCTCGAAGACAAGAATTTTGTCAGCGGTTCATTGATCATCTCAATAATAATGATGAAGCTTTGGCAAAAGTTATGTTCACTAACGAATCCTGGTTCCACCTATTCAGTTAATGCACTGCAATACCGACAGGAAATTTCAATATCATTTGTGAATATGTTGCACGATGATGAAATTCAGAAAGGTCATTTTCAGCAAGACGGGGCCCATATACGCACTACCAATAAAAACATTGCTTTTTAACGGATTTTTTGAAGATCGCATCATTAGTTTAAACACAGAGAACAATATGGCCACCACGTTCCTGCAATGTGACACTCTGTGATTTTTTCCTTTGGCCATACTTAAAACACTCTACATTTGAATCTCCCGTTGTTGATTTTGAATATCTGCAACAAAGTATTACAAAAAAGATTCTTCAAAGTGTTGTCGATTCTGTTAGAACAACTACACTCTGCCTAGCAAAAGGTGGTGAGCACATAACGCATCTTATTTAATGAGTTTCTTTTAAACAACTTCCTCTAATTTATATAAATTATCCGACATAATCTAACCTATCTTTCAACTGACACTAAAAGAAAATAGTTCGAATGACCTGTCTCTAGGTCCATTTTTAATACTATAACTACGACATACGTGATATTTCTCACAGCCAACTCTGAAAAAAATTCATTGGCTCGCACGTTACGTGCGTCTGTGACTTTTATAAACACTTGGTAAATCAATAAAGCTCCAACAAATTTTGCGCTCACCGTGGTTGTCAATGACTTTTATTGTATTAAATCTGCAGGTTTACTATTCTAACATTATTGTACATAATACTAAACTTCGCTCGGCTAGGACATTTAATCCCATCTAGTGCTTCGCACATGTTTTTTCGTAAAAAGTAAACGTAGATTTGTGCGGAGTTATTATTGACCCTACCCCCATACGTATGCCATAACTTTACTTCTTTTCTTCTGTATTAATAGTGGTTACAGTAAATGAAACCTATTCGATTACACGCTGTATAACCTTTCTGTAGGTCTATAAAAATTCCCCTCGGAAGTGGCCAGTCTCCGAAAATTTCCAAAATTTTTTGGAACTCTTCGTACAAACCTGTACATCCTAAAGTTGAAGAAAAATATCCGAAAGTATTTAGCCGAACTAAATGGCAAATAACTTGGTAATTAAACTCGAAATTTCTTAAGTTTTTATTTGGCCGGAGGCCAAAAAAAAGTAGAAGCGAACTAGTTAATGATTAGATAATTATCGCCAAGCTAAATTAATGGATTATAGGCTGACGCTGCTGCTACTGATTAGCAAGCAGGCAGAGACAAAATGGTTTTGCCAACGATAACGCTGGTCTATTTGCGACCTGGAAATTAAGCATTAATTACTGTCGGTACTGTGTAGATGCCAATAATTGCTTTAAATGCCACAGTTCCACATTTAAACAGCTCGCACCATGCCGAGCGCAATGCACAACGTTGGCACGTTTCGCATTGTGGAAGCAGTAGTTTACACTAATTAGAAATACATATTGTATGTATATAGTATATTATTTTTTAATCTCACAATCAGTGAATTTAATAATTGTACAAATATTTTACACAGTGACACTACATATTAAAAGGATGTAAACTTGCCCTACAAAAATGTTTACAGTTTACACTGTTTTCGAATGAATTCTTAACTTATTAGGATTTGGGTTTTCGAATTAATTCCTAACTTCTAATACCATTTCAGAACTACTTTTTTAAATTAATTAATTAATCAAGTACGTTTAAAAGTTTTTGTTATTTGGACGAATTAAATCCCCGCTTTAATTCAGGCGAGTTTATAAACCAACAGAAATTATGCAAACCTACGTGGCTGCATCAGCCACTACAAATGTAAACGGCGGCGATGCCATGATTATGCAAATTGGGGCACGGTGATGCCATGATTCATGACTTCATAGTACGCTTACTTCTTAATGAGAACAATATTAGTTAAATTAATATTTCCCTCTTCGTCTGAGTAGAGTCATTAAACTTTCAAGCGCTTACATAAGCAGTGCCTAAAGAAGACGCCTGTAAGACAACCAGGGTACAACGAGTAGACCGAAGAAAATGTTGCATATGTATGTTACCTGAAACAAGTTACAGCTTTTCTCATATTAGAGAACTTTCTGCAATAACAACTTTAACCAAAGCATGACATTAATTACCATTACTGCTTTTGTCATTGAGATTCAAATAAAAACAATTATAATTAAAGTTAAAGATAGATAGTGTTAGCTATTCATTTTTAAGCAAAAATATAATGCGTCTAGAATTAAAGAATTATAAACGTTTGCCTGCAATGCATCGAGTTTTATCTACGTTCACCCAGACGGTTTAGGATGCTGGAATGCTCTTGACTTTATATAAACAATAAACAGTGTTTCGAGCAGGAAAGGTTTGCTTTGGGAATCGAGACAGTCGAGTTTATGATACGCAATCGATAGGCGCATTAATAAGAGTTTGCGGTGTTAATACGATAGAAAGGTGCGGAATGTAATTAATTAAAGTTGGCCAACTTGCAACTTATAACTCGCGCTTGCAACTCGCAACTCGCGTTAATTGTATATCCGCGAGTATTATATACGTGGCGTGCGTATACAGGGTGTGTTCGGAAAGTATTGTGCGCTACGCTGGTAGAAGCAGGAAAGCGGTATCTAGAGATAAGTTATTAATTGTAGCTAATGCATGATATGTGAAAATTAGCTTGAAGTATTTCCTGCATGGTGTATGAATGAAGCGATTTCCCAGGTGAGGCTCGGTTGTCGTGGCAGGTGCTGCATCACCTGACCGTTGGCTAGTAGGTCGACTGGGGTAACCACGGTGGCGTGAGGGATTGTGACGTCACTTGCATGATTAGTGGTTACTTCGTAAGAAATCGTACTAACAAGGTGGAAAGCGCTACCGAGAGTGAACGACGTACTGTTCACGGTCCCATGCGTGACCTTAGGGACCCGATGCAGCGGATTGGGAGCCCTAAGGTTGTTAAGTGTCACCACCCCTACGTGCCAGGTGGAGGGACGTAACCTGGTGGGATGCCACGTTGACGTTGATTTGTGCCACCTGGCGGAAGAGTGGATTGGTGGTAGAGAATCCACGGGTCGGAGATGACAAAAGACGTAGGGTAGAGTATGTTTGCATGTCATTGAGGCTATCTGTGTTGTATGTAGCGTGTGTTTCTGGAAATAACATTTCAGAGCAATAGTTTATGAAAGAGCAACAGATATGATAATAAAGGCCCAAGGTTGGACATCATCAGGAGCGATGATAGAGGCACTAGATTGAGTTGTGAATTGACCAAGGGGTTGAGACCGTTGGGGCCAGGGACTGGGGTCCCCGGTGAGTAAATAACTGTTGTCTCTTACAAATGATTGTAAACACATGTTATTGTTGCATGAACGCACCATGTCAATGGGAGGTGATGGTAGCGAACAGTGCCCAGTAGCCAAAGGAAATGGTGAGCGTTTTGATTACTTACATTTATGTATACGCGTTAACACATTTAATAATACTAGAAAAAAAATATGTTGGTAATTTCGGCCTTACAAGTCAGGTGTGGGGTACAATCTGAATTCTCCCGATAGAATTGTGTAAACAATGTAAACATTTTGCTCACTGGTTAATTAATATAAACAGTTATGTAGTGGCTACTGGACCGCCCTAATTTAACATGAAATTTAAAGATAAAAGCAAATACTCCTTATCCCGAAACAATGTTAGGCTACGACATAATAATAATTGTATCAGTGATTTTTCTGAGTTTGGCATCTGGTCGCTGTGACTTTGTAGCGCGCGAGCAATTTCGCAGCATTCTGGGTGTGGAGCTCGGAGGGTTGCTCGGTATAAAACAGATGTTGAAAATGTAAATGAGGTTGTTGAAATTGGTATGAATTTGGCAAAAATAAATACTAATGGTAGTAGTATGTATGACGCGGAGTAGTATGACGTTTTTGTAGAATGTTCAATAGTGAATTTCGCAATGTAGGTAGAATGGTAGTACAATTGATTTTCGCAGCACTCTACTATACAGGGTGACTGAAATATTAGGTTAAAAGTGATCACAGGACGTTGTGATCTAAACTTTTCATAAAAATTTAATGATAAAAGCGTATCCTCTGTTGCCCGAAACAATGTTTAATTTGGCGAAATTATAATTAATTACTTATGAAAGGTGGTATAGAGTTGGTATAAATAAATATTAAGAAAGTGGTATGATATTCTTGTAGAGTGTGAAATAAAGAAATTGACAATACATATACAGTAGCAGTAAAATTGACTCTCGCAGCACTCTACTATACAGGGTGACTGAAATATTACTAGATACGATAGAGCGAGAATATGTATCGTATACTTCTTTCTTAAATAAATAAGAGGATCAATATTTAAAAAAAAAAACTTTAGAAATTAAACATAATTTAAAAACGTCCCTAACGTGAAACTAGTTACAATATCTGGCTTTCTAACAATTCTTCCTAACTTAAAACAAACAAACAAAAAACATTAATAATGCTAGTTGATTTCAAATTTGGTACAATCGAAAAATAAACTTTAAACTTAAAACAAATTTTCAAACAATAAAATTGTTTTGTAGACTTGTTAATTAAGAAATAGTAATAAAAATTTATTATTATTGAATAGAATGGAATAATATGGCAGAACAAAGTAAACGTTAGAAAAAGAAGTGGAAGCATTCGTTATGAATAAATTGTAACCAATAACCAATAAACAATTATTAGTGGGAAGTGCCTTTACGGAGACAAGTGTGTTGACAAGTGTTATGATAAATTCTAATACATCACGATTGGTATATTAAAAGAATAATAATAATAACATGACCTTTCGGAAATAGGTAACCAAAATCTCAAACTGAAACCAAAAGAAAATACATTAATACACCCTAATTAGGTAGGTAACGTGTCGGTTAAAGCGAATGAATTTTTAGAAAGGGATTGGTGATTGGAAGGTGAATTACGACCGAAGGAAGGTCAAGACTATTTCTTTTCAAGTACCGGCATCAACTTAAAATTGGAAGTACAAGTTGAAAAATTAATTGCCTGATCATAACTTGATTATTACTAAGCAAATAACGTCGCTGGAGGAAGATCAAATCATCCTCAGGTGTCTCAGAAGCCTGAGTCTCACAATTCATATGAACATCAATTTGCTAGTGAGCAGCCATTAGAGGATATCTTAACTGAACCTTTAGCACCTAATGGTAAATAGTGTTAGGGGTGTGTGGTATACAGTGTGCGTTATATATTGTGATCGATCTACTTTGAAGGAATGTTGTATCTGTTCATTATATCCTACAATAAAAAAAAAAAAAAAAGAATATCGTATATGTACATACACGTCATATGTTTTAAATCAAGTGTATAGTATATGTTTAACTGGTGATGCAGTCAGAAAAGGTTAAATAAAATTTCTTTAATCTACGTCGAGCTTTTGGGAATGATTATTCCCTGCATCAGGACGAAATAGTGAAATTAAATGTAAGACGCAAACATGTGTAACAAATGGAGGAAGATGAATCTAGTAAATTTGTCAAATTATGTACAAAAAAAAAATTTGGTGTAAACGGGGCGTAACACAGTTTGTTTTGTGAAACATATTAAAATAAACATTTGCTTAAAGTAAACTAGTGATGATTTAACATTGATGGCTTAGATTAACATCAGAATTGAGAAACAACACTTGTACCGGCGAGATGATCAATTAGCGGGAAATTTTGATTTACAAATCAGTATATGTTTAAGATATACGATTAAAAAAAAAGTATAGTGTATATGTATCTCAGATCCAAAAATAAAGTGTATTACCCAACACTGATGGTGAGGATTGATTAGTAACATTTTTCCAGAATTTTCGAAAGTGTTTCATCTTTTCCATGACTGAGTTAGAAGTAGCTAAATCAATAAAATGGGCAAACAATTTTTAAATAGTGAACCAATCACTTACAGACCTTACAGGATATTATTGAGTTAAAGACAAACTGTCAGAACTATAACAGATGCCGAAAAAAAAAATTCAATCATCAAAATCTCCAAACTCATCGTAAATTTTATATATTCATAAGAAGAACGGTAAAATACGAATGTACATTGACGACAAGGAAATTAATGTATTCATGATAACCAAATAGAGAGGTGAGACGGATGTCAATAGTTTACAAGTCCAGACTTCGTTTCTGGACATTATCAAATATCAATTGTTAAAGTTAAGAAACACATTGCAACGTTCGTCACTCTGGATAGAGTGCAATCCAGTAAGACACTTTTTGGGATTGACTTTACGTTCGACAGATTATTAAAAACTTAGCTTTAGGAATCTGCTGATGATAATGGTAAACTTGATACAACAGAAGTACTCCGCGTGAAACTGGTAGAAGACTTTGCAAAAACTAACTGCGTAGCTGCGTGAAAAAAAATATGTGTGATGTTACATACCATGGCTATGTATGCGAAATCAGTTTGAATCTGAAACTAAAAAGGGGAAAGATATTTCCAATTCCATTTTATGCTCTGCACATCGACCACGAAAGGATCCACTTTTACTTCAAAACACACTTTACTAGCGATATCTGAAGATAAGGTGTGGAACTAAAAGATGAAAGAAATGGTATATGCCATTAATAAATCTACAAACAGATCGCCTAAGAAACTGTTGTTGAAATACAAACTCAAATTCCCAATGCCAACGAAACTTCATGAGTGGTAATTGCCTGAAGTTTTGCAAGAAACTGAAGTTATAAGACAGCATCATGTTTCCATGTGGAAGAACAAAAACAAAATGGATGATAAAAGCCGGATGGTAAAAGCCGTAAGTCGATGCCTAAGTATAGTGATAATGATAGAAAAGGATTCTATTGATTATACCAAACCACCGATGTTAGGTAGTAGGTATGCCTCCCTCAGAACGCATCAGAAGAAAATCATGCAACCACATTGTGATTGTGGACAACAAGAAACTTTGGATACCGTAGGAGGTATATCAGATTTAACACGTTGTGACTGTGGATAACAAGAAACTTTGGATACCGTAGGAGGTATATCAGATTTAACACGTTGTGACTGTGGATAACAAGAAACTTTGGATACCGTAGGAGGTATATCAGATTTAACAAAAAGTAAAAAGTGGAGAAGATGGTGTACCATGTCCATAAACAAACACCGCGTGGACGCGGAAGCCTCAGGTTGGCCGAATGTTAGCTATTCATTTTTAAGCAAAAATATAATGCGTCTAGAATTAAAGAATTATAAACGTTTGCCTGCAATGCATCGAGTTTTATCTACGTTCACCCAGACGGTTTAGGATGCTGGAATGCTCTTGACTTTATATAAACAATAAACAGTGTTTCGAGCAGGAAAGGTTTGCTTTGGGAATCGAGACAGTCGAGTTTATGATACGCAATCGATAGGCGCATTAATAAGAGTTTGCGGTGTTAATACGATAGAAAGGTGCGGAATGTAATTAATTAAAGTTGGCCAACTTGCAACTTATAACTCGCGCTTGCAACTCGCAACTCGCGTTAATTGTATATCCGCGAGTATTATATACGTGGCGTGCGTATACAGGGTGTGTTCGGAAAGTATTGTGCGCTACGCTGGTAGAAGCAGGAAAGCGGTATCTAGAGATAAGTTATTAATTGTACCTAATGCATGATATGTTTAGCTTAAAGTATTTCCTGCAAGGTGTATGAATGAAACGATTTCCCCGGGTGAGGCTCGGTTGTCGTGTCAGGTGCTGCATCACCTGATCGTTGGCCAGTAGGTCGACTGGGGTAACCACGGTGGCGTAGGGATTGTGACGTCACTTGCGTGATTAGTGGCTACTTCGTAAGGGAAATCGTACTAACAAGGAGGAAAGCGCTACCGAGCGTGAACGACGTACTGTTCACGGTCCCATGGTGACCCCTTACAGGGACCCGATGCAGCGGATTGGGAGCCCTAAGGTTGTTAAATTGTCACCACCCCTACGTGCCAGGTGGAGGGACGTAACCTGGTGAGATGCCACGTTGACGTTGATTTGTGCCACCTGGCGGAAGAGTGGATTGGTGGTAGAAGAATCCACGGGTCCGGAGATGACAAAGACGTAGGGTAGAGTATGTTTGCATGTCATTGAGGCTATCTGTGTTGTATGTGGCGTGTGTTTCTGGAAATAACATTTCAAAGCAATAGTTTATGAAAGAGCAACAGATATGATAATAAAGGCCCAAGGTTGGACATCATCAGGAGCGATGATAGAGGCACTAGATTGAGTTGTGAATTGACCAAGGGGTTGAGACCGTTGGGGCCAGGGGACTGGGGTCCCCGGTGAGTAAATAACTGTTGTCTCTTACAAATGATTGTAAACACATGTTATTGTTGCATGAACGCACCATGTCAATGGGAGGTGATGGTAGCGAACGGTGCCCGGTAGCCAAAGGAAATGGTGAGCGTTTTGATTACTTACATTTATGTATACGCGTTAACACATTTTAATAATACTAGAAAAAAAATATGTTGGTAATTTCGGCCGGCCTTACAATAGATTAATAAAAGCCGATGTAATGTCAACAAAAGCGAATGAAAAATACACTACAAGCACCTTCTGGTTCTCATGTTAATGGGAGCTTTTCAGAGTACTCGGGAGGGATGTATCATCCGACGATGTAAGCTAACGCAAAACGGCGTTGTAACCATAATAGCCTATTTTGTTGCATAAAAGAGGGATTATTTTCGCAAGCTGAATGACAGATAAACAACACAATAGCTCAGATTAACTATTATCATAATTTTATACAAAGCATCAGCCTAATTGCAGCTATTTTCAATTTAAATACCACATGTTCCAAAAATTATTTACTATATGTGCTTTACATAAAAAATATACCTAGATATATAGATATCTATCGTTTCTAATTACTAAGTACTTAAAAACTAGTGGTTTTTTAAATTTCTTATCAGCTCTTGCCAAGCAATCTGGAAGGCACGTCTTAGCTTAAGTGCATAGTATGTCATTGCACTCCTTGATGGTGTTTTGTAGTAAAGCTAAGACATGCCGTCCAAATTCCATGGCGAGTTGATAAAAAATAAAAAAAAAACACCTGGTATCTTTCAATCTGTCATTAACTTCTAATCAACATAAAAACTTTTAAACTTCGAAACATTTTCTCTCCATAAAGTAGTACTTTTATCTTTTATCGTCACGTATGCTTCAAACGGAGACGAACAAATAAAATACTCTTCCTCTGAGGTACTGGCAAGATTTACGTGCGGTCTCTGCCGCACAAAAGGAAGGAACGTCACGTATCCTACGGTGTTGGGAAATTTATTTTCCGGCCCGATACGTGAAAGGGAATCTTTAATTGGGGGCGAACCTTTTCTGCGAAAGATGATACGAATAATCCCGGAGAGGGTATATTTTGCACAGTAATCATCATTCTAGAATAAATCCTTGCTTTGAGTTTACTTTCAGAAACGTCTACCAATTTTCGAATGGTCAATTATTATTTACATTCAGGAAATGATTTAAGTAATTTTAATATTCTTAAATGATTGCTACTTTCATATTTTGTGTCAACGTCTGATTGATGTGATACTACAAGATACGATTATAAACTAATTGATCCATTAAAATTAAAAACTTGACTTAGCACACCCTAAAGTTATTTAAAGAAGAAATATACAGGCTGTTACAAATTCGAGGCTCACCATTGGGATCTCGGAAACGGTAAGAGATACGAAGTCGGTTAAATTGGGGCAAAGTTGCGTATTTTGGTGCTGAATAATAATCCGTTCTGAAAAATCTTCTACGTTTTGTAGTTTTTGAAATATTTCAAAAAAATCAGAAAACGTAATTTTCTTTTTTATTTTTTCCTGAAGTTATTATTGCAGGGATCATAACAAAATTAATACATTCTACAGGCACTTTTTTAAGCTCTTTATGATGATGTCATTAGATTTTACTTAAAACGTTTCGTCTCGTTCTGACCATCATCAACTTCATTTTTTCTTATGGGCGCTACATTGGATTTTAATATCATTGAATAGATCTATTTTTTCTGATGATTTTCCATGTATCACACATCCCTGTTTAATAATCTGAAACAGCTGGAAATGCGAGAAATTGTTGAAAATAATACTGCAAAGAAAAACATGGTATGCAGTGAAAACAAAAACCAAAAAAGTTTGATATACCTTCGGAGTTTTATTTCGTGTATCACAAGAACTGATTTTAGTAAAATTTTTAGATATAAAAATGAATGTTTTTGAATCCAAGAATGACGTAAATTTAAAAATTTATTGTGGTCTTAACAACAACAATTCAGTAATAACGAGCGAAATTTCCTTCCAACAATATCCAGAAAGACAACTACAAAACAATAGTTGATTAGATTTGTAATTAAATTATACATTATTATTATTAAAGCAAGAAAATATCAAATTAAATTATGTATGTCTTTAGAAAACTCGTATCTTAAAAGATATTACTGCTCAAGGAAACATTCTTTCTTGTCTCATAATTTTATACACTTTTTATAAGTAACTATTTTTATGTAATCTACCTGGCCATGAAAACAATGACAAATGACAACGATTTTGAAACGTCAAGTACAAACTACCTCTACTAATAATTCTTTATTCATCATTAAGGCGATCTCGATACGTCCTTCGAGCTTTACGAAAATATCCATAAAGTGCAATGTTTCTATCTAACTTAATAACATTGTTCTGTGTGGATGGCATCTTTCTGGGTATTATTGGAACTAAATTTCTCTTGCTATTACTAAATTGTTGTTAGAACAATACATTTTAAATTTATAAGAATGAGAGATTTTTAAAGATATAATTTCTTGTGATACTTTCTTGCTTTAATCATAAAAATGTATAATTTAATTACGAAACTAATTAAATACTGCGCCATCGTCATTGTTGGAAGTAAATTTTTCTTGCTATTACTAAATTGTTGTTGTTAGCACAATACGTTTTAAAAATGTACGTCTTTCTTGGATTCACATCATTCATTTTTATATCTAAAAATTTTTCAAAAATCTGCTTTTGTGATAGACGAAATAAAACTCCGAAAGTATATCAAACTTTCTTGGTTTTTGTTTTCACTGCATACCATGTTTTTCTTTGCAGTGTTATTTTTCACCAATTTCTTGCATTTCCGGCTGTTTCAAATTAATAAATAGGGATGTGTGATATATGGAAAAGCATCAGAAAAAATAGATCTATTCATTGGTATTAAAACCCAATGTAGCGCCCATAAGAAAAAATGAAGTTGATGATGGTCAGGACGAGACGAAACGTTTTAAGTAAAATCTAATGACATCATCGTAAAGAGCTTAAAAAAGTGCCTGTAGAATGTATTAATTTTGTTATGATCCCTGCAACAATAACTTCAGGAACAAATAAAAAAGAAAATTATGTTTTCTTGTTTTTTTGAAATATTTCAAAAACTACAAATCGTAGAAGATTTTTCAGAATGGATTATTATTCAGCACCAAAATACGCAACTTTGCCCCAATTTAACCGACTTCGTATCTCTTACCGTTTCCGAGATCCCAATGGTGAGCCTCGAATTTGTAACAGCCTGTATACATAGTAGAAAATAATTCAATATTATATGGATCATTGCTTTCAATTTAAAATATTGTTTCTTTATTGCATACATATTCTAACTGAGGAAGATTATTCCGTCATAAAATTGCTAATACCGTAACTTGTACAAGATAATACAGGCCATTTAACATCTAGATATTAATATACATGCCTTTCTTATGTCTTGTAATCGACGTATTTCCCTTATGGAAGCAATGATGCGGTACATCATTTAACTGAATCTAAACACATTTTGTATAATTCCGCTTCATAACGTTCTGCAATATCCTTAATATTATCTGCTACGCCCGTCTTTAATCAAAATCATGATGATGGCACGAGATTGAGGCCACCACGGTTACTATTATTTTTATCCTGGTCTAAGATCTAGAAGTCAAATAGAGTTAACGTTTGCTGTTAATTTATTACAGATCGATAAAGCTAATCAAATTATTCAAGCGTGTACATACAAGAAACCGTATCAACATTAATGTACAAGTGAATTAATATGAAAATTGGTTTATTCTAATTTACGAGAGCATTATGTTTTGATGTTGCAAAATTAATTATCTCATTGGAATAACCACAGCGGATAATTATGCAGAAAATTACATTGTGTTCTGCATAAATATTCATTACATTTAACCACATCCAAACAAGAACTTTAGATGCTTGATGATGTTTTAAATTAACTTAGTTTTTATGTTGAGGTAAAGTATTATAGTTTTCCTTCTATTTAATGTTCCATATAAGAAGCGTCTTAGTTTGTTCGTTTACCTTAAAATGCTAAAAATTGCAACACTTTGAACATTTCTTATTGTACTTAAGAGTTTCGATAAGTTATGTAACTATAGTTTGTGAAACTGTGAAATTAAATATTGACCGTAAATTACCAATTGCAATTTCAGCTTTACGAAAGATACCACAAACACTTTATTCTATGTATTTTAGTAGTGCAGTTTGAAAGCTCTTTTCAAACTCAACTACGTCCTCAGACTCTACATTGTTCGTTTAAAATTAATGGCATCCATTAGTTGGGTTAGAAAGAAAAACAAATTTGAAATACGATATAAATAAGATAAATTTTCTTTAAAAATGTTCTATAAATATTCAAATGAGAAATTTTAGTGTTTCGTTCTACTTTGACTTGAAATTATTTTTTTCCAATTATGCCAGAAATTTTAACAATTTAAATATAAAGAACTCAATGAATTTTGAAGAATCGAATTATAATCCTGACGGATGATTTTATTTATTTAAATTTTTTAATGTATTTAAAGTTAAAAAACCCTGAAACTTAAATGTTTCAACATTAAATTGATGTTTTATAATTCATTCACATGTAAATTATGTCGAATTAAAATTGGTACGTAATGAAATAATATTGGCTACTCATTGTTCGTACATCATTCATCTGTAACACTATTAGACGTGAAAGAAGAGAGGAAGTGCAGAAAGAATATGATATATTATCAATAGCACGCGATGGTACGGAAATAAGATACTAGTATAGAGTTGCTTACAACTCGATTTTTATTCTGAAGAAGAGATACTCAATACGTGATCCATTTCGTAAAATATGTTGAAACATCTTTACTTTTCTGCGTCCACTATATGTATACTATGACAATAATTTGCCCAAAAGAAATTAAGTTTGTCTATATTTTTAAGCAATTGAAATTAATACAAAATGTAATATTACAAAGAATTACGTGATTCAAAATTTGCTTTAACATCATTTTCTAGATTTTTAACCACAGAGAATGAAAACGTAGGTATTCGTAAATAATTTCTTGTTGAACTTTTTGTAGATTTCAAAGTAGCCTAAAAACGAAAATGCAAAAATGCCACGGGCGTTCATAAATTATCTACTTTAATATAAATTAAACGTTAATTTAAAAAGCGCAGTAGACTCATTTCCGTCCGGGGTATTCGCAGTGATTTATGGTTTTCCCGAATATCATTTATTTTATAAGGCGACCAAGAAAAAAATACATGTATGTCACTGGCAGGTAATTAACATATCAAGAACTTCAAACGAGAATCTCTGTAATGAAAGTAAATGTGCAGCCTACTCGGAACGCATACAGATTTTAAAAAATGCATAAACTTTAGCGCCTTGAGTAAGTGAGAAATTATCTAATTCATTTTCTACCTTGGAAGCATTCGTGTAAAGAATGGTATGTAAAAGAAAGAAGAATTTGTGTTGCCGTTAAGCCTTTATCTTTATTTCAATTGACGTTTACAACAAATAAAATTAATTTTACTCTTTGAGGTCACATATTAGATAGATGTACGAGGGGAGTTCAAAGTATTCTCGGTATCAGCAGTAAGAAAAAGGAATAATAACTTGAAATAATTTTTATTTTTCAATGTAATCTCCCATAACATCAATGCACTTATTACATCTAGAAATCAACTTTTCAATTCCCCGTAAAAATATAACTTCTTCCTTGTCCAAAAAATGTGCGTTAATTGCTGCCTGCAGCTCTTCATCGTTGGAAAATCGCTTCCACGAAGATCTTTTTTTAAATTCGGGAATAGGTAGTAGTCACTGGGGGCCAGGTCCGCGCTATAGGGTGGGTGATTTATTTCTTCGAAACCACAGTCTCGCACAGCAACTTTCGAAACACGCGCCATGTGAACGAGCGCGTTGTTATGAAGAAGCAACACACCTGCGGTCAGTTTTCCTCGCCTTTTTTCTTTAATTGCTTCCCTTAACTTACTCAAAGTGGTTGCGTAAGAGGCTGCATTTATGGTTTCACCTTTTTTCGTATACTGGATCAATAAAATTCCCTTTGAGTCCCAAAACATAGTGGCCATGATTTTTCCGGCCAATGGAATGACTTTAAATTTATTCGGAGGATCAGCACCCTTTTTATGCCACTACATCGATTCTTGCTTACTTTCAGGGTCATAGTGATGAACGCAAGTTTCATCTCCAGTAACAATTCGGTCGAGAATACTCGATGGATCTTCACCACAGAGCTCTAAAAACTCCCTGCAACACTCGACTCGCACCTGTTTCTGAGGTGCAGTAAGCATTCGCGGGACCCATCTTGCACTGATCTTTGAAAGGTTAAGATGGTTATGCAGAATAGTAAATATGGTACCAACAGATAAGTTAGTCATTTCTGCTAACATTTTCATTTTTATTCGGGCATCTTCCAATACAAGTTTCTCAATTTTTTTCACATTTTCTTCCGGAGTGGCAGTAACCGGCCCGCCCGAGCGGGGGTCGTCTTCAATGCTTTCTCTGCCCCTTTTAAATTCACTGGACCACTTTTGAACAGTAGATAATGAAGGTGCAGACTCTTGGTAAACGGCCACCATCTCTTCGTGAATAATTTTTTGACTTTTTCTTTGTTTTGTAAGGAACTTAATCACAGCACGGTGCTCGATTTTCTTCAACATTGTCTCGTCAGTCATTATGGTCGTCTTTCACTAAGGATTACTAGAGAACTAATGATCACAATTACTTGAAATGTTGTATGTATACCCTCAGGTAATGGCAATATCTAATGCACTAAATAAATTACCTACATCGGTCGCAAATCATCCTTATACCGAGAATACTTTGAACTTCCCTCGTAGCTTTGTATTGCCGCCATAACATTTCAAATATTGCCACCACTTATATGCTAGGCCTCGAACATTTCAAATTTCCCTCGTATGTACAGGTTGGACCATTTTTGATGGTTTTACAGGGTTTCTCGGTTATTTATAGGAATAAAAGAAAACCGTTTTCGCGATCCAATGCTACTTTTCGAGAGAAACTCAATGGTGAAGACAAAAGGTAGCTACCTCGATTCGTTCGGGAAATATCGGCTGAGATATTGTAAAAAATAATTTTTCGCGAAAATTCGTTTTCGGCCGATATTTCCTAAACAAATCCAGGTAGCTAACTTTTGTCTGCACCATTGAGTTTTTTCGAAAAAGTAGCATTGGGTCGCGAAAACGGTTTTCTTTTATTCCTATAAATAACCGGCAAAGCCTGTAAAACCATCGAAAATAGTTCACTCTGTACTGCGGAAACAACTAAACATTAAAGTGCTCGATTGTTTGCCTCCAGTATTTATGCACAATATTGTATGTTGATGTAAATTCAAGACAAGTATTTATACGCGATTATTTGCATGCTTCCGTTCGTTATCGAGATGACAATTCATGGATACATGCGTAGAATTAGGATAATACAGAGATAATATTAATTCAGACGATTAAAGTACTCGCATGAATAAATCTGTTCTTCCTGCAGGCGAATCAATACTGGAGAGAGTTTAACGGGAATCGTTTATGCGAAATTTTAATACGTTACAAATTTACGTATTATAATATCACTATGAGAGCGACATGAATTCAAGTGCGTGTTACATGTATGTATGTACCACATTCCAGTAATTTTCAACGTGAGTTTGGGATGGTTTTAGTGAGAACGGGAAACTGGACTTTATTATATGAATGAATATTATTGGTATCACAAAATCTTTTAAGCGGACACTAAATCGCGCACTATAATACTTTACGTTTCACCGTCGTTCGGCATATTAAATACCATTACACACCGATTAAAACATATGATTTTGTATTACACGGAATATTTTAATAATTTTTACTTGCTCGTGTGAAAAATAAAAAAATTAATTGATTCACAAATAAATAAAACTCGCGGAAGGTCAAGTATAAGTATTTTATACATTTTTGCTAGTTTTAAAAAAGTGTTTCATTTTCATAAAAATTGAGAAAGTGCTGTTAGGGTGTAATTTATGATTTCCGGCGTTTCAATTTGACTTTGCCACCAACGATTTGCTTTTCCATTAAAAGCGTGCAACCGTTTGCATCTTATTCCGTCATGATTCGAAACATCTCAACTACGATATTAATAAAGTTTCGAAATAAGCGATCGATACGCGGTATAGTGCTAATACAGGTGTACCTATGTACAAACTTTGCAGAATAGGTAATTTTACTTGGATGTCACCGAGCAAGTTAATATTGGTCCTTTCTAGTTGCATAATACATTTTGGGATATGAATTAAGCATGTAGTTAGTTGTGAATATTCAAAAAAACCAAAAATAAATTCCAATCTCGTTTATTTGCAACACGTCCAATAGGTACTTCTTTTTTCAAACTGTAAGATTCAATAAATTAATTTAGAAATTTATTCCTATTGCTTGGGAAATATTATAGTACGAGTACTAAGAATACATTTTTCTTTAAATATGCAAAACAAAAGAAGCTTCATGTCAGCGAATCGATGAACGGAAAAGTTAAGGCTTACAGGAGTTTACTTTTATGGTTACGGAGAATCAATGATTTTCAAGCAGTTTCGCTCTCTTCTATTTTGTACTAGCCGTTAAATCCAATTTACGCTTTAATGTGTACAAATTTGTGTAAATTGTTTTGTATTAGTTCATTTTCAAAGAAAGTGACGTATATCTCACAAACATCCCAGCGAAAACATGTACGTTTATTCAACGTTAATTTCACGTCGTAATGGTGGAAATAACGTTATTCGTTGAAAAATGCAACGTTGTTTTTTGGTTAAATTAGCAACCATAATTATATCACGTTTGTATGACGTGTTTTTTAACGATCAGTTTAATATGGACGTAATTATAACGTGAAATAAATGCGTAACAATTTTGTCTTTTTACGACGTGATTTATACTATGAGTAAATGCGATGTATCTACCATACGTTGATTACCACATCATTTCAACGTTAATTCAACATCTACTATTCTACGTAATAAATGAGAAAAAAATTAACGAAACTAATACGTTAGATAAATCATAATTTACAACTAAATTTTTAATCCACGTTTTATAACGTTATTTTAACGTATACCGAATAAATATGCCTTACAAAACGTGATGTTGACGTTAGAAAACACTTAATTTTACAGTGATTGTCTATCGTGTTTCACACCTTTGAATTCTAATTTTACTAAAAATCTATGAAATATGAGGTTTTTCTCCATGCTTGACAGCTTTGAAATGAAACGAAACAGGTATGAAAAGTACTGCTAATTTGGACATACGAGTCAACCACAACCCCTTTTTAAGTTGACGTAATCTGTCCAATTTTTTTAAGTTTGAATTTGATGCCCAAAATCTGTGATTAAAAATACTAAAGAACGCAATAGTCAATCAATTTATACATACATACATATTGTCACGAATACTCATTGGGGACAGCTGTATAAGAGTGGAAAGTTTAACTGGAATAAATTCTGTAACTTAGAAGATTACGATTTGTAAAAAAATTCTTGGAACAGGTCAATTTTTATTTTTAATGGCGCGTATTACAAAGGGACTTTTTTAACTTTTCAATTATTTGGAGGGGTGAAACGACCCCTAACTATGTTTTTTTTAATGGAAGGATATGTTGAAAAAAATTGGGAATACAGCTACGATTTAGTTTTTTATTTTTCTTTAGCAGTAAAAGGTAAAAAACAAAAAAAAAGAATTTTTTTACTAAAACCGTTTTTAATGCCAAAAATTCAGGAACTCCATTTTTTATTATTTGATGAGAAGAAATAAGCATTCCATATGGTATCGTATTGTTGCGTGCAGCCAATAGATGGCGCTGCCAATGCGCTAAATTTTTAATTGTACGTAATTACCTCACTGCTCATGAACACCGCAGTGGAGTGGAAAGTTTAACTGGAATAAATTCTGTAACTTAGAAAATTGTCATTTGTAGCAAAATTCTTGGAACAGGTCAATTTTTATTTTTATGGCGCATATTATAAATGGATTTCTTTAACTTTTCAATTATTTGGAGGGGTGAAACGACCCCTAACTATGTTTTTTTTAATGGAAGGATATGTTGAAAAAATTAGGAATACAGCTACGTTTTATTTTTTTATTTTTCTTTAGCAGTAAAAGGTAAAAAACAAAAAAAAGATTTTTTTTACTAAAACCGTTTTTAATGCCAAAAATTCAGGAACTCCATTTTTTATTATTTGATGAGAAGAAATAAGCATTCCATATGGTATCGTATTGTTGCGTGCAGCCAATAGATGGCGCTGCCAATGCGCTAAATTTTTAATTGTACGTAATTACCTCACTGAAGTTTTTCCCAATAGGTGGATAGGAAGAAGATGACCGATGACCGATTGAGTGCCAACAAGATCTCCAGATCTCACCCCTTTAGACTTTTTTATGGGGGTATTTAAAAAGTAAAGTTTATGTGACTAAACCAAACGACATAGCAGAACTTCAGAACTTCAAATTCTGCATGAAATTAGGAGAGTAACGCCGGAAATGTTACAAACTGTTAGGGATGGAATTTATAATCGATTAGGGTATTGTCAAGTGAGAGGTGGCGAGCATTTTGAACATCTGATGCGTTAAAATCGTTCTAGTCAAAAATTTATTTTTTATTTTTTCGCCTTTTACTGTTTAAGAAAAATTAAAAAATAAAAATGTAGCTGTATTCCCAATGAACAAGCTTTAAGAAGAAAAATTACTCAACATACCCTTCCATTAAAAAAAAATAGTTAGGGGTTGTTTCATCCTTCCAAATAATTGAAAAGTTAAAGAAATCCATTTATAATATGCGCCATAAAAATAAAAATTGACCTGTTCCAAGAATTTTGCTACAAATGACAATTTTCTAAGTTACAGAATTTATTCCAGTTAAACTTTCCACTCCACTGCGGTGTTCATGAGCAGCATGTAATTTTTTTTAAATTTTCATAAAGAAATAATTTTGTAAATAATAAAGTAAATTGAGAGTACTGTATTAAATGTGTTTTGTCGAATATTTTATGTTAGTGTAAATATTTTTAGAAATAGGCGATTTAGAATTACATGTGTATTATAAATAAATAATTTAGAATTTTTAAATGTATATACAAAGAAAATAACCTTAGGATTGTAATAATTAGAAAAATTGATTTAATGATGTTATGATAATATGGATGTTAGAAGGAAACTGTAGGTAGTAAAGAGTTCGGAAATTGAACGAGTGAGGGCGGCGCGTAGCTATTGTAAGTTAAAGTTCCCGGTTCGGCTTTATTACTACTCCCTCCTTCCGCTTTACGAATCAGTCACGGAAGCGATACGGCATTGGGATCTCCAAATGGCTTAGCGGTCTAGTCTAGCCGACTTGGAAAGTCGTGTCACTCGGCGGCGTGGGTTCGAATTCCACCATTAGCCATGTATGTTTGTTCAGTCTAATGATTTAGACCCAGCTTTAATACACGTCGAAATTGTCTGATTCAACGCTACACGTGGACATTGCCGCGACATTTTTTCGTTGTTTTAACGTAACCATAACACACGAATTCAACGTTTGTTACATGTTATTCCACAACGTTTTTTATACGTATGTATGCACTGGGATTTAACGTAGAAATACCGTGGACAAAGACGTTTAAAAGAAGTTGATTCGAGCGTTGTTAAAACGTATTAATAACACACGAATTCAACGTTGATTAATTGTTATTCTACAACGTTTCTTACACGTGGACAGAGACGTTTAAAAGAAATTGATTGCCGCGACATTTTTTCGTTGTTTCAACGTAACAATACCACACGAATTCAACGTTTGGTTACATGTTATTTTACAACGTTTTTTACACGTACGTGTTTTCGCTGGGATATATCGTATATATCTCACAAATGAGCAGAAATTTTCAAGCAAAAAACAATGCGCTTTTGTGGTAGGTCAGGTTTTTATTTTTGAGGTAGACCATTGATCTTTTCAGAATCGATTCTCTTATGCGATATTAATAAGTGAAACTTAATCGATTACACCCTGTATTGTGAAATACTGAGTAAAATTGGGTAATAAAATAGATAATATTGTGTAATATTCTGCAACAAAAACTAGAGCAAATCTTGTAAAGGTGATGACTAGGGCAAGGAAATTAGGTTGAGAAATAGGTCCGACCTTACGACAGTCACATATCCCATAAACGTGCGCTGTGTTGTAGTGGGCTCGCATACAAGCAACGTTATTGTTCCGTCTCAATTCAATAAAAGATATTTATTGCTTGGTTAAATTTGATCAAAAGTTAAAAACAAATGTTGCTATAATTTTAACAAATATATCCAGGAAGTTAAACAAGAGTAATATGTAAATAATCAAACAAATATTTGGTCATTAAACACCCATACCGACGTTTTATGTTCGATGCTGCCGTTCAAATGTATAGAAAAAAAAAGGGAATAATATTCAAGATTATAGTTTGCCAATTGCATTGCTTAGTGAATTTATGTAATGTCTCGCCAATACGCTACGTCTTTGTTGTGCTTTTTGTTGCTAACTTCATAAAAATTGATTGTGGAGAGCGGCTCTATGATTCATCAAAATTATGCTATGTATAGCGTAATATATTTATGGTCTGCTTCGTTTTAATTATTTCATTAAAACGAATTGGAATCCTTACCTTAGTGATGACATATTCAGAATCAGCGATATAAAATTATCTTAAAATGAAAATTCTTGGCAGTAAGAAATTTTGTTCCACAGTGTAATAGAAGTATAAAAACTCATTCGTGACTTTCTGCTAAATAAAATAATGAAATAGAATTTATATCTACTGCAGTAATAACATAAAATGACTTAATCGTAATTATAATTTATCAAAATTCAGGTGAAAGCCTTGAAATTACTTAGAATGTTCGTCATTAATAACGCTATAAACATTTTGCTAAACCGGAAGGGATTTACATCGGCATTCAATTAGGGTCTGTCCGCAAACCAGTGTTAATGGGGACCCTTCTGCGATTAGCGTTTTAACATGATCTATTCAGTTAAATCTACTATATTATTAATCAAAACATAGAATGTCTCAATTATACTGAGGATGCGTTTTTACATTTCTGTGTCCGACATAAACTTAATATTGGTACATATGTTGTATAGGTATTTTACGCAAATGATAAATACTTCCTTTTTAGTTTCACTCAAAAGAGAGATTGCTATTTTTTATATTTCTAAAAGAAAGTTTAACCAAGCTTTAGGGGATACTAAAATATTAACATTACTATTATATGTAACAACTTATTATATGAAATCAACTTAAAATTTCTATGAAGAAATCTTTCAAAATTTAATATTGAAAGTCTATTCCGAAGAAAGAAAGGAAAAAGAAACGGGAATTCACTGAAGTTCCTTTTATTTCTTTGTGTTTATGTCATTTGTTGATGTCTCAGTCAATAACTTCTCCGATTAAAGCCGATATTAACCTCCGAATAAAATGAAACGACCCTCCTCTGAGAAGGCAATGTAATACGTCTTTAGTTTACGCTAAATAAATAAAAAGAAAGCGTCGTTTTCCTACATCGCAAGCGCACAATAATTTCTCTTGTTAACGGGATTATCTTGTGCACATGATATTCAGGGTGTTTCAAAAATCGCGACGAAAAATGAAAGGCGTTATAGGGAATGGAATTTCAAACATTTCTTCTCATATAAACATGCATTTATTAGATACAGGGTTTAAATTTGTTACATGTAAATTTCATTAACGTAGGCTGCTATGACTTGATTGTGATCCTGTTGGGTTGTTTAAGGCAAATATTCAAAAACACCTCCTCCAGTTGCAAGACAAGCTTGATTGACATCCACGAACTAATTCGTGGTTTAATTAAATTGAAAATTCCCACTTTGGATTTCAGCGAAAGCTAAATTAATTCTTTCCAAAAGCTGTTCTTCCGTATGAATTCCGACAGCATAAACTATTTCCTTTAATGCTCCCCAGTAATGGATATGCTTGAAATTCTTAGGTGGCGATGACTTGATTACATTACATAAGTGTCTATTTGACAGTAGTTTATTGTTTAATGTTAATTTACAATGTTTGTACCGCGAGAATTTTTACATTTTTTATTATCTCTTGCCATGGAATTTAAACGGCATGTCGTAGTTAAAGGAATACAGTGACGTACTGTTCACTTAAGCTAAGACATGCCGTCCAGATCTCTTGGCAAGAGTTGACTCGGTACCTTAATAAAAGTTTACATCTAACAACTTTCGTGTTCTGTATCTACTAAATGAGTAGAAATCTGACACAAGTTTTTGTGAGAAAAAATGTTTGAAATTTCATTTCCTACAACTCCTTTCATTCTTCGTCGCGACTTTTGAAACATCCTGTACAGTAGTACTGGAACATATCTCGCTTACATTAATTCAGAAATACAATTATGTTATAGAGTGAATATTTTTAAAATATCAAAACCTAATACTCAGTATAGTGTATTATTACAATATACAGGCTGAGTCCAAAAAAACGCCTACGCGAATAGCGTCGTTCTTTACTGTCGTATTTGAGCGGTCAAAAAATGAAATGAAATGGCAGAAAAAACTCTACAAAACACTATACCTTGCGCCTTTAATACATTTAAGACAGTTGCATGACAGCTGTCAACTTTTGTTTTTTAAATGCAATGGTATGATTATTGTAATAAATTTCGAAAGAACTTTTTTTCTACGTTGAGTGATGTGCTGCAACAAACACTTATTTTTCAAAACAATAGAAAAAATTAAAAAGAAATAAATTAATTATTAACATGAAATGACGTAATAAACAGTTAGTGAACAACAGGTAATACCTGTTTTACAGTAAATAGTGTAGTATCTATAAATACTTCCTCATAGGCAAACAATTGACGATAACTACTGTCAACATTTTTTTGCTTCTGCTGACAACAAAAATTTTTTTTGACATTTATCGTCTTTTATTTGCCTATGAGTAAGTACTTATAGATACTACACTATTTACCGTAAAACAGGTATTACCAGTTGTTCACTAATTATTTATTACGTCATTTCATATTAATAATTAATTTATTTCTTTTTAATTTTTTTTATTGTTTTGAAAAATAAGTGTTTGTTGCAGCACATCATTGAACGTAGAAAAAAAAGTTCTTTCAAAATTTATTACAGTAATCAAACCATTGCATTTAAAAAACAAAAGTTGACAGCTGTCATGCAGCTGTCTTAAATGTATTAAAGACGCAAGGTATGGTATTTTGTGGAGTTTTTTCTGCCATTTTATTTGATTTCTTGACCGCTCAAATACGACAATAAACACCGACGCTATTCGCGTAGGCGTTTTTTTGGACTCAGCCTGTATAATATAGCGTTGAGGTCATATGTATAAAGACTAAATAAAAACATAAAATGGAAAACAAAGATAAATACAAATATTATTATATAAACGTAAAGATAAGTAAATATACTCGTACATGATTTTCTAGAAAACTGTACGTTTAATGTAAAGACAATAATAATTACAATTGGTGAGTAGTTACTTATGTACATATATGTATAGGCTTTGCTATGTTATTGAATTTCAGCAAATTAAGTGAATTTAATGAGCGTAAAGCGTAACATTATTCGATATTTGCAATTATCATAACCCGATCTCCGTAACTCGATTTATTTAGATTAATTAATAATTCAAGTAACTAATTGTTATACTACACTGAAGCATAATTTACAGACAGACAAACGTATTCATATTTGCACTGGGGGTAGTTTTAGATTAAAGATGTACAATTAACTCTTGACAAGAAGTCTTGATATTAATGTTAGTTAATATGAAGCGAATTAAGTGATATTATCAATAGTTAATATCTAGTGTTCCAATTAAAAATTAAAAATCTTATCTTCGCTAGATTAAAAAAATATACGTGTTTTGACTATTTATCTTTAATTCAATGACTCTAAGGATGACTGTAAATTGGATAATTTGAAATGATAATTACCTTGGGGATTATCAATGTACCTCATTTTTGCAAACAACTCTAATGATGGAGAACATTTCGGAATTCTAGAAATCCATGAAGTAGAAGAAGATGACCAAACCTATACAAGGTGTAAATGAACTGTGGGACCAGACTGCAACCCAAAGATTAACGTCTTACACTTTGTGCTCCACATTTCATTTACGCCCTGTATATTTGGCAAACGCATTCCACCGAACTATTTTTGAATCATTAACTTTTTTTAATGACTAACTCATTTCCTCTATGCAGTATCTAATATCTTCGTGAGATCAATTACAAATATAAATATTTATTTTGGCTGTAGCAGATTGCGAACATAAAATTACCTCGAAAATTTTCATTTCAGTGGATGCGTGTAAATATCTGAAAAAGCATAAATTTGATCGCTTCCGGCAATTTTCCTAAATAAAATTGTACATGTCGAATTTCATAAAAAAAAAAACTATATTTCATTGAAATAAAATAATAAATGTATCATATTCTAGAATGAATATAATGCTTGGATGGAACATATATCGGCCTAAATTAAAAAAAAACGTGCTTAATATAAACAAGAAATATCAAAACTCAACTTTTGTTTATGCAAATGTTTAACAATTTAATAACATATCACAAGTAAATATCTGAAAAAGCATAAATTTGATCGCTTCCGGCAATTTTCCTAAATAAAATTGTACATGTCGAATTTCATAAAAAAAAAAACTATATTTCATTGAAATAAAATAATAAATGTATCATATTCTAGAATGAATATAATGCTTGGATGGAACATATATCGGCCTAAATTAAAAAAAAACGTGCTTGTTTGTGTTGTCCAATAAATATGTAATTACATTTTACAAATTGTAATTTGTATTTTATACTAAGATCGTCGATTAATACTAATTTTTCACTCATTTTTTCTGTATTACTTCATAAAAATTTAATATATTTTTAAAACAATTCGTGGGAGAACACCTTTTATTTAAAACAATGAAAAGAGAATGAATTCAACACCGCAGAAGCTCGTCGTTTAGTATTTCTACTATTACGGAGAGCTCTTTTTTATTTTCCGCTTAATGAACGTATCCTCGCACCTCTAAGCCAAACTGTGCATAATATGCTGCTGTTAAGTTTAAATGACTTCGCAGCTTAGGAGAAGCTTTCCATAAATTATAGAGAAGTGAGCTTTGAAATAGATAAATACCTCTTCTCGGGAATCCAATTGTTTTCCAAATTGCCTCCGAGTTGAGATTGCATTGAGAGAGTCAATTTACTTAATTGTCAGACAAGACCTACTTTAGATATAATTGAATTACTTCAATTCGTCGTGAGAATTAGACTGTACTGATCTAATTCAAAACTAAGTGCGTAACGTAAATATTACATACAGACTGAATGCAGACGTACAACAAGTGCTTTGATACGAGTAGTATTAAATTAAAAAAAAATGTGGCATATGTTCAGAAGTTGGGCGATAATGTCGCTAAAACAGTGTTTTACTGCACTTCTGACCAGAGAATTTCGTACATAAAACACGCTGTGTAAATGTAACTTATAAATCAGTATTGAATCAGAACACTTTAATCTCATTTCAGCGAATACACATACAAGCTCACAAAATAATTCCGTTTCTTGTATTGGTTTCGGATCAAATCCTCCAGCGAATTGCTCCCCATTTCTTGCTCCTGGTTTTACCAGAGGAATACAATTTTAATGCTGGAAATTCAATAACACGTCACAGATTGCGTTGTACTGCGGCGCTTGCATCTCTTCGTTTTTGAAACCATTTATCAAGGCTACATTTGCACAAACTTTATATTAGAATAGTGTCTAGAGGGCGTATAGTGGGGTGAATATTTTCAATTGTGTTCGATGCTTGCCCATCAGCTGTCACGAGATATGATTGATGATAAGTGAACACTCAAATATCCGAGATTGAGTGGTTGCTCGATTTTATGCAAAATTTTTCTTGCTCGTTCACTCTAGACCCAAGTGCATATATTTCACACATCATCAAATTTGTTCTATGAAAAATTCAGCCTATCTTAGTTTTAATAAAAGATTCATATCACGTTTAATAAATCATTAGCAATTACTTTTGTCATCAAAGGGAAAAAGAATGTATAACAAATTATGCAATTCTAAAATAAATCTTAAATACGATAGAGAAGTAGTAACTATAGTACTTTCTACATTGACACTCTGAATAATAAAAAAATATTATTCTGCTACCGTAATAACGAAAAGTATGGTTTTCGAGTGTATCTATGATACCGATACAGATACCATAAAACTATATTGGTACACTCAACACCAGCATAAAATATTTAATTACTACTATTTTATTACAACTTTTCCATTATTCATAACGAATATTTTTTGACTCGTCTCTCAAGATTGTTCGTTTTCGGTGTTGGCAGCTTCCGCCTGTTCGTATTCGCTGCCATCTTAATATCTCAACTCAAACAACAAGAAAAAGTTACAACTTAATTAAGCCCCTTTGATAAGGACAAATGTCCTTAATACGTTACTACAACATAACAGCGTGACAGAAAAGTCGGTGCGCAGCGCGACAAGGCTCTTGCATTTATTCTTTCTTAATTAAAATCCCGACGTTTTTATTCTGCCACCGGATAAGAAGTTAAGTTGCGAGTTATCTGAGTTAACAGCAGTTATCAAGTCGATGAGAATGCATGTTAATTAAAAACTTAGAGAATTGGGGGGAAAAGAACAACGAAAGCACGAAGAATAGAGATGTTCCAGATGCAACCACTTAATATAAACAAGAAATATCAAAACTCAACTTATGTTTATGCAAATGTTTAACAATTTAATAACATATCACAAGTAGGGAAATGCTCTTTTCTTTTCAGTTTGGCGCCGGCGGTTGGGGATGACATAGGGTAGGTAGAAACGCAATATGCATGTAAAACGGTTTTAAGTATATTCTGAAACCGTTTTCTATCACAAAACTCCAGTGTGAATGAATTACTAGTGACTTAATTACTTAGATGGTAAAAAGTCTGCATTGTATCTTCCATCAGTTCTTCGTCGACTAACAGCAGTGAAGAATAGGTGTAAGTAATTAGGTGTTAAAGTAGGCGCCAGAGTGAACAAAATGCCCAACTGGTCCGAAATTGGGTTCGACAGTGTTCTCAAATTGTCTCGGGCTTGCAATTGATCGTTCGCAACAATCACAGGAGATTTGATTTTACTCACTTGTAAAGTTACAAACGGTTAATTCGATGCGACATAATGTCGACTACAATTCTATAAATAAAACGATTCAAAGTTGTTGTACCTGAGCGTACACTTTCTTATTTACGCGATAAATCTGATCAATCTTCTTCATTACTACTACATTAATACTAATAGGGCAAGATCTGTCGAAAATTTGCTCTTAACGTAATGCAGCGTCACGCGACAGTTAATAGAAGTTATTAATTAAACTTACGTAACCAAGAATGTGCACGAAGGTCAAGGTCGATCACGTCCTCCTACGAGTCTTCTGTACACTGTTCGCGGCGATTATGAATCAACTGTAATCAACTCTCGCAGTCTTCCAATTCGGTAGTATGACACAACGGGATACAAATGTTGAGTATCTATTGGAATAGCCGTAAATTCCAAGATAACGGAAAATAATTCCAACCGAAAAAGTACCAAGTAAGAAAAGTATCCAAACGTAAACGCCTGGATTTTTAGATAAACCAGGTCCTTGCAGGGGAGTGCATTTAGGGGTGCACTAGTGAAAATTTCGACAACGTCGATTATGAATTTCTCTAAACTTCCTTAGCAGAACTCCGATATTTGTAAACAAAACAATATAAGCACCACGAAAGTTAAACAAAGCCAAATAGGATGACGCGAGATGATCGCCGATCAGTCAGCTCCGACCAATCAGAAATTATTGTTATCGAAAATATCCATATAAGAACATGTTAGATAGCGATCGATAAACGTATGTCTACATTCAGGTATTAGGGTCGTCACAATAAATTCTAAGTTGACCGTAAATTCCCAAATATTGCCAACCTATTCTTTCCGCAATTTGGAATTGTAACACGTTATAGTTTCAAAGTTATGTATGGATAGTCCTTTACAAGTTTTCAAATTGTGACCGGTTATTTATACATATACAAAGTTGGGTTTCTATGAAATAATCAAGAATCTTATTGATGTGCAATCGCACATAACGTTGCTTCAGGAAGGAAATATCTCCTTCGTTTGCTTCGATTGTTCCTCTTCCGTGCTAAGATTAGATTTAACACAGATCGCAAGGGATCAGACTGCAACAATGTAAACCTTGCCTGGAAAGCTGACGTGCGCTCACAGAATTAAACAAGCATCACGTAAAGCATAACTAAACGTGATTGAACCTTTGAGAATGTATGTTCCTAAACTATCTTCACTTTGACGCTTAAAGGAATTGACATTTAACTGAATCTCTAAATCAACTTGTTTTCTAGTTTTATTTTAATTAGTCAGCGGTTCTCAACAATATGAACAGCAATTATTTGGACATTAAAAGAAAAAATTAAAATTAGAAAGTGTTGTAGGATATGTCCGGGTTATTAAAGGATTTGAAAAAACACACAAAAAAAGTGTTGAATTTATTCTTAAGCTTAAAACTTGTATTGAGTGTCAAATGCAGTGATAGGTACTCAATTTTTACTTTTCATTATCAATTAATTCATACTTGAAGATCCATAAGAATTGAATTAATTAACTTTAAACTGCCTAGTAAAATAAGTTACTGCAATAATGGTTTGTGTAAAATGTTTTATATGTTTTTATTTTATTTTGTTTCGATTTATTTTAAATATGTAGAGATAGAGTTCCAAGTTGTTTATGAGCTTGATGGACATGCATCAAGGATAAATTTTTCCATTCCTTTTCAATTTCCCACATCGTCATTTATTACTAAGTAATGAAAACTACACAAATAAATAATTTGCTGATAAAACTAATTTCTGTATAAAATACGTTGAAATGATCAACGTTCCACCTCAAATCCTCTTAAATCTCTGAAAGCCGTGCAATCTCACGTACTGCGCCAGTTCAATTCCAAAAAGAAGTAAGAATTTCAGATAAGCCGACGGAGAAAAAGTTCATTTCCTAGTTTGGACACGTCTTCGGTCTATAAAATGGCCCTTATTTATTTCGCTTAATTGACTTCCATGTTATGTCCGGGAATCTTTTCCTTTTTTGCGGATTAACTGATATAAATTCTGCTGTTTTAACGAAGTGGCCAGTTACAGCCAATAGTTGTCAGTCAATCTCTTTTCGTCTCTTATCAGTTATTTCCTCTTCTACTATTTTAGCCACATAGCAATATTATACACATAATATACCGTCTGTTTGATTATAAAGGCCCCAAGCTATAACTCATTTATTTTTGCTTAAACACCCAGTAAAGTGTATATATTCTTAAATGGGACGTTGTTTTCTAGAGAACGAAGTAAAACAATATTTTTTTGGCTACACTGTATAGGAGTCATGACGTCATCGACATTTTTTTTAAATGGCACGATGAAAATTTTTTTGCGAAATACAATAGAACATCCTTTTCTCTTTTCAACCACATAAAATTTTTATATCCTTACATGAGAAAATGTTCGAGAAAACTGAAAAAAACTACCTACATAACTTACCATTTAACATTTAAGGCACGCTAATATTTCTAGCATGCTATGAGTAATTTTACTGAAATTTGTCATACTTTATCTAATTTGGTAAACAATTTCTAAAATACCGGCACTGTCAAACTGACACTGTTTTTTCTACATTCGTAGTAAACCTCTAGCATATCGGCTTCTTCATTAATGTTATTCATTTCTCACCGTTTCAAACTAATTATAAGTCAGATTGACAGTGCCGGTATTTTAGAAATTGTTTATCAAAATTAGATAAAGTACGACAAATTTCAGTAAAATTACTCATAGCATGATAGAAATATTAGCGTGCCTTAAATGTTAAATGGTAAGTTATGTAGGTAGTTTTTTTCAGTTTTCTCGAACATTTTCTTATGTAAGGATATAAAAATTTTATGTGGTTGAAAAGAGAAAAGGATGTTCTATTGTATTTCGCAAAAAAATTTTCATCGTGCCATTTAAAAAAAATGTCGATGACGTCATGACTCCTATACAGTGTAGCCAAAAAAATATTGTTTTACTTCATTCTCTAGGAAACAACGTCCCATTTAAGAATATATACACTTTACTGGGTGTTTAAGCAAAAATAAATGAGTTGTAGCTTGGGGCCTTTATAATCAAACAGACGGTATATTTCGGAATTCTAAATTCAATTAAATAAATTACGATAATTTTGAAACTAACAAATAAAAATAGTTTTGAAAGTTATAATACACAAAATTATTAAAATTTGTTTTCATTTTTAGCAAAAACAAGTTTTCTGGTAAAAAGTAGTGTAATATCTACTGAAGAAATTGCCTTAAAATAAAAGTGACAAATGTTCTACATTAGAAAGAAAAAATTAAATAAATTAAATTTGTAATTATGTTGCGCTGTACGTTGATAACTTCTTCAGGATTATTTATCCTTATTAAATAGAACTGTCCCTGATGAAAATGTAGCAGTAGTAGGAAACAGACAACGCAAGTAAGAATTTACTAAGTACGAAAGCAATTCATTCCATTACCGCGAAGTTTAATTTAAATTATGCAAGTCTAAAGTCGCGTAAATAAACAGTGCATCAGTGGCGAAGTTTGGAGGAATGTATTATGTAAGTTCATTTCTATTATACGAGTTTAACGTGAAGTTTAAGTTCACGGGAAGCACAATGTAGTAAAGTAACTGCTAAAACTTGAATAGTGATAGAAAGTTTTATAAAATAAAAATTCCTTTCAGAAAAACGTTGTGGTTGTTCAATATTATTAATTACTCAACTGCAGAACGTGTTAAGAATTTTTAAATAATAATGAAGCTATACCAACTAAATAGGTATGTCAAAATGTACTTCAAATATAGAGAACATCTTAAAATAAAACTATGTATCGCAAGCCACTTTTCAATGTAGTAAGTAAGTTTCAAAAATAAAAAGTAAACGTACTTATTGAATTGCCGTAAATAACGTGAGCCTGGAGAGTATCGAGTGAAGATTACCTGGATGGCACAGCGAGGGTTTTGCTAGATGATTTAAGGGACTGAAGTTAAGTGGTTATCAAAAAACATTATGAATTATCATGGAAGAATATCGTTTAGTTTAAGTTTTAACTATCACCCACCCAAAAAATTAAGCATAATATAATAATAATAATAATCGTCATATTTCTTGTAAACGTAAAAATTATTGCGAGTACACCAGGTACATCAAATTGCTTTAGGAATGTTAAGTCTAGGCTTGTACTGACCAGAATTTTTATTAAATGTTTTGTTTTCTAAGATCCTTTTGTACAAATTGTACTCCGTTGTTAATTCACCGGCAATTTTTGCAAATGAACAAAGAAACCTGAAATGCATTAAGTAAATAGAAAAAAAAAGTAACGAACGTAAGCAAATTTTACATTTCTTACTGTGTTATAAATGCTATTAAATCAGCATAAGAATTTATAAATAATTACATGTTTGCAAATGTTACAAATTATAATACATGTACTTTTTGCTTAGAAAATAATCTTTGGTATAGTTTTATTTATAACTCTTTATATCACAAAATCTTTTAAGCGGACACTAAATCGCGCACTATACACTTAACGTTTCGCAGTCGTTCGACAGCTTCGTCAGAAGTGAAAAATATGTTGTCAAAATAAACAAGGTTGTCAACGGAAACTGAAAAAGTAACTTGATTTTTTTTAATTAATTTTTAAATCTAAAAATAATTTGATTATAAATGTTAAAAAATTGACAGATCTATATTCTATTTAAGCAATCGAGAAAACTACAAAATGTATCGTTTAAATTTGCAAAATCAGTACGTTTATTAATAGAATTCGACGACATTTTTATTTTACACATTTCTATAAAACGTCTTTTGAAAATATTAGACTCGTAATATAAAATATTAGTATTTTCAAAATCAAAATTATGGTCATTTTCTAATGAATATTCTACAAGCATTGAATGATTTTGATTATTTTTTTGGATATGATATTTATGTTGGTCTAGACGTTTTTTTTAAATTTTGGCTTGTTTCTCCAATATAACATGAATTACAATTTAAACATTTAATTTCATAAACTACGTTAGGTTGTTTTAATTTTGGTTTTTAAATTTGAGAAAATACTATTTAAATTATTTACAGATATGCTAGCTAAAATTAAATTGTGTTTTTTGAATATGTGTTTAAATGTGTCATATAGTGGTTCAATGGTTTGGTTTTCAAAATGTAGAAAATTGTTTAATGTAATATTATCTAGAAAATTACTTAACTGTCCTAAAGTATAATCTAATTTCCACATTAATTTGGTAAGAATTTTTAGAGTACTTCAATTTCATATGAAAGAATTTTATTAGCGAAATCCGATACATATCTGTCAATTTTCTGACATGACATATCATACGCTCTAAAAATTCTTACCAAATTAATGTGGAAATTAGATTATACTTTAGGACAGTTAAGTAATTTTCTAGATAATATTACATTAAACAATTTTCTACATTTTGAAAACCAAAAAAATGAAAGGTTTTAATAGAATTCGATCGACACAGATTAAAAAGTTGAATAATCTTATTTCTATTAGAGATAAAAACTTTTATATCAAATTTGACCAAAATACAATCAATAAATGGTTAATTAATTATACCAAAACTGAAATTCCGTCAAATTTAAAATACATTTTTGCTTTGGGAAAAAAATTTTCATTACCCTATTTTAATAAAAAACAAGTAGATTTTCTAAACGTTTTAAGTAGCTTAGAGTTTGGTATAAAATCTTTAGAATCAACTTCCAAAATACAAGTAAGAAATAAATTTTGTTCTAATTTTCCAAATTACATTAGAAATATTGATACGACTTTTGAAAGATCAAAATATAAAATTCTTATTCGAGATCTTTTGGCTTCTAAAAAATTTCTTAAAGAAAATCCTAACATCATTGTCACAGTAGCAGACAAAAGCAATGTTACTGTTTTAATTGACAAAAATGACTATTTTTCAAAAGTTCAAACCATGCTCTCTGACAATAATACATACGTAGAATTAAATAACGATCCCACAAAAAATTTCCAACGTAAAACTTTCAATATTACTAATAAGTTAGAAAAATCTGAAATTAGTAATAATATTGCTAAATCTCTTAAAGTACAGCATCCCACATTTCCTAAATTATACTGCATTCCAAAAATTCACAAACCTAACACACCTCTTCGGCCAATAGTTTCTACTGTAGGTTCTCTATATTTCTTATCAAAATTTGTTTCAAAAATTCTTACTCAAGTTACTAGTAAATCAGAATACTTTATAAAAAATTCTTATGAACTTGTAGATAAATTAAAAAACATAGATATACCAAATAACTGTATTATAATTTCCTTAGATGTTGTTTCTTTGTTTACTAACATTCCAAAAGAGTTAGCTTTAAAAAGCATTAATGATAGGTGGATAGAAATTAAAGATTTTACAGATATTTCCAAAGAAAATTTTTTAGAAATTGTTACTTTATGTTTTGAAACATCTTATTTCGCTTTCAATGATAAATTTTATAAACAGATTTTCGGTACAGCAATGGGTTCTCCTTTATCGCCTGCTTTTGCTGAAATTGTCATGCAGGAACTAGAAAAAAGTGTCATTAACTCGTTACCTTTCAATTTAACTTTATATTTTCGTTACGTCGATGATATTTTATTGATTTTGCCTTCAGATAAAGTAGACTTTGTTTTAAGTAGATTTAACTCTTTTCATAATAGATTACAATTTACAGTAGAAAAAGAAATTAACAATTCACTAAGTTTTCTAGATGTAAATATCATCAGACGTAATAACAAATTAATAACAAATTGGTTTCATAAACCTACGTGGTCAGGTAGATATATTAATTTTCATTCGTATACTTCTAAAAACTATAAAATTGCAACAATTATTTCTTTAACAGATCGAGCTGTTTTACTTTCAGATAAACTTTTCATTTATGATAATTTAAATTTAATAAAAAATACTCTTGTTCAAAATTCTTATCCAATAAATCTTATAGAATCAGTAATAAAAAATCGTGTTAAATATTTACAAAATTCAAAAATCCACAATAACAATAAACAAACTTCAAACAAAAAATACATATCATTACCCTACATTGAACCACTATATGACACATTTAAACACATATTCAAAAAACACAATTTAATTTTAGCTAGCAAATCTGTAAATAATTTAAATAGTATTTTCTCAAATTTAAAAACCAAAAAACCAAAACTAAAACAACCTAACGTAGTTTATGAAATTAAATGTTTAAATTGTAATTCATGTTATATTGGAGAAACAAGCCAAAATTTAAAAAAACGTCTAGACCAACATAAATATCATATCCAAAAAAATAATCAAAATCATTCAATGCTTGTAGAACATTCATTAGAAAATGACCATAATTTTGATTTTGAAAATACTAATATTTTATATTACGAGTCTAATATTTTCAAAAGACGTTTTATTGAAATGTGTAAAATAAAAATGTCGTCGAATTCTATTAATAAACGTACTGATTTTGCAAATTTAAACGATACATTTTGTAGTTTTCTCGATTCCTTATATAGAATATAGATCTGTCAATTTTTTAACATTTATAATCAAATTATTTTTAGATTTAAAAATTAATTTAAAAAAAATCAAGTTACTTTTTCAGTTTCCGTTGACAACCTTGTTTATTTTGACAACATATTTTTCACTTCTGACGAAGCTGTCGAACGACTGCGAAACGTTAAGTGTATAGTGCGCGATTTAGTGTCCGCTTAAAAGATTTTGTGATACAAATTTCATCGGACAAGAACCAACTGTAAATATAACTCTTTAATATTTTTAATACTCATGCATCAAAAAGGAAATGTAGTAATGAGACAAAAAAGTTTAAATGTAGCAGTTATTATGAGTCTAAACTATAATACCTAGGTTCATTAGGAAATAAATAAATAAGAGATTTTTTTTAATACATTTGGGATGTACTTTTTTAAGCTTTATTGGTAAACAGATTTCTTCTGTAGAACAGAAAGTGTATATCTTTCTTTAGGTCTGTTCGATAGCTCTGCACTTTCTACACTTTTAACACCTTTACTCTATCTTTTTCAATCCTACTTATATTATATTATATACATCTCACTGTCTCATGATCGGTTGGTGCAAAAAGTGTAGAAAAGTGCAGAGACCTTTTTTGACGCAGATTTGCGAATTTATAGTTTATTTATGTATGAAGGGCATAATTAGGAGATTATGTTTAAAGGCCAAAATTTATGGATTCCATATTTTTATATCGTATGCGAGTGATGTGCACGTTGCTTCCATAAAATAATTAATGTAGACTGTTTACGTTAGTATGGGTTCGTTTACGTTACTACGGATTGGTTTAATTTTACAGCCCTTGGACAATAAAGGCCAAATTATGCGCTCGCAATTCAGTGCTAATAAACAAAATTATGGTTCCAAAATTAAATAAAAGTACTCTAGGAATTCCTGCAACAACTTAATAAAAATAAATAATAAATAATTATGTTTTAGATTCAATTTCCACACAAAAAATATTTAGGTTGCGTTTACCATAAGCAGGCCAATTTGGCCCAATAATGACGGAGACTAAATTAAAACATTTATTGTTTCAACCAAAATTTTATTATTAAAAAAGGCATCATAATAATCCTTTGAAAATATCTACCTGTCATATTAATATCATTTTTTAATTGAACCTGCATTTGAAGGTAAGTATGTCGTTGTCTATTCCGTGATATTTTCTCTATTTTCACTTTATACGATAGGAAACACCTGTGGAAACTTGAGACAAAATAAAATTTTGAATGTAAACGTAAAACTGTCTAGTAGCGAATATGTGTGGTCTTTGATCGAACATTGAAAAGGTGGAGTCGAATCTCTGACTACAATTCCTCAAAATATTTTACCCAAAAGACAATGAAATCTTTGCGACCGTATCGTAGAAAAAATTAGAGAGATTTTAATTATGTTCTTATAAACTTGCTACATTTACTAAGCTGAAGGAGAGTCATATTTACTTAACAGCAAAAGACAAAAAAAAAACAAAGTTGGGCGAATATAAAAATTAATCTAGTTTGAAGCAGTCGCTAATGAGATAAGGGCGAGGAATACGCAGGTTTCGAAAAGATAATTGAAATTACTAATTGCCGACGGAAGTTTGCAGCGCGCTATAGTGTTACTATGAGGGCAAGGCTAAAGAACTTCGAAAAGTAGAACTGTTTCTCTCAGTATAAATTAAGAAAAGTTGAAATCTTATTTAGGAAGTTTCTCGGAAGTGAATTTAATGGATTCTAAGTGAAGTAAAATTGATTTTAAATTGCAGAAAATTTATTCGTATTTGAAGTGTACAAGGTGACTTCAATAGTTGTTCCAATGTATGAACGAAAGAACATTACGATTGCTCAATCATGTCTTACACTAAAGTTCTTTGAAGAGCCAAAAATGATCATTTCCTCGTAAACGGACATGCACATTTAAAAAATAGGTATTTTTAAAGGAGTAGGTTGTGTTCATGGCAGATTAAATAGTATAACCAACTAAACTAATTTCTTAAAACCATTTATTTGGCGGAATACGATTCAGGAAACATTCAATGAAAATAGTGCGTAGCAGCATGAGCGTTCTTTTGATTAGCAAAATAAATTGTTGAAGATGTGGAATATTGTTCATTTTAATTAATACATATAAAGAAATTCAAAGAAAGTTGCTAAGGACAATTCTTTCGTTTACTTGTCATTTATGTGCACATTAGATAGATGTCATACAGTAGTACCATTTATTTAGACAACTTGATTTTACATACAAATATTGTATTTTTGATTAGAATTCAGAGTGAGCATGAAAATTTATTAATTTAATCAAATTTCTCCCTTTAAACATAAAAAAGTTAGCAACGGTGACCCGTTCAAATTGAACACGCAATATACTACGTATATGTCTGTTGCTTATATTAGTTTACATCCTCAATGTTTCATGACATACTGCCAAGCGACCGTAATGAAAACAAACCGTTAACTGCTCGGAAGCAATGCGGAACCGCAGGGATAAAGTTTAATACGTTTCAGGATAGCAGGTAATAAATTTTCGATAGCGCAGACAACTGCATTGGGCCAGAGTTGCAGTACGCACCATCATAACTCATTCGGTACACGTTTTCGGTGGCGAATTTTTATGCACCCTCATCACACCCACTCTCCTCGTTACCCTTCCCTCACACCACGTTGCAGATGATACTAGGGCTAGGTCTTGTCAGTACTGAGGCGATACAATAGACAATAGAGAATTTTTCGCGTAGCATCCCTTCTCCTTACAAGGTTTTAAGATAGAGCATAAATAGGTTCTAATATGTATGTTACTATGGATACCATTCGTTCTTGTTTGTTTAACACTGAAGCTCTTTTTTCAAATCATCTTATTTCTAATTCAGATGTCATCTAAAGCAAGAGAAGTTCGTGTAGATTTAGAAACGTTAGATACGTTTTCGTGAAAGTACTTTTGCTGTAAGATGCTGAAAGTAAGGGAACTTCCAAACTTGCCTTCAAGTCTATGTTCATTAGAAAGCATTATGTTTTATTGCTCGCTTCATCGGCGATTTCATACGTCGGTTCTTCTGTTGCGATCTCGTGATGCTAGTTGGCGGTGGTTATTTTCGAAGTGCAATCGTCAGCGAGTTGAACAGGAACGTTGACGCTAAATAAGGAACGTGTCCTGAATAATATTTACAGCGCAAGGGAATAACACCGGGTTCACTGTTTGACGTTTCCAATAGGAGATGACAGGTTTATGAAAGGATGCTATCTATATTCAGTAAGACCATAATTCGAAAAATGTATTATGAATTTTATTAAAAGTAAAGTATTTTGCTTATCACTAAATTAGTGTACAACTAAAATACTTTTTATGTTCTGATTTCCGCAGTTTGTTTCTCCCCGTGACATCATCTTTAGTTACTGTAGGAATTTAATATATTTTAATGATTTTTAGAATACATTCGGCGAGATTTAAAAAAAATAAAATGAAAAGTGTGCGTGAAAAATTATGGTTTTTGTTATGTTATGTATGTTACGTCAAATAAAAGTATAGAAATAACTTCATCTTTCCACAAATTGGGGGCTCGTCCGGGATACAGAGCTTAGTGGACGCAGTGGAAAGTGCAAAGACGAAGACGGGATCAGAAGCTAAGTTGACGTAGTGCAAAAAGTGTAAAAACGACGAAGACGCGGTTAGATGAACCATTGAAGTAAAGTACAACGACGAAGACGCAATAAGACGACATTTTCAATACAACTATGGCTGATCAAGCAGATGTGGAAACTATGAAAGTAAAAGAATTAAGACGACGGTTAGAGATGCTAGGTTTGTCTGTTACGGGATGTAAGCCAGTACTTCAACGGAGGCTTCAGAAAGCACAAACTACAACAGCAGGTACCAATGATAAGGATAGATGTAGTGAAAAGAACGATGTCGGTGGTAATCAGAATGACGGCAATGAAAATGAATATAATGATGACGTAAAAGAAAATAGTGTTAAGAAAGACGAAATTAACGACGACGACGACGACGAAGAAAATGAAAATGATGACGAGGATGAAGAAGACGAAAATGATGACGATAATGAAGAAGACGAAAGTGATGACGATGAAGAAGACGAAAGTGATGACGATGAAGAAGACGAAATTGATGACGAAGAGAAGGCTGAAATGAGCAAACTTAAAGGAAGAAAAGAGACAAAAATGTCTGTAAAATTAAACCAAGATGTAATGAACAAAGACAATTAAGCGCAACGAAGAGATATTATAATTGCGGAGTCAAAAATCATTTGGGTACAAATTGTCCTAACAAGGTTAAGGGCTTAAAATGTTTTAAATGTGAGGGCTGTGGTCAAGTAGCTGCCAATTGTCCCGAAGTTAAAAGTGATATCAGGACGACATCATAAGCAGGATGGCCGTATGTAGGAATTTAATATATTTTAATGATTTTTAGAATACAGTCGGCGAGATTAAAAAATAAATAAAATGAAAAGTGTGCGTGAAAAATTATGGTTTTTGTTATGTTATGTATGTTACGTCAAATAAAAATATAGAAATAAGTTCATCTTTCCACATTACTGTTGTACCTACATCCATCAATTCTATGCATAAATGTTTAGATGTGTTTATACAGCTATTATATTATTGGTATTGGAAAGATATTTTCGGTTCTTAAAGCTTTTTAGAGTGATATATAGAAGGGGTGGAAGTCAAAGAGTTCAAATAATATAAAAGCCTCCGCGATATCGAGAGACAATTTCGAATCACCCTATACATGTACTTAATTTATAATGAGTTTTACACTGTAATAAAAGGTAAGAAAATATCACGTAATTTCTTTATTAAACAATATATCGCTGTTTACATCGTACTGAAAATAATACAAAGAGGAGGTTATTATATTATATTCATATTGTATTTTATTCTTTGTTAAAAAATAATATAAACATATAAAGCACAAGAGGGGTCGTAAATTATGACTTACTGGCCTCAGTAATTTATTTTTTACTCACGAACTCCGCGAAATTCTTGCGGGACTACTGCCTCAATTCTCGTTTCTTTTACTTGAGGCCCAGAATAACTTTTAAAAATTAATACTCTGAAAGTGCCTCTTTGGGAAAAACACTTTCGTCGAGCAATACAAAATTTAAAGCGCCTAAACGATTTCCCTAATGCATAAATTATGTCCTCACGCGAACTGAATTTGATTCATGAGAGAAAAATACATCCAGGCGAAGCTGAATAATGTAATGAAACCATCTTTTATAAGGGTTTGAAGCGTATTGAATATCCATACTGCTAAATTCTATGACGTCTATATAATTGATATACATATAATAAAATTATAATAATAAAAGCAAATGAATTTTTATTTTGATTGGCGTATTCCAATTGAATTATTTAGAAAATATTTTTATCTAAATGCCATAAAAGATTACAAAAATATCTTTATTTAAATGGCATTTAATAATAAAGTTTACTGACAGTTATTTCCGGAAAGCTTTAGTTACAGATATGTAATTTATATCGAAGTTGGACAAACTTTTCTGATGTCCGGAAAATTATCGCAAGTTTCTCAATATTGGTGCTAATCAATAAAAAGTAATTTAATCATTTCGAGGGGCAAATTGATACCGTATAACTCTTCAAAGGCTTTTATGGCCCTAATTCTTCCGCCCCTCATCCGATAAATAAGAGGAAAACATTTCCTGGAATTTCCTAAAATCAGTCTCCCACGAACAAATCGGTACACGCGTTAGGTTACCGCAAGAGTTACACGACTCACTAATTGTAAGGTTTAGAATGCTGTAATTCGGATATGAATACATTAAAGTATAAGACTAGGCTAATTTAAAGTTTGTAAATTAGTGTTACTCCTTCTGACGTAAACTGAAACAATATTGAGAAACAATAACGTGATTGCTTTGTCAGGGTTCATGTAATACAGTTAAAAGGGAGTTTGATATATGTTTTCTCCTGTTTTAAATTGTAGGTGGGTTTACAACAACGAGTAAAAATTTACAAGAATTGAAAAGATAAAAATTATTTTTTAGTTGAGCTAAGAAATTAAAAAATCATCCGGTATTAAATTTGCGGGTTTATTGATGCTCTAACGTAATAGTAAACTTCGCTCAGCTAGGGCATTTAAATCATATCCATTGTTTCTCAAACGTTTTTTGCAAAAGGTGAAGGCAGATTTTCCGAACTTATTATTGACCTTTGCTCTATACCTATGTAATAACTTCGCTTCTTTATGTATGAATAGTGGTTACAGTAAGTGAAACTTATTCGATTACACACTGTACATGTATAGCGTTAGAAATACTTCAAAAAGTATAATAAAAGAATCTTCTGTTAACATGTAACATCAGAAGCACTTACAAAGTAATTCTGAAGTATTAGAATGACATTTAGGTAAATATATTAAATGAGTGAAATAACTTTATTGATTTATCACATTCAAGATGTAAGGGTATATCTCAATAAATTAGACAAAGCAAATCTTTACCGTTCTTAATAGATGACATTCGACGCCCTGAGGCTAAAAATAGATTTAGATGGTTGACCTAATTTATGTTTCCAAGACAAGCTGACCTGGCAGAAGTTAATCCTAAAAGTTAACCCAATTACCTAACCCCGCAATGAGAACAAATTGAGGTGCACGTAAATTGATGAAAATAAGATTGATTACTTCATCTGCCTAAAAATAAAGTTGAAATAATTTGTCCAAATTAAATATGTACTTTATATTACAAGGTGGAACGCAACAAAATTCTTTTACAAATTTAAAAAAGTAGCAAGAAACTTAAAACTTTTTGAAACGAGGCGTACGTTTTAAATTTTTTGAAAGGTTTAACAATTTTAATATTTTAACGTACACTTTAAAATTGCTCAACGTTTCCCCTGAGAACTTGTTTACTATTTTTCACTCCTGAGCTTTTAATCGATAGTGAAACATTGAGCGATTGTGCGATTTTTAAAATGTGCGTTAAAAGATTAAAAAGAATTTGTTATAAAAATTTTCATCGGAAAACGACTGCTTTAATAATAATTATTTGTGGTTTTCGACTTGAACAGAAAGAGTAAAATACAAAACTATTAAGTTTCATTGTATTTGTGATTAATATTTACAACATAGGAGTTTTGCATGTGAAATTTTATATTATTTCTACTCGAGTGTACCGCAAAAAATATGAAATACAATGTTTTCGTTTCCTGAGTACACACATTCATAAGAAGAATGCGAATATTTATTACAGCGTGACTGAAATATCATGTGGCACGAAGCCAACGAAATCTGTAAACGTAAAATTTGCCGCAAGGAAAAGTGTAGTGAACAAAACAAATAAGCAAAACAAATACATTGGTGACCACAATGTATGACCAGTGCTTACTCGGAGTGCGTAAACAGGCATATTCGCACGACTAAACATAAAATATGGTCGGAGTTTTATTTTGAAAATGGTTGTTGGGTCAAAACTACAAGGCAAAAAGAATACTTTCATTAAAATAACGTACTCTACTCATCTACTGTAAGTAGATTAGCAATTTTATTAATCGGATAGCATATTTAAAGTAGACTCTTGTCCAATGAAAATATGTATAACAAATTCTTTCTAATCTTTTAATGGACACTAAAAAAATGTACAATCGCTCAGTGTTTCACTCCTGAGACAGTTATAAACCGACAATGAAACGTTGAACGATTGTGCGATTTTTTAGTGCGCGTTAAAAGTATAAAAAGAATTTGTTTTGAATAGAATATCGTATTTGTAAGTTTCTCTTGGATAGATAACTCTTGTTTAATTATTTATGAACAACAAAATTATGCATTAAATGGACTGTATGAAGATACTTTAACCACGTGGCCTGTTCGAAAAGTACTCGACTGCCCAAAGTTTTTGAGAAACGGTAGCTTAGTGAGACTTAACGGCATAAATAAAATACTGGAATTATACAGATCTCTGCGAGATACTACTTTGTTGTGGAATGTAATTTTTATTAAAGATCACTCTGGTGTTTATTGGTTGGTTCAAAAGGATAAGTGTGAAACGATTTTATTCTATACAAATTCACGAAACTAGTTTCGGCTAAAAGTAACCATCATTAGGGAAAGTTAAATCTAGATTTATTTTATACACATTTGGGACAATGAGGAACATGTTAAAACCAAAATTAATTCAAATAAATTGGGTCATTGGTCACGGCTTTGTCGAGTTTCTTTTGAATCAATCACATCCGCACTATAATAGACTTTCGCCAAGAACTTACTGTTTGTTTATTTGTTTGGGGAATTTATTGTCCTCTGTTGTCATTATGGAATTTTACATCGTATCTGAGAAGGTACCATATTCTATTGAAAGTATAATTACTTTAATAATGACAGAAACAATCGTCCTAATCCTTCTAGAATATCTATTGCAGGATGAACAGAAATTTTGAAATCTATGATAGTGTTACTCCAATTAAACATAAAAATAAGGCCTGAAAATGAGGTACGGATGCCACAATTCCTGCTTTTTAGGTAAAGCACGGGGACATTGCAAAAGCGTGCATTGAAACTATGTTGCACAGAAATAGAATCTGGACTATTTTTTTTAATAGAAAAAGAAACGACCAATGATAAATATCTTCAGTTATTCCAAACGCAAGTTTGCACTGAATGCAAAACTTGATTTGAATATTAACACTATCTGAATTCAGCAGAACGAATGTCCTGCATCCATAATGGAATACTTGCATACAAGGTTATCCAATAAAATAATTAGTATACAAAGAGACATTCATTGATCTGACGGATTTCCAGATCTAACTTCTTGCACAGATTTATGAAATAGAACAATTATGGCTTCAGAAACGAAATGTCTAATATTCTCAAAGCATTAAAGCTTGCTCTTCCCAATACCATTTTAAACTTGTCAACAAATATACGCCAACAATTTTACAATAGATTAGGGCAATGTACGAGGGTAGTTTTTTTTTAATTCGTGGAATGTCTAAGTTGGCGGTAGAAAAACAAACATTTCATTTTTTTACGAATTTGTATCATTTCTGGGTAGAAACGTCAAACTTCATATCGATATTTATAATTTTTCGCTGAAGCTAAAAGATTGAGGCTGGGTTTCTCAGTCCTAGTTTAACTTTAAATTCCTGTTTATTTCCATACGAACAATTGTTTTTATAATTGGGAATAAACAGGAGTTTAAAGTTAAACTAGGACTGAGAAACCCAGCCTAAGTAAATAAATCAACTTTTTTGAAAAATGTCGAATATCGAGTTTCGCGGGGTTATTAAATTTCTCGCAATGCAGGGGAAAAGAGCTGTTTAGGGAGATACCTATTCTGGTAAAACTATGATTTATAAGTGGTCACATTTATTTAAACAAGGCAGAGAATCCGTAGAAGACGGTGAACGCCGTGTAAGACCAAGTGATATGACGAGACACGAAATGATCATAAAAGTTGAGCTTGCCATTATGGAAAATGGTCGACTAAAACTGAAGGAGATCGCAAAAATGTTCAACATTTCCGAAACAACTGCCTTCAAACCTCTTCATGAAAATCTTCGAATGTCAGAGGTCACTGTGCGATGGGTCCCCCGAAACCTTACACCTCATCAAAAATAATACCGATTGTTGTAAGCCATTTTTAGAGCTCAGTGGAAACAATCAGGCAAATATTATCGGCAGGAATGTGACTGAAGAATGGATTTTTTTTATCTGTGGTGATTGCCCAACGGGGTCCTAAGTCAAGGACTTGTCAGGACCTCAGGAGCGGGAGTGTATTTGAGTGTGTATAAAGTGTTCCATGGCTTTGTTACTTCCAACTTTCTCGCCGTTTAAGGGGAAGCAGTGTCGAATTTTATCCCCAACAGTGAGGGTGCCTAAAATCGATACCGACCACCCCAGAGTGTGGTTCAAACCGACGATCATGCGATTGCAAGGCCGATCCTCTAACCACTGGACCGTTCAGGCGTTGATTCATTTTCATAATTCTGAAAAGAAGAGTCAAAACAATGTCATGTGAAAGGTGGACCAGTCCCAAAGAAGTTCAAAGTCCAGCAATCAGCTGGCAACAATTTTTTGGGACTCTCAAGGAATTGTGCTTGTAAATTAAAAGCCTGAGAGCGAGGCCATTACAGGAACATACTATGCAAACATTCTAACTCGTTTGGGAGAGGCTATAAAACAAAAAAGGCGAGGAAAGTTGGCAAAAGCTTGTTCTCTTACTCCACGATAATGCGCCTGTTCACAATGCACGCGTTGCCATATCTGCTATGGTGTCGTGCGGTTTTTAAGAAATTAACCATCCACCATACAGTCCCGACCTGGTTCCTAGCGACTATTTTTTGTTTCCCAACCTGAAAAAGGACCTTCGTGGAAGACGTTTTGAGGACGAAATGTCATTGGAAGCTGCCGTAAAGAACATTTTGAGAACAAATTAAAAAAATATTTTTTTGAAGGTTTACAAAAACGAATACAGAGATGTAATAAATGTATCATTGCTCGATGAGATTACATTGGAAAATAAAAAATTAAAATTACTCCATTCCGCGAATTTAAAAAACACCCCTCGTATAATGTGTAAGCAGGTAGACGATTCAACATTCGTTAAATAATATTTTTGATTGTAACTCTCTATTCCATATTCATTTTTGTTTTACTTTCGATTTTGCCTGAAATTTATTGAAAAAATAGGCAACTGAAATTTATAAATTTAAAATAAATGTTAAAAAAATCAAACGAAACTTGTGTGAACTACCTAGTACAAAGCAGAGAGCAAATCTGCAGTTATGAAAAAAATACCAATAATCAACCAAACAAATCACAACAACGAAACGAAATTATCTATCCATTTAAAGTCTCGAAGAAGTTAAGGTACGTTCAACTTCTATTTAAATAATGGATGCGTATAAAATTACGCCACTTTATTCCAATTTAAACCAACTGAGGGCAATAAATGTCCATATGCAGTGGAATTGCAAGAATGCACATTTAACATACATAACAGGAATGTTAGTTTTAAAAGCGATGAAATTAACGAACAGTTTTTTTTTTTTCTAGTAGATGCGAACATGCTGATTGACGTAGTTTAAATCAACTTCTAATGCCCATGTAAACTGATTTTACTCAATTTTTCTATAATGATTTTTAGAGATCATTGTAAATCAGAATAACTGTTTTTCAACAATCTTTCTAATAATGTACACAGATTAGGTCAATGCATTGAAAAATTGAAAAAAAAAATTCTTATCTATCATAGAAGACGGCAAACTGTTTTCAAATTTTAATAATATAACAAATCAGATTTGATTCTTTAAAACTCTTTGAAAGATTTTTATGTACCCTAATCAAAAGTAAAATGCATTGGTGGGAACAACCTTAATCACAAACGCCTTTTTGAATCTTCTTTGAACAGTCGCTGGCGAGAACTACCTACATCTTTTCAAAAAGCCCAAGTATTCGGTTCGCTCTCCAATTTTGTTATTTTCTAGGTATTAGAAAATGTGCAATCCCTAGAAATGTTTCGGCAGCTGCATTCTTCGACCATCCAAAAAACCAAATGACTTTATTCGCCACTTTCGCGGAACGTGTCGTTTACTCATATTCCACGACGTCTTAAATGATTCGTTCCGACAGCACTTCGAACTTCTTGAAAGTAACCACTGCCACAGAAACAAGCCACATCACCCTCATTTTTTATTTTACTGGTTTTACCACGAATCATTTCATTTCCTTCTACCTACCTCCCAACCTTCCCCGTTTTAAGTTATAGATTCTGCAATAGACACTATTTCTTTTGCCTGTATCCTTTTTATATCGTTAAGACAAATCATTATATTTGATTTGTGTTCAACATAGTTTTTAATTAGATTGTGTTAAGTGACTTGACATTAAACGTTTTTTTTCGTGATCTGTGACATATCCTTTTAGTGGATTTATTTTGTCGAGGAATATGTATATTCATATTATTATGAATTTAAAGTAATTCTGTAAATAATCTTCTGCCTTATGAAATAATTTCATATTTACGTTATTTCACAGACCGCACTGTGGATATGTTGCTATATGGTCCAATTCACTTTTGTCTACATACTGTAAAAGCTTACTCTCTAGAGATTTGTATAACTAGTAAATCCCAACAGACGGAAATAAAACCAATTGCAGTCTGGCTACGTATCGATTCTTGCTTAATTATGGCTCACAATCAGTTCCGCAAATCTGTTAACGCAGCAGTCGGTATTTATTTGTACTGCGGTATTCCGTATTCCACTTTTACGATAATTACAGTTTATTTCGGTGGCACTATATCAAAATACATGTCTGGACACAAAATGATTGATAACGTAAACGAAAAGCATCAAACTACTGTGATTCTAACCAATAAAGTTTGCTGTGTAGAATAGAAGATATGACGTGTAGTTTTAGTCTAAAGAACTAAGAGTTGCTTTAAAAGACATAATTAAAGTACAGGAGAAAATACGTTGGGACACATTTTAGTCAATATCAAATTTCGAAAAAAAAAAAATAGAATAAAATTCCAGTGGAAACTTCTTAATTCACGGTTTAATTTTATAAACTATCATAAAGGGGGAAATCGTTTCTCCGTTTGAGTAACGTTTGATTAGATTTCCCGACAGTCAAATCTAACAAGAATCTACATATAGTACTTCTTCGGAACTTCCTAAAATTTGTAAATTATAAATATTATAAATTGTAAGAAAGAAATTTTATATTTCCTTTTTTGTTTAGTATACAGCTGAAATAAAAGGGGTGTAGTTCTGCATGCTGATTTTTCAAATCTTGTGTATGTATGTCTCTGCTGCAATTGTAATTTAACTCTTCCTATCAGTTTGATTGATTGTCCGCATGGAAACGTTTCCCGTACAAACCGTGTTGCGTGAAATTCATTAATTTCAGTCGGTAGTTTTGCTCGTGGTTCTCATTCCCCAAACGTTTTCATTTCATTTTTACACGGTTGTCAAGAATCATTCGTTTTCTGCTTCTATCACTCAAACTGTCTCATTTGGAGAATTTATGAATCAGCCTGCACCTTACTGATATAATCCTTGCTATAATAGAAAAGAAATCATATTGCTCTATTTGAATGTCATTTTCCTTTAGATAATTCAATATAATTTATTGTATTTTACGAATTATCCAATCATTTATGACTTTCTTAAAAAATAAAATAAAACAATCTATTAAGAGCAAATGCGGTTTTTATTTTTGCTATAGAAATTGTATTAATAACGTAAAAAATTGTACAAGAAAGGATTGTCATACATGAACAATGTTATACGAGGTAGTACACAACCCACCTGTTATTAAAGCAAAGTTAGTGAAACATATGGGTAGTAACAATCGCATTTTGTTGATGGATTCACTAATTAATAATTAACTAGAAACAAAATTTAGTAAGGATATGCGACCATAATTGACATTGTCATTTCCTTCAAAATGTAGTTGCCACATGAGAGGGTTTTCAAATAATTCAAAAAAATTCTATCAAATGTGTTCTTATGCCTGTTTTAGACGGTCATATTTCTTGTACAAATTTGTGACAAAGTGAGAGAGATAAGCTACCACAGCGAATGTTGATTGGTTGAATTGGCACTTCTCACTCACTTCGTAACAAATTTGATACAAAAATATGACAGTCTAAAACAGGCATTCGAAAAAGTAATTCAGATGGGAATTTTTTCTCTGATCTAATCTATTTTAGCGCATAAAATCTCGTGCCCCCTTAATTGGTGAAACACATATTGTCGACCCCTGCGTTCGTTCACCTTATCGCCATTATTTATCACGTTGAAAACTCACAAACGTGTAAGTAATACGCATTTAGCTAATGCCGTTATTGTTTGATGACCACTTACGTTTGTAGGCCATAAAGTGCATACAGACATTAACATTTCATAAGGGATGCCGTTAACGGAGTACCCCTCATAAATTATTAGAGAGTTATTGCATAACGTACCACATGTATCCGTCAACGTTAACGTTACTTAAAAGGCAGTCGTATAATGAATTTTCAAAATTCATAGATTTTGGTTACGTACGTAGTTTTGGTAACGTACGTGGTTCACGACCGTCTGTCTATTGTTAAATGTCATTATGATCAATTATTAATATAAATGTCAGTTTAATTAATGAATGATTGATGTTTTAAACTAAAATCTTAAAGTCTTTTAATTCTACGTACGACCATGGCCAGCTACATTTACATTCACTGACGTGTATGTATGGCTGTTTCAATTCGACTTTTAAAAATTTTGACAGTACTCCCCTCAGCGCCTCTTGTGAGTTTTTAAGTAATTACAGTTGTCATTAAGTTACCGTTAGTAGTTTTGTAGTATCTTTAATAGGGAGCGCTGAGTGGAGTACTCCATGGCATGCTTTCCAGACCCGAATTTTAGGCGAATTGAAACAGCCATACATACACGTCAGTGAATGTTAATGGAGCTGGCCATGGTACGACACATTACATACGACATTGCTAAGCAACCCAGGCATTAACGTACACGTCTTTCGAAAAAAACATTATGCAATAACTCTCTATTACTTCTGCATTGGGCATGTTTACTGGATGTCATTAATCTTGGCGAATCTTTGTATAAAGAATGACTGTATAGGTAGATTACAATCGCTTTACAAAAAGAAAATATAATAAAAGTTTTTTTAGTAAGGACACCCTGTATAAGTAAGAAAATAACATAATAGCAAGTTCCACAAAACTTCACCTCTTTGTTCTTTTGATAATACGATATTTAAGAAGACATGTAGGTCCATAAGGTATTTAAAAGAAAATTATGTTTTTAATATTATATATATTGGCAAAGGAAGAAATTTAAAAACAATATTTAATTGAAAAGTATAGAGAAAATAACTCTGCTTCAAATTAAATTTAAATTGGTTTTAACTTCTGCCAAATCAAAACACATTTCTACTTGTCCACAGTCACCTATATTTTTGAACACTCGTTATTTTAACACACTTATAAAGACATCGTTGTGTCTTAAATTGTCCGACTAATAATAATTTTAGTAATTTTACTCCGAGAACAGTTGCATATTTCTATTTGATGCTCCCGAATGATTGTAAGAATTCTAATCTAACCCTACCTCGTGTTGTAGGTACATCATTTAATTAATTAATTAATTATTTGAAGGATTTTTAAGTGTTTTTGGGTCAAGATAGAGATCTCACAACCTGAGAAGAAACTGTGGGCAGTGCTTTCCAGCTTATAACAGGTGATCAATATCTTTTGTAATTAAGTGACCTATGGAAATAAAATCATGTGTCTTTGATTAGTTCATTATTTCAAATGTCACTTGAATTACATATTTGTATTGCATTCCTATACAAAAAGATAGGAATGCAATAAAAATAATTCAAATGGCATTTGAAATAATGAATCAAACACATAATTTTTTGAAGTTGTGTGGGGTCCACGTCTACTCATAGTGAAGATGTAAATGTTGAACGAAGGAAAGAATAAAACTCAAATCTTCTTCACTGGTATTTTAATGTCGCAATGTCGCTACATATGTTTCGGCCTTTACGTAATAAATTTAATGAATAAAAATTAAGGCCATCTTCAGGCTGAAAGATTATGACAAAAGTTTTAAGTCTCAAGATCGAAATATTGAGTTGAGTAGACTTACCAAAATAAAATTAAAAGGAGGATTAAATAATCAAAATTTAAAACATGATAATTAAAGTAAAAAACTCACGATAACAATAAATTAGAATCCGGAGGCATAGTTAAGCCACGTGCTCAAAGCGCAGTGTTGCCAGTTTTTGTTTGCACGAAATCGCCTATTGCATCAGAAAAGGTCGCCCAAAATCGCCAAATTCCATTCTCCATTGCATCACTAAAATTCACATCCTATTCGGTTTGTTGAAAATCAAGAGGTAAATTAAGTAGAGAACGTGAAATTTGTGAAAACATACTTTTATTAAAAAATAAATATAAAATTTTTGTCTGTTTATCATATAATATTATATAAACTATAAATTGGAAGAGACTGTATTAATAAATAACAACTTTATGCTTTACAACGTGAACGTCCAATGCATCTATGGACCAAACACAGAACACTTACTAGAGGACCAATGAACCACAATTAACCGACATCAGCATCCATTATCACCAACCAACAAAATCTACACACAAAACTAAAGGAACACACGGCAATCAATTATTGTAGAATATCTAAGATTAACAAAATATTACTGCTCGCCCAAATTAGTCGCCAGTCGCCAAAGCTGAAAACTGGTCGCAATCTGAAGTTTAAACTCGCCCATTTGGCGATTTATCGCCCAAACTGGCAACACTGTCAAAGCGGAAAACGCAAGGGGCAAGGCAAACGTATGAATGACATTAGTGAAGGTATGCTCAGAATGGCAAACATGTTCGGCGAAAGTGGATTTGAAAGTGTACTGAAGGGGGAGGAAGCGTTGTATCCTGATGATTTCTTGGTTATGTTCCTTAATTCTAGTATGAAAATTTCTGGTGGTTCGACCTATATAGAATTTTTGACAGTTGCAGTTTAATTTATAAACACCAGATCAATTGATAAGAGGAATTTTTTCTTTATTGTTACATAATACAGGCTGTCCCGTGACGTAATGTCACCACTTCACCTACGTGATTATCAATTCAAACTAAGTAAAAAACTCTAATAAAGTTTTGTTCTAAAGTAAACCATTTCAAAAATACTGGGTGTTTAATGTTTAATTTTTTATTTTTTAAAATTTTAAAGTTCATCAAATTGTTTATCCGTTCACCTTATAATCAATTCAAACTAAAAAAAAAACTCTAATAAAACAAACCGTTTTTCAAGAATACAACGTGTTTTGTAATTTTCAAACTTTATCTCAAAAGGTGTTCAAAGCCAACTAGACCTCTTTTGAAGCGCGCTAGAATGTGTTTAGCAAAGAACGGAGGTCATTTCGAACACCTTTTGAGATAAAGTTTAAAAATTCTGAAAATTACAAAACACGTTGTATCCTTGAAAACGGTTTGTTTTATTAGAGTTTTCTTTTTAAGTTTGAATTGATTATTGGGTGAACGGATACATGTTTAGATGAACTTCAAAATTTTAAAAAATAAAAAATTAAACATTAAACACCCAGTATTTTTGAAACGGTTGACTTTAGAACAAAACTTTATTAGAGTTTTTTACTTAGTTTGAATTGATTATCACGTAGGTGAAGTGGTGACATTACGTCACGGGACACCCTGTATATTATTTAAGGAATTGCAAGTTTGATGCCCAGTTGTACCAACTTTTTAAGCGGAGCTTAAATTTAAGTAATGTTTAGACTATGACATTATTTATAGATTTAACAAAATGTTAGTCACATTCTAATTGATCCTTAAGTTGAAGTTTAAATGTCAATCAGAATGTATTTGACATTATACTGACCATACGTAAATGTCACATTCTAAACATAACTTAAATTTAAGCTTTGCTTAAAAAGTTGGTGCAACCGGGCATTAAAGGCTATTCTTAAGTTGAACTTTTCCAAAATGTGTTTTATTTTGTAGGATGAAGCACAGGTGAAAGTAATGGTTTTGTAAGGGGAATCTGTGTTTTGTTTCGAAATCGGTGTTAAGGAAGAGATTTTTAATATCTAAGTTTTTAAGTTTTTTCTTCAAAATATTATCAATGATGTGGGTATTATAACCGTTTTGGACAGCAACATGTTTTATATTAGAAATTTCATCAGAAAATTGTTGGTTATTAAGAGGAGTGTGTAATAAATGATTTAAATGGTGGTTAATAGTTGCGTGTTTGTGTTGTATGGGGTGATTGGAGTCCTTAGGTATAGAGATGTCGGTGGTGGTCGGTTTTCTGAAGATGGAAAAATGATGTTGATTATTGGAGATGGTAATATTTAAATCTAAAAAATTGATAGAATTATTTTGACTTTTTTCCAAAGTGAAGTTGATTACTTATTTCCTACTTATTGAATTAACGAATCATGGATAATTATCTTTACTGTACTTTACCGGAGTTGAGCTTATCCTTGTTGGAGTAAAATATTTCACCTTTTTTTAACACTTATTTTTAGACGCATTTTAATCGGGAAAAGATAACAAATATCACTAAATTTGATAAGCTTTACAACTATTCAGGTAAAACTCTCTCCATATTTTAACACCGATTTAAGAGGACAACAATTTATCCCAAAATTTTTTATATGTATGTGTAAATTTTAATTAACCCAAGAATAATAGCTTCAAAAATGAGGAGAGCGTGAAAATGTAATAAACACCTAACAATGACAGATATTTCGAAGTCCGTATGATTTGGAAATGTAATATCGCGTCCCACTGGTAAATTCCCCCATTTGAGCGGAAGGCCCACATTTACGTCGAAAGTACAAAAGTATGCAGTGTCAAATGCCAGTCATACATTCGCCTGATACGTGTTATATTCTCTCGCAATCGGTTTATTGAAGATGCTTCCAGCTGCCATTGTTTTGTAACGTGAAAATATGGAGAGAATTTTTGAATTTAGATGCGACAGGTTATTTATTCCTCGCACTGCTACGAGTGAAAATGACAAGTTGATGGAAAATCGTTTAAAAGTCCTCATCGGTGAAACAATTACCGCCGGTAGTTAATGCTAAATCAAGTCACTTCTTAAAAATGTAGGATGTCATTCACTTTTTTATCTGACTGTAATTCAACTTGTGTCGAAATCATTAAATTCTAAATTTATTTAGTAACGAAAAATTACTCAAATTAATTTACTTTGAAGTTATATTTGTATTTTTTAGTTAGGATTATATCGATGGCCACCGATACTTTATCCATGAACAAACGAGCAATCTGTAAATTAGAAATATTCCTTATTTACATACGAGTATAAGTCGGTAACTATTCCAAAAATATTAAAAAGTAATTAGTTAATTACCCTTACAATAAGTTTTCGATTTCTTATTTACGTATTCATCTTGGCCAATATCCAAGCGGCTAGCATAATTTATTGCTACAATTTCTTACATTTATTTTCAACTGACACCTGAGAAAACGTGCGAAATAATTAAATTCCACAGTTCGCGGGAAAATATATGTTGGGCGAAATAGGGCTTGCAATTATTTACGACCCCGTTATGAAACCATTTTCACAGAATCGTTTTTCATAATCGCTGCAGCAATTGCTGTCTAATTAAAACTGGCTCACGTTTTTATAAAATATGAAAATTTTCATTTCTATTATCAACATTTTTCTCAACGATTTCCTGTAATAATCTATATTTGATTACCCATTATGTACTTAGGAAGTAGCAAGATTTTTCTACAACTGTTATGTTCGATATAACTATTAAAGTCAATTTCATAATAGAATTTAAAGGAGACTTTAACTTTTTAAGTCACTTTCAGATGTCAAAACAAATATGAAAACACGTTTGTCTACACATCTGAATGTGACTTCAATTTTAAAGTCTTCTTTAAGTTCCATTATGAAACTTTTAGTAACTAATTTAGTGAGCCATTACTTTTTAAAGTACGCAATCTATACAGGCCGTCCTGAAACAAAGTGAAACAACTGCACTTTAAGTTCCTTAGCAAAAATTCAAGTGGCTTTTTTGTATGACATTTTCGATTTAAATTTTCCTTAACGAATTATAACTATTAACTCTCATACTACCTTAACTATGTGTAACTATTACAAGTATATTCGTCGAGGAAAACGAAAAGTCAGCGAGATATTTAATAATATAATTGATTACAATAAACACTTCTATGATAAGGTGAATTCCTCTAAGATCATTATCTGCTTTAAATTACATCGCATTTTCAAGGAATAATGTTTTCACAACAAAGCTGTTTACAAAACCGTACCCTACTGTCTAAATATACATTTCAGAGTATCGACTTTAGAGCACATTGTCCCCGTATTAATTCCGTTCCGGATTTTGAAAAGTATTCAAACGGAGCTGGAGCAAATAGAAAACTGCTTTAGAATCGATAGCGGCATAAATAATTTAAAATAAAAAGTATCACTTCGAGCGCTCAATTTCCTTATGAATCCCATTAGACCACGTTTCTATTTCAACGACAGTGAATTTCACTCTAGTTTTTATTTACTCGTCCCTCATCGAGACTTCAGGCATTTATTTGCCGCTGAGTATTATTCACTCGGTTGGCATCTGCCAAATCTCACAAAATTTGTTTCTTTCAGAAGAGGCAAATGCAGTATGTGGGGAGACACCTTAATTGACTTAATTATATGCAAATTGCTGTGTTATTTTCGAAACAATATTTAGGAATGTTTTGTTTTAGAAGTAAATCATTTTATTTAATTAAACATTTAACGCGGAAATTAATTCGCTTTTACTTTTTAATATTTTGGCTTATATCTTAGGAACAAGATATAGAAAATCGATTCTGTTGTTGGATACGAATTAAGCATTGATAAATGCCAATATTCCTGCCATTTAACCGAATCTCTATCTCATACAATTTAGGAGATTCCTTCAGCGCGCACTATATTTGGAACAGGCGGTATATAAAACAAAACTTCAGTGTATACACGATATCAATCTCAGCAATTTTTCTCTTTATGGGTGGAAACTGTTGACATTTTAACGAAGTATTGGAGGTGGTATTTAATTTATTTTTGTGACAAAGAGTTGGAAATTTTAAATTAATTACTGTTCCACTTAAAGCGATTGCTTTTTGCGTCGCAAATTTCCGGAGAGCTTAGGACTTTGGTAATGTTGCGTGTGATTATGTTACAAGAACTCGCACTTAACGTTCCTTATCCTTAGGGGCGTCGGCCCATTTCAAATAAGGGTTCTGAAAGAGGGAAAACTGACATAAAATTTCATAGTATTAATCGAATTAATGGTAGATTAATGCCTTCTAGAAAAACCCACATACATAAACACAAAGTAATTTCGGTCGAATATACATTATTATTACGTCATGTTTAATAGACCTTTTATTATTTTATTTTAAATAATTTGTAGTGATTCCTAAGTACATTATAAATTAGCATTGATTATACCAATAAGATAATTAAATAGTTGCATAGCCGAGTTGGTGGAGTCCGTTAGCTACGGCTACGGGCTTGACGCTTGACCGGGCAACTATTAAGCGTGGGTTCGAATTACCTCCTGGTGCATATGAGTTCTATGTGAGAGATACAGTATTTATGTGTCGAATTGTGTTTCGGATTCATACTAGCTCCTTCGAACTGAGTTTTCTGTGTTTCCCCAATTTGTAAGGCGAATGCCGAAGGAGAAATAAACATCTATAACTGCCAATACGACAAGCTCTGTGAGCTTGGTGGAAAAAAAATTGGTTACAATAAATTTGCGTAATAAAGAAATATAGGTTTTACTATTTTGAAAATAACTAACTGTATTTTAAAAATTGTTTGACGGCAAACTGTTTTTATGTCTATGAAAAAGACAAATTCAGATAAACTTATATGCCAGGAAATTGTTCATCTTAAAACAAGACTTGTCTTTTTTGTGTGATTTTTTTTCTGAAATCGCGAAACAAAAGATTTTCTTTCGGTGACTGCAGAGAACGTCTACTTTTAAGGGAGACGATAAGAAAACAATGTGAATCAAATCGCAAATCTCCTTGAAATGGAACAATAAGAAAATATAGGCGACGAGCTTAAGACAAAAGATATCGCGTTTTGTGTATTTTAATTTCTCGGGCAAATTAAACAGCATAATAATGTTGGTCGTCGTAATTAGTTATATAATTGTAAAGTTGAAATGAAGTACAATGTGATCAATAAAGTCTGTCTGAAAAAAACTACTTTCAAGAAGGACTATATCAATGTTTAGGTCCGAGTTACGAGAACTGTATAATCTGAAGTTAGAACTTGGGAAATTCTGGGGAAATTTAGTGAATTTTATGGACCTTAATAAATTTTCTCTTCATATAAAGTAGCGGTATAGACAGTCAATGAGTCATTATTGATCGCACTGTATTTCCTAAAATTTTATATTTTAATTTATTCATCGGACCTAAAAGTATTGTATGAGCAGTTTGTATTTTTGTATTATTAGAATATCATTGTTGTACGTCTTTTTGTTATTTATGTATATAATTTAATGTAATACATGAAATTGGTTACATTTTTGATATAACAGCACCTGTACAGTTCAATCCATGATATGTACTCCGCAGGCCAAAAGTATGAGACCGAAATGGTCGTACTCTGGTTTACATATTTTGAAATGTCGAAGTAACGAGAGGCAATCCAAGAATATCGAAAATTATGAAGCAGAGCGTTGCAGGTTAACCCAAATACTTTCAAATAAATCTAGTTTCGAGCTTCTTAGGATTCGTCAGCGCCAGCTGACGGCTGTCAGAATAACACTTTCAATTAGTAATGTATTTTTCGATTCGAACATTGACAGTTGACATTTATCAACATTACTTTAATACCTATTACGTTGGCAGCTGTTTACTTATCTATTCAACTATCTATCTATCTATCTATCTAATTTCATTTATTTATACCGTTTATTCATTCAATCTATAATAAAAGCTTGATAAAGTTATTAATTGGCGAAATGTAGATTAAATGATACTTCTACAAATTGTCCGCATAATAATAATTATACTCTTGTTTCATTGATAGAAAATTAATGTTCAAAATTAGTAGATGACGTCTGTCAACGTCTTTAATATAGCAAAGTTTAAGTGTCAAAAATAAAATTTTGATATTTGTCGAAATAAATTTGTCTTACAGCAACTTGAATATGTCAAAGCAGATAAGGGGCATTCAGCAAAATACATATAACGTTTTTAATATGCCAAAGTTATCAGCTACAGGTTATTAAGATACACAGTGATTTTAATATGTCATCGTTGGCTGTTAACCCAAATGGCAATTTCGCCCGATCTGGCAACCCTGGAAATATCAGTGTCAGCATGAAAGTTGGAAACCGGATTTATGTTGTGTGTGAAGTTGGAAAACTAATTTATAAGTATTATAAAAATATTTTTCTACTTTGCGTTCATAATGAACTCATTGTGACACCAAAAACAGTTTCACAATGAAGCTCATTGTGAAACTGTTTTTGGGGAAATTTTAGTCAATTTTTAATTGAAAATATTTATTAGATTCTACAAAATAACTCATTATTTATTTGTTACTTAACAGAATACTCACAATGAAGCTGGATAAGAAAAATTAATAACTTGTTAAAGTGACTTTTGATTAAAACGAAAGGTTTTCAGTGTTGCCACGCATTACAACTAAAATTCCCCATATACCAAGGAGATCAAATTTTTGACAATATTTTTCATTTTTTTGTTCAATAAGTGACGCAAAGTAGAAAAAATACTATATTTTACACGTTTCACAAGAGGCATTGTAACACTCGTTCCGTTGGGGCACTCCGAGCTTGCTACGCTTCGCTCGTCGTACCCCAACCCCACTCGTGTTACAATAAGCCTTCTTGTGAAACTTGTAAAATAATATACTATTCTATATTTGTGTTATTATTATTTTTTTAAGTTATTTAGACAGTAAAAATTGGTTTAAAATGGAAGTAAAGTTCATTTCTTATTTATATGCCGATCGTAAAGACTTGAGTTACGAAAATATACGACAAAATGACGTGACATGACGAATCCACAAGGTCGTTTCGGAAAAGTTAGAAGAAGATAGCTGTATAAAAGTTCTTTGACTTATCGATCGATCGGCATATACAGGGTGAATGACAATTGTACCGACAAAAAAAAAAACGCATAAGAGAATCAATGTCACAGATTACGGGAAAAGTGTTTAAAAAATTCTTGTGAACAGTTTGTAATTAATTAAAAAATTACTCCAAAAATCAAGCTCCGGCACAGCGTACGAAATACGGCGCCATGTTTTATAAATGCGGTAGTATAATAGGACTATAAAGTTTTTATTGACTACTAGCTTGCACACAATGCGACCATGACAAACATCTCAATTGATTTAATTACACGTTTAACAGCTGGGGAACGAAAGTTTCTTTTACGCGACGTAATTATTAGTCATTTCTAAAATAACTGGAATTGCGTATGAAATACGAATAATAAATTCGCAAATAATTGTGTAAATAATTGTTTGTTAATTCGGATTATTTACTAGAGCGGAATGTACCAGTCGTTTCGTCCACAAAAAAAATCGCAAGGATTCAAATCTGGTGACCGCAGAGATCAAATCAACGGCCCGACAGGCAGCTGATAGTAAAATGTTTGTCTCGTTATCGCACGGAGACAATAGAACTATTAGGATACAACTTGTTGTTTTAAACGTCGCTAGTATTATGCATAATACTAATTGGTAATAAATAGGGATCGGATTTTTATATTTTATGCTTCACATTTCCATTGCTTTTAGATTTCCTACGTCAGTATGTCATAACTAGGTAGTCTAAAATAAAATCAGTTTTTTTTATGCGCGTTAGTCGACCAAGCGGAGACGGTATATCTTTTCCGCGAGCTTCGATGCAGTAACGCATTGTTCGGCTCCGTGCAATCGCAGCGTCGTCGGGCTCGCCCAGTTATCTATGGCATTGTATACTGCTTACGACCCCACTCTTACCAAGCGTACGCTCGTGATAAATCAAACTGATTAGAAACAAGACTCTCTAGTCATAACATCATAGATGTAAATGAAAAACTTTTACTTTTTTATACGAATGGCAGATGAGTAGAACGCAGATAATTGCGTATGCCACTGACGTGAAGACGTCAAAATATGTTATTCCGATCTCTAGTAATAAATAATTATCGCCACAAAAGAATGATTACTTGGTTACATTTGCAAGGAATCGCTTAAACGAATCAGTTTTCTTCGAAAATGTAAAACAATTTATGAAACCCGAAGTTCAGTGCCGACAAGTTTTTGTTTCGTTTATTAGACTATGGCCCAGTATTTCATTCGGAGTTTAACTTTAAGCTTCGTTTTATTTCTACGGAAACAACTGTCGGAAACAACAATTATTACTATGGGAATAAAACGAAGCTTAAAGTTAAACTCTGAATGAAATACTGGGCCTATAAAAACTTCATTTTGTACAGCTGTTTTAAACGTCGTTGGTGATATGCATATAGTTTCTAATTAAATCGCGTACGTGAATGGAATGTAATAGATTACGGGATCATATTTAAAAAATTCTAAGGAACAGTTTATAAGTAATTAAGAATTTAATTCAAAGTGAAAAGAATTGAGTACGGTAGAACGAGGAACGATTTACAACCAGTGCGCCAAAAACACAGGATGTGGAGTTGTAAACGCGTGTTGAATTTCTTAAACTTTTAATAGATTTGTGTTAATAATTTCTCACACACAAAACAAAATTATAATAATTAATATTCGAGACAGATTACGATTGAGTTTACTGATTTATTTGTTTACCAGGTGTTCAAAGTGTGGCCGTTGTTATCCTTTGCGTGGAATAATCTTTTTCAGGTAATTTGCTGCAAGCATTTGTCAAGTAAATATTTTCGAGTCCGTGTTTCACGTCGGGCGTTAACCTAAAAACGGAGTTGTGAAATCCCACTTAGGGCCGATATTTCAATCACAAGTTAACTTTACCTATCAGTTTATTCCCATAGTAACAATTATGAAAACAATTATTCCTATGGCAATAAATTGAAGGCTAAAGTTAACTTGTGATTGAAATATCGGCCCTTAAAGGTCAAGTTCACGAAGCTACGCCGCCGTATCATAAAACTATAAAATACTTTTATGACAGCATTTATTTCGTTCATCTGCTCCTCGACTTTTTAACCAAGGGCGCAATTATTTCTCGGAAGCTAAAGTAGAAAGAATTTTTTAAATATTTTTCACATACTCTCGGACATCGCTTCTTGTCGTGGTATATGTTTGTTAACATCCATAATACATCATAGGCCTGAATATAATAATATTATTTCAAACGACAATTTCAACACTCAGCAGTAAAGGTTATTTTTTCAAAGAAATTAAAAATCTTTTTGTTATAATAAGTCAAGTACCTGTTGTTAAAATAGTTTGAGCTAATACCGGCGAAGTACACCGTGAGTAGTTCAGCATGAGATATTTCTAAGAAGCTTTACCGTCGACCGTGCTCAACTGCAGTTGGTGGTTGTGCAAGCAGTGCCCTTCTAAACTAACAAACCGAAACCATTAATAACATTACACGTAGTTCTATGAAGTGGACGAGAGTTACATTGTTATTCCATTACCGGGTCAACCACAAAGCAGTGGCATCGAGACATATCAGTGGTTATCGGACTAACGTAGTCCATCCAATTCAATTCTTGTCTTCATTAAAACTCCTATTGTGTAAATCAGAAACGTAGAAAATCCTAATCCAAAGCAATATCGACGAAATAAAAAGTTTTGATTTTAAAAGAGTATTTTTAATTTCAGAATTATTATCTGGCAATGTATGTATGTAATTTTGAAAATGTTTAGTAGTAATATATTTATTGGGACTCGAATAAGAATTTAACTTTTCGTAAACCCATCTGAAGTATTATTGACGCGAATTCAGATTTACGCTCGGCTGAAAAATCGAGACGCGAATGTTTCCATACGACGTCCTACGCAATCGCCAACTGGCGCGAAAGAAACATCAATATAAAACTCAATAACGAAAGAAAGAAGGCGAATGAAGCCAAAAATACATATACGGATACCGGAGATAAAAACAATATGATGTCGGCGCGGAGAGGCATTCGATGAACGAATGGAAGCATTAACGAAAGCGAAGCAGCATATTAAATTTGCGAGAAGTTCCAAATATTGACATTCGATATTTTGTAACGCAGATTGTGGAATGTTGCTGTTGTATATTAACCGACAGACTATAAATATAAGGCGAAGAAAATGAAAGGTCTGCGTTAAAAAGTTATTTGAATCGTAAATTGAGCATGTTACAGTGAAATTTAAAGCAGTTTTTTAAACACAATATTTACCAAGTTTAGAACTTGCCAAGTTCACTTCCTACGTAATTAAGTATTTACAATTGGCCACTATGGGGGTCCGCCATCAGTCAAAAGCGATTAGTGGTTAGGATTAGGGTAGTCAAATCTTTCTTCGTTTTTTTGTTCGGGTGTTATTTTAGGGATTGTTGTCTGTTCGTAGTTTTGTGTCTTCTAAGCTTTTGTAATTACAAGGCTACTCTAAAATAAATAATAAAGGGAAATATTTGTAATTTGTATAAGAAAGTAAAATTTAAAAGATAAATTGAAATGTTTTCAGCCTCTGCTAATTTTCAGAGCATAATATACTATGCAGTACCGCCTCCTCCTTAGAGAAGATTGATGATGCTGTTCAAGGTAGATAAACTTTACGTGATGTGTGTAAAGACAAGACCCTAATGTCTTTCTTAAAGATGTTCAAGAATATGCGATGAGACAAGCCTTTGGTACTCACGACTGCTCTCTTTCCAGTTCAAAGTTTTAATGTAAATAAAAATACATATTTCGAGTGTTCTGGCAAAATAAATTAAACAATGTGGAAAAAAGCTATAAATATTTTCTTTTCGCAAAGATCCAGAAATGACAACTAAATGAGAACAAAAACAAGACTCTCTTGCAACAATAGCTTTACCCTACCTTATATAAATGAAATAATCGTAGAATTTAATGCAAATGTCCCATCGTGGTGTTGATTGTATTTCATTAATTTTCCCTTTCGGAAGCATTACGACCACAAGAAAAAGAAATATGCTCTAGATTACGGGAATTTATACGCAATAAACTCCGACCGAATAAAATATCCTGAAAAATAAGGTGCCGTGGAACCAAAGCCGACAAGCAATCTCATTAAGTGCGAAAAAATGCGTTATTTCCCGCCAGTATCCACCCTTTCCACGGCTTTTTTTATACTCTCTCCTCCGTATCCGCAAATCGGAAATTTGTGGAAATTAAACCTGAATTCGGAATTTGTTTCTTGGAAATGATATAAAATTTTATACGCTCCAAGTTCCACTCGAGGCGAAAGTAATGAAAGCAAATTCTGACCGAAGCCGGTCGGTCTCGTGTTCTGAAAGTATTTACTTTCTGTTTCACTGTTGTGAATTGGATGGCTAGTGGCCTGAATAAAGAAAATCCTTACAGGATTAGGGACACTAAACTTTTTCTTTACGAGAGTAGGATGTCGTTGGCGGAAGTAACATTGAACGTAAGCCAAAAATGTATGTATGAAATACGCTCTGAATGTTTGCCGTTCTATCCTAAACAAATAATTTTTACAACAGTCACAAATAGCAAAATTAATAATGATAACAGTTTGTACGTTGGCACAAAAATTCAATTTAACTTCATCAATAAATTACGAAAAAAAAATTGCAAAGCCTATTAAAAATTTCAAGAATCATTAAGTCACTATTAGCAGCACGGAAATGTTTTTCTTTATATTTTTTAAAAGAGCTGAGAGAAATTAGTAATAAAACGCGAAGATATGTACATTTGGCAAAAATATAAGAATTCATTTCTGTCACCTTATAAATTATACTCACATAAAAAGGTCTAAAAGCAAAAATTTTAGCGATATTCTTGACGGGAAGCTTCAAATTAAAAACGGAACCATTAGTATTTCAACTAACCTTAATTGAATAAATCTGATGTACTAGTATCGCTATCGTTTGAAGATTATGAAAGATTCATTTTCATTTGGCCTGAACCTTACCTGGAACAATAAAAATGCATTATTTTAATACAGTAATTATACTTCAATAAATAAATAAATAAATAATAAATACTTTTGTTTTCCTACTTTTTTAACTATTATATTCTTTAATGTATCCAAGTTAATTCATTGGAAGCTCCATGCTTTTTTGTAGGGTACAATTTTAAGGTTAGAGAAAAGCGAAGTCTCACTCTACAAATATTTATTGGTAAAATTGCGACCGCGGTTTCGTCAATTAAGACATTGTCAAGCAAAGTTCAAGGAGAAGTAAACGGGAACAGCATGAGCGGAGCAGCGGCGGAAACAAGTTAATTTTTAAATTTAATCCTGGCTTAAATTTTTTATGCAACCCAGCCTAAATATAGAGAGCGCCAAAATGCAGTGGACACTTTTATGCTTATAACATATTATTGCACAAAGGTATAAAACTGAACTTTATAACATTCGAAAATATAGAAAACGGAGTTTCATTTGTGACACAATTAGCAATTCACCACACCTCATAAGAATGAAACCTAAGTCTTTTTAACATTCTTCGAACCCAGTCGTTAAAATAATTACACTTCGCGAAGGACCATCCCGCTCATTAAAGTGACGTCGAAATAAGTATTGAAGTTGGGAAGAACTGAATCAAAGAAATTTCAAAAGCATTTGTTCTTGTTGCGGATACTAGCGTTCCATTTTTATGTGTTATCAAATTATTTCAATCTTTTGATTGTCATCAGATTTTCCGCTCTTGATCAGATAAGTTTCGTTATTGCAAATACAACTATCCAATGCATTTTGGCGCTCCCTGTATATCCAAATACGGGGTGTAAATGAAATATCGAGCAAGAAGTGTAAAGCGATCCTCTTTGAGTTGCATACAAAGGCAATCTACAGTTACAAACGTTTTATGGTGCTTCTTTGAGCAGGAAGTTATTTAAGATTTTTAAATCTGGCAGCATTGTAGTTCGCACCTCATGCGAGATTTAACTGACGACCCTTTTACTTGAGTGACTTCATTCCATGAAAGCAAAATTCGCGAGTGTCACAGTTTGTCAAACTTAGCCGACATCAATTAATTATTGCTTAATTTGCGGTTTTTATCGTACCGGTGTAAAATAATAAAGTACAGGTTATTTTTTACTATATGCCGATCGTATTGTCACGTTTGAAAAATTATTATCTAAATTCGTTTTTACTTTTGAAGTTGCACAAAACTTAACGAGTGTATTTTTAGGTTTAATTGACAAAAACTTTTAATTAGCATTTCGCAAGTACGATCATCGACACACAGGCTTAATCGCCGCGCAAATTGTCTAGCATGAATTACCGACGTCTGTTTAGCTGGCAAGTCAAATTCTTTTTCGGTCGATGGTACTTATACAAAATTAACGTTTTAATAGAGGAAATTCCATGCTGACAAATGAGAACCAAGTTGAACTTACTTAAGAATGCTACACAACAGTTCGTATTTAATTCAAAACAACTAAAGTGCTCGCTCATTAAATGTGACGCTGACAATTTTGGAACCCGAACCTTTGGAAACGCACTTTGTGGCATCCGGCACAGGTGGTATAAAAAGAGAAATTTGTAAATTAAATAGGGCAGTAGTTGATTAATTGTTAATCAATGAGTTGTGTAGTCGGAAACCGTTGACAATCCAGAGTATTCATTAATATAATTAGTTTAATGTATTTGGTGAATTTTATTTGTGACTTCTGAATCGGTCCTTGGGGCGGCGTTTGGTCGAGTGTGGTGCAAAGAGGCGAGGTAATGTAAAATTTAAATTAATTATTATGTTTCGTTCACCAATGTCCTGCATGGAAGCGAGTGCTCTACATAAGGGAAAACGTAACGTGGTGGCGACCCTTTTATAACATAACTACGTTGACTATGTTTCCCTTACAACGTAACTACATAAAAATTCTTCGACTTATCGATCAATCGATCGACATATAGAGAAAAAATGAACTGCACACTTCTCGATGGGCTGTTTTTGTAATAACCCAGCGACAACTTTAACTTGTGCGATAGCACTCCCTCCTCTACCAAAAGTTAATTGTCGGCATATTCGGAAAGGAGAATATAAACAAAAATAACAACACCAACGTACAATAACAATAATAATACCAAGTTTCACAAAAGTCTGTTACGTTCAAATCTCGCGCCACAACATCGTGGTGATACAACCTCATTCTACTGCGTTTTAACATAGTTGGCTACACTGTCCCTTCTCCCCATTTACATCGCCATAGGGGAAACCTGCGAGAGGTAAACGCTGAACATTCATAGGCTATGAAGGCAACATGTGACTCTCAGGTCGCCTGTCATTGGTTATCGTCGGTAATTCCCGCGCGTCGAAGCGACCTTCTCCATCTTCAATCTCGTCGCGTCCTTTCTTGTTCGGAGCGTTGTGCCAGTGAGACGTGTCTTGCGTGGGCGTTAAATCTAACGGAGTACTTGCTCATTTGGAGGAGTAACTCAATTGCGGCTTTGCTGGAAGATACATTGACACCGCCGAATATCGATTGGAGACAGTTTTTAATCTCCTTACCAAGCCTGAGGCCCCTGTTCTCTCAGGTAAAATATGACGACGTATGCCGACGAGTAAGCCAACATGGCCGCTAACGAAAAATCATTTCTTCTATTTAGACTTTTCTGTTTGGGCGCAAGTTTCAGCGCAGGCTATTAGACCAGACCTTTTGACCTAGTTCTCCGGGGGCGCTCCTGCCCCATAGTCGTATCGAGACCCGATCGAGAAAACCTGGATTCTGGATTCTGGATTTGGTGTGGGGGGGTGAATGAAAATTTCACGTGCACTTAGGCCACACTTTGGGCCCATTGTACTACCCCCATGTTCAGCAGTGTTTAACCGTCAGCGCTCCTCGAGCCATCCCACTCTTTCGATGAAGCCGAGAACGTCTGACGGAGGGGCACTGTGAATTCCAGCCATGTCAGGCCAGAAATCCCCTAACATGGAACCTCTGATTGAGGCAAGTGCTGGGCAATCGCAAAGGATATGTTCAACCGTTTCTTCCTTAGATTACAACCTCTACAAATTGGGTTGTCTATTAGTCCCATACGATGCATATGCTTGTTCAATTTGCAGTGGCCCGAGAGTATTCCTACGAATAAACGTAGTCTTTTCCTGGGTAGTTGCATACAGAATCGTGTCAGTTTAAGCGATGGGGCCGTTATAGCCTCTTTCGCTTGGCGACACTTGTTTAGCTTTGCCCATCTATCGATATGTCGATTCTGGGATCTTTGTTTCAGTAACGCATTGAACAGATTTGATGACGGCATTATGGCAGGTTCGGGGCCCCAAAAGGGTTGCCAGCTCCCTGTCTAGCTAGTTCATCTGCTTGCTCATTGCCAAATGTTCCAGAGTGTCCTTTAACCCAAGTGAGTTGCAGGGTGTTATGTTTTGCCACTTGTTCTAATGTGTTGTGGCATTGGAATGCTATCCCTAAGGATATTTTGTTGCTATTTAAAGCCAATAGTGCCGCTCTACTGTCGCTGGCTATTCTAATGATTTTGTTCTGAATGTCTCGATCCAGAATTGCTCTTGCACCTTCTATGATGGCAACTAGTTCTGCTTGAAAAACAGTTGTCAGTTGGCCGAGTGCTATGCTTATATGAAGGTCTAGGTCATCGGAGAAAATTCCTGCGCCTGTTCCTTTTAAGGTCTTAGATCCATCAGTGAAGATGGATATGTCGGGTTTGGTGCATCGTCAGTTTTCAAGAGAACGCTGAAGTGCTTCCTAAATATATATGTAGGTGGGAGGGAGTCAACTGTCGCCCCAAAAAGAGGAGTCTCTTGTAGAGCCTCTTCCAGAATGAGGTGGTGCCTACCTCCAAGACTTTTGTTATTATTATTCCACACCTTTTTTGCCCGCAGCCTCAGGGCCGATCCCAGTGCCATCTCCTCCACATATATATCCAGTGGTGGGAGACCAAGGACGGCCTCTAAGGTGGCGGTAGGGGTGGATTTCAACGCGCCGGTAGCGTTCAGACATGCAAGTCTTTGCACGTGCGAAAGCTCCGATGCTGTTGTCGATAGTCTGGTTCTAGGCCACCAGACCAACGCTCCGTAGCAGAACATGGGCCTTATAACGGCAGTGTACAGCCATAGAGCGGCTTTTGGTGATGGTCCCCAAAGCCTGCCCATCGCACGGCGACACTGCCAAAAGGCGACACACGCTTTTTCCACTTTTACATTAACATGTTTACCCCAATTCAGTTTCTGGTCAAAAATGACTCCCAGATATTTGACTTCATCTGAAAAGGTTAGTTCCGTTTGGAAAAGTTTGGGAACTCTACGGATCCCGACTTTCCTCTTTTTTGTGAACAGAATCATTTCCGTCTTTGAGGGAGAGAAAACCTGATCAGCCATCTTGACGATCTGAGCGGATCCAGTTTAGACCAGTTTGTCGACGCTTCCTGCGGTTGATAGAGGGCATTGCAACTATCCACCGGCCTCTGAGCTTCGGTTGGCACCGCTGACTTTGACGTGCGTCTGGACGCGCTGTTTCAAGGTTAGGTTTTCAATTTAATCTGACGTTTTACGGATCGGTCGGTTTTTAAATTTTACTCTTGGCTTGTGTGTAGTAAACCGCGAGTACGAATTTCGAACTACGTATTGCGCTGCGCTTACGGTAGTTAATTTAAGCCTAAAGTAAGCAGCCAATTGTAATTGTTTATTAAGAGTGTAAAGTGTTTTCCTTTTTAATTGTGTAATAAATTGTGTTAACTTTAGCTACAATGCATTAATAAATTTTTTAGATTAGAGGAGTCTATGAAAAGTAAAACCTAAATCGTAGCATGATCGTAGCTTAAATGAAATTAACTTATATCAAAATTGAAATGTCAAGATACATTTGACGATAGGAGAAAAAATCTTCCAGTTGAATACATAAGGCTCTGTTAAAACTCTTTAACATGATAATGACTAATTTCAAATGCCGTTGGATTGCTTACTGACCCATGACTATAGTGTTCAAGAACGTTTAAACAACTAACAGATTTGACAAGGGATAGAAAGCAAATGTCAGAATAAAAGTTTCGAATCAAGCTAAGAGTCTGATTTTGTTTTTCATAGCCTCCCCTTATCTAAAAAATATATTAACGCACTGTATGATTTAAATTTCTACATTCACGCACACCAGTGAGTAGTCTCGCCTCTGATTATTCGTGATTCATTTTCTGCACGATCTGGTCGATTGGAGACGTGGACTGATCGATTACGTTTAGTTGAACAATTGTCTTCTGGCACCCTTTGTAAGTTTACCACCTTTAGTTAACCCGCCCCTTTCTTTACTGTTGCTAGCTGGGGCTCGGCTGATCGTAGAATCGGCAGAAACTTGTCAACCTGAACCGTGGTAAGTAGAGGCAAGTAAATATAAATTTAAAATTTGGTGACAAGTCAATTAAAGTTAATCGTTGGTTAAGGGCCATATGCACCAAACATTTTAATCAGCTTAAATTTGAGTGACGTTTATATTGTGACATTTGAGGTTTCATAACATTGAGTAAGTCACATTCTAAGTGACGTTTGAAGTTAAGTTGAGTTATTTCGTTCGGTGCATATGGCCATAAGAATAATCTTTGCTATACTTTCAACACATGTAAAAGTAACGTTTACCTTTAACGGATGCTTAACTTTAATTGACTTTTGTGAAATCCAGTATAAATAAATCAAACAGAACGTAGAAAATAACTAAAAATATCAAAACCAAAAAATTCATTGGTATTGAAAAGTTCATCAAGTTAGATTTGTTTTTTTGTTGAAAGAAGATGTAGATCGAAAAAGGAATGACTTCCTAAACGATTGACGTTTAATGGATGACGGTTGTCAAACAGTTGTTTAACGTATTTACTTTGAATTAAGTTCACCTTCAGTGAAGTTATTACAAATTAAATGTTTTCGGGACTAAACAGAACCTCTTTTTTTGGTTTAACGTTGGCTTTCGCTGTGGAACATAAGACTTTTTTAAACGAAAGTTATCTAATTCAAGACTAGCTTCTAAATTTTACGAAAAATTCAAAGGATACTTGATGAACTTTGATAGTAACATTTTTGATTAGAAAAATTACTTAAATACATCATATTTTCTAGTTTAACGGTCTTCTGTTTCAAAGATAAAGTGGACACTAATTTTTTGAATAACAAACTCAAAAACACCAAATGATCCAGGTCTGTATGTACACTCTTGTAATCCTTAAAGAAAATGAGACTTGGCAGAAGTTTTTTTGCAGGGGATTGTGTTCTGAATTTTATCGGTTGAGGATTGAGGAGAAGAGTCTTGGTAGTATTCCCCTCCCTCTTGCTTTTCTCTTCTTAACCACAATTATGCACTCAACTTTTATTACTGGTCACAATACAGAAAAGAAACCGTCCCCTTCTTAATATTAACGATTTAACAACTCAAAGATCCTTGGGTGGTACATACCTTGACGAGAGCAAACAAATTGCACTAAATGTCGTTTTATTGCGCTTATGTTTATTCTGTGTCCAGATAATAATTTCAATAATTATTAATCTCGTCATGCAAATTATGCTGACTGCAAACTGGAATGATTATAAATAAAAGAGAACTAGTGAATAATCGTAATGGATTGAACTGTGTTGTAATTACAACTTCGTTGAGAGGAGCTACATCAGGTTAAAACACTCTGAGGTAATTACACTAAGCAAACATATACGAAAGAAATTAGAAAAAAATCTATTACGAGAGTACCTCCGCAGCGAATGAAATAGCAATGTATCTCGGGGCAACTTTGCTTCGCAGTCTGGAGTATTTGCCGGAGCTTCTCTCTATTGAAATAAATAGGAAACCACGACGCCGACGTAGGAAATAATTCAATTTTGACGTTGATGTTCAGACGAAAAATGATATTAGTTTAGCAATTTTTTTCAGTTATAGTGAAACAATACTAATTAATACTACTAACTTTTTTCGTCTTTCATACAGTAATGTATCATATTAACATCCTCAAAATGGGTTACTTTACAGCAAAGCAACCATTACTGCATAGCAACGTATTAACTACTATTACTTTTTATTTTTAATATCCATCAATTGACAGTGATTAATGTCACTTCTATTAAACATTAACAAAATCAATAAATTATACACAAAAGTGTTGTGGAAACTCGTATGGTTTTTAAAGCTACTCGCCTGCTACGCTCGCTCGTTTACTAAAATTTCACTTTTCTAAACTTGTTGCGTAATTTACTATTATCTATGAATTAATAAAAGTTGAGAACAATTATTTATTTATGTACATATTTACTTTTTTCTCCAAATTTTTTCATATTGATAAAAGAAAAATTAGGAGGAAGGAAGTTGCGATTGAAATATGAAATCTACGAGGTTTATTCTGCTCCTACGACGTGACGTCACTGTCGTTTGCTTCGATTGTTCCCTTTCCGGTGATAAAATTGAATTTTAAACATATCGCAAGAGACTACCGCCACAATGTAAATCTACCTGGGACATCGCAGCCGCACATTTCTAGAATTAAGCGTACATGAAATGAAGATGAGATGGAGGAGATATTCCATTGCGACCGCGGATGAATTGCGGTGGGTTCGGCGAATCTAATTTATCGTCCCGACGAACACGAGGTCTTTTTTGTTTGAAGTTTTTAGCTTCGTATCATGGAGAGAACTTGTGCATTAGCTAATTCGCAGAAAACTATACGCGGGGCATTATACCGCAATCGCCAGGAGCTTCCCTGTACAAAAGTTGAAATAAAATGGGCAAAGTTTTGGGTAGTATTTGAAAGTTTTAAATTAAATACAGCATTCGTCCTCTAACGGTTTTGGGGCTTCGCCTTCGGTACGCAGTGTTCTTTTTCTTGGAGGAGGTATCATAGAATTCTTCCTACCGTCAATTTTTCTTTTAAATCCTACGGTAAGAATTTTGAATCTTGAATGAGAACCTCATCATTATCAATCTCGGAAGGTCGCCGTAAGTCACCTTCTGATTATAAGATCCCTTTTTCAAATTCTTCACTGTAGGTAAGCTGGTCCTAACTTAAGTTTAACTTTTCTTTATTTACGGTAGTATGTACCATGTATGGAGCAGTAAATTTTGAATATAAGATTGATCTAGAAACTTGCTATGACTTTTTAGGAAAAACTCTTATACACTCGGGGACAAAAATATTGCACTTTTTTTCTACTAAGAAGTAGTAAATAAATCCCAAAAGACAAAACAGGGAATGTGGCAATTGACCATACGGGATCAAGTAGTCTCATAATTACCTTGATACCGATTCGATTTTGTTATGCACTTATTTTGAATTGTAAGTGTATGGGATGTAGTGTGCTTTACATTCACAGTAATAGTATCTTTCGTGAAAATTTGTAAATTCTCGTTGATATTTTATCAGTTTCTAAAAAAAATAGACGTTTTGTTAACTTCGAGCAACAAAATGCCCCATTTTAATAAATTAGATCCCGCGAAAGTGGTTTCATTATTTAATGAAGGTTGTAGACAAAAAAGACTTTGGAGAGATTGTCAGGATGGCTTAATCTGCAATTTCACGTACACTGAGAAGATACAGAAAAATACAAAAGGAGATCAGAACAAATGTGTAGAAAGTGTACAACAGAAGTTGACGATAACTACAATCGTTACGAATCCTTCAATACACGAGGCATGATAATGTAAGTAATAAAACTATAAGAAGAAGTCTTAAAGAACGTAATTTAACACCAAAATGGCCTGCTTTTGTTCCCCGACTTCTCCCACGTCTTAAAATTCAACGTCTACGTTTCATGAGAGATTATGTCAATTGGATAGAAGGCCAATGGAGAAACGTTCTCTTTACTGTAACACGCCGATGTGCTACACTTGTTTGTTGACTTTTACGGACAACTAAATAAGTAATAAAAATGTACCAGCAAATAAACAAATTTAATTTATTGACAAATTAATTGACTGGTAACTGGAGAATGGGCTGTCTGCAAGAATTTAACGCGTATTTACCGGCTCGGTCAGAATTTCTGAAAAAGGTCAGGTTTTATTGCTTCATGCCCTATGTCTAGACGGCGCCTCTACCTGCAGCTCTAAAGGGAATCCTATTGACCTACAATTGTACTACGCTCTGCGTCAACCTATTCTCAGAAACACCGAGGTAACCCTGCCAATATTTCAAAACAACTTTCAATAATTATTTCCTCGTGATCGCCAATTAATGAAGGACTCTACTTATGTCTGTGCACCCTGGTTCGAATCCTGGTGAGACGGTAATAACTCTGAGATAGCGGGTATTAGCTACGTATAAATAAAATACGGATTTAAATTTAATTAATTATTTATTGCAAAAAAAAGGTAAAAACTCCGACTTCTAGCCGCACTGCAGTCTAGAAATATGAGCGAAAAAACCTTGTCGTTTTAAAAATCCAATACAGAGAAACACACAAGAAAAAATTACGATTTGTAAGAAATACAGTATAATTCGTTTAACTACTTTCTCGTTCGAATATCGTGACGTACTAACTGTTTTCAATTACACAGCTGGTGGTTTTATGCTTGTCCCAAAACAATGGTGGTGGGCCTTGTTATTCAATTTACATCAGCAACTAAGTTGTTTTCAAAATTAGATTGGTCTTGGTACTCGAGTTTACCACTTCAATAGTACTCGAAGATACGCTCTGTATAATCAACCAGCGCACAGTGTGGCCGTATGCCTACAGTGTACTTACTTAATGAACGTAATTAATTAATTAAGCCGATGTTCGGGGAAGTATGTGATACAAAATGCCGCCCAGGCGATCAACTTGCGAGAGAATCAATAGTAATCGCTAGTTTTTCACGGAGCCCTCCTGTGGAGGCGCGGGAGCCGATTTGTTTCTAAACCTAATAATGCGGCGAAGGGGGAGATTCTCAACCGCTCCTATCGCCAAGAGGTGGAGGTGCAGTGACTCTCACTTCATTTGTTAACCTCTGATTGCGTTGTTTTCGACGATTATCTAAACCTATGCGCAATGGTAATAATTGACCGTTTTATTTGATGCTCTACGGTGTGTAGTTATGATCTTTCGGTCTCTCAGCGAATTACTTCTAATTAACCCGCAAATCTCCCGACAAGGACTACACTTCGGTCCACACACAGGGGTGAGGGAAACTCGGTTAAGAAGATGGCTATGAATATGTGATTCAGAATTGTTTGGCTTCGTAATTTTACGAAACTCGTAACGGCAACTAATTGACCTTGATTTAGGGAATTAACTTGTGCTGGTCACACTTGATTTTAGCGGCAGATCTAGACTTGCCTTAGACCAGTGGTACAAACCAGTCGACTTCACTGCGCAAATCGAAAAACCCCTTATTTGAGTGTTTCCAACTTGCCAGAGAATATCGCCAGAGGGATTAACTAATTTTACAAGGGTACACTGTATATGGATTGCACTATAGAATGAAAATGTCGGTTGCCTGGCTCTGGTCGATTCAAATTACAGAACGCCAAGCAAACTAGTCTAATAATTTATACATGGTCAACCCACTCCACTAATGTGGATGCAACTTATTTACCTTAAGCTCGGTTAGAATGGAAATGAAAACACTTTAGAAAAAAAAATTGCACAAGCCAAGCAAGTACTTAAATTTACAGATTATCTGGCCACAAATGGATGAGGGAATTAAAATGATTTTTAAACAATTTATACCACCAAGTATGTAATGAATAAAATACAAATTAAGTCAAATTACCTAAATCCGCGCCCGCGAAATTAAAATCCAATACACTCACTGCACTAAGTTTAGATCCACCCGCGACTAATTTACCGTGCGCGAGACCGACTTGTTTAATTTTATTTAATTGACTCTCGAACACTGGGATTTTAGGCGTACCGATATAAAAATGATTTAACTCTACTGTGAAAACTAAATCAGGGAAACAAGTAAGTACCCCAAAGCAATACGCCAAGCCCAAATAATACGACTGCTCGTTTTAAAAGCTCGGAGCTATCTATCCGTAATTTTAATTTTCATATTTCGGCTGAACAAAATTAATTCCCCTTCCTCCGATCAGAAAACCAAATTCAACCACCCCTTGACCAATAGAGCTGTGTTTAGCATTCGGAAAGATAAACGCCCCCCGGTTCCTGGAATGTGTTTTTCTAAGCTTTTAAAAAACGACCACCCCGGAAGACTACACGTGCTGCTTTTTAAAGTCCACAACAAACTTCTAAATTACAAGTACCCTCTTGACATCTTTATGTTTCCGCTTACTGTGGAAACACGGCGCTCGCCTGCAGATTTTTGTTTCGAAGCAAATAATAATCAGCATGTTATTCCCGGTCACGCCCTGCAGTCGATAGTTTTCAATAGCAGCATCCTCTTACCGAACTTACGCGTGTCAAATTGTACAATTTCTAACGAACACCAGATGACCATTAGAAACTCGCGTGAAAGATTTATGTGAAAGTCTACTCAAGTAAAATGGAAAGCAATCCCAATGTGACAAAAATTTATGACCCTCCCCTTGTTACATTGCCTATTGAAAGACCGTACCGGCCCCGGTAGACCTGGCGATATTGCTTCCGCTGGGCAGTTACAATTCCTAGAATATGTACATTTATTTGTTATTTAAAATTAAAGTTACCACAAGAACATGCTTTTTGTTTTATAAACAAATTCGCGACCGTTTCATTACTGATGAGACCCCGATTCAATTGTGGAAACCAGATGGACGTAAGCGAGTTTACAGGCGATCTAGAGAACGACGTAACTTGGTGCAGAATGTCGATTATGCTTTGGGTGGCATTAGTTGGGAGGGTCGCACGGAGCTTATAAAAATGGGCATACGAATAAATGGTGAATGTTACATTAACACCATATTAGAGGAACATGTGCTACCACATATGGGTTTTGCAGGAAATGACAGATTTCTATTAGTGCACAGTAATGCCAGTGCACATGCAGCTGACATCGTCATTCAATATTTAAATGATATTAGACTAGTCATCATTAAGTGCGAATTTAAATCCTATGGAACAATTATGGGATTTGCTAAAAAGAAGAACCCGAACTCTAGTTGGACAGCGAAATGCGCCACAGGAAGAGTAGAATAACATTCCACAAGAAGACATAAAAAAAATTATTCGTAGTATGCCAGGAAGAATTGAAGCAGTTGTTAGAGCCAGAGGAGGTAATATCAGGTAATAATATTACATAATTTAAGTATTTTTTTTTAATTCTCGATATTAAGCTTCTTTTTGTTCCATATAGTTGAAATACATGTTTTTTTTTAATTGGTTTTTATTTTAACTTTTTGAGAACTGGTGTTTTTAGTTTTAAATTGTAGCCTAATGTTAAACTGATAGAAGTTAATTGGCACTCAATTAGAGGCATAATTTGGCCTTTATTGGCTTTAAAGGTGCTAAACCTGTAGTAACGAAAACAAACCCACAGTAATGCAAATAATCTAAATGTTTTATGGAAACAGCGTGCACATCACTCGCATATTATTTAAAAATGTTGAATCCATAAATTTTTAAGGCTAAAACAAAATAAATCCTTGTATGTACCATGAGCATAATTGTAGATAATAGCAGTCGAGCATTTAAAAGCACTCCCCTTCGCGTCGTGCTTTAAACATACTCTCGGGCTTTTAAATCTCCTAATTATGTCCTTAATGCATAAATAACTATTTTATCTAAAGAAATATATTTGCGTGGATACAGTAACTTATGTCACAAAACAAAATGCAGCAGAAAATCTGAACTTTTAAAACAAAAACAAGAATGTTCTATGTTCAAGAGTATGACAATACATTCAGGTTTATTTCGAAAACATATTCTATGGAAAAATAAAAAAATATAGGATAGCTGCATTTTTTTATTATAACTATAGTGCTGCAAATAAAAAATTAATGTCATTCCAATACATATTTACTATATCTTGAACAGAACAAAACTATAGTTATTAAATTTCACTGCCTGAAATGTAATTACAAGATTACCTAATAATTAAATTTCGTTTTCAAATACACCGAATATCATGCCGTTTGCATTTAAATGATAGGTATCCAACGGCGTATATTCCATTTATCAAATTACAAAGTAAAACATTATTTAATAATAAAATTAATAAATTGTGTATTATTTTACATCGAAAATTTTGTCAGCTGAAACAAATTGTGAAGTGAGTGTCCATTTCAGTGTAATAATTAGTAAATCCGATTTAATAATGCAAATTTTCCTTTATATGAACCAGAACGAGGAGAACGAAGTATTGGCTTTTTTCTTTTTATCGAAAATGTTATTTGGTGGAATGCTGAATCAGATCAAATTACTGATTAATTTGCAAGGGCATAACACTTAACACTATTTTTATATCACTGCTTCGTCTGAAAAATATCAGCCTTACCTATAATCGACGCCTGAAAATAAATGTTACTGTAAGCCAAGCTAAGAGATGAAATGACCGACGTCCTGTCGCCAGAATCCTCTTAAATCTCGGTAAGCTCTGCAATATCACGTATTGCGCCAATCCAGCACCAAAAAGAAGTAAGAGTTTCAGGTGAATCCTGAGAGAAAAAGTTTATTTCCCAGTTTGAACATATCTTCCTTAGAAAAGTGATCCTCAACTTAATTGACTTCCATTGTATGTCCGAGAATTTCTTTTTCTGGATTGTCGAGATATGGATGTGGCTTTAACAACATTATTTTGACCCACATTATTTTATTAACAAGAAAGCGAAAATCAATAATTTTTTATTAAATTTGAACTAGCTTAATTTACATAATTTCTACAACAAAAAATTCATGATTCTAATTTACAGTATTATTAATTACACAAGAATACAGAATTCTGTTGGAGGTGAATGATTTTAACTTCATATAAGATGATGAATTCGTTTCAACACGAGACCTAAATAAATCAAATTCCAATAAGACGTTGTATTTCATTTAAGGTCCACGTCTCATTTCTTTTCCACTTAGAAACTGCCTCGCACTTTATAGCGAAGGGTTTTCTTTTCAGTTTCCTCGGGCAAGGCTCAAACATGGTTAGATACGTCAGTCAATTTAATTTGATGGGAAAAATGAACTGATGAAGGGACGAACGGATGAATTTGGAAAGGTCGGCAACTGAATTATATATTTCGCGCGAGTTTCACCTCGAACATTTAATTTTCCTAAAAATTGGCCGTAACCGTTGTCGTAAACTCTTCGATTATATCAGTCATGTTGACTGTCAGATTAATCTTGAAGTATTCACTTAATAAAATCTGGAGTAAACTTCAAAGATATTCGGTTTTAAAACGAAAACGATTTTAAAAAGTTTCTTTTAAATTGTTAAACATAACAACGTTTAATAGTAACGATATTGATTGGATAAAGATATACAATCTGTCTTTGATTAACTGAACAATAGCAGCCACATTTTTATTTTTTATTTTACCAGAAGTATTATTCTACATAAAAATATGAATTCGAGATATTTAACCAGACGGTTAACATGTAGTTTTTAAATGCTCATGTTAAAATTCACTAAAAAAGGTTTTGGAATTAGTTTGACTTGAATGAAGCTTTTATTATAAACGTTTTCTAAACTATACATATATTAAACAATTATTACAGCAATTTCACAAAAATTTCAAGTTAATTAATTTAGTTTTCCAAAAAATTTATAAAAGCATTATTTTCGATAAATTTCAAAACAGATTAATAAAGTTTCAATATTTTGTTAGCGTGATTAAACTAATGCATACATACAAAACAATTAACAGCAGATTTACGTTGATTGGCATGTTTTCATTATTTTACACTTTGCTATATCAAACTGTAAACAAAATGTTAATAATTGCTGTGTATGCGGATTATTTCATAGGTATGTACATATGTGTTCGTAATTCCTCTGTTTTAAATTAACTATAAATTAAAAACTTTTTCAATTAACCGCAATATAAACATAAACATTAAAATCAGTACCGAAATAGTTTTTGTCCGTTGAAATTTAGTTAAATAATTTGTAACAATTACTCACGGAACAGCCTTTATAAACATCTCAAATGTCGACATTTCACTGAACGAGTTTATATTTCAAACGTTTTAAACGCTACCCGATCATTAATCATTAAAAACTAATTGTAAGGGAACAACATGTATATGTTTTACAAAACATTTCATGTAATATTTACTTTTACGTTGCGTTTTGTCAAATTTTTAGTTTTGTGGTTTAAATAAAATTAGGTTCATTTCGTGGTTCGTCATTTTTGTCTTTCTTTTATGCAGTGGAGTTCTCTAGTTACTATTCTGCTGACGAGGCCCCAAATAGGACCGAAACAGTTGTCCAGTACTGCAATCAGTACCGACTTTAAAGTTCATTAGATGTTTTCCTAATTTCCTTATTTCTTTATCTTCTATGTAAATTTACTAATTAAGGAGAATTACCTAGCATATATTTAGGCTAAGCAGTGACATGCAATTTTCAATTAAGCAATAGTTTAGGTCCATAAAAACTAATAAAATATAATTAAAGCTGATTCTTGTCCGAAACGTAAAGTATTTGTGCGCTATTCAGTGTCCGTTTAAAAGATTTTGTGATAAAATAAAATATAAAAACAAAGAATGAACTGCAAATGCTACTGTACCGGTTGAGATTAATTATGGTCTATAAAAAAAGAAAACTGTGATACAATGTCAAAAAGATTATAAAAGATATTAATTTTTATTTTTGAAAAAAATTAATCTCGTAATGACATTTCTTGTCCTTAGGTTAATCTTACTTTTTGTTTGCTATAAAATTTAACTCAGTCTGAAGAACTTAGGTAAACATTCTTGCCCTGGGCATAATCGGTCGGTAAATACGTCCCGGTAAAATTATATTTAGCTTTAATTTCGTATTTCGCTTTTGCAGCAATTTCAGAAAGGCGTCAACCGTGTTTTCTTGAAATCGCTTCTGAAATACTCAAAAAAAAGTATTACTGTTGTGTTTTCGTTGGTGCATTTTACATAAATTCATAAATTACAATATTGAAAGTTAATTTTAACTAGATACAAAAGGTTCATTTCAGAAATACAAAATAATTTAATAACCTATACCAACACTTCAAACTGCATGAAGTTTACGTTCTTTAAATGCAAGGCAATTTATTCGTCGCGTAACATATCCCTTCTTGTTTGATTCTTACTTATTTTCTTGAAGCAATAGAGCTAACCATTACGTTTCAGCTTTCAATTAAATCAAACAGTAAACTTGTGAACACGAAGTTTTCAATACAAAGAAAAGATTCGTTTTATATTTAAATTATGTTGCAATTAAATTAATGCCGGGCATGGAACTTGAATATTTTTATTTCATTTGCTCCTTTGTGACATGATTCAATTTTAATGTTAATGCAGTCAGAACGTACTCTTCTATTTAATTTTCCTCTCGACTCTTGTTCGAGGACAATTTTTTAAAAAGATCTTTAAGATACCTTTTCCTTTCATCTGTGTGTGCTTTCTACCAACCCACCAAGTGGAAAGCTCATCGTCAAGCATAAGGTAAGTAATTCACGCTACAGGAAACATGACAGGAAAACAAATAAGAAGCGATACAATATTAAAAACAAATTTAAACTGTACACTATTAAATAAATTGCAGTTACTTTTATTTTATTCTTTGGTACTGAACGGTTTGGAACTGCGGTTGGAGCTTCTTGAAATTAAGTAAGAAGCTTTCCAATAATTAAACAAACAGAATTTACTATAATGTGCTTCTATTAAACCAATTCGAAATTAAATTACTGTGACTCGTTCTATCCCAAGTCCCTTTTACTTACAATTAGTGTATTGGACAAAGGTGGAGAAGGCCTACTGATAAATAATAGAGCTACTCGTATTTGTAGTATTACTAAATTAATTCATTTGTAAAATTCATGTTTCAATGTATGCATTTCCTTAACATCTAATTTCATTTAAGAACAAACATGTTTCCTCTACCCCACTTTGCCTTCTTTGCTCTACACCGCTGTGCATCTCCTTAGCAAAAAACTTTTTCTGCATCTTGTATATCAAATTCTAGATTTTCTTTTCACAGAGATTATTAAATTATCTGATATTGCACAATGCCGCAACTCTTTATTAAAATGAACTAGAAAAATTAATGGAAATAGTCTCCTTCAACTAAACCAAAAGTATCAGGGTCGTTCTTTAAAGTCGGTCATTATTACTAACACTTCCTAAACACGGAATATTTCCGGCCCGATGCCCGCAGGATCATGGTTCCGGTTTCAGACCGTAGAAACGTACAGTTGATTAGCCTTCCGGGGACCCCAAATTTACTGTCCCCTTATTTCTACTTTCACTCGGCGGCTGTTAATAACAAATTCAACGGTGCGTTCGAATGTATTCACCCCCTAAAGAATTTTTCGTTTGCATTTAAAGTTACGTGTCCTTTTTGCGTTTTGCTTAATAACAATGATTTTCCTTGCAAACGCTCTTTTATTTGTTTCTGTGCAGACTTTGCCTTAACTAACAAGCTTTGATGATATGAGGGGAGTATATAACTATTTGACCTGGACTATTTTATACAGCGATAACAATAATAACACAAAGATAATGAAACAAATTTGATTTTTCAAAATAATGTCCTCTCTTCAATATAAACTTATTCCAATGTTTAGCCAACTTGCAATAACCGACAGAGAAACTTTGAAATTTGATTCATCTAACAGTTTTGCTAACTAAAATTTTGTGTCGGTTGGTATACTGAAGAATGATATAGAATTTGAGTATAACTTAAATGCTCAAGTAGTCCGTTCACAGAAAAAAAATACGATATACTTATACCCGAGTAATATCTAGAATTTCGTAATCAAATCCTCAATATGTGGAATATATGTATGTAGGTAATGCAATATAAGAAAAAAGTTTAATAACGCGCGTGTTATTTGAAAGCTGCAGCGGCAAGTTTGCATTAGTTTGAAACTGGAATCGTAAAGACAATATGTGGAAGTATTATTATCAAGGAAGGAAGTGGGTTTTACTGTCCAATGGTCGTTATGATCCGCTATATTAACCGTTGTATCTACCATTCTAAAACCACGAAGTAAGTACGCATACATACTTAGGAGGATAATAGGATCAGGCTATATAATAGGATTTCTCTAAAACGTGCACTATAATAAAACGAGTTCTTGAACAATTGAGAAGAACAATACCAGAGCGGCGTTAGCATAAATATTTCAATTTATTTTATTGTCGCGAGACTCACATAAGAATTTAACATTTTTATTATTTCCTTTCGGTTAATCTGAAAAACGAAGCTATGTGTAGGACGCCCCTTGCCTAATTCACTTATAACTTCTCATTTATTTTTTCACTATTTCTGAAATAACTTTCAATAACGAACAACTTGTGTTCCAACTCGAAAAAACTTTGAAACAATTAAAATGTCACTGTTAAATACAGCTATTAAGTTCAACCTACAGTATTACCAACTCTGAACCATTATATTTTCGGTCCCGTGATATTAGTTATGAAAAGAAGGTGAAACACTGGTAATTTGAAAAGCTGCCAGAAACAATTCAACGGCAATTATATAATTTAACGTTCTCACTTAAAAGCTCCATTATGAACTTATCCATCTATTGAAAACATCGTAAAAAAACGGTCGTAATTCTTGGCCAATTAAGCAGCAACTTTTTTCCCTGCGGAATAATTTGGATCGGATCGTATTCATGAAAGGAAATGCTGCGGCAATTAAAATTTTGTTAGAACCGAAAGGCACAGACGCCGACCGCATCGGCAATATTTGAAAAGTAATTACGGTTATAACCCTTCTCTCTTTATTGGATCAAAGGCAAATTAGCCAAATGATTGTGCCTTCAATTTGAATAAATTATTATTGTGGCGGCGCTTTGAAAGACTCTCCGATTTTGTGAAGCTTTTTTTAAATTTTCGTTGAAGATTGCAAATACCATCTTAACCACACGGAGAGCTACTATGAAATAATATGAACTGTAAAAAAGTACATTAATCATATAGGTACTTCAAATGCATTTCAAATTGAGTAAATATTTATTTATAAATGAAAAATATTATTAAACACATCTGACAACTGTGATAAAACGAAAGTAAAACTGGACTGATAGAACATGTTAGGCCGGGTGTCCACTGGATCGGGCCGACCACAGTCGGCTCGATTGGGATCGTGCGATAAAGATCGTGCAAATGTATTTGTATTGTAGCCTATCCACTAAACGATTTCAGTCGCGTGTAATTAGACACGATCCCAATCGAGCCGACTGTGGTCGGCCTGATCCGGTGGACACCCGGCCTTATAAAGCGTAAAAAGCTTAATTTGTTGACATCTTGTATACATACAAATGTATATTACATGTATACCAGCATAAAATAAGAAACAATTTTCCTCCCCTTACGGCATAAATTTCATGGCGAGGATGTAATTCCAAACCGGCACATGTTGTAGGAACTTAAAGATAAATTAAGATCCTTGCAACTGCCAACTACCTAATTTAAGTAAAATTTGTATCTAGGAATTCCTGCTTGTACACAAACATATCACATGTGTTTATTTCTGTTTTCAAGAAATACGAAATCAATAAACAAAATATAGTAAATTATTGTAAATACCTTACAGTAGAGTAAATAATATAGATTACATTACTTTATTACTATTTTAATACTTAAATGGTGATCCATGTACGCAGTACGATAATATCAGAATTTACAACCGATAGATATATGTACATGTTACGAATAAATTAACTAAAGCAATAGGATCGCCTTAAGTGCGATTATTATGTCACTTTATAAGTGAACTTAAATTTTATAAGTGTTTTGGGGTAAGGGTACTTGTACGGCTTAAACTATACGAGCGCTTTTTCCTTACGCTGTCAAAAGTCGGCTTGCTAAATCTGCACGACGTCTTCTTCGTTGCGTTTTGTGTCATAGAAGCTCAATAGTTAAAGAAAAGTTGCGTAATTTAAACAATCATAGATGACATCATATCCGCTACTCCGTTACTTGACCAAAGCCATTTGTAACAAAATGAGGACAAGAAATAAAATCGAACTGTCCAAAGGACTTCCTAAAACATTGTAGGTATACAACATAAATAAGACCCAAGAGAAAATAATTAAAATTTAATGCGAAGATGAAATATGTAGTAGCAAGAATCATTTATTTTGCTTTGGAATATGTATCCCATTGTGGAACAAAATGTTCTGCGCAAAACATTTTTAAATTAGTATATTTCCTGGATTTTTCCGCTGGATGATCCTTGTACTTGACAATAGGACAAACCGAGTTAGTATTACGGCAAGATAAACAAGGGAGGAATATGATTACGTTATATTATGAACGTAAGGCTACTGAGATTACATAATTTATAGATGCACGCAAATTACTACTTCTTTTTCCAGTGGGAACAAACCGAGAAGCTTGATAACAAACGGGGTTCATCAGCTTAACGATACAAGCGGCTTTGTTTGGAGACTTTTCTACGTAAGTTGTTTCATCAACCTTCTTCATTATAAATTCAGATGAAACACATTTTTCTGTACAGAATCCAATAGCCTTCCCTTTTAATTAACGTATTGTGGGAAAAATATAGTGTTACAATCAATGAAAATAATCAACCAGCTATATATTTTACTCCAATTAATAATACTTTGCTGTTCTGCTAAGGACTTTTATTCTCGCAAATAATATACCAAAATTCTTTAGAAACTGTAACTAAGTATGCACTTCAGGTAAAAAAAACGAATTTAAATTTATGTTTACAGCAAAGCAATTATTTTAAAAATATTCAAATCAGTCGACAAGTAAACAGTAAACACTCATTGTACTTTGACTTTATATTATTGTTGTGGCAAAAACATGTGCTTCTGACAAACGGCATAAAACCAAATGCAAAATATGAATGTATGTTGAAAGGCGAGCACGGCTTGTTAAGCAATTGCTAAATTTCAAATTCAAATTTTATGTACGCGAGAATAGGCAAAGCTTTAAACATGACAACATTTGAAAACTCCGCTTAATACTAACGCAAATTAATTTTGTCCTGTGCATCACTTTCTGCAAGCACGAACACACATTGCGAAATATTAATATTAATTTGTGATGCTGAAATTTAGTGCTCAACATCCTGTCCAATATTAACTTTATTGTTTCGGATATTAACAAATGGTTAGGCATTTTGCATACATTTTGCTACTACTTTAGAATATATTAATTTATGTGCTACAGAATTACAAAATTAATTTTGTTATTACGACATTTAGTTAACAGAACGAATTGATTAATAACCAAGATATAATGTATTTTTATTCACGAACGGGAATAGACAGCAGTTTTTATGACACCAAAATTGTGACAGTATTAACATATCTACTCCCTTGGGAGAGATATGATATTTCTCTCCCAAGGGAGTTTTCATTATATTGGCATTTATGTTTAGCGTAGTTTTTGAAGGCAATAAATTTAACATCGCTCTATTCGCTGTGTTCAGAATTTTTTGCAGTACTTGTTCTACCATTTTCACTAATATTTATATCCAGTAATATATTTACATTCGTTTTAAGCGTATAAGTTTGTGTTGTCAAATAATGAATGTCAGCGACAATGTCAACTTTTCGAAATTAATTGATTGTCAAAGTGGCATTCGGATTTATTACAATTATTTAATCCTAAAAGTTTGGATTCTTATCATTCTTCTATTCTCGGCCGTGAATAAAATAGTATATACACCTCAGAGCCTGAATTCTCGAAGCGAGGGAGAGGGTTCGTTTTGTGAGAGTGACGTCAAAATTACGTAGGCTCTCGTATAAACCTATACAAACCTTTCGAAAAATGCGTCATTTTGACGTCATTTTCGGGAGCGATCGCTTCTCTCGAGTTCGAGAATAACCATCCAGGAGAGAATGCTATTTTTCCCTCGATGTATAATATAATAATATACTACTATTTATGCGTTTGTGGTTTTTCCATTTATAAAGCTTTAAACTAGAATATTTACTTCTTATATACCAGCTTTTTCTCTGACCCGAACAAAATACTGTCAGCACCAAAGTTTTCTGCAATTCTAATTTTTATTTTAATGCTAGCCATTTACAGAGTTGTATAACTTGAAATATAGATTTGGCGCAGTTTTAACTTTATTCGTTCTATAAATTCATTTGTATTTTTGTCTTCCCAACTCAGTATAAATATTTCTTTTGAATTTCCGCCAAAAAGTTCGATTGGGCGAATTTGAAGTACATATGGCACATTTCTTTCTTCAGAAATATGCAATAGCATGATCGTAGTTAAAGTGTAACGTGCTGTTCCATGTCTGGCCAGAAAATGTATTAATATTTTTTTTAAAAAAAAGGTACTAACCTCTTTTTAATACACCAATTCGCGTATGTTTTGACGGCAATGGATATCTTTAGGTCTGTTTGTTTGTATTGTTCGGAGTTACTCTAAAAGCTATCACGTGTAGTTTTCAGTCAAATTCGTTTATCTCGTGCTGAAAAACTTCGAATTTGACTGAAAACTCCGAGCAATACAAACAAACAGACCATTTGATTCAAAAATAAAAGCAGTTGTTTTACTTTAGGAAAACTTGCCAACAATACAAGCATTTTTTTTAGGTATATTTTCGCGATTTATGCAATAATAACATTATTGGCAAGTGGTATGTGGAATATTCATTGCTAAAAAAATCACCAATGACTTCTCTGCGCTCATTAGCCTATCTACAGCTTATGGATTCTATTAGTTCCTCTTCTTTTACCAGTTCCATTTCGGGTGTATCGCTTATCTCTTCTTCTTATTCTTCTAACATGCTTATTTCTGCCAATGTCGCTTATTTTAAAGTACTGTCTCCACATTCCCCAAATCCGCACTATATATCTTCTATTGTTATTTCTTATAGATTCTATTTTATTTCTTCTTCTTTTATCTGTTCCATTTCGGGTATGTTGCTTATCTCTTCTTCTTATTCTTCTAACAAACTTGTTTCTCCCAATGTCACTTCTTCAAAGTACTGTCTCCATCTTTCCATTGTTCTATCCTCCTTTGCAATTACGTTCCCATCTTTGCCTTTTATATTCACCGTATTATATTCTCTCTTCTTTTCATTGTATTATACTATCCGTTCTGTCTTAGTTGTTTTAATGTTCCATAGTTTACCTGTGTGATTTTCAGTCATCTTTTTTCCAAAATTTATCCACGATTCGTGTTTTGCTTTCTTAACTTAATAATAATAATAATAATAATTGTTTATTTATTCCGAAACATTCTGTACAGTAAAAAATACAAAAAATGTGAGGAACAGTGTCAGTATAATTACATGTACATGTTATGTCATTAAAGGCAAGCGAACCTGTATGTATACATATACGACAAATAAATAAATAAAACGTTAAACACAAAGCGAGTAAGACGCTGAGACTCTACACAACACAAAAAAAACAATAAAAACTATAATGCAAGACGACTACCTATCTTGTACGTACCTAACGCATGTCTAAGAATTCGTCCGGGGAGTAACAGGTCATAGATATTAACATTTGTTTCAAATCTCTTTTAAAAATATTGTCGGATGTTGGGATTTTGTCTTTCCAAAGTACCTTAAGTTTATTCAGACACAACAGACCCATATATTCGGGTCCTTTCTGGGCAATACTTAAACGATTAAAGGGAAGCCTAATGTTATTACAAATTCGGGTAAAATGATTGTGATATGTGCTGTTTGTAACTGCATCATGTTCTATAGAGCGAGCGTACAGAATAATATAATATAAATAAATGGAAGGAACTGTTAAAATATTAAAACGAATGAACCATTCTCTGCAACTAGCTTGCAGATTAATTAGTCTTACAATCTTTTTCTGAATGCGAAAGATATTACTAGCAAATGAGCTGTAACCCCAAGAAATGATACCGTAAGTGATGACAGATTCTACTAAACCTAAGTAAACTAACTTTAACGTTTCTAAATTGACAGTATTTCGAAGGCGATATATTAAAAATACTTGGCTGCTTAATTTCCCTTCTAAATATTCCATGTGATTTTTCCATGTAAGTTTGTAATCCATTTGAAGCCCTAAAAACTTAAATTCTGTTGCACAAACAACTGAAAGGTTTTCGCACTTGACAAGAGGTGAGGAGACTACCGTGGCATTTTTCGTGACGACCGGCATTATTTGCGTTTTTGAAATATTTAGAAGCAGACCGTTTCGCGAACACCATTTATTAAGTTCGGCCAATGAGTTGTTCATTCTTACGACAGCTTCCTCGTTGTTGTTTGCGGATATCACAAGTGTTGTGTCGTCTGCGTAAATCACTGTTTTGGACGATGCAGGATAGGAGACCGGGAGATCGTTGATGAATAGCGAAAATAAGATTGGGCCCAAAATTGACCCTTGGGGGACACCGGTGTTTACTGTTAAAGGGGTAGACAAATGATCTTCTACCATAACTCGCTGGGTTCGTCCGGAGAGGTATGACATGATCCAATCGTTTGAATTCCCATATCATCCAATTTTTGGCACAACAATTTGTGGTCAACTACATCAAATGCACGACTCAAATCGCAGAAAATGACGAACGGCTTCTTCTTGTCATTCAACTTATTTAGTAAAAACTTGCGTAAATCGGTTGCTGCAGTAATGGTTGACTTGCCCTTGCGAAAGCCGTTTTGAGAATCGCAAAGAATATGTTGAAAATTTATGTAAGAAGTTAACCTCTTGTTGAAAATTTCCTCCATCTTTGCTTCCTTTCATTTTTCTTTATATTTCCATTAATCTTCTAACCTCATTGTATTTAGATATTTATTCCATTTTCTTTTTTGCCATTAGCTTTCAATCGTATTGTCGTGTTAAAAAAGAAAATTAGATTTAGAATTATGAATTATGTGAATTGTCTCTTAATTAAATTTTACTTAGCTATATTATTTTATCACAAAATCTTTTAAACGGACATTAAATGGCGCACTTTACGTTTCGCTATCGTTTGACAGCTTCTTCGGATTTTGCTAACTTAAACGATATACATATTTTGTAGTTTTCTAGATTCTTTAAATAGGATATAGATCTGTCAATTTTCTAACATTTAATAAAATGAAATATTTTATTAACTTTAAAATTAATTTTTAGACTTTATAAAAACCAAGAAAAGAGAAAAAAAATCATTAACTTTTTAGTTTCTATTAACAACCTTGTTTCTATTGACAACCTTGTTTATATTTTTTCACTTCCGAAGAAGCTGTCAAACGATAGCGAAGCGTAAAGTGTTTGTGCGCCATTTAGTGTCCGTTTAAAAGATTTTGTGATACAATTTTCATCGGACAAGAACCAGCTTTAATTATAAATTATTTTAAACATAATTATCCTACGTCTTTTTAAATTATATTTTAATTTATCCTTAACTTTAGTCACATATTTAAAACTTAACGAACTTATTTGATCTAACCTTAATCTAAGCTTTACTTTACTTTTATGTTAGGGGGAGGGGCTGCCCGCCGGCGCCGGGCCAGGCCCTTCCATCCAGGCCCTGCGCTCGTAGAGTCCACTCGCTTGGCTTCGCGCACTTGGTTTCACAACACTGACTAATAATAATTAATTCTAATAATAATCTCAAATACCTGACTATCTACCTACATGACTACTACTCAATTACTAATTGATTCTTAATTATAATAACAACACTGATTGTTACTGATACTCATTGATTCTGATACTGCCTGATTCTGATTGATTTATTCTACCTGCGGGTCGATCTTTTATACATTTCTTAAATCTACGTCACAATTAGTTCCTTCGCTCTGGTGGCTGAGGGTTCGGTCCAAAGTACAAAGTTCTAAAAGGTGTCAGCATCAATTGACCCTTGTCAAATTTGTTTTCTTAAAACGTTCTAATTGCCTCGATCTTAATTGTCACATGTAAACAACACACCTACATTCCGCATAGCTTGCATTTATGCTTAGTGAAATGAGAGTAAGTGTAACGCGGCTTTGTTCTACTAAACTTCAATGGGTGCTGATTCCGCATAATTTTGAAATGCACATAATTGCAATAATTACGAAACGAATTTAAATTTAGTTATTTTCTCAGATAATGACATCGTAACAGTATCTCGTATTGATTCTACCATCTTCTTCTTCTTCTTTTCCCATATGTTCTTCCAATTGAGTATTTTGATTTCCTATAAGTAAGTTCTGTATTATGTACTTCAAAAATTTGTATGTTTTTCTTCCTTATTTGCGTCCTCATTCTCACCACATGCAATTACTACAGTCCATATTTCTTCTTCCAATATTTTTATATTTACCGTCATTATTCTTTCATCTACGAGTGTCTCCTTGACTCTCTTTTGCAGACTGTTAGATGCTGTTGTTAATCCTACTCCTCTTTTCCACTCGCACGTTCTTATCTACTCCTGACCAGGACACATTGACAATGTCCCTTATGATTTATCTTCAGTCTTTCCCTTTCTTTTTTGTTTCTGTTATTATGTGTTGGTTATCTTTTCTTAAGCCAATTCTTCTTCTTTCCTCGTAATATTCGCACATTTCATCTACCCGCTCTCTTTTCTAGCATTTTTCTATATTTTCTCCTTGAGTTCCATTACATTTTTTCTTTGTTCGTGTTTGCTACGTTCATTCTCTTTTCATCTTTGTAAGCCTCATTTTCTGTTAAGTATAGTATATAAGAAATCTGCAATTTTGTTTAGTTTTTAGTTTTCTTGTATCTTGTAAATTTATTTTAAGGCATGCACAACCGAACTTCGGGAAGGCAGCCGACGCCCGACGTTAGTAATCTGCCATTCGCGGTAATTCACATTCGAAGGCACTTACAATTAGTAAAATTCCTTTCAATTTATCGCGGTATTTCGGTAGTTCCAATAATTCTTAACACTCACAAACCCTTAAAATACTTTCACAGATCGATTCCTTGATTCCAGATAGATGATGTTTTCCAGTTCGAAATCTCTGAGAATTTCGTGACATCAGCATAGCCAATCGTCTTTTAGCTCATTGTAACCTTCCAATCATGTCTCATACCCCCAAATTTTTACCTTAATTAAGAGCATGAATTATGTTTTAAAAACCCGAGACGCGACAATTTTAAGTCAAGTTCGTAAATGCATACATCAAGACAAATACATACAATACAACGCGAGCTTCATGAAATAGTTTTTGAGTCACGATTACGCATTACAAGTGTTCGGTTTCAATTTAAATCATTTTGTAAATCACTGTAAAACTGTAAATAAACTGTAAATAGTGTGTGTGTGTATATTAATGAGAAAATCCTGACTACTCCTCCGGATAATCAAGATCCTAGGTGACGGTCAAAACATTTTCCTTTCTCGTTATATATTTCTTCGTTCATGTCCTTTTCCCAAAGCCCTGTCATTTTTATAAATGCAAGTGTATATTACTTGTTAGTTTTTTTTTGTTTTTATTGCTTTGTTTCAGAACGAATTTATCAAACTGAAATTATTTAACAATATGCAGTGATAACCTACTAGTTAAATAGGACGAGCAAAAATAATTACGACCAAAGTGTGAAGAACAATTTGTAACTCCTTTTTTCTTTTCCATAAATATTTTTGTTTAAAAACATTCATTTTAAGTTAACAGTGTATGGACACACAATAACGTGTTCGATTCAATGTGTTTTTTTTGCATTTTTAATAGGTTAATTAATTATTAAATCTAATAAATTTTAGATTGGCTCTACATTTACACATTTGTTTATACCAACGGAAAATGAAATATATTAGAATTTAAACACATTGCGAATTAAATGCCAGAGGCTATGGTTACGATAAAATTTCCATGAATTGACCGCAGCAAATAGGAATAAAATAAATATAGAAAACTATTCGAATTCCATTGTATTTCAAAGATTTATTAAATTGTTGCACATTTCCCTGGCTCAAATGAAATAAATGAAATAAATTTTCAATTTAACGATTCTGCGGAGCACTTTACCCAAAAAATTAACAGATTCATAACTTCGTTAATTCGTTAAAGTTAGTTAGGTCAATATTTTTCGAAGTCTCACTGATTTCAACAAGCCACCCACATGCCTCAATTTCTGCAATCTTTCTGAGTAAAAATCACTTTTTAATATCAAAATCACGAAACTTGAGCTCTGCGTCATCAATCACAGAAGTGACAACCGACAAATATTTCAGTATTATTTCTTTGTGAACGGTGAATGAGAAAGAAGGATGGAGTTACGCTTCTCATGTCTGATGATGATGATGCAACACCAGGCGTGTTTTATTCATGACGCAGAGCTCTTCTCTTATGAAAAGTACTTTACTATTACAGCATAAGTACTAACAACTTTCAGGGTTAAATTGGGCCATTCGATTTGCGTGACTAAGAAAACCTGTAGGTTATTTGTTTTAACAATTATTTGAAGTTTGGTTACATTGTAACAATGACCTGATCAACGGATTGACGCTTCATTAATCTACTTTCGATTCCGTCGAAAAAGATGAAGTGAATGGAATTAAAACGGATAATGGGTGAAATTTTGGTTAAACATCTTTTAAAACACTTTGTGATTAGTTTCTAATTTTATATAGTGAGAAACGTTTTTGAAGAACTTCTGGTTCTGAAACCTCTGTGAAGTTGGCACCTCATTCTTGGAAAAAGTCTTTTTTTATTGGAGTTCTGGTAGCGTCCCGAAGAGTTCTGGAGTTCTATGACAATGAAAAATAGTTCTGGCGAATTAAATATTAAAAAATGACTTTGAAAATTTGGGGTGCTAAGTTCACAAAACAAGATTTGAAAATTGGCTATAACTTTTTAATGGTTGGAAATAATTAACTTCAACTTTAAGACTTTCTTTAGAACTCTTGAGGTGCTATTCAGAACTTTCAGCAGAATTACGAAATTTTGAAAAAAGCGATTTTTTGTAGCTCGATTTGAAATTTTATCAAAGAGTGAAATGGAAATTTTTGAAAAATTTTCACGTTCTGATTGGAGTTCTGGATAGCATCTCAAGAGTTCTGACGACTACCCTTCACGACCGACGCAGTAAAATCAAAGATAAAAAAGTTCTAGCGATTTTTCCTATTTCGATTTGAAATTTTGTCCAAGTGTAAAATGGAATCTTTTTAAGGAATTTTCACGTTCTGATTGGAGTTCTGGATAGCACCTCACGAGTTCTCACGACTATCTTTCACGACCGACCCAGTAAAATCAAAGATAAAAAAGTTCTAGCAATTTTCCGTGTCTCGATTTGAAAATTTTGTCAAAGTGCAAAATGGAAATTTTTTCGGGGAATCTTCATTTTTTATTTGGAGTTCTGGACAACACCTCACGAGTTCTCACGATTATCCTTCACGGCTGAAGCGCTAAAATCACAGGTAAAAGTTCTACTGATTTTTCGTGTCTCGATTTAAAATTTTGTCAAAGTGCAAAGTGGACATTTTTTTAAAGAATTTTCACGTTCTGATTGGAGTTCTGGATAGCCTTCAAGAGTTCTCACGACTATCCTTCACGACCGACACAGTAAAATCAAAGGTAAAAAAGTTCTATCGATTTTTCATAACTCGATTTGAAAATTTTGTCAAAATGCAAAATGGAAATTTTTTCTGGGAATGTTCATTTTTTATTTGGAGTTTTAGACAGTACCTCACGTTCTCACGTTTATCCTTCACGACCGAAGCGCTAAAATCACAGGTAAAAAAGTTCTAGCGATTTTCCCTGTCTCGATTTGAAAATTTTCTCAAAGTGCAAAATGGAGTTTTGTTTGGAGTTCTGGATAGCACTTCACGAGTTCTCACGATTAGCCTTCACGGCCGAGCGTTAAAAACAAAGGTAAAAAAGTTCTAGCGATTTCCCGTGTCTCGATTTGAAAATTTTGTCAAAGTGCAAAATGGGATTTTTTTCGGGAGATTTTCACATTCTGTTTGGAGTTCTGGATAGCACCTCACGAGTTCTCACGATTATTCTTCCCGGCTGAAGCGTTAAAATCAAAGATAAAAAAGTTCTAGCGATTCTTCGTGTCTCGATTTGAAATTTGTCAAAATGAATTTTTTTCCAGGAAATTTTCACATTCTGTTTGGAGTTCTGGATAGCACCACAAGAGTTCTAAAGAAAATTTGAATGGTGAAATTAATTATTTTGAATGGTACAAATGTTATAGCCAATTTTCAAATCTCGTTTTGTGAACTTAGCACCCCAAATTTTCAAAGTCATTTTTTTATAATTAATTCGTCAGAACTATTTTTAATTTTCACAGAGAACTCCAGAACTCTTCGGCGTGCCATCAGAACTCCAATAAAAAATTACGTTTTTCAAAAATGAGGTGCCAACTTCACAGAGGTGGTTCTGAATGGTCTAAGGAGTTCCGACAGGGTTAACTCTTTCTTTATGCTCATGCATGGCACTAATTTGTAAATTCTATTGTTTGATTTTATTAAAGTTTACACCTTCATCATTTTGTGTTTACGAAATAAGTTCCTACTGCTGTTAAAGCATGAATTTTGCAGATAAAACAAATTAAAATTTAAATACAAGTGTTTTCGACATTTCTAAAAATGCCTTGCAATATTATTTATATTAATTAGATGTCCAACGCACTTTATGTTAGCGCAACCTTTTGCCAATTTGTCGTGCCTATGTTGTTTCGTTATGCTTCTTCCTGCCTCAGTGGAATTCCGCCTTGATGTTGAAATTGAAAATTCTCTGAGCTCTATCAATTCATACGTAACGAAATATGTAACACATTTCACTGACAAATACAGGCTGCCGTATCTTCAATAAAAGTTCCCAATTCCGGATATGAAATTTCAATGTAACATACGGCCCACAAACCTAACGTCGCGTGCCTTTCAATTTTTTTCTTAAGGTTTGGTAAACCAGATCTTAAAAAATTACTTAAGTACTTTTAAAAATAGAATGCTAAGAATTGACAATTAAATATATATTTTAACTGATTCACAAATGTCCTAAAACCTTTAAGAGAAACGTAAACATGAGCAACTTAATATAAATTGCGGTTAAATTATACGTTATTATTTGCCGTACACAGGTGTCTCAAAAGAGCGCTCATGCTCTTGGATTCGATTCAGAAAACTTAAACATATTGAAATGAAAAAATTAGAACTAAATTATGGCGTTAAATTATAACATGAAAATAGTTAAGATACAGTCTTTTTCTTTTGGTTTTCCCCTTTTGTCAAATGTGTTTCCGAAATTCCGAATTTGTCAAATGACTTTCTAATCCGCAGGCCTACTATACTTTGAACGGTTTGGAAAGTCATTTGACAAATTAGGAAACACATTTGACAAAAGGGGAAAACCAAAAGAAAAAGACTGTAACTTTCAATTAACCCATTACATAAAAAAGTAAATATCTACTGTGAAAATTATTTTTTTTATACGTTGTTTACAATTTATTTATAGCTCCTAAAGTTGCCTTGGCAGGATATCTAAACTTGCTGCGTGTAAAAAAAAACGCTTTTTATTCTGGGCTAAATATTAATTTTCTTGTTATAAGAAAAAATGGTTTACGTCCACCTCCCGCGTTTACAGTGTTATTTATCGATGCCGTTTATGCGGCCAACGATGCGCAAAAATATTCACAAACACGCATTATTTGTAATAATAATTAAAAAGCCGGCGCGATATTTTCCTTGCTTTTCCCTCTTTTATTCATCTACGTCGTCATAAATTTGAGCACGAACGTTAGATTAAATACGCACCTGTTTTTCCAAGAACTTACGGACACAACAAACTCACTGATCGTTTATTGTGGATACTTAAGGAAGAAAACTTTTGAAATTAAAAAAAAATACGACCTATTTTATCAGTCGTAACAATCTAGATAGAGCAAAGTAATTAAAGTTTCTTTAACTTAGACTCAATGCTATAAAATAAAGGACTGCCAAGATATAAAATGTGTAGAGTCAATTTTTTAGAACCTTCACTTTAAACTTGTGTTGTAGATACTTAAGCTATTTTTTGGTTTCGTAATTTTGAAATTATTTCATTGAAAATTGTAATATCCTTAATTAAGGGAAAATTGAAATTAATTCTCAATTCATACTGAGATATAAGGACAACTTATTTCAATGTAAACGTGTCGCAACTCCTTTGAAAACAAACCTGTAGAGAATAGAACATCGCTCAATATACAGAAAGGGATCGCATTTTCATTGTCTATCTTCAACAACGAGATCAGCTTTGTCCCTTTGCGACAAGGGAAAACAGCTTCTCATGTTCCGACACTTGTTCACGCATATGGTTACTTTGACACACTCGGCTCACTTTCACCAAGAGCAGATTAAAAGCGTTGCGAACATTCAACAGATTTGATAAATTTTCATTGTTGCTAATAATGTTGCCTTTTTGTTCAAAACCAAAAGCAAACAAAATGTATTTAAAATTATAAAGAAATTCTTATTAAATACAATTATTTGTAAGAGTCCCAGATGTAAGTCATTCCTTATAGTATCCTCATCGAAGTATTTTTCTTTATTTTCTTACAACTTATTGAATTCTTACACATTCTTTCATTCCCCAACTTTAAAGCGAACGATTTGCAAAATAACTTTGGCGACCGGAAAAGTTTACTGCCAGTCCGAAGAGAGGTAAAATTATTTCGGCATCGAGGGCGGATATTCGACGGAAGCAAAACTTACATACATACACTTGTGTAGGGGGAGTGAATGAAAAAGGTTAGCAGCTTGTTATTTCGAATATTAAGGATAATACACTTCTTCTCTTAGTATCTAGATTTTGTCAAGTAAATTATTAATATGGAACTGTGACAAATCAATTTTAAAACAGAGAAGTACTTTTCTGAATTTGAAAAAGATAATGGTAAAGCAACTAAGAAAAAATCTTTAAATGTACAAGTGACATTGATGAAGACTTATTACTAAATACATTCTCGAGACTAATAAGTTATTAGTCTCAAGAATGTTCTGGATTGCAAATGAAAAATTTTGAGGTGCTGAAGACGACGAAAGCTCACTACTTGATAGACTTGGCAGTTATATTTTTCTCCATTTCGATTGAATTTGATAAAAACTAGTATAAATTTTTATATTAGGCACTGTTATTTTCCCGAATCAATGTAAAGCAACATTTAAAAAAAGCATTAAACTGTTGCAGCGAGGCATTTAAAATTTTATATGTTGCCAACCCATTATAACTACGGGAACGTAATGTTCCCTAGGTACGGAACCAAACGGCTCTAATAGCCTTTATAAAGTTTCTGTTATGTGCGTTTGAATTGCAGAAAATAAACAAGTAAACGGGGTGGATTTTTCAATACACAGTTTTAGTTTCCACTTAAGCGCAATGAGGAGACAACTATTTGTACGAACGATTATATACCCAACGAGAAAGTTTCTGGAAATGAAGTAACTTTCCACTTTAATTAATTTGTAATATAAACGGATTCAGAGTTCATAACAATTAATTAATACATAGTTTTAAAATGAAATTGTAGTTCAAAGTGTGCTTGTATGAAATCACTAGAAATGAAGGTAACTTTATGTAATTTATTTTACTAATCATTTTTCAGTTCACACCATTTTGTTGTTGCTACTGTTTATATCTAAATTTGAAAATAGGGCTGACAACTTGAGCTAATTACTAATGGTTCGAGACACATTCTGGGAAACTTTATTGTACTTCCGGCAATGGCGGTTAGAAAGATAGCTCGTCGAAACTTCCAACAACCGGTATCATTAATATCGGTATATGCAGCAGTAACGGGAGTTACATCGGAATTCCATTACCGGTCAGCCCGCAAACCAGCATCAGTCAGGGTACTTACCTTGTTTTGATGTGATCTGCTAAATTACTTATACTGAAGTATTAATTAAAATATACTACAATTCAATTAAGAAGCTATCTTTAACAGCTTATTTTAAATTACCTACACAGGGTGTAATCGAATAAGTTTCATTTATTAATACTGTAAGTTCTTCATCACATAAGGAATTAATTCTGCATATATCAAAGGTTCTGCTCAAAATTAAAAACTGACCTACCACAAGAGCGAATCGTCTTTTGTTTGAAAACCTCTGCTCGTTCGTCAGTGCGTCTGCGGTTTTTATAAAAACATCGTAAAACGATAAATTCCGCAAATGTTGTCACGGTCACTGGATCAGTGTCGCCCGCAAAACAATTCGATAACGAAATCTTCGTCCATCTGTTTCATTAGATAATTGATAATAATTACATTATGATATTCCATACTTTGTAAACAAATAACACACTAGGTGATTTAATTTGTTAATTTCGGGTGTTAAAATGATGATTGCATATTTTAAGTACATTGATTAGAAACAAGTTGGTGCCAGAAGAATTTTGCGAATACGAACTTTTTTTTTTTTTGTTCCGTCAAATAAATAAATGCATTGACTGCACTTAGCTAATAAAAATGTGTAGTTTAACGTTTTCCTTAAGTCATTTCCCTTAAATCATTTACTGTAATAAAGTAATAATAAGGTGCGATTTTATCGCTCGAGTTTAACAGTACAAACATTTATCGTTTGATTCACGTAAAAATTACTATTTGCTTTTAGAATATTAAATGATAAACTACGTCTAATAATTAAAAATACAAATTTCAACAAAAAATGCAAATTTCAACACAATACTTGAACTATCGTAATCAACTGGCACTGTGAACAGGCGTACACACAGTACCTCCGCGATCTTTCGAAATTTTGTTTGTTTAGTCTGAACATAATAATCATAAATTAAGGGATGACGAGTTTGGCATGCTTTTTGTTCCAACAATGATTTTAGAATGTGACCTTATTATGTTGTAAGGAGGGAGCCGATTAGAAGTTGCGTAATAATATGTATTAATTTATTAATATGTAAATCGGTACACTTTATGACATTAGTATTGTAATGATCCGCCGACACCAGCCGGCGTCAGACTGTCTCTTGCGTCACAGCCGTCTAGTCGACGCACCTTAGGCGACAGTCGAGAAAGTGCTGCCGGCAGAGTAAACTAGACCAGACAGCCCGTCGCGTCCCAGGCCATTCTCGAAGAGAGAGCCGATTTATAAATACACGCGGCCGGGGGTGGAGGACAGTTCGAATTGAATTCAACGTTGGACAGTTCGGCATGAAAGTTCGATAGACGTTCGCTCGGTTGTTAAAATAAATCAGACATAAGTTTGTAAATAAATTATTGTAAGTTGTAAATAAATAAGTGTTACTTTTAAATAAATTAGTTTATTAACTATTTCGTGTTTTGTTTTAAAATAAAAATTAATAGAACCTATAAAATCGTTACAGTATTTACTTCTTATTTATGTACTAACCATCATATGTTTTTTTATTGCTATGGTATACATAACATCTCCCTTGCGAAAAGAAATTAAACATTTTTTTTATTTTGTTTCTTCATGATGAAGTCGGCTGTGATGTGTAATGATAAACAGACTTCTTGATTCGGGAAGAACGTCACAGAATTTTCGGCTTCGGTACGGAACAGTAGGAGAACTATCTGAAGTTCTCGTCGCAGAATCTTGTTCAGCTGAAATAGAATTTTTAAAAGTTTCAGCAGGCTGGAAACTAGGAACTGTGAAAGCATCATGAAGTTCACGGCATACTTCATCTGGTAGATCACGACGTACACGTACAACCTCAATCAAAACTAATGAAACGTTCAAAACCGAAACGCTGTAGTCAGAGAGAGAAGATACCGAGTGAGATGAAGCCTTATGGCGAACGAATGTTTCCGAAGTCCTTCGGAACCCCGCAGCACGTTGCGCCCTCTCTGACTCGGCACCGTTGCACTCTGACTACAGCGTTTCGGTTTTGAACGTTTCATTACTTTTGATTGAGGCTGTACTTCAGGCCTTTCTAGGCATTTTCTAAGTTGATCTGCATGTCGATAACATGTACCATATGATTCAAGGTGTACTTCATACAATACCTTTCCCTTCTTCTTAATAATTTTACCTGGTAGCCAGCCTGGTTTGTTTGGATTACGATAATCTCTTCCGTAAACAGGTTCTTGAGGCTTAAATTCTCGATTTCTTGCTCCATAATGACGATTAAATTGCATTACCATTTTTTTTGTTTGATTCGTTTGAGACTGGAGCTTCATTCGGAAGCATTAACTCGTACATCGTACGAATTGTTCGTTGTAGAAATAGTTCACCTGGAGTCCGGTACGAAATAACTTCAGCAGTAGTTGTCCGGTAGGTTGCTAGAAAAAGCAAAAGTACTTCGTCAATATTCATTTTGGAGTGAAGTTTCTGTAATGTTCGTTTAAAAGAATTTACAAAGCGTTTGGCTTGTCCATTTGACTGCGGAGAATATGGTGCAGTTCGAAAATGTGTAATTCCATGTGCTTTACAGAATTGCTGAAATTCTCCGGATGTAAATTGGGTGCCATTATCTGATACTATAACGTGTGGTAAACCATAGCGACAGAATAGTTGTTTCAATAGTTTGATTGTTGTTACACTGTTCGTTGAATTGGTTTTTATAATCTCTGGCCATTTTGAATAAGAGTCCACGACTACGAGGAAATTCGAACCAAGAAAAGGACCAGCGTGGTCAATGTGAATTCGTGTCCATGATGTTTCTGACTTGGGCCAAGAACTTAATGAAGTTTTAACAGGCATTTTCTGATATGCTTGACATTCGTTGCATGTTTTGGCCAAATTTTCAATATCATTATTAATCGTAGGCCAATATACGTAGCTTCGAGCAAGTGCTTTCATTCGCACGATACCTGGATGTGATACATGAAGTTGTGTAAGTAGGACTTGTGGAATGACAATCCGATCCTTGAACATGATACAGCGTTTGACGATGCTGAGTGAAGCTTTTCGGCGCTCGTAAGGCAGTAGTTGTGATGTTACCGAAGTCTTGGTCCATCCGTTGGAAATTAACTCGTAAACTTCACGTAAAATTTCGTCGTCTTGAGTTGCCATTTCGATTTCTTGTGGAGTGATAGAAAGTTGTCGTGTTGCCGCGGTAAAGATAGAGGTAATATCTGCTTCAATGTGTTCATTGTCCTTGACCGTAGCTATAACAATATCTTCTTCAGACGTAGGTTGACTTGCAATAAGTCGAGATAGCACATCTGCTTGTCCGAAAGAAGTAGTACGAATGTATTCAATTTTGAAATCGTAAGCTAGGAGCATAAGTGCCCATCTAGCTAATCTGTTGGCAGTGTGTTGAGGTATACTTTTTTTATTTCCAAAGATCGCCATAAGCGGTCGATGATCAGTTTGAAGAATAAAAGATCTTCCAAAATTCATTTTATGAAATTTCTTGACTGCGAACGTGAGGGCTAAACTTTCTTTTTCAATTAGTGAATACTTCCGTTCCGTTTCAGTGAGTGTGCGTGAAGCATGGCACACTACTTTTATTGAACCATCCGGAAATTTATGTTGAATGGCTGCTCCAATTCCATGTTGCGACGCATCTGCAGCAACGATGATTGGCAGTTTCGGATCGTAATGCGTTAAAAGTAGTTTTGTTTGGAGAATTTTCTTCGCTTGTTCTAAACTTTCCTGGCATTTTGAAGACCATTCAAATGCTGTGTTCTTTTTTAAAAGTTCATCCAGAGGTGCGCGAATGTTCATCAATGTAGTTGCCGCAGTATGTGATCATTCCTAAAAATGAACGTAATTCACCAATGTTCTTTGGTTCTGGCATTTGAACAATGGCTGCTATTCTTTCTGGATCCGGTCGTCGGCCATTGTTGTCGATGATTTGACCCAAATATTTTACCAACTCTGCAAAAAATTTGCATTTTTGTAGTCGAATTTTAAATCCGTATTGTTGAATTCTCTTGAAAACTGCGCGAAGATTTTCTGGATGCTATTGTTTATTTCTTCCGGTAACAATTAAATCATCAAGGTAAGCAGCTACTCCGCGTAAACCTGAAATCATTTTATCCATCAATTCTTGAAAAATACCTGGAGCACTTTTAACACCAAATGCGAGCCTTTGATACTGGTATAAGCCGCGATGGGTGTTTGCTGTAAGCAATTGTTTGCTTTCATCGTCAATTTGAATTTGCAAGTATGCATCAGAGAAGTCGATTGTTGAAAATATGCTACCACCATTCAGCGTAGAGAAAATGTCTTCCGGTAAAGGAAGACATTTTCGCTATTGATGAAGTTCGAGAGCAGTATTTAATCCGGTAGAATAGTCCACAGTAATCCTTAGCGAACCATTTGCTTTCTTCACAACGTGAATTGGTGCTGCCCAGTTTGAATAATTTACTTTTTTTATGACGCCAAGATTTTCTAGACGATCAAGTTCTTCTTCTACCGCCTTCTAGTATGCATAGGAAACTGTACGCTTTGGACAGAATACTGATTGTGCTGCTGGTTTAAGTTTCAAATGTGCTTGAAATAGTTTGCAACATCCTAGTCCAGGAGTAAAAATTTCAGGACACGTTTTAATTATTTCATTCAAAAATATTTGTTCTGATTTACTTAAGTTGTCTGGTACATCCTTAGATAATTTAAATGCTTCATTTTCCTTTACTTTCTTTGCTTGTTTACTAGAGCTGCGATTTTTGTTCGTATTCCAAAAGCTGACATCTTGATTAGAAGATATTTTTGTCTCTAAAGCAGCAGTGGAATCAATGGTGTTGTTGAGTAAATTGCAGGAGCATAAACCATTCGAATTTTTATCGCAGACTTCGTTTAAAGGTTTGTCCAAAAGATGTAAAGCCTCCATGAGATCATTTCCCATCAGATCAAGTTCATTTTCTACAAGGTAACAAGTATGTACAACTTGAATACCATTAAAATATAGAGGAAGATTGACCTTTCCTTTCAACCGTAAAAATGTACCGTTAGCAACTCGGGCTTTGCGTGTGGTAGGTAGGATTTTGATATTCGTATTAAGTCTCTTGATGCAGTCCTCTGGTAGAAGTGTAATGTCTGCACCAAGATCTACTTGCATTGTAATTGACACATTTTGAATTTGAAGTGTGACATAATGACGGTTTTGAAAAGAAATTCTATTTATACAAGTTATGTGACTCAACTTTGAAGGTTGCTTCATTTTGTTTTTCCTACTTGTGTTTTTTGTTGCTTTTTCTTAAAGCAAACGGATTCAACATGTCCAGTTTTAGAGCAAAATGCACATACTAAATTGTCTTGTTTAGCAGTGCACTGAGAACGATAGCGTTTTCCAGCACAACGTGTGCAAATAATATTCTTCGAAAGTTGCGTTTTAGTTGGATTATGGCATTGCAATTTTCTTTTAGAATGAAGAGCATTGACAGCTCTATGATTAACTGTTTCATTACTTTTACCAACGAGTTTTACGTCGTCTTCGAGACATAAGTATTTTTGACAGTCATTAACTAAATCGCTTAATTTCGAATTTGGATGTTCGTCCATTTTGTACGAAGGGTAGCATGTTCATTAGCACTTAAACTAGATGCAAAAAGTAAACATTTTAATGCTTCTGAATCTAGTTTTGCTACTTGAAAGCGTTCTACTGCGTCGGATACTAATCCAGAGCGTGTTAATAAGTCTGTACCTAATTCATACCTTATTTTTAGTGCTTGATAACGAATAGGGAACAGCGAGCGAATTGGACCAAAAATAGTCTTTAGTGTTTCTACGGTTTCAGTAAAAATGAAATCTCTCGTCTTTTTTGGTAAAATGTGACGTTTGTATCGGTCGTATTCAGTTTGACCCAACTTAGAGAGTAATAAACGTACTTTAGCCGATTCCTCTAAGCTTTTAGCGTCTTCTGAGAAAAGATCGACGTACCTGTCATACCATTCTTCAAAAAAATTATCTTGGTCCTTATCATAATGAAATTCGTTAATTCTGTTAGATAATGATTCCATCAGCCGTTCAGAAGTGGCAGTAGGTTCCTTCTTCGTAGTAGATAGTACCATTTGTATTGCTTCAGACATGAGAATTCTAAAACTTCAATGTTAAAACAGATTTTTCCTTTTTCTGCTTTTACCATTGTAACAAAGTTCGTAAACACCTCGTCGCAAATTTGTTATGTTGTAAAGAGGAAGCCGATTAGAAGTTGCGTAATAGTATTCATTTATTAATATGTAAATCGGTACACTTTATGACATTAGTATTTACTTCTTATTTATGTACTAACTATCATATGTTTTTTTATTGCTATGGTATACATAACAGACCTCAATTGAATAACCTATTTTTTTTTACTTATTGTTAGGTGGGATTCTGATTATTGTTTTATTTTAAATTAAGGAAATAAATTAATAATATTGTGTAAAACTCATTTTGTGAAAAATTTGCATTCCTATTACTTAAATATTAATTTAAAAAATATCTGGAAATCGCCGTATTCTTTCGTACGAAAGTAATAAATGACCTGCCTCAATGTTTATTGTATTGCATCTGCGGATTTACTGCCCTATCATTTATTGCGCATAATAGTAAACTCCGCTCAGCCGGGGCTTCTCAAACGTTTTATGTAAAAACTAACTGTATATTTTTCCGAAGTTATTATTGACATTTTTCCCAAACGTAAGTCATAACTTCGCTTCTTTTTTGGTGTATTAATAGTGGTTACAGTATGTGAAATTTAATTGATTACACCCTGTATAAATAAATTTAGTAAGGCACAGTCAGCACAGAGAGAGAGGTTTATGTTTTCTTACACATCTTACATATCTTTAGCTAAAATGGATATCGTTATGTAATGACGTATTCGTCACATCAAATAATAAAATTTTGTCTTAAAATATTTATGTGTAATAAAGGAGAAAGGAGACAGAATTGAACAATGAAATGGCTTCAATTTGATAGACATTTCATTACTAATATTAATGAGCAACAATGGCCGTTCTACGAGTATACATATAAATTTGAATTTGTGAAAAGGGGAGACATTTCTAGGAAGGCAGATAGCTCCAATTACTCAGTTTAGTGATAATCTGTTTTATTCAGATTCAATTCACACCATTTACCACATTCATGATACGAATCGCCGCCCCGTTTCTTTTTTTTCTTGAGTTTTCTAAGTTTATTATCATATAATTTTTAAGGTTAATTAATATCTCGATATTTTAAATTTCGTTTAAATGAATGAAACTCCTTGTCTCCAAACTACAAATTATATGGACAATAAGGTCGCCTCTGAACAAAAAGGTTGATGACATCGCTTCTCCTTTAGCGAAGATTGATGATGTTATTAAAGGCAGATAAACTATACGTGATGTGTGAAAGACAAGATCTTAATGTGCTCTGGATATTGTTTGATTAAGATAGAATGAGTTAATTCCTTCGGGAAATATTATCTTAAATTGGTAATACACACTGAGTTTAAAAGTCAGCAAGTTACAAACGTAGTATATGTATGTATTACGCCCGCCAAAAAATCTGGGGATAACTTTTATACACATGCATTTTTGAGTTATTTTATTAGTTTGAATGCAGTTTTAAACAATTCATTTTGCTATATAGATCTTGTTCTAATCTATAGTATTTTTTTAAAAATACTTAATTCTTTCGTTTAACATTAAAATAAATTTCGATGTCAAAATATTAATAAAATATCAAACATTATGAAAAAATTCGTTATTTTTATTTTACTTGAAACCCTATTAATACCTAAAAGTAATTAAGAAAATAAGTAGATAATTAACAGACGTTTTATACTTCCTACAGTAAATCTGCTACAAAATTTAAATTAAGGATCACAAGGAACTTGCTGAAAACCATAAAATGGCTTAGTAAAACATTCTAGTGTTTATTTCGTTATGCAAGCTTTTTAGCTCCTGACGCTTCATAAAATCCTTATGTACTTGTAGCAGGATCTCAAATGTGGTGCTTAAGCATGCAAAGTATAAAGATATCAATTTAGTTGTACTTATAAAAGATATTGATGATGCATAATTAAATTTTATCTTCAAAAATTTCAAACTAGAAATATGTTAATTAAAGCTTTCAGAGCGAGAAAAAAGTGATACAATTACATACTTTCATATCAGTGAAGTTATGGTGATGATACTAACTTATAAAGGCCGGTAGTTTAGTCATTGGTTAACTTTAATCTTTGGTTTATTGCCACAATTCTTTACAATTGTAAGCACGGGAGCAAATCAAAGATTAAAGATATTCAGTGACAAAAGTCCCAGCCCTAAGACTACTTTGACATTCGCAAAAATTTATCAAGCTGATGAAGAATTTCTTAATTTGGACTATAATCACTGATGAACTCCAAGATTGGAATATCCGTTTTCTTGCCCAAATTTTCATTTTCTCCTTTTGTTTTTTCAAAACATACACACTTTGCACGTAGCAGCATGTGTAGTTTCTTAGACTGATGTTTTTTTAACAAGGTAATTTTTGTAATCGTTGAAATCGACGCTAGTGTACACAAGCCTTTATTTTCTTTCAGCTCCTCTTCCATTTTTCCTCTTTGATTTCTTCAGTAACACACACTCCTTCCAAAAGACAGTGGTTGTGGATCTTCAAAATCATTATGTATGATAATATGCAAATCATAAAAAGTTTAATTGCATTGTCATAATACGTATTTTATGTGGAAATTAAACTGACAAGTTTTATTTAAAATATCAGTTTATATTCACTTATTTCTGAATATACAAATGGTCCTACGCTAATACCGAATTATTTAGTGTATAGGGTGTATTCGAATTGAATTCAAAATTTCAGAGCGGTGGTAGCTTGGATCAAAACGATGAAAAATGTTATACAGGGTCCGGCGGTCAAATCTGACGTCTTTTGAGAGGGAATCGCCGTTTTTGAAATACGTCTCTGTGACGGAAGTGCGATGCTCAATAGCCCCACTGCTCCATGAATACAAAACTTCCACATTTGTGGTATCGAATTACACCGTTTTCTTCCCAATTTTTCGCTCCTACCTTGGGTAACAGTCAAATTAAAAGCGTCAGGTTTGACTGCCGGACCCTGTATAATATGGTGTCCTAAATGTAATCGTTTCCGAGAAAAAAAAATTGAATTTCAGAAACTAACATCAAAATGCGACAAAAAGAACGGATATTCCTGCGTCCAAAGTAATATTCCCATTGAGAATAAACGATTTCCAATTTCGTGAAAATAAATTTGTTTGTTGCTTTAAATTTGAAATAAACGAAGAAATGAACGTCCGATAACACTCCACCAAAATCTAGAAATGGCCGAAAGTATTTTATGCCTTTGATAACTCGAAAACTGTTACATTTAGGGCACCATATTATACAGGTGTCCCAAAACTAGCGCCCCAGAGAGTAAGGGGACGTGGATACAGACAGCAATGGAGAAGGCAAACTCCGAAACAAAAAATTGACTAGGTTAAACTGTATTCGAATAAGGACGAAGAAGCGGTAGAACATTGTTATATGTACAACTTTTAAAAATATTTTGGTCTACTGTAATGTCAATATGACAGTATTCCCTGAAAAGTCAAATGTATTTACGTAAAATTAAGGTTTTAATACGAACAACAAATTGGTGGCAAAGAAGCATTAAAAATTAAAAAGAACAAAAAGTTAAAAGTGCTCAAAATGTCCATCATTCATTTCTAAACACAACCGTGCTCTTCTCAAAAGGCTCGATTTAGAGACCGTGACCATTTGAGGAGTAACCGTTGCAAAAGCATCTTGGATTAGGTTTCTGAGCTGCTCCTCGGTCTCAATACGTTATACAATGCTTTTAACGTGCCTCCAAAGAAAAAAATCCGAAGGATTTAAGGTGATCGAGCAGGCAAATTTCGTGGACCACCTCGTCCAATCCATCGGCCAGGATACTGTCGGTTCAAGATTTGCCGAATTTCAGGGCTAAAATGTGGTGGTGCCCCATTGTGCTGGAATTGTTAATCTGAAACATCATTGGCATGGCGTCTAATAACTTTGGCAGTTCCGTATTTAAGAACTCTGCGTAAATTTAGCCTGTTAAACGTGCACGAAATTCAAAAGGTCCAACCTAGAAGGTAATAGTCAAATTAGAATCTAAAGAAAAAAATGACTATTTGTTGACATACTACGCGATCTCTTAATACACTAACCCAAACGAACCGAAAATCGATTTTGTAACCCCCGTTCGAAACTAGCATGCGGATTTACATCTGACCATACACGCAAATTATACTTAGGCATTGAAGCATCCTTGCCTGCCTAAAAGAGACTCATCTGAAAACATAATTCTGAGGACGAAATTGGGATCGAGTTCTTCTTGGTCTAGCAACCATCGGTGGAATTCTATTCTGGCGGGATAATCTTCCGGCTGCGGATGCTGCACTCGTGTAAAATGGAAAGGGTGTTGGCGATCGTCTTTCATAAGCCGTTGATATGAAAAACGCAAAACACCCAGTTCGCGTGCAACTTCGCTTTCGACAGTTACAGCTCTTCTAGGAGCATCACCAATTTCGTTACGAGTCGGAACAACTTTACCAGTCTCTTGCATTCTTGCGACAGCCTTAAGGATCACTTTATGGTCTAGGGGACGATCGAGAAAGCGCTGGAAAAAACTCGTGCTGCCTCCCTGGCGTTGCGTCCACACTCCCCATAAATAATTATCATTTCGATATAATCAGCGGCGGAAAACATGATAGTAAATACTAGTGTCATAATGAAGTGGACCAGTTTTTTGACATTTTTTTTTGGTATCAACAATGCATTTCTAAGTATCCTAGAATTTAACGAAACCCTAGGCAACATCTATGACCATCTTCAATTCCGCTGTTAGGATTGGCTATTGTTTTTTATTTTTAATTCGCTTATCCTTTCCGTTACACAATTTTAGTTTTCGAATATGTGTTTCGCATTGCCATTGGCATTTGCCCTTGCTCTCTCGGGCGCGAGTTCTGGGACACAGTGTACAACAATTTTTGATCGTCTTAATCCAGGCTGCGACCCTGTGGTACTCAATTCGAATACACCCTGTATTTTAGTACAAGAAGAACTTCTGATTAACTAAATCTGCTTTTAAAGCGAAGAGTTTATTTGGCGCGTTAATCAAAAGGCATTGTTTTTCGTAAAACATCATAAATAAATGAATAAGCGAATATGTGTTGTTAATATAACATTTAAACTAGTAAATGAGAAAATTGAAAGAAAATATGGTAAAATACGTTCTGGTATTGCCAATTAATAAATAGTGGCTTATATTTAAAACGGAAGGAAGTAAGTACTTGGACGTGAAATTTCGGCGAAATTACATTACCCCGCGCAAGCCAATTTCCTAAAATTGAATCATAGATTCAACTATTACCATAAATCTGTGCTTGCTGATAGAATATCTGAAAATACTCTTCTGAAACCTTTACCTTCAAATATATTACAACATGCACTAGAAAAGTGCATTTTACAACTGATCGTCTTGAGTTCCAATATATGGTACTACTAAATAAAGAGCTCCTTTTACGATCCAATTTGTTCGCCATCAAATTGCAACAAACTCGAAACGCAGTTTTATTGAGATTTCATCCTATCAAACTGACAAATTCTGCCGGTACAATGTGTATGTAATATATTCAGTTCTCAGGTTTATGCACAAAAAGACGTTCGTGTATTTTAACGTTGAGTGCATTTCCACGACATAATCGATTGAGTGCATCCCATGCAGAATACAACCTCCGTCGTCACCCAAGGGAAGCGACGTCATCTTTATTCGCTTGAACAATTCGCCTTTCGGCAGCAAATTAGATTCTAAAGACATTGTAAAAGACAGCAAAACAGATGTAAACCTATAAATCGCAGTCACAAGTTTTCAGAGTAAACATTAAAAGTAAACACGACGTGTTTTATAAATCGTAACAAATGGATTTTGCATACAGCCTTAAATTTGAATCCACAAGAAAAATATTTTTTAACGGTAGTTTTAAAGCTGGTGTAAATTTACGGCGTACACACGAAACGTGATTTAGCCTTGTTCCTGTATTACCAGCAGCAGGCAGTAAAATATCTAAACACCAATCAAACCGAAATCTGGGAGCCCATAAAACATGCGCTACCCTCTAATTAACCAGCCAAATTGCTTTAATCAATTCCGGGACTAAATTACTATATCCGACGTGCTAGTCATCTCTTTTCGTTCGGTTCTCCAAGGTTCTATTCATTTTCAAGTTTTACGCTTCATTTTCTTTTAAGCCAACTCTAAAATTAAAGAAATTTTTAACGCGATTTGAATCACCTTTAAAAGGATCTGTATAAAATGGAAGTATAGTCAATATAAATTTTATTGAGCTTCACACAGAATTTACTATATTCGAATGACAAAATATAAATTGAAAGAACCCTTTGTTTATTATTTATTTATGTACAGTTTACTGAAACTTTAATCAGACCGTAAAGGACCTAAGTAGCAATTTCTTTGTTTGTAGGTATCTGGTTTGAGCTTTTGAGCCAGATATTGCTATTAGCGCCACTACATATATTTTTCGGGATTGATGAAAAATTACGTTATTTCTTTTAAAAAGACAGTTAAAAAAAGAAAGAAAATTTTATATAAAGGTGTATATTCAGAATGAGTAAAAACACTTACAAATCGAATTAAAGAGTTTAGCTTGAAACGAGATTCTAAACAGGAAACAATAACTCGGTCATGTATTATTATTAATTAACGTTTGAAACAATTTAAACAAGGTACAAAATTAATGTAACTAAATTATTAAGGAACACCTTTTTAGACAAATACAACATTACAGATTATTTCAGAACATTGTGTAACACAATATAAAACAAATTCAAAATGAATTTAATTGCGAAAGAGATAGCATTTCGTAAATCAGTTACAGCAATCGTTAGTTTTAATTACATAAAAATTGGAAATTGACTCAACATTTATCTTACTTAACCATGGCGAGACGAACGGATTTTTCTTGGTTTGTTCACACACTATAACATTCTACGTAATGAATGTTAATTTCGCCTTCGGACTCTGGGAGCGATGTACACGATCACACGACTGTTGATTATGTGATGATCTATTGTATAACTCTGCTTATATTTATACGACTCGAACGGGAGATTCGATACCTGGATTGTTATATTTAATCTGGTTTCTTTGAATTGAATCACTCGATAACTGCTTGCGACGCTGTATGCAGTTGGAGTTCTGTGAAGTCGGCGCGGCTTTAAAAGGTCAGCTCTGAATCATATCGGCGGAGCAAAGCGTTTGTTTACATGATTTTTATGTGAACGTGTTTCCGTCGTTGCTTTGGCGAGGTCGTATCAAATTTACTTTTACATATTTATCTCACTGATTTACGACTTTGCCGATCTCTTACAGACACATCAATTTCTAGGGACTAGAAGAAAGAAAAAAATCGAAAGAAAACTATTGAAATACTAATACGGTGAAAATTGAACGAGATTGCGAGAAGAATCGGAAAGAAAAGTATATATGAAGAAGGTGAAGAGACTTTGTATTCAATAACAAAGCAATCGTTACTGTTTCTTTGACATCCTTATGAAACTCAAATGTAGATTAACCAGTCTCACTTACCCATCTCCTCTCTGCCAGAAGAACTTCGACTTGGGATAATCCAGAATAGAGCACTTGCGACAGTTCAGGAGCTACAAACCACGTCGCTCCCTCTGGTTCTGAAAGATCTTATCCATATCGCTTGTGCCCAAGCGAAGTTCTCAGCTCAACCGTCAGAGAAGATCCACGTACTGGCTTTCAATCATTATTTGGGAGAGTCCTAGTGTCCTAACTCATAGGTGGATTAATTAGGTCTGAACTTTCCAAATAAGATAATAATTTAACCAGCCTTACTTATCCTTGTCGACTCTGCCAGAAGAACTTTGATTTGCGAATGCCCAAACAGCGTACTTGCAAGGATTAAGGGGTTACATGCCCCGTCGCCCCCTCTGGTCCTTAAAGACCTTATTTAAATCGTTTGTGCCTAAACTAAGTTCGCAGCTCAACAGTCAGAAAGAAACCACCCTTAGTCTATCGTACTGACTTTCAACCATTATTTGGGAGAGTCCAAGTGCCCAGAGAAGATGCACCAGTGGTCAGATAGGAACCACCACCCTTAGTCTACCGTATTGACTTTCAATTATTTGAGAGAGTCCAAGTGCCCAGAGAAGATGCACTTAACTTATAGATAGATTATTTAGGTCTAAACTTTCCAAATAAGACTCATAGTTTAACCAGTTTCACTTTCTCTTGCCAGAAGAACTTTGATTTTGGATACGCCCAAATAGCGCACTTGTGACGGTTCAGAGACTACATGCCCCGTCGTCTCATCTGGTACTTAAGATCTTATCTAAATTGTTTGTGTCCAAGTGAAGTTCGCAGATCAGTGATCAGAAAGGAACCACCACCCTTAGTCAACCGCACTAGCTTTCAACCATTATTTGGGAGAGTCCAAGTGTCCGGGTGTCCGGAAAAGATCCATCTAGCTCCATACCAGCCCCTGCCATAGGTGGGTTGTTCAGATCTAAACTCATGCAAGCCAAGATTTGACAAACCAACTTAAGTCTGTGGGGTCGTCAAGCTCAGAAGAATCTTTATCAAATTACGCAAGACACTCCTGAAGAATTCCACCATTCCCAATTGTTTGCTTTCTTCCCATCTCTTCTCCAAAAGAAAGCAGATAATCAAACAAGAATTTAAAAAAAAAGGATACAACTTTGAATTTGTCAAATAGAAACAGGTCAATCCAGATCGATAAACTGCGTAACTTTCCTTACACATAAACCTTATGTAAAATGAAAATATTTACCCATTTTAAATGTATCTTGCTGGTATTCATTTCAGTCCAGAAAATATGAAAATGCAATTAACATAGGTTGCCTTTGAATCCTTTTGCAATAAATAATAACAAAACTCCGTTACGAGTTCTTTCTGCAAAAAATTCTAGTTGCATGAAAAGGTTTTGCGTAAATGAAACTAAACAGTGTTTGTTTTTACGAAAAGACCTAGAATTGCGCGTGAAAAAAACATTGCGAGCGCTAAAAGTCACTAGCACGGTTTCCTCCCTAAGGATTAATTACAAAATTCCTACGCGGCACGTTTTGCATTAAATCAAAGAGCAAGCAAGCGTGTTTTAATTAATATTTTGGCCATTAAAGTTTGAATTATACTTTGAATTTCACTCGTTAATTCCGCACAAAATCACATTAAACATGACCATGTATTCAACGCAGCGGTACAACAGGATAGGGATACCGGAAGATAAATCTCTCCAACGTCAAGTTATCTTATCTGAATATTTATGGTATCATTTGCAACATAAAATATTATTATACTTGTATTGTTATATACACAAACAGCAAAATAAAATAACTGAATAAAATACATTATTCTCAGTAGTTTCAGGGAGTCAGCTGCTTTCTTCTCTTTCTCTATCAATTACTGAAAAATGGAATATCTATCAAGATATCTGCTGAGTATTCCTTGGATGCTGCAACAGAGAATGTATTACCAGCAGGAAGAAACTCTACCACATGTTGCTAGTGGATGTTTCTAGCACATGTATCGTTTTTATTGTAATTTAAGCTTTAATTTAAATTTACTTTTAATATATAATTTAAGGAAAACTAGAAGAATTTTATCACTGAAATTAGGAACACATTAGCTTTTTATAGTGATCTCTAACAATCTTTTCCAAACTATTTCCTAATCCCATTCACTTAACTATAATCTAACGGAGGCCCAGGTCGCCAAATTAGCCTTTTTACAATGATCTATATTATCCCCTTCCAAATTATTTTCTATTGACTTGCAGTTACGTTTAACAAAGACTGAGGTCACCAAATTAGTTTGGATGTGAAGTTTCCTCCTTCTAATAAACATCTCTGCTGTATCACTAAAAATATCCTCTTAGAATTCTTGGCAATTAATTTTGCAGTTATTATAGAGAAAGGGCGAGAGAACTAATACACATCAAACACTGTATCGCGGAAACTCCTAGGCCATGTTTACATCAACTTCTTCTTGATAATGACCCCTAATATTGTCTTTCAAAAGATTGCCTTTTCCTCTTGGTTTACTAATTTTGACATAAATTAATTCTGGTACATGTAATATTGTGTAATAAAACATATAATATCTCAACGTATTTATTTTTTTATTCCATAACTAACATTTTTCTGACTTAGATAACTGAGGCTCGTAAACTACTCCTAATGAAAATGAAACCGCATTAAGATACACGAAGGGTGGAAAAAGTAAGTAAATTCGCATATTAAAACACATCTGCTTTCGTCGTAATACTGTTATTGCCAGAAAACAGTAGTGGATTTCACTCAGTATCACTTAGGCGTACCTAGTTAGTCGCTAGGGGTGTTTTAACGCGGAAACGCAGTAACGACTCTCGTTATAACACCTAACAGACGGTCAAGAGTCAAACGTGACTCCTACACTTTAATGTCTTTAGGGTTGCCTCGCAGGAAACAATTGTTTTAATCGAAACACGAGTGGACGTGGATGTTAAATGCGAAATGAAAATTCTGTTTATCAATGTATTTTATTTATACTTTCTACAAAGTTCAAGCAACTAGAAAGCACTTTAATTTGTTATTAATGTATGTTTAAGAACTAGGTACTTAACTGGAAAGTAAATTGAAAGTAAAAAAAATAAAGTTCCTTTCTTAAGTTTTGGATAGTAGGAAAATAGTATAAACAAACATAAAAATTTCGACTTTTATTCTACGTTAATAAACTGCAAATAAAATAAAACGAACGTCTAAAACGTATTCAGGGTAAAATGAAACCAAGAAGTATCAACTCAGACATTAAAATGCAAAATGCAAGCCGGTGTGAGACAATTAAAAAAAAAAAGAATGGAATTTACAACGTCGAGAAGAATAGAGGCGGTAATTCTCTTCGGGGATTTAATTAGAATTTATAAATTTCCTCCTAAATTAGTTTTCAACCTGTTGTCGCGCAAATAAAAGTTTACCTAAATTGTACTGAGTGCTCGCTTAACTTTACAGATAAATCATTAATTCTCTGACTCGTTATTTTCTAGAGAAAAACGCTACAAACAAAGCTTACTTTTAAGAATATAAAGACATACAAGATTAAAAAAAAATAAATAAAACAAAAGGGGACACGAAGCTATTCCTTAATTATTTTTAGAAGTGAATTAATGTTATTAAAAATTGTGTATTTTGTAGTACTTGTATTTTACTGCGAGATTTTGATATCTATTTTTTTATTGTGTCTAAAAATACACTACGCTCACGAATCTACAAAAAACTGCGAATTTAGTAGTGCTTCAAATTCAAATTAACTTTTAATTTGATGGTATGCAGAGAAGCCGCAGTCTGCAAATATTTAGGCGAATCCGAGTAAACTTTGCTAATTTAATCAATGTTTCATTCGATTTTCGTTATTTATTCCGCTCTCTGGCCCGTTTCAACCCATTTCTACCTAGAACGATGCAACTTCAAACATTTGAGGAAACAACTTCAGTGAGAATAAATTATAGGCGGGTTTAATTAATAAAGTAGAGGAAAAAAAGGGAGTGAATGTTATAAGGGGCCGACAACGGAATGAGAGTTTATCTTTTGTTAATTGTAATCGCTTAATCAGAATTATGTTGGCTTTTCTTGCGGAAATGTAAAATTAATCGTGCTCGTCTTTTGTCGGCGTAAACACTTAATTTTTTTTTAGTTGAAAGTTGTTAATTATTATTCTCTTTGACGACTTTCTTGCCTTTAATGTTATCGTTTTAATAAACGAGATTAATATTGATTTCGAAACGTTATAGCTAGATTTTATTAGACAAGATAAGATAAGTTCTATCAAGCAGAAAACTAAAAATAATTTAACAAAATGAATAGTAATATCGTTTGTGAGCAAAGAGGCTATGCAGATTGAGAGAGTTTTCTTGACATAATTAAAGGTGATATAACTGAAGCCAATTTGAAAAAAAAATGCTCTCTAACTCCTCAACAACAAAAAGTAGCAGGACAGAGGATCATTTGAGAAACATTAAATGCAGCGCTTGCAGGTTTATTAAATGTTATAGCATGTTACATATAGTACATATCATTTAGGTTCTGCAATTATCGTTTGTGAAAGGGAACAGAAAATGAACAGGGTAAGTTTCGGTAAACACGGCCGCCGCCGAACGTAGTGAAGCAAAATGAAATATGTAAATAACCCACTAAAACTTTAATGCTAGAAATACATAGTTCGAGTAAAATCAAATTGCATACTGCAATTTTCGTCCAAAAACATTTTGATATAGCTCACAGTTTTTTTTTTCTACATATTTCATCCTCAAATTTTGTTTTACTTACGCAATTTTAAAAATAAAATCAGGCAAAATTCCATGAAGAACTTCGACACTAAATACCATGAGATCAGATTAATTCATAATTTGTATAGTCAGTGATTGTTGCAATATGATTGCTGACGCCGACAGGCATCAAATTTGAATGAGTGTGAAATACACTTATCAAAAGTAACTTTCAAAGGGTTGAGAAACACTATGGTGATTTTAGAAAAGAATTCTCTAAATTCAGTGTTGTTTAAATCACCTTAGTGAAATAAATACAACCGTGCATTTCAAAATTTCGAGAAGAGAAAATCTATTTTTCAAAAATCTGTCAGTGGTGGCAACGAGCGGCTGATGCTTAGAATATAACGGCGAGAAGAAGTATTATAAAATTATAAATAAATAAAAAAATACACTTGTCTTCTTGAGAAGTTAGATTTTAATCAATTTAACAAATAACGCGTGATCAATATCTTTTCTAATCAAGTGATCTATGGAAATAAAATCATGTGTCTTTGTTTGGTTCATTATTTCAAATGCCATTTGAATTATTTTTATCGCATTTTATCGTTTTGTATAGGAATGCAATATAAATATGTAATTCAAGTGGAATTTGAAATAATGAACTAATCGAAGACATATTATTTTATTTCCATAGGTCACTTGATTAGAAAAGATATTGATCACCTGTTAGAACACACATGATATGTCCCTGTACAAGACATATGACAATCACGACCATTTCACTATATAGAACACTTGGCCGTTAGTGTCAAAGAATGACATTAACGGCCAACTTTGCTTGTGACTGTACCATTGCGAGATAAATAATTGGTACGGTTGCTTTGTGCAGCAGTCTGAATTTTCAAAATTTTAGCATATTGAAATGCTCTTAAATGCTAGAATTTACACATGTTTTTACATGTGTTCATATTTTTATTTTGTGTTTGTTTACCAGCTTGCTCGTTTGCTTGTCCGTTTATTTATTATAGTGATCAGAAGAGATTAGACAGCAATTAACATTCACAGAGGAGATATTACTTTTCTTATTTTATGTACAACTCAAACAAAAACGCATTTTTGGATTCAAATTAATACATGGTGGAAAAAACTGTACCTAACGAGAAGCAAATGTGTAGGAGCACAACTGTCCCGTCACCAAAAATTACACATAAAAGAAGATATTTAGAATACTTTTGTGAATTTACAAGGTAAACAAAGTAAATTTTCACTTTTCACTCAGTTTTACAATGTGAGGGACGGGTGGTTAAAAATGATGATAGAAAGGATGCCAAATTCCAATCCAATTCCTGGATCGTTCGCTTTTAGTTATTTTTACATAATGCGGCTTTCTGATGAGTCAACTCGGCAACTGCAATACGCAGCCAAAAATTTCTGCGAACGCAACCTCATTTCAAAGGTCAGCCTTGATTCATATTGCCGAAGCTTTTGACAAAGCAATGCGCTTGCTTGCATTATTTTTAGGTGAACGTACTTCCCGCGCTCGCCTAGGCGATATTGTAACGAGTTTAATTTATGATAATTTATGAACTTAATGATTATGAAATGTTCGATTTCTTACAATAGAAAGAACAAATCGCTTGCTGAATGCAATAGTGACGCAACTTAAATTATTATTGAATTTGGATGTTTTTGATTTGGTTACTGTTGCATTCAGCAAGCGAAATGTGTTCAATATACCGTTGTAAATATGTAAAATTGCACATGACCGTAAATTTCAGTAAATTTCATAACTTTTATCAGTGTAGTAATTTATTTGCGTGCGAGATATGCACCAATGTTTCCAAATTAAAACAAAACATATGGTAAATAGTTACTTGTAACTGCGACCGCTTGATTTCAGGCCTTTGAGGGAACAATAATTGAAATCCCGGAGAACATCGAATTCTACGTACCACCTATTTTTAACATACTTGTGTGTACCTACATATCTATTATTTCATTTCATAATATAAAATATTATCTTAACGGACTTTCCATGATGTTTGTGACTAAATAAAATAATTTAGACTCGTAGATGCCAGAAGGTCACAAAAACTACTAGTAGTTGTAGTAGTGTCTAAATTATAAAATATTTTCGTAATATAATGGTTAAACTGTAGCTAGCGAGACATAGGCAACCCTTTTAAATCGCTACTATAAAGGGTATCACAGGAAATCTAAGGTTAAGGAATTAACGTTGGTTTTCACATATTGTTGATCTTCCCAAGATAAGAAACGTTGCAGACAGGATATTTAAATGAACCTGTATTTTCGAAAATCTTTTTCCTAAATAACAAATTATAACATGAATCTTCATAATTTTAAACATCGTTCGTGAACTAGCAGGGGTAGTATGAATTTTTGCCGTATTTCGTTTTGAGAAGTTTTGAGAACTTGTATACATTACATTCATTTAGTTTGCCGTTATTATTTTATAATACTACTCTAAAACAGAATGCAACTCTTAAGTTGTAAGTTTCAATAATGCAAAGTGTCCCCGTCTCACAGAATATAAACTAACATACCTATTTGTTTCGAAATAAAGCAATACCTTTTATTTTGTTACTTATTCGTGCCACTGATACGATGAGTTAAAATAATTAAGATTGTTTAAGATTCTAAAGCAAATTTCATCCCCATGTCTTCCGGTAGATCGCGTTACTGTATTATTCTTCAGCATGCGTTGTGCTCTTCGTTACTAAAGAACTTCTTCAGGACTCCAGTTCGTTTTGCTTGTTAAAACTTTTATGCAACAACAGTAGTATCTTGTAACAAAGTACGAAACGTTGGCAGAAGAATACGGGGAGATTATTTAAAGTCTTTTCATTGATGACAATGAATAATATCCAAATTTATTTTAATAATAATGAAGAGACTTATAATATAGTTACTTGATAAATACCAAAGACTTTCTATAAATATTGACAGTTGTATCAAACATGTTTGTCGGTTATGTACGTGCCTAGTTCTGTTGCACCGCGAATTATCATTAATTTTTTACGTGCTGCAGTTGAGAAATCTGGAACGAATTATTACCGTTGATATAAATCTTGGATGCACAATTAAATCGTAGAAAGCAAACAGGGTGGTATGAAATGGCGCCACTCAAATTCATCGCCGCCAAAGAAATTCAAACCTGTATACAGTCAGCAAGCAACGTGATGGTTACGATATTTTGGGATATTCACGTTCCAATTTTAACAGATTTCTTAATTGGCCGAAGGACTATTATAAATTCAGAGTTTAGGCCTCTTAGCAGGCACTTGGGATGCAAGAAATGTATGTTGAATAAGTAGGTACTAGGATCATTGCAAAATTGGCTTTGCAGACAACCAAAAGAATTTTTCTCTGTTGGTATTTGCAAGTTACCTGATCTTTAGGATATGTTTCTATTAAAGAAAAGACATAACTTTGAAAAATAATAATAATTTGTTTCATTAACTTTTTGTTATTATAGTTATCGCTGTATAAGAAAGTCCAGGTCAAATCTATACTTCTCTCGTATTCCCTCATTATTAGAATTAGACAGAGCATTTTATTTAACAAATCAATGTTTAAACTACGTTGATTTATTAAAAAAATATATATAAATACGCAATTTATTTGCCGGCATATTTCACAAAAATTGCAGCGTTAATCAAATTAAATTCAGAAGCGATCATAATCAGTGTCGCATATTTTTCCAGCACGTACACATTGTGACGAATAAATCAATTCCAAATTGAGTTCGACGTGTATTTTACAACATAAAACAAAATAATATTTGTGGAAGGTCTGGTGATAAAGTCCCGCACCAAGCTCATAATTTGTTTATATTTAATGTTTTTTTTTGCAAAATCCCGAAACAGGTGAATTAGGATGTGCTATCTTTAAAGTTTAGGCCATTGAGATTTATAGCTTGAAAAAGGAAATCGCACGAATGAAAAATCAGAGTAAAACGTGCATAGTGTTTCCTAATGAGATTATTGTAGCTAGGATTGCATTTCCTATCGCGTAATCATAAAACTTAACTACAGATATTCTGCTCGGCGAACAATATTGGGATAACTTAATCTTGCGGCCGAAGGCGTAAACTGAGAAGTAATAAAGTACGGTTAGGCTGGCAGAGGAAGTGATCCCCGCCAGTAACTTCGTTCGCAACACCTGTACACTTCCATGGGGGGAACGTGTTTTGCTCACTTAAACTACTCTTGCTGCATTTCAATCAAAATTAAAGTAGTTAGAAATCTTACTTCCCGTTTAACACTTCAATAAAATTGAGTTCCTCAACTTGAAGTACATTAACACTGGAACAATTTATTCCTGTTGCAAATGAAGTTGCATCAAGTTTAAAGTTAATATAATAGGATTAATCTTGATAACTTCAAGAATCAGTAGAACTTCTTGAAGCAATGAACTTATTTATCCATGTCATGATCGCATTTTAAGGCTTAATCGCAATAATAATAGTATATTATACACAGGATGATTTACAACACGAGCGAGTCGTTTACTATACTTTATCCACGACTACAAATATCTTATTTAATTGTGAAAATGTACATTTTAATGTTAATGTAAATAAATAAGTAATTGTATTAATTTTGAGATTTAAGGCCTTTAGACAAAGTTTTATTAATAAAAATGTTGGTTGTTCCGTACATAAGGTGTTATAAAACTGCATTTCTTGTTTAAATAACGTAATCGTAACCTATTTCCTTCATTAACCACCATGAACAATGATGGTTACCATGACACCGTGAATAATGATTATTACTGCTGGTAGTGAATTATGGATAGAATTATCCTTGACCAAACATATTTTGAAATATTATTGAATAGTCGTGGACAAAACTGATTCAATTTTGTCTGGTTTATTATTTAAAATAATTTTGCATTTTAATTGAAAATATTGAAAGTAATAAAAAGTAGGAGAGAACTCGTACTCAAATTAATCAAGAGGAATTTTCCCACTGAAATAACGGTAGGTAATTGAGCAAGCAAGCGTTATTTACTTTGATAAAATTTTGCTTCCGGCAGTAAACTCCAAAACATTAATTCTGCCTTAATTGTATTCGAAATGATATACGTATTTGAATATACCTTCAACAGTAACAGATGATGAGTGTAATTAATCACAAAAATTTACACTGAGGTTTTTCAATTTAAAATGTGAATAGGACGGTCTCCTATCCGGACTCTTAATTTAGGAGTCTAATCCCTTTCGGATCTTCAAAGATTATACTTATGCGTGCACAGTATGTTGCAAAATTAATAAATAAGAATACCACCATTTGCGACATTCTTAAAGAATCTCTCGAGTTACTTTTCTGCTGAAGAGTCTTCAATTGGCCCTGAAATAGATCCACAGAGGATGCTCGAGGGTCACATTACAATGAAGCCGACTTGCAGCGAACTTTAAAATTTTGCAGTGGCACGCGTGATAGCTTATTTATGAGACACTGTTATTTGCTATTGCCGTATCGCTTTCAGGTCAAAATTCGGCTGCGCAATGTCGTAATTTAATCTGTAGTTTACATGTATACTTTTTCAAACCAAACATCAAACTTCCTGATCCAACCAACTCAGTTATACAACAACGACTAATTCTGCTAAGATATTCAAAGATTTCTAGTTTCTATGTAAATGAGTTTTTGAAATGGAGAAAAATTTTATTCATATTTTCCCATGACACAGTTCCAGAAAATAAAATAATAATATCAAAATGTGTTAAAAATGAGATTTCTTACTTTAAAATGGTAACAATTGTCATTAATCAACAGAAGTTGACATTCCATGTGAAACTCACGCAAGCATTGTCGTTCATTTTATCATTCTCACACTGATGCAGAATCCACGGTCTACCGCAAATATTTGTATTTCGCTGTAGGATTGCTGCAATTCGAAATGTCTGACCATTTATCGCAGGTAAATGAGATTTGAAATGAATGCACCCAGATAACACTCATGCTTATTGCATAATATACAAGTTATCTCTAGCATTCAAATACAAGTTACATTACTTGAAGCATTTGAATTTCTCTAGTACAGATATTTTAGGAAAAATTGGTTTGGCGCAGCACAAGAAAATTTATTTAAAAAAATTTATTTATTATAACAGTGTACGCGTTTACCAAGACAGCATGTTATCCATTGCCAAAATAAGTGAAGTGAAAAAATAGAAGTGTCAAAAGGTATCCAGAAAGAAAGAATACTGAATATTGAATTTAAAATTAGTCTGTCTTAAGGCTAGTATATATTATTCGATTTTTGTATTTGATTTTTCTGTTCGACTTTATATTTGAGTTTGTCTCGAGTGAAATATGTATTTACGTTTACACTGTTTGAAAGAATTGCATCCGATATTCGATCGCCAAGACGCCCCAACTGTGTTGGCAATCTATGGTTGGAAACAATACTTTTCCTAGTACACGACCTATTGCGCATGACACGCCATCAAATCGAATGCAAAATCGAATAGTGTAAAGGCAAAAATATCACGTTTGAACTACTCGAAACTGAAAATCGAATGCAAAATCGGATAGTTGAACTAGCTTTTAAAAAGTTGATCGCATTGCTCGATTGAAATCCTGATCAACGGGCATCTATTCTATGGCTAAATATCGGTACTTCTTTTTTTATTAAGCACAGCTCTACCTCAGGAACATTAAAATGAAGACAAGAAATTAATACCAAATTAACGCGAGCATTTATAAAAGCAACTTTGTTTGAATCTAGTAAGTTCAGGGAATCAATTCAATTATTATATCCTACAAGCGACCCCTTTAACACTTCTAGGTCTGTTAGAATAAAGTATCCTGTTGTTAATATTGAATTTATTATTTACATTTATATATTTAATATATTTATATAACATTGCTGTTATCACAAAAAATGTAGGAATTGCGATTGAAGTAGAAATTACATTGCAGATATTATCACAGAATTACAATCTTGAATCAAATAAGAAAATTCTTATGAAACAAATGGTTCTCATTAGTTTGCATTTGTCTCATAACAGCGTGCAATAAAAATTGTCGATGCCGTAATAAATGTTAAGGTGCTCTTACACGAGCAATGTTTACGGCAATTAGTTGCTCGGCGACCTAATGGAGCGAGCAATTAGTGAAGCTATATCGATCAACATCATGCGATTCCTAGTCATTATTTCGACAACGTATGGCAATATTGCTCCATATTGTCATAAGTTGCTTATGTCGCAGCTACGAGTTGCCGTATATCCATCGGGTTTGGAAAACACCGAGCAATTTTTGTTCTTATCGCACTCGTTTATATGTATACTTGCGTCTCTTTCTGTGATCGACGAGTTTTATTATCACAGAATTCCGATCTCTTATGTTAGCAGTTTTTTTTGTAGTTATTGAAACCAGTTTATTCACGATTAGTTCAAAATCACTTCCGGACATTCTCCTGAGGTCGTCTAAACTTAATTTATTTTATAATGCTGAAGGTAATTGAGGACCTTGCTGCAAGAACGACGCAGCTCCAATTTTAACCTAAATTGAGGTTTTTTACTAGTAAAATTATACGAAACATGTATCAGTAGGCACCTTAAGTAAGAACGACGCAGATCCTATCACTGCATGTACAATCCCGCTCATATTAGATGACATAGGGAAAATACGCAAATAGCGTCAGCCTATCTCCTTTAAAGATCGGCCGGACGAGAAGCGCAAAAAAGTTTATTGTGGCAAAAACGAATTATTATTTATGTATTGCTATTGAGTTGTTACGATCAAATAGTTACAGTTTCGCGCTTTGTGTGCAAAGTATTTTTATAGATTAGTTTTTAAATTTAGAATTATTTTACAATTAGCCAACAAACACGTTTTTAAAGATTTTTCTATGACTAAAATGTATTCAGTATGGAGAAATTTACATTAAAATTAAAAATATTTGAGAATATACAGGGTGTTCACGGGAAGCCGCTAAAATAGCTAACTTCTTTATTTGAATTTTTACGAGGTAGCTTAAATTAGAAAAGTTTCAGGAAGTCACCTGCTGGATTTTATGGCAACATCAGAAAGACAAATGACTGTCAGGTTTTCGAGATTTTCAATTGTTTTCAACTTTTTTAAATGGAATATTATATTTTTTAACATCGCATCGCGTTCAAGGCGTCAAATTAATTATGTCTCTAAAATATTACCTTCCAAGCTACCTCGTAAAAATTCAAATAAAAAAGTTAGCCATTGTAGCGGCTTCCCGTGAGCACCCTGTAAATTCTGAAATATTTTTAATTTTAGTGTAAATTTCCCCATACCGAATACATTTTAGTTATAGAAAAAATCTTTAAAAACGTGTTTGTTGACTCAAAATTAGCAATTACTTTCTGTTTCATAATAAAAAAATATTAAAATTCAATTAAATTTTGATTTTCAAAACTCAAAAATTCTTGTAATAAAATTACGTCAACCGATAATGTTATTGGTTCATGAGTAAAATGTGTTTACACAGAAATAATATTTGTAGAACAGGTGTAAAACAAAATTTTGAATTCATCTTATGTTTAAGTTTGTATGAGTATTTTTTTCATAAAATAAAATCTTTAAAAATCTGAAATAAAAGATTTTCCTGTACTGATTTCTCCGTCCAATAAAACTTTTTTGCGCTTCTCGCCCAGCCGGCCGGTCTCTAAAGGAGATAGGCCGACGCTACTTGCGTATTTTCCCAATGTCATCTAATATGAGCGGGATTGTACCTTAAGTTAGTGAAATAGGAGATGCGTCTTGTATTATTGGAGCAAGAAACCAAACTTGTTTTTCGCAAAAGTCTTAATTTTGGAGCTGCGTCCTTCTTGCAGCAAGGTCCTCAATTGCTCTCCACTTCTTTTTATTCTTTTTTTATTGAATGCATTATAATAAATGCACTTTTAGCGACAGTAAAAAAGATAGACGATGTTTATTGTCGGCAACAGTTGCTCCACTGAATTTATCGTGTACGCACTCATTGCCTAATTGCTGGATATTAATCTATATCGCTGGGCAATATTGAGCAATTAATTGACAAAAAGTTTCTCCACATATTTCGTACGAAGTGTTGCTGTATGTTGCTAGATGTCGCCATGAGGTAAAAATTAACTGAAGGTGCCGGCAATTGGGCAATTTAAATTGCTCGTGTAAGAGCACCTTTAAAATTGCCTGCAATAAATTATCTCATCTATTGGATTTCCTTGTCGGCGCACTTTCTTTTATGATAGGGGTATTGTTACGTAATGAATTAAATAACTAAAATAAGGGATGCAGCTCACTTAAACAATATATTTATTAAATAATATAATAATTATAAAATAATAAGTAGACCTGCGTAGTTTGCACCCTGATTTGAACTACACTTTATGGGGAGGAAACTTTTCTCTGACTAGAATAACACTGTAACCATTTGCAAATCAGTTTGTCAAATATATGAAGAGTTTGATTTTTAGAAAGTTTACCAGAGAAGCATAAGCAGTTATTCTGCTCTGACATATGAGTCATCGGAAAATCATTCTATAAGATGAGCGGTGCTTTCCCAATGACTCATGTTGGTGATTCCGTCTTTCATGGTAAGACTGTCTTATGTAATTGTTTATGTTAATTATCTTTCCTGTAAGCTTTGGCAGACTGTTTCATGTAGCTATGATTTCTTGCATTGGTGGCGTTCTAATTTCCTTGTTATAGTATTACTTAAAAATCTTTTGCGGTATTTGCTCTTTGTGGATCGAAATAGTGTCGTGAAAACATAAGTAATAGGAATTTTAGAACTATAGATGGTAGACGTCGGCAGAATCGGCTTCAGAAACGTAGAACAAAACAAATTATAAGCCTAGATCGGTTGGCTAAAAGCATCTTTAAATAATAAAAAGACAATTACGTATTTTTTTACTAAGTTTTTGTTGATTATGAATCCGTCAAATACTTTTCAGTTCCGACCACGCTGATAAAAAATGAACGTTATTAACGTCCATTTGAGAGTACCTAATTATTTTGCCGAGTACCTTTCGAGATGCCGTTGATAGCAATTAATTGTCAATGGATAACTTCTGGAAAGTGACGAGTTCTTACTGGGAGTTGACATTTATGCTTCCTACACTTTCATAGCGTTTTCCACTGGCTGCACCGGTGTACACTCAGGATATCTCTATCTCGTCTTAATACATAAAGCTGAACCGAGATGAAAATACACTCAGTGCACACTAGTGCAGCCAGTGGAAAACGCTATCAGATAATATCTGGCCAAATACGAACTTTGTTCATATTCTGATAACGTCTGTTCAGGGTTCTATTACTTTGTAAAAATGCCTAAACATTGGTGGCTTTAAATTTTAGCGAAAAATGTGTTCTTTCTGCCTCTTTATTTATCAGAACTACCAGTTATATTTTGCTTTACCACATTTTTGCGAGTTAGGCATTCAGTTTTCGCTTCGTGAAATGTTTTGTTCTAGATCCCTCGCTTTGTCGTGAAATTTCCTTCATCGAATCGCCCGGGATTGGCATTCTTTAAAGTGCATGTACCTGAGTTGTAAAAAAAATTCCCGTTCCACGTGTCAGAAAACAATAAAACAATTCGTACGGAAAACTTTTTGCCTTTGATTATATCCAGCCATTGCGTTGTAAACTTTAAGGATTAAATGTAAACTAAACTTGTTCTCTTGTCTCTAAAGTGATAATTGCATTGGTTAATTAATTAATTGATTTAAATTATTTTTTATTAATTTAAAAATTAAGTGTTTATTGCAGCACCTTATTGAACGCATTAAAAAAAATTTCAAACATTTATTGCAATAAACTAAAAAAAAAGTTCACAGCTGTCATTAAATGGATTAAAAATGCAAGAAAAGGTAGAGTATTTTTTTGCCGTTTCATTTGATTTTTTGGTCGTTCAAATTCGACAATGAACACCGACACTTCATTTTGGACTCAGTCTGTACGTGGTAACTTATAGACGACTAAATTAATTATTATTATGATGATTATTAAAATGTTATTGTTTGATTAAAAAAAAGTTGAGCAAAAAGCATAATTACGTAATGAAATTAATAAATTTGTCATAGTAATAGGAAAAATATCGAAACCTCTACAATTTCTAGAACTTACGTATAGCACGCGATTCACATAACCCTCTTTATATTCTAGTCAAGTTTACCAATATCTCCCGTTGCATTATTCAAAATGTTAAAAGTGAAGTCGATATATTTCACATTTTCCTTTCATATTTCTCATTCACATATGCGACAGTTGCGAAAAATAACGCCGCTCTTTGTCGACGAACAGGGGAAAGTTTCTGCACAAATATTATTTAAATGCAAAATAATTTATGGCCTTTACTTGAAAACTTCAAATCCAATTCTCTGAGAAAAATCTCAGTTTGACATAGTTTTGTATGTAATAGATACTCCTACATGTTATTATTTTATTAATCTATTTTGAATGAAAATCCCTGATATTTTCAACTAATTGTAAGTATTTAACACCGAGTATTCTTGGTGAAAGCTTCCGGCAATAAAAGTATGTCCCTTTCTAAATCATGAAAATCAAAATGAAATATGCGTAACTATTTGAATCTAATGCTTTACGGTTAACTGGATAATTTCCAACGTCACGTAGTCGAAAGCAGTTCATAAGATATACGCTTTGGGGATGTTTTACTGAAGCCCGGCGGCGCCGAGCTTTTTTACGGCGGGCTTTCCCCAAGTTTACTTAATGCACCCTAAACTACGAGTCGATGGAGTTGGTTTTTTGCCTATTTCGATCGGTAAATCAATTTATCAGAACCACTAACAACGACTACCAAATATAAATATCCAAATAACTTAAATTCTTCATAAGTTTTTTTTTAGGAAATTTGAAATTCAAAATTTGTAGATTAATTAAAGATATACTGGAACAAGAAATAATACCACAAGCTTGGAAAGACACTGCATAAAATAGTAACAAAAATTAATGTAATATTTATAGAGGAAGAAACACTGTTAGGGTACAACTTACAACATTTTCTATTTAAATGAAAATGCGAAATTGTACAATTCAAATTTTGTAAATTTTTAAAATCCTTAGTTTCAACGAAAAACCGTCGTCATGAGAAAGAATCTTTGAAAATTTAGGTCCACCTTATACCGGGTGGAAAGTTTCAAACCCGAACATAGGAAACTTGCATTGAAAAGTACGTTTATGGAGATTGCTGCTCGCCATTTAAAGATACAAAAATGGTAATGGTCTTAAAGGAAAGAGAAAATTATGACCATTCATTACCATGCTAAAATTATTGCTAGTTGCTAATAATTTCGTGAAAATAAAATTTTTAAATTTCATCTAAAAAATCTAGTTTCCAGTATGTCATGTTTGAAAGATTTAATTATTTTCTATTGATTGAAAATAATTTCTCCGTCACTCAAAATGTATCATAAATAATTACACAGAAGGAAGGACTTTTATTTTAGAAATCTTTTACAGTGATGTTGGGCTTCGGAGAAATAGAGAAATTTATTTTCCGTGAAATTCAGAACATGAAAAGCTTTCTGTATCAGTTAGGATATTGTTTATTGCAAAACTTGCTGTAAAATGTACTGTATTAAGAATGTTTAATAAAGTTTCAATGTGTAAATTATTCATCATACATTTTGAGTAAAAAATTATTGAAGGTTTCAAATCTGACATACTAAGGAAACTAAATTTTTCAGATGAAATTTGAAAATTTAATTTTCACGAAATTATTAACATTTAGCAATAATTTTGGCAAGGTAATATTGGTCATAATTTTCGCTCTCTTAAGCCCATTACCATTTTTGTATGTTTAAACGGCGAGCAGCAATCTCCATAAACGTACTTTTCAATACAAGTTTCCTATGTTCGGGTTTGAAACTTTCCACCCGGTATGTATAAGGGACAATCACAAACATGTTAAAATGAATTACAATAATAATTAATTAAACTAAATTGGTCATCAATTAAAAAGGCGTGCGGAGGTCTGAGGTCGCAAAAAAATATCTGCTTTTTTTTCTATTTGTTCAAGAAACAATCAAACAACCTTAATTAACATTACACGTTTCAGGCTGGCAAGGAAAACATTTTTTGTTACGTAAAATGCTAAAAATTTAAATGCCGAATGTACGTTTCGCTTCCACTGAAAAAGCGAGTTATTAATTTCCGGTCTGAAAAACAACACATTCGAAATCAACCTGACGTTTATACGTGTCGAGTTGGTATCCCTATAAATTTCACAACAAACTCGTAAAATTCGAAAAGCACTCTCGCATGGCATTTTGCAGATTTCAGAAGGGTGTTTATTTTACAAGAATATTGCCCTGAAATTTACCTTGTCTTTTATTTTATGCTCTAACTAACAATAAGTGTCTTTCAGTATATTTAGTTTCATTGTAATTTCTTCCTTTGACTTATAAAAGATGAAAAAAGGCTCAAAAATCTCAAAATGTCAAACAGAAAGAAAACAATAACAATACTTAAACACAGGGTGAATTACGATCTCAAGCAAATATTAACATTCTAGGTTAAAAACTGTACCAAAAATTATAGTGTCATTTTCCCTTAGATCTCTGGTTAGGTATGAAGTTATGAAATATTTATCGGTAGTTATAACACACCCCACAAAATTGAAATTATTTGATTAAAATATATAAGAATTTAACAAACCAAATTCACTTTCTTTCTTTCTTTAATAAAAAAACACACAAGACAAAAACCAAAAAATCGAACAAAATAAGAACTTATACTTACTTGAACAAAATATATTGCCCAGCATTAATATTACCTTAAATAATAAAGGGGATGGTTGTTAATTGCTGCCCCATCTGTTCAAGGAAACGTTGATTATTTAGCAAGTGAAGTGTTTGACCTTCACGTAACAATAACAACGTTGTTTCAGAAATGCCCGAATACACCACTTAATTTGTAAAGTAATCGAACACGAACCAAATTATGTACAATATTAGTTGGAGAACTGTTTCGAACAAACTTTGCGATATTAATTGGTACTTAATTAAATTGTAATAAAAAATAACTGACATATTTAATTAATAATAATTCTAAGTCTTCATTAACTTATATGACAAATTAGTATCCAAATATAACCGCAAAAGTATAACTTTACTTTTTGTAATTTAAGGTCCGATTTAAAAAAAATGTTGAAGTGTTAAGAGTCATGCAAAATAAAAAAATAAAAGTACATAATTCGTTTTATGATAAACTGGAGTGAAGTGAAAATTTTCTCTCAGAACAAATTAGTCATGCGGACGAGCAAAGTGGAAATAAACTTTAATAGAATAAAAATATTAATGAATAGCAAAAAGCTCAACAGATCCGAGGCAGGATTTAATTAAATGACTGCGTTAAGAATGTTTTACCCCTAATAAACAACGGTCTCTCACACATCAGTACTTCCTTTCTAGCACCTCAATTATAAACTTGAAAATTACGAATATTTCCACCGTAAAATGTTTCCGTTTCCGCTGAGCAGTCGCGCGTTATTTAATTTTCAAGACGGCATTTCCCGCGGTGCTGCACTGCAAATCTCGGAAAATAAGAAAAGAATTATACGAGCAAGTTATTTTAAATAAGCAAATTGGAAAAAGTAATTGTATTTATTTTCTTACCTTCTGAATTTGTTATAGAAATTTACATTGGAATGATTTTAAAATGCATCATATTTTAACATTTTATGTGGAGATCCGGAAAGTAAAAGTTTTAGTATTTATATGCTGAATAGCCTCCAGCGTATTTAAAAAAAATTTAAGAATTACTCTTAAGTAAAGTTTATGAAATTACATACAACTACATACATAGTAAATACCCTCTTTCATTTTAGAAAATGCTCAGAGCTAGGTCAGGAATAGAATTACATAACACTATTTTTTTTACTTTATATTGATCATAAATTACTTCCTAGAAATCAAATTCTATCTGCATAATTCAATCGATTTACTTCGACATTATTTTATTCTGCCGATAATTTAATGGACAATGAATTTCAGTTTTTTATTTTATTTTTTTAACATGTAAACCATTGTTTTAAGCTCGAATAATTTTTTTAAAATTTTTAATATAATTTTAGTTATTCACCGTTACTATTAGCTTTGTTCCAGCAACAGTTCGTAACTAGTTCGGAACCGTTAAAAACAGTTTCCCACCGAAGTAATGACCGATTTTAACGGCGCCGTCAAGTGTACAATTTTGATGACTGCATATTTTTAATGGTTTCGAACTAGTTCCAAACTATTGCTGGAACAAACCTATTATTATTAGCAGTTTGAAATAAAATGGATTTAAATACAAATAATCTAAAAGCATTAAAATCCTATTGAAACAAATAATTCCAGTATACAGCGTGTAATCGAATAAGTTTCACTTATTAATACTGTAAGCTCTTCATCACATAAGGAATGAATTCTGCAAATATCAATGGGTTTGCACAAAAATTAAAAAATTAACCTACTTCAAGAGCGCATCGCCTTTTGTTTGAAAACCTCTACTCGTTCGTCAGTGCGTCTGCGATTTTTATAAACATATGGTAAAACGATAAATTCCGCAAATGTTACGGCCACTGGATAAGTGTAGGCCGCAAAACAATTCGATAACGAAATCTTCGTCCATCTGTTTCATTAGATAATCGATAATAATTACATCATTATATTATATTCCATACTTTGTAAACAAATTACACACTACGGGTGGGTTTACAGAAAGCAAATCAAATATTTAATTTCGAATTAAACTAATCACGATTAAGTTGCCATAAGAATTACATTGCGAACTGTCAAATTAACAACGTCATTAAAATTTGATTGCAATTAAATTTTCTATAAACTGGCCCTAAGTGATTTAATTTGTTAATTTCGCATGTTAAAATGATGAATGCATATTTGAAGTACATTGATTAGAAACAAATTGGTGACAGGAGAATTTTGCGGATCCGAACATTTTTTTTTGTTCTTTCAAATAAATAGATACATTGACTGCACTTAATAAAAATGTGTAATTTGACGCATTCCCTAAGTTATGAGAAAAACATTTCTTAAATCATTTACTGTAATAAAGTAACAATGTGCAGTTTTATCGCTCGAGTTTAACAGTACGAACGTTTATTGTTTAATTCACATATAAATCACTATTTGCTTACAGAATATTAAATAATAAACTACGTCTAATAATTAAAAATTCAAATTTCAACACAACACTTGAACTATCGTACGTAATGAACTGGCGTACACAGAGTATCTCCGTGATTTTTCGGAATTCTGTTTGTTTAATCTGAACGTAATAAAGAATCATAAATTAAGGGATGACGAGTTCGGCGTGCTTTTTATTCCAATAATACAATTAGAGTGTGACCTCAATTGATTTACCTACTTTTTACTTATTGTTGGGTAGGGATCTACTTATTGTTTTATTTTAAATTAAAGAAATGAATTAATATTATTATGTAAGAATCATTTTGTGAAAAATTTGCATTGCTATTACTTAAATATCAATTTAAAGAATAGCTGGGAGTCTCCGCATTCTTTCGTACGAAAGTAATAAATGACCTGCCTCAACGTTTATTGTATTCCTTCTACGGGTTTACTGTCCTTTCATTAATTGCGCATAATAGTAAACTTCGTTCAGCCGGAGCTTTAAATCTAAGCCAGCGCTTCTCAAACGTTTTATGTAAAAAGTAAAGGTATATTTTTCCGAAGTTATTATTAATATTTTTCCAGAACGTATGGCATAACTTCGCTTCTTTTCTTGTGTATTGATAGTGGTTACAGTATGTGAAACTTAATTGATTACACCCTGTATAAATGGGCGTTAAATACATAAATGTACATCTGGCCTATGAATATTTTATCTCAATTGAAGAAGGCGTTTAATCTATGTATAATACAGGGGTTGTAAGGAGGGTGGGTTGCAACTATCACACGCAGTGAAAACAATTCATAATTTCGATGTTGCGTTTAAATACATGAAAACGTTCAATCATTCAATTAGATAGATAGGGAGGATAACTACTTTGAACATTTTCTAAACATAAGGGAGTACTTGCGCTAAAACTAAACTATTCAAATACCAAATAGTTAATACGTATGCTCACATACAACGTCGTTACTTTTTTTGTTATTATAATATAATGTAATTTTTAAATATTTGGCTTTTAATTTTAATAGATACATTATTATTTAACTACTGGAAAATAGAAACCTGTCATCATTTTTCTTGATTTCTTAAATGGAAACGTTCTTTATACATATGTGATAACAAGGTTTTAAACATCTTTTGTTAAAGACTCTGTATAGCTTTATAAAATTTTAGACATAGCGATTTTCTGAAGTATTAAATTTAAATACAATACAAGATGTTGCCTGTATGTAAAAATCAAAACAGTAATTGTTAATCATAAATAAATAACTTTATAGAAAATTAAGAAAATAAATAAAAATTGTCGGATGTTATGTAATACTAAGTATTGTATCACAGATTGAAGGAACTTATCGAGAAAGAAGCGAAATGATATACTGCAGAATTAATTCGATTCTAGATCGGTTTTCAGATCAAATCCTCCAGTGAATTGTTTCCTATTTCTTACTTAGGGTTCCACGAAGGGATAAAATTTTAATGCCAAAAATCCAATAATACACCGCAGACTGTTTTATACCTTAGCGTCTACACATTTCTAAGAAATGTATATTCTTTTATGTATTTCAGTTGTAGCGCATTGACTAGTAACTAGGGCTGTGCAAAAATATCGATAATCAAATCTTAGTATCGAATAACGATATGTAATAGAAAAATTATCGATATATCGATGACTATCAATACATCGATAACTATATGCTATACAGGGTGAGTTATTAAGCGCCCCTTCTTCCATAGCTCATTTATAGAAAGAGATAGAATTTTTTTCTTTTACAAGGACATTCTACCTATTGAGCACTATAACCTAAAATTATTTTGATACATACAGAGTGTTACATAAAATAATGGCAGCATGCAGCGGGATTTTTTTTAATGGAACACTCTGTGTATTTTCCTATAGAAAGATATAACACTCCATCCTCTAAACATCAGCACAAAAAATATTTATATTTATTTAACCAATTAAGAGTAAATTAATATTTTATCGAAAACGGTCTGATTTTCAACTTCTCTTAAAATACTAACTGTAAACGTATCGTTTGTCGTACGGGAATAAAAATAGGTAGTGTTATAAATTAAAGTATAGGGAATAACCCAGATATAAATTTATTTAGTTTCATTTGTTTTTTCAAGTGTTCAAGCCTGTGTAATTGTCAGATTTTCAAATTGCCGTTATTCAATTTTTTTAAATGCAACCCCCCTATCTCTTTTCACGAATAGAGAGTGTTCATGTTCCTCTTCAATTCTGTTATAGGTTTTCTGCATATAATTCTTACAGTTTTCTTGCTATAATAAACTTTTTACATTTTTACTCTAAAATCAATATTAAAAAGTTATTTAACGTACCGTATTTTAATTTTTTTAAGACAGCGCCCTTTATTTCATAAAACAGATGGATAATATCAAGTTTACAATTGGTTACAGACTCTTATTTTAGAGGATGGAGTGTTATATCTTTCTATAGGAAAATACACAGAGTGTTCCATTAAAAAAAATCCCGCTGCATGCTGCCATTATTTTATGTAACACTCTGTATGTATCAAAATAATTTTAGGTTATAGTACTCAATAGGTACAATGTCCTTGTAAAAGAAAAAAATTCTATCTCGTTCTATAAATGAGCTATGGAAGAAGGGGCGCTTAATAACTCACCCTGTATATCGACAACTATCGATACATCGACAATTATCGATACACCGATAAATATCGATATAGAGCAAAATTATCGATATATCGATACAAGTGGGTAGTCGATTTTTTCGTTGCTACTTTTAGTTTGGAGGTCCTTTTTTTTGTCATCACTTTCCAAAAAATATCGATAAACTGGGCGTTTAAAAAGATATGTTCGGATATTTTACCCGGTCATCAATACAAACAAAAGTCTTAATAAACATAGGTCCGCAAATCAACCTTTCCGAGATTTTTTTGAGTTTTTTAAATTAAACTTGGTAGTTGTATTTTGGAAATAATCGTGTATGCTGCGAGTGGTCTAAATTACAGTTGCTAAGGAACAATGTTTGGGCGACCAAAAATCCCCACGCAAGGCCTGTAAATAACTTAAATGAATTGCGGGAATGTGGGCACGAATAGAATATACCTGTCAAACTATTCGCATAAATCCGGGAATGTTTGAAAAAGTTCATGTTGTATTGATGAGATCTGTAACTACAAATCTACAAACATCCGAACATATTTTTAAACACCCAGTATAAAAATAATCATCGATATGTCGATATTTATCCATATGATAATTGTGACTGTCAATTTTTTTTATTTTCTGAAGATGATATAGCATCGATGAAAAGTGAAAATGGAATAAAAATGTTAACCCTAAACGAAGAAAGACGATTTCTTTGTGTTTCTAAGTTAAAGGGACACTTGGGGCCCGCCCTATACTTACCGGGGAAATGCGGAAGTAGTTCTTCTACTGGTGTGGCTACGACCGGCCAATTTGAGGCGTACATTGTTGAAACGTAAATACACAGAATTTCCAAATGAGATGCAACCTTTTGTTGAAAGAATTACAAGTAAAGAAAAGCAGAAAAAACTGTAAAAAAGAAAAACTTAAGGTTTCAAGATATCAGGTGAAAATATCTCTTCCGCTCTAATTTTTGCTAAACTTCTTCTGCTGAGAGTAAACAAAAATCCTTCAAATGTGAGGCAACACAGCAAACCTGGCAACAATGGTGGAGAGAATGAAAAGGCAAAGGACCATTCGTCAAAATTTAGGGCACGACGGAATTAAAGAAGAGAGTTGATTCTAATTAATTTAAAATCTTTTCCACCCTAAAAGAAAAAAGAATTAGAATGTTTGAAAACATCTTTAGCAGAAAAATCCTTGAATGTGAGTTGATTCCGCTGACTTGGCAACTTTGAAAGCGAAGTGTAAACAGACGTTGCCAATTTTTTCACCAAATCAAAAAATAAAGGTGCAAGGTTGCCAGACTGGAGTCTGATTAATTTATATAACTGAAGGGATCTAAGTGCATTTTTTTGTGAATTGACGTAAGTGCTTAAAGGGAAGATTTACAAATTTGTTAGCATAATTAAACAAATGCTTTTACACCACGTAGTGTCATTTATAAACTGTCAAATACTGTCGCAGCAAGAAAAAGGTGGACAACCTGAGATGACTTCGCAGACTTGGCAACTTTGGTGGGGGAATGTGTAAACACAAAGGAGTGTACCCAATCCTTAAAATTTACAGACGGCGTTGCCAAGTTTTTCACTCAATTAAAGAACAGCCTAAAACAAGGAATTTTCTTAAAATATAAGATAACTCCGTAGACTTGGCAACTTAGGTGGGGAAAATGAAGACGCACATAACTATTACCATTCCTCAAAGTCAGTAGCACAGTGCGGCGTTGCCAAATTTTTCACTAAATAAAAAGAGTGCAAGTGTGCCGAAGTTAACAGAAAAAATCCTCAAGTTTGAGATAACTCCGCAGATTTAGCAACAATGTTGGGTAAAATGAAAACCCCAAATAACCTTAAGATTCACAGCACGGAACTGTCAATTGTTTTACTAAATTAAAGAGTTGCAGAGTTTATCGATATATCGATATGTCGATATCTGTTGATATTTATCGATATGTCGATATCCGTTGATATTTATCGATATGTCTATATATCGATTTTTATCGATGATTCAAGACTATCGTTATTCGATAGTAAAATTTCATTGCCTGGGTTTCTCAGTCCTAGTTTAACTTTAAACTCCTGTTTATTCCCATGGTAGCAATTATAAAAACAATTGTTCCTATGGTAATAAGCAGGCGGTTAAAGTTAAACTAGGATTGAAAAACCCAGCCACTATCGCACAGTCCTACTAGTAACTAATTCTCCGTGAATACTTAATTATAACACTTCATTATACCAAATTATTTTTCACTTCTGACGAAGCTGTCGAACGACTGCGAAACGTAAAGTGTATAGTGCGCGATTTAGTGTCCGCTTAAAAGATTTTGTGATACAAATTATTTAAGTTGATTTTGATATATCAATGAAAAATGTTGAAAGTCGGTCTTGGTTACAATGGATTCCTCGAGCATCGTCTCCACAGCTATTTCGGTCTTATTTGGGACCTCGTCGGCAGAAGAGAACTCCACTGCAATCTCATCGACATGTCCTAGTTATCTCGGCATGGACCTAAACTGACCTATGTCTCGAAATATTATACATATTGCTAAAACTACCCAAGGTACTACATATTAAAAGATCTGAACTATAAGGTGGTTTGATATCCATGAAAAAATTTGTAATAAAATGTTAGTTTTTTTTTAAATAAGGTATAACATTGTTCATATATTAGTTTATACCTATATGTTTGTATACACGATCCCTATGCACGACATGACTATTATTATTATCATTCTTCCAGTTCCCTGGAGCTTTGAAAATTGTGGACCTATATGTGCTGATTGAATTTCAACAAGAAGTGCGCCATGAAGCTAAATGACCGAGGACCTGCTTCCCAAATCCTTTTATATCTTGGTAAGCTTTGCAATTTCACGTACGACGAGTGCAATTTCAAGAAAAATAAGGATGTCAGATAAGGCGGATCTGAAATATTTTTTCTTCTAATGTAGACATATTGCAGACAGTACAATATAGAAACTTATTAACCTTATTTATAATTCATTATAAGACATTATTCTTCTCCGAATTATGGTAATTTACAAATTACATACACGACAGAATAAATTTTATTTTCAGCTGGAGCATGTAAGATGTCATACATCTCCTTACTTACATCGAAGTATGAAATTGCCTGTTTTTAAAATGAACACGCATGTTCTTTATATTTTTTTGTTTATCATATTTGTAAATACATCGCAATTTTTTTAACATTATTTTCTGTCTGCCTTTATGATAATTTATAACAGTGCGGAAAATTTAGAATTGGGTACACGCTTTCCCTATGCATGAATAATTGCCCATAAAAGTCTATAACCGCTATCGTAAATTTTGGTAATAACAACTTTTTTACGCCGCAAGCTACTCTTGTCCCGACATGTCACTTTGTTTAATTAATGGCAGAGGGCGTTTACTAGATTAAAGCGTTATTGCCTATATACAGCCGATATTAGAATTTTATTTTAACACAAGGAATTAAATTTTTGCACCGCCCCTCTTCGCGTTTTTGTTAATTAAGAATTTAATTGTGCAGTCTTCTTGTTGGGGCAAGATTAAGGAAATCGTTAATTTAAATCAACGAGCAAGTGCTCTTTCGTCTGATACAGGGGAACGATGTCATTACAAATTTACGCAATAATTATTTTATAAATGAGTGTCGTTCTTAATTACCAGGTTTGGAATTTACGTTATCGATTAATTTATTGTATTCGTATTTAATCACATTATCAGAAAATATTTACAATTTACAGTGAAAATGAATTGGAATACAAATGTAAAATGAAAACTACGATAATTGTAGCTACTTATAATTCTCTTTCCTTTTCAGTTATGATTGCGCCCCCAACAATTATACCTTCCTTTTAAGCTTTTTCTTGTCACTATATTCATCGAGTTTCATTATAACTTACAAATGCGGGTTATATGTAAGAACTCTCCCATATCTATTTAGGGCCATACATACAACTGGATCATACCATTCATAACAACGCGATCGAAAAAACATAACATTACGGTAGTAACAAAATAAATAAAATAAATTCACAACTGGACAGGAGCATATACCTGTAGGAAACAAGGGCACATTCCCTATAGCACCTTAAACTCACGATATTACCCCTTGGGGTTGTTTCACCGCAAAAATATATTTAAGGCTACTACTATAGTACTCTTGTGGATTCTAACAGACGCAGACGTAGTGACGTACAGTAGCTGCAATTACAAGTTGACGAAAAGGGGGAATATTGAATTACTTCTGTATAAAATAATAACTTCAAATTCTAGAACTAATTTTTGTTTATATAACATAGTTACAACATGATATATTCGACAGTGAAAATGAAAATCTGTTGTCTCCTTTGTTTTCATATACATACAAAGAATTACACTTTTTTAACCTTTTTATTAATTACACCTAGTTTACTTATTTTCTAATTTTTTCTAATAAAAAATATCACTTTAACAATTTTTTTTTAACTGGAAGACACCAACGCACAACGTTATTTTAAATTAAAAAGAATTATTATAAAATACAGGAGATAGTGATACGTAATACATGTTACAGGAGTATATTATTTATTCCATAAACTATAAAAAGAAAAGTTATGGTATTTACAGTTTGTCGGCACCTTTTCACGCACCATGGCGTCTTCCATATTTGCGAGAACTAGGTATATATTTTTTGTTAATATTATTGTGTCATAATTAGTTCAATTTGACGGGTTGTTTCATTCGTCTTTTCTAAAAATAAAGCTGGAAAGTACTTCTACAATTATACTACAATGTAGAAAACATTATTCATATTAACGACATTAAGAAAAAAACTAATATAGTTGACGTATGTACCTACCATTTTTGATTAACCGAAAATAAAAATAAACAAAATGGATTTCCCGTTAGAATATGATGAGTTATATTAATTTGAGCAATAGATGCAACTGTATAAATTTAGAGCAACAGTTTTCGCCGTCAGCAAAATGCAGTGAAATGTTAATTACTCAGGACAATTATCATACACAGCATTTACATTCATCAGGACTTTTTCAGCTCACCGCAGATTCATTTATTGTGATCATTAAACACAACAGAATAATGTTTTCACAATTTTGTTATAATTGTCACAAAATTTTTAAATCTCGTCATTTGTCGCACAGTTGTAAATTCAATTTAAAAGTTAACGTTTCGCTGTGGACAGCTTTTTCAGGATAAATGTTATCTATTCTGAAAGAACTGCCAGCATAGAATGGGAACGTCTACCTTAATTTACAACTGACCGACAAATTACATTTACAAAGTTTATAATAATTATCCTTTAAAGTGAATTTCACAGTTTTTATGCAAGATATCATTAACTTCTCACTTTATATTAAATAATAAATACACTAAAAATACTAAAACATTTCATTTTAATATTCACACGTTACAAGTAATTGCATGTATATATGTATTTACAAATTCAAGATTTTAGTTATTAGAAACTCCTACGCAATTAGCAAACGCTAATGGGCTGCCCATACGCACAGGCAGGCTCGTAGTAATACTCGCCATATCATAAAACCCTGCCATCCCTCTTTTTTCAAAGTCTAAAGCAAAGAGATGAGCGCTTATGTTCGTTTCGAACATCCACTATATCCACTGCTTTGGATTTAAAGAAGAGGAGTGGTTTTTCGAGCATTACCACCTCCTGCGTATGGAATAGACTATTTTAATGCGCATAAAAATAATTTTAATTATACTACACAATTGTGGTCAAATTGTACTAGTATTGTACCACAATACTTAGGTTGTTGTGCTTTATGTAATGTATTTAAAATAGTTTGACCAATACCATCCAAGTCTGCCCTGAAGATGATTGAAGATGAGTGATTGAAACTAGTCGGCCCATTAAATAGTTACTGTAGTAACCTATGACATATCCTACAATTTCGTTAAAATTAACATTTGATTACTAATATCAAAATGGAGCAACTCACCAAAGTGAATTAGTTATTGATTTACTTGAATACCTAGATTTGGATAATTAAGAGATTCGAAACTTCTTCGTATTTTCTGTTAATCCGAGGTTTACTCCAAACTATTCGTCCTAAAACGTATAATTTGAAAGAAAAATTCAAACTCTCTGAAACAATCGATGTACCGAAGCACGATAGGAAAGAAGCTGGATTCAGAGAACAAAGAAAATTTAATTAAATCCTGCAGGAAATAATGCATTTCAGTCCGGAAAAGCAATTTTCCATTGTTAGATTCAATAATTCGCAACGAAACGTTAAGAAATCCAACGTGTACATCTAAGTAGTTTGGATCGGCTTCAAAAAATTTATTACTTTCTGACACACAACGCTGTTCTTCAACGGAACTGTCGAATGGAAATCAATAGCGAAAATGCGAAAGGTTGCCTATAAATAACGCAACCTATTTTATAAAACGATCGCGCATCTCAACTTGCTACATTTTGAATTTTATTTACGACATTATAAAAATGCGAGCGTATACTTTTAATGTAACAAAATATTTTTAAGCAAAAGCATATTAGAGCCTAAAAGCTCGAATAAGCAAGCAAGACCCGGAGAGTACTTTTGCTCTGAAAATATTTATGTATTTAACATTGTGGAAAATTTAACGAATCTTTCATACAAAAAATAAAATTCTGTAACTACATAGTTACACTCGTGGTCAAATTAAAGTAAAGACCTGTCTTAAATTAAGATTTTTCTAAAATATTTTACATAATTTTCTTTTACACACCAATTTCATATACCAATTGTACAAAAGAAACAAGACACACTTTACACATTCCATAGTCGCCTGAGACCGAAAGAACTGAACTTTTGTCTTGTTACAAATAAAACCAAGTTTCCCGTAAGGGATAAGGAAAATGGCCCACCTGTATATTACTGTCTCCTGTTCCTCATTGCACAAGCGACGATTGAAGTCTCTGCTTTATTGAATGACTTACAATTAGTTCCACCCATCTCACATCTATTATGATAACTTCCTTTAAGTGTATGACTTGCAATGTTTTTTTTTCCTGACTAGTCACTCAGTATTTATAATACTGAATACGAATCCGATATTAGATAGCTCCTTTGATAACTCTCCAAGCAAGAAAGGTTAAAAAGTAATCAATTTAATGAATATATTTTTTTCTCAGGAAACTATTTGCGACAAACAATTTCGTAAATGTTCCTTCCTTCGCACGCTGTTTCGCTACAGTAAATAAAACCCGAGAGTTTAATCCAGGAGACTATTGTTTAAAACTCAAACAATTTAACTGCTATTTGTCTGACCGAAGCGAAACCGTGGTCTGCCCATACATACACATATTTTGCCTAACTCCAGTAAACTCTGCTAATCCAATTCAAGTTTAATTCGGTTTTCACTGTTTATTCTGACCTCTCATCTATTTTAACCCAGAAACCTATTTTTGAGAAACTATTTTAATTAAAAACAAATTATCCATTCGACTATTCAACAAATTAAAAGTTACAAAGTTACAAAATCAGTCTAAAGATAATCGTACTTTTACAATCTACAATCACCCCAAGACTTTACACGTAGTATATAACAAATTTATTTTGAAGATATCCTCCTGTTTCGACAATAAGGGCAATGGGAAGGAGGCCCTTCTGAATCCTAGTGCAGGGTGCGTCTGATGACATTAAATCCCTTGTCACGAACTTGCCGGTCTTCATTACGTTGAAACTAAAGAGATGAGTTGTAGCGTTACATACACAATTTAGGCGAGTAATAGGATTGTACAGGCATAAATTTACAGCAGGTACGTCGTATACAAATCAAATGTAAATGAGACAAGAACCTCACTCGTACGAAATGTAATCAAGTATGTTTTATTTTGCATAAGATGCAAGCAACATTTATGCGGTTCAGTTGGCCTGAATTGAATCGAACTGTATATTCAAAGTATACCTCAAAATTAAAAGTCTATTTTTATTGTAGGTACAGAGAAAGAGCCCTTCAATAAGAGGTACTTTTGCATCTAGTTATTTACGAAGCAGCCCTTGGGGTTTCCCATTTCGTCGGAAATTGTTAACCCTCGGTACTTGTGATCGTAAGCACATTCGAAGGTAAACTTTAGGGTGCTGATATAGCATACGTTTCTGTAAACAAAGAGGATAATTAAATTTTCTATGGCAGTAGACACGCAGACAATATTAAGAAACGGATCTTCCTGGATCTTTGAACAGAGAAGTAAAATTAATTTAAAACTGAAATAAAAATACATTCTACATATTGACACGAAATGTACATATTTGGTTACTGATAGAAATTACGTACAGGTGACTATTAACATCGATGTTATTTATTTATGATAACAGCAAAATCTACTTCACAATTCATTTGAAAATATGTTGAAGTTAATCACGAAATTGAAATGTCTGTCCCCACTAACGAAAGTTTTTTCTTTGTATCACAAAATCTTTTAAGCGGACACTAAATCGCGCACTATACACTTAACGTTTCGCAGTCGTTCGACAGCTTCGTTTTCACTTCTGACGAAGCTGTCGAACGACTGCGAAACGTTAAGTGTATAGTGCGCGATTTAGTGTCCGCTTAAAAGATTTTGTGATATAAATTTCATCGGACAAGAACCAACTGTAAATAAAGAAAGTTTTTTCGTTTACATTTAATGTGACCAGACTTCAATATTGTATAAATGTAAGAATTTTCAAAATTTGTAATTACATTATTATTATTAAGAAGTTCTGTGCTTTATTACAATGTCTATTCGGTAATTATTCTCACTGTCTTCTATATAACTTTACAAGTTCGCAAATTGATACGGATTCATTATCAACGTGCAACCCTCGGCGAAGCGAATGAGAAAAGGACAGCGGCTCCAAATGACGAACGTGTCAGAAATAATACATTTTGCAATGCAGGGGAGAACATTGGGGTATCCGAAAGTCATTCCTTTCAGGAGATGACAGATGTATTAAAGATGTTGGTTGCACAATTACCGGAAATTTTCACATTTTATTTCGGGGGAATATGAAAACAAAAACAAACTTATTCTGCGTTCTAATTTAATTCTATTTAATTGTGGCGCAAATTGTGAGATTACTTTAGTGTAATTTGAATTCTGTATGAAATTTCAACTCCCACTCTAGCAGACGAAAAATAGAATTACAATTCAATTCATCTTATAAATATAAGTAAAGTGTACAGGGTGATTCAAATTTAATCTTGATAACTTTGGAATTTGATAGACCTTCAAGAAAAAATGGGACTTTCTTTAATAAACAATTACCAAGTTCAATATTTAGTATAATTATTTACTTAATGAAGTATAGTATTATTTAGTTATACAATAATAACAGTCGAATGTTACGTTTATAGAGCACATGTAACCTGAAACTGAATCCCATCCAAAATTTATCATGTTACGTCTCCGGTTTCGTTTGTATGTAATTTTATTCGTTTGGTTGGATTTGGGTGTGCTGAAACAAAATAATATTATTGTGCATTATTGAGCAACTTACTTTTAGAATGGAAACATAAAAAATTTCGTTGTTTTCAATTTTGAACCCCACACCAATCTATAATTCAACATGCGTTACCGTCGTTTTTATCTCGCATGGCGAATGTCTTCTGTCTCATTAAACATTTAACGGATCCCTCAAAGCCTCCACAGAAAAACGAAAACTGTCACGCTTTATGTAAAGTTCTATAATCCCGAATACGATGGTACAGGCTATTTCCCTTATGTAAAAAATAGCTACTTACATGACGACGAGAAGTTTTAAAAATACATTATAACTATTACTGTAGCTGCAATTACATATATCATTATGATAATGACAACGGTATTATTAAAGGGGTGTAAAAAATTAACAATGGCATGACTAAATTAAACATGAAATGTGATTACCAACTAATAACATTAGTTTGTAATAAATCAGCGAAAACTGACTGTGCTGCCAGCAATTAACTGGTAAATAGAAATCAAATGATTTGCAAAGTTAATTTCCGCTCTGTGTGCAACCTTTAAATTAACCAATAATTAATGTCATTACCGCCTAAATGCCGGTAATTATTTTAAATGTCGCAGATCCCTAATTACACCGTTAAAAGCTCAGTACGCTTGTTATCCTTATTAAAGCACATTTATGGATAAGGTAACACCTATAATAACCAGTTTATATTAATCGGAATTAGCTATGTTATCATTCAGTTAACAAAATACTTAAGTGGTTGAGAGAATCAAAAACAACATGAATTAGAGGCAATAAAATAGATTCCGATATGAGTAACAGAGATGCTGTTCAAAAAAAATCTTATATCGCAATATTTCTAAACCCTCTTAAAAACAAAGGCGAACAAACTTATTCGAATTCCATAATTTCCAAACTTTTACGCACAGATGTTTTTCCTACGCAATTTATATGTACTGCTTGGGTTCCCATGCGAGAAACTTATTCATAAAGAAATGCATTAAAATTTTATTCACGTCCTCTTGGGATTTTGGGGAACATGTCCAGTTTTATTAATGTTCTTTGCACTATTTGAGTTCGCGAAACCACTTGAAAGTTTATTTTGCAGCTGACTGTCTGCCGTAAACTTCCGTCATATTTAGAGGACTCGTAGAGGAAGGATGGCAAATAAACCGCACGCGCGCAAGTAATTGAATCCCTATCTCATATAGACTAAAATTCAGAAGGAAACTCAGTTGTGGAATGGAATGGAAGACAGTCTTGATTTTTATAAGACATGTTTATTTTATTTATATTTCTTGTGATTTATGTATTATGTGTTTCTTACCGATTTCTTTATTTTTTTTTCTCACACAAATTAATCTGTACAGGTGAAACTGAAATAATATTTTTGTAGTACCTTGCAACAGGTGTAATTAGGTGCTCGATTGTTATTACAGTAATCAAGTGATATAATTAAAAATCAAAATAATTTTTGACATTACTTCAGGTTTTGAAGAGGTCTTAAGTGTTACGTAACAAATACAATCAGAATGAATAAACTACATGAGGCCAAAGTAAAAATGACATGCTTTGAGTTTTCAAACAGTTGACATTTTTCCCATAATCTCGGACATCGCTTCTTATCCTGGTTTCATTCTGTCCGGTTAATTAACAGTCACCCTGTATACAGGGTGTCCCAGCGAGACCTTTCATTAGAAGTTTATGGGGTTCTGGCAAAAATAGAAACTTGAACATTTAGAATTAGATACAAGTGATTGCGTTCTCTTCAGCTAAAATATTTTCAGATGTCTAGCACTTCCGGTTATACCGGAAGTCGCCATCTGCTTTGTTATTTTAAATGGAATACCTATTTATTTTTGCACTTTTAGATGGGAATTATAATTTTGAATCTTTTTTATTCAAACCATACCATGTCTATCTATTACAGTTTTTGAGATAAAAATTATTTTCCGAAATCATGGCAGGTGGTTGACGTTTTCAAAATGGGCTGTAACTCTTATTTGAAACGAGATAGAAAATTGAAATCTAATTAAGTTTGTAGTTTAAAGATCCCTTTATCGTAGGTATTCTTTAAAATAAACATCTTTACCTGAGAATAATTCTTAAATTTATACTTTTCATCAAGAGTTAAAAATGTAAAAAGATCAATTTTTTTAAATGGAATGCCAGATTTTTCGTTGCGCAATCAAATTGGTGATAAAATTTGGCACAAAGTGGTATTACATGATCCTATACCTAAATCAAACCGTTTTAGAGTTATTTCCAAAAAACGGAAAATTTTACCATTATGGCGAGAATGCATGCTAATGAATGGTTGCTATGAATACCAGAAATAATTTTTCAAATGTCAAGTTATTGAAACTCAATACGAATAATAATAGGAAGTAGGTCCATTTTTAATGAAAATTTCACTGTGGTATTAAATTGTAAATTAATAATAATTATTTCCAAAACAAACTACAAACGATATGTATGAATACAAGTTTAAATACATTTCATCACCTTCTCTGGTAATGTGTGAATAATAAACTTTGGTTTACAAAGGCAGTCCTATGGAATGAAGACCTCTTCAACTATTCAACTATACAGTATAATACTCCTATAAAACGCAAGCTCACATACGTATGTACTTGTATGTAAATCCTAAAGGATGTGACTTGATCCATATACGTTTCGGATAGACTGGCGAAATCGTTTTGTGCGTCTAGTGTGTGTATTGTATGTACTTTGTGATTGATTTAATACGGAATTGTCACTATGTGCAAAGCAATTATTATTGGCATCCATACTGTGAGGGCTGTAATTAATGTTTAATTTCCAGGTTGAGAATAGACTGGAATTACGGTTGCATTCAATTTTGTCTCTGTTTGTATGTTAATCACGAACAATAACACCGTCGGTTTATGATCCGTTAAATTAACAGACCGTTGTCATAATCATTAACTTACTTGGCATCTTCCTTTTACCAGACTTACGACTTGTTTCGCGAAATAATGTTGACAATAAATTCTTTATTTGTCTCACTTCAAGTTGTATCCAATACCGTAGACATAACTACATATTAAAAATTGACATGTATGTTATTCCTTACGAATCTGCTTTACATAGAGGAAATTGTATTTCTTTAATTAAATTTCGAAAAATAGATAAAGCGAGCAATCATATAGTAAATTATTACATCTGCGAAAGCTTAAAATGGTCAAATAGATAACAACATTTATTTATGCTTTATTATACTACTAAGCAAAGCGCAAAATTATTGCCTGATTCATAAATCTTCTGAATGAGACACTTTGAAGGACGGACGTAGAAAACGAATGGTTCTTGATAGCTGTGGAAAAGTGAAATCGAAACGTTTGGGAAATGAGAACGGCGACTAAAATATTGACTGAAATTGATGAATTTCTCGCAATACGAATGTATGGAATGTAGAGTGGTGTGAACGATCAATCAAATTCCCAGAAAGAGGTAAATTATGATTATAACGAAACACAACAACGCTCCAAATGTAGACCTTCTGGTGGTGGTATTTTTTATTATATTAATATGTTCTCAAAATCTATGCTTTAGCTTTCAACGATTAATTCAGAGGACATAAAATTGAAGTTCTCAATTCTTGTTAAAAATCTCCTCGTTAATGGAAACAATGATTTCTACTTTAAATACGAGAAGACGTCCAAAACGTAAGCTTTTACTGAGATATCAATAATGATCTGTTATAACAAAATTAAATTGTTTTAATTAGGACTTCTAATTGAATATGTCTTCGAGAACTTTTTAGGACGGTATTAATCAAGCTATTTAAATTCAAAAGTACAAACAATTAATAAGGGTTTTATAAAGTCGCATTTCAACGCCGCCGAAAACGGTACCTAATATAAATGGTAGATAATTACTTTTTAATTATTCGGCTTGCATTTAATTGTCAGGTAACTAATGATATTTCTAGCTAAATCTGCAGCCTGCTTTGGTTAATGGTGCAAGAACGATGGATGGATTTTGGAGGACATGCAAATTATAAATTTATAAATGTTCTGAAACGTTCATTACATTATTCATCGCCTAATTAATCGTCGTGGTGGTATCAAAACTTTGCATAGAATAAGATATGTTCAAAAAAAGCATCTTTGTTAGACTTTCTCGTTATTACCAGACTTCGGACATATCGGAGTGTTGCCATGGTTACGCAATATGAGGACCAATGAAAAGCCATGGCAACGCTCCGAAATGTCCGAAGTCCGATTATTACAAATTACCTTGTATTTAAGCGCAATATTACCCGTGTCCTTTATGTTGCAATTTAATACAGTTTTTGACACAAGTTAGTAGCATTATTTATCAAATACATTTTCTGAAACCTTCACTTTTTACTTGAAATGGAATGAGTGGAAAGATTTCGTATTTTAATAATGTTAGGTTTTTTTCTGAATATAACTCAGCACATTCCTTTCATTCAAATACACACGGATAAATATAAAAGATATCCGGTGGCGGTATAATAAATTGCAATTAACGTAACAATGGAACACCAATACAAACAAACCAGTGAGTGCCACGTTAACAGATTTTTGGAATGGAGCCATAATTAAGGAGGAATCGATAAATAGCGGACTAGCAGCTGGGTTTTATTTTCGTCAGTCAGGATTTACTGGCTGTGTGCATACATACGAATCCCTGGATACTGGAGTTTTGCGGTATTCAGAAATGAATCGGTCATGGTAACAACTCATCTGCAATATGCATTCGAATATAAAATAAAAAAAAGAATGGAACAAGTAGTTTATTGATATTACAAATTCTTTTTAAAACGTGCTTAAACTGTAAAAACATTGGTTAATAATATTCTTTAAAGTTTCATCAGAAAGAGGACTTTTTTCTCTTATAAATTTTGTCTTTATTTTCTCCACCAATGAGTTTCATAAATTGAAAAAATTAGAGATAGCATTCATTTTTAAGGATATGTCATAAACCTTTTGTCCAGGGATTGAAATTAACTTAATACTACTGATATTTCTGACTTTAAAATTAAAGTGTACAATTAATTCTTTAAATTTAGAAAATCTCTTTTAGGTAAAAATGTGACGTTCTGCGTCACACTTACTTTAAATATCACAGTATGAAGTATTTCTACTTGCAGTCGTTCAAGTGGTAAGAGAAAGAATTGCTTCTATGTTCAGCACTAAAAGTCGAGATATACTATTATTCAATTAAGTCGAACTAAAAGTGGAAACAAATAATTACATTAACTAACTGTTCGTTTGTCTTTCACGAGCGAATTTCTGCTAGGAATGAAAGAAAATTTAATGAAAAAATGTAATTATTCTTTATAACTGGATGATATTATAAAGTATCTCTTAAACAATTATTAATATGCCGAAAGAACTTTTGGGTAGCAGTGGCAAATAAAGTTTTCAATTTCATATTGCAAACCCAATTCTGTTCCTACTTGAACAAATTAGTAAGGACTGTTGTTGTAGACAGCTCCTTAGTTTTGAAGTTTGGAAATTGTAAAAAATTTTTTGTACTTACGATTTTAATGTATTAACAGTAATTTACGATTTTAATGTATTAACAGTAATTTAGTTCGTGATTTGTCATATATCAATTAAATTTTGCATATTAAAGGAAAATTATGATCCCAAGGTATTTCAACACAAAACAACATTTACTGGACACTCGCAGTATTTTTCTTATTCTACCGATACCTCGTGTCAGTTATAATTCTGGTGCACTCACACTACCCTGTCCAGGCAGATTCAGATTCAAACAGATCAGAGACGTTTTATTTTTGTTTATCTGATGAAGGGCGGAATTATTAGGACAATAAAAAGCACTTCAGTTGTTCGATATCAATTTTCCTCTGATTATATTACTTTTTATTGACCAGAGCTGATATTGAGAAACTTGCAAAGCTTTTCCGAACATCGCATCGTCGGGAAAGTTTCTGGCGCATCCTAATAAATACTTTATCTGATAACTAATACTTTTCAGAAAAGAATTTCTAGCAAACTTCATTGTTAAATGCAAACGGAAATTCCTTTTTAAATAAGTAAAGTGTATTGCAGTTTTCTCCTTACTAAAGGAGTGTAAATGAGTCAAGGAATGGAAAAAGTACGTCTAATTTTTTTTCTTAGTACGTCCATTTCAAATTATTAAGCCAGGAAAAAAATAGATAAACTTAGCATAAAATGAGGAGCAAGAGATACATTCCATTGACCACTGGGCACAGTTGTCTAAGCAGCTTCAACGTTTATTCTTCAGTTTTATTCGTCCTATGATACACTATACTTCATATGTCCAAGTTATGGTACAGTTCGCTCACATGACTTGTAATCAGTCTTGCCATCAACATACTTATATCAAACTGGTGTGTCAGAAAGAAAAAGATTTCCTGAAGCACATTTAATACTTGGATGCATATGTTGAGGAGCTATGCTATGCGACAACAACGAAACCAAACTGTTAACTATCCGTGAGCAATGCAGAACCGCAGGGATAAAGTTTAATTCGTTTCGGGGCGGCAGGTGATAAATTTCCAGTGGCGCGAACAACTGCATGGGCCAGAGTTGCAGTACGCACCATCATAATTCATTCAGTACACGTTTTCGGTGGCGAATTTTTATGCACCCTCATCAAGCCCACTCTCCTCCCTAGCCCAGGCTCTCATTCCAATTTTTCGACACTGCTAGAGTTTGAATTTCTGAGTATCAGGGCTACAGCAGGAGTATTCGTTAGCACATTGGCTTCTAATAAATATAATGCAAAATTGTGCTGCATTTAAAAAAAATCACACTACACTCTACTAAGAAAAAGTGTTAACTTATTTGCCTAATAATTTTTTTTTTGTAAACTTATAAGTACATTATTTTAATCGACCGTAACTAACTTAATATAATCGGAATTATTTTACACATTTTGATATAACGTTAAAAGTCCAGTTATGCTTTTTAGTTTATCCTAGTTTATACCGGATGATTCTTATTTAACCCAACGAAATAAAACGAATAAGTTATCGATGTCACAGATTAAAGAATAAATACAGGGTGAGTAGTATAAGAGTACGAGCCTGACGAACTTAAAATGCAACCGAACATACAATTTTCATTGAAATCTAGATTCACTAAAAACGGAAATTTCCAACTTTGAACATCCCTCATTTCTTTAGAAATGTCATAAAATCAATTGTCAGATACTGTCAAAAAATAAATTTATCTAAACTTAAGTAACTAGAGCCGATGTTCAAATTGTCTTCCATCATTTTGCAAACAAGCTTGAATTCTATTAATAAAAGACCGGCGAACTCTGGCCAAAATATCTGGAGTTACTTCTCTGCAAGCAACACGAATCCTGCGTTTTAAATCCTCCATATTTTGGAAGGGTGTTTGATACACCTTATTTTTTATAGTTCCCCACAAGAAATAGTCTAGGGGGGTCAAGTCCGGACTACGAGGTGGCCAATCGTTAATGCTGCCCCTTCCTATCCAATTGGCTCCATAGGTATCGTCTAAATATCCTCTTACATTCCTTGCAAAATGAGGAGGAGCGCCATCCTGTTGGAACCACATGTTCCTCCTAATTTCTAAAGGAACGTTTTCCAAAAGTATAGGTAACGTGTTTTGTAAGAAATTCAGGTAATGATCACCTGTCAGATTTACATTAAAAAAGTAGGGGCCAACAATGTAGTCCCCTATGATACCACACCACACATTTATCGATACAACTTGCTGAAAGTGTCTTTCCCTTATCCAGTGTGGATTTTCTAAAGAATAATAATGACAATTGTGCCGATTAACAGCACCGTTGTTCGAAAATTTTGCCTCGTTACTAAACATTTAAAAAATGTACGTCTGCAGTCATTTTTTGTTGGATGAAATGATAAAATTCCATTCGTCTAGGGTAATCCCTTTCCTTCAATTCTTGTACCAAACTTACGTGGTACGGATGGAATTTGTTTTCTCTTAAAATCTTACAAACTGACGTTTGGCATTAGCCAGTTTGTCTTGCTATTTGCCGGGAACTAATTTGTGGATTTTCGTCAACAATTTCAATCACACGAATTTCATTCTTGACCGTAGTGACTGTTCGAGCTCGATTTCGCTTACGTTTTTGCCAATTTTCTCGTAAATTCCTTTCTAAATTTTTGAAAATTTTATTTGTGGGATGTCGACGATTGGGATAGCGTTGCCTGTACAAATTTTCAGCAGCAACTGCATTTTTTCGACATTCGCCATAAATTAGCGGCATATCAACCTTTTCATACAACATTGTTTCGAAAAACACTTTGAAGTCTATATCTTTTTGACTTTTAATGTCAAGAATGTCCAAATTGGATCGTAGAAAATAACAATTTATGGAATTTAGTTACTCATGAAAATTGTATGTTGGGTTGCATTTTAGGTTCGTCAGGCTCGTACTCTTATGATACTCACCCTGTATATATAAATATAGTCATATTTACAGTTGGTTCTTGTCCGATGAAATTTGTATCACAAAATCTTTTAAGCGGACACTAAATCGCGCACTATATACTTTACGTTTCACTGTCGTTCGACGAAGCTGTCGAACGACGGTGAAACGTAAAGTATATAGTGCGCGATTTAGTGTCCGCTTAAAAGATTTTGTGATATAAATATAGTCGTCCAAGTTTTGTATCGGTTTTATGATCTTGCTATAAAAAGCAGCTTCAAGAAGACCGGCCTGCGGTCGCCTTTCTGTCGCTTTTTTTGGCAAGGCTATAAAACCGCTACCAAACTGGGACAACTATATCTGTGTTTAAAATATTAATTCCAAAATGAAAACATAGAAAATTCATAAAGTCGAAATGTGTTTTTACATTTTAGGTTAAGCGCTGACGTGCAATTTTTATTGCGCAATCTCTTTGCTGCATACTTGTAACTGTATAGCTTTTGTGACAATGCGCACACATGCAAATGAAAAGGAACTATAAATGATTTGTTGTTTTTCTTGCAAGTAAGCTATTTTTACAACTGAAAATTGGAGTCGCTCAAGTTAATTTAGATCTCCTGAAAGTATACAGAGCTGCCTTAGATCACTCGTTGACTTTAAACCCTAGTAAATCAAGTGTTCTCATATTCGGCAGAAGTAAGGCTAGAAATTTAGTTTCAGCGAATATCAATATTCATATAAACAACGTTCCTTTACAAATACTAGATTGCACTAGAAACTTATGACTCTATACAGACACAGATCTGCGATTTAAAATACATGTAAGTAAGCTTGTTCAAAAGCATTCGGACGTTTAAAACTGTTGTACGGTTGCAAAGAGTATCTTAACCAAAAACTTCGCCAAATACTCTGTGACACATTTGTCCTGGCGCAATTTAATTACTGTGATGTGATATATGGTCCCTGCTTAGATTATATCGATCGCAATAGAATCCAGCGGATACAAAACATGTGCCTACGATTTGTGTACGGACTCAAACGTAGTGACCACATTTCACATACTTTCGAATGAGCTCGTTGGCTGAGGATGGCTAAACGGCGTGAACTTCACTCATCTGTGTTTTTCTATAAAATCATTGTTCGCAAATCTCCGCCTTACTTGTATGAAAAGATTCGTTATAGAACCGACGTGCACAATATTAACGTTAGGAACAGGGGCTTACTTACTCCTCCGGTACATCGCACTGCTTTGTTTCAACGATCGTTTTCATTCAATATTGTTAAGTTCTATAACAATATTCCGCAAAGATTAAAAAACGTCTCAATCGCTGCATTCAGACATCAGCTCCGCCTACAGTTATTCTGCTCTTAACTGTTAAGCTGTTTTTTTTTTTTTGTCACTTCTACTCGCATTTATTCTAGTTTTAATTTCCTTTCATTAGTTTATTAGTTTTAGTTTCTTTTTTCTTTCCCTTTTCAGTTTTTAGTTTAAGGTAGGCTTAGTTTAGTTTACTAAAGGTTCCAGAGGAAGAGCAGCTACTTCTCTGAAGCAGCTGATCCGGATCCTTTTGGTCTATATATACAGGCTGAGTCCAAAAAAACGCCTACGCGAATAGCGTCGGTGTTTATTATCATATTTGAGTGATTAAAAAATTAAATGAAATGGCAGAAAAAACTCTACAATATACCATACCTTGCGTCTTTAATGCATTTAAAACAGCTGCATGACAGCTGTCAACTTTTGTTTTTTAAATACAATGGTATAATTACTGTAATAAATTTCGAAAGAACTTTTTTTTCTGCGTTCAATGATGTGCTGCAATAAACACTTATTTTTCAAAACAACAGAAAAAAATAAAAAGAAATAAATAAATTCTTAACATGAAATGACGTAATAAACAGTTGCTGAACAATAAATGATATCTGTTTTACGGTAAATAGTGTAGTGTCTATAAGTACTTCCTCATAGGCAAACAAATGACGATAACTTTCAACTTTCCTTTTTTTTGTCAGCAAAGACAAAAACAAAATGTTGACTTTATTTTTTTCTGTTGTTTTGAAAAATAAGTGTTTATTGCAGCACATCATTGAACGCAGAAAAAAAAAGTTCTTTCGAAATTTATTACAGTAATTATACCATTGTATTTAAAAAACAAAAGTTGACAGCTGTCATGGAGCTGTTTTAAATGCATTAAAGACGCAAGGTATGGTATATTGTAGTTTTTTCTGCCATTTCATTTGATTTTTTAATCACTCAAATATGATAATAAACACCGACGCTATTCGCGTAGGCGTTTTTTTGGACTCAGCCTGTATATATATATATATTTTTTTTTATAGTTTAAAAAAAAAAATTGTAATAGCATTTGTTAAATCTAAATGTATATGACCAATAAAACATTGTTATTATAAAATTGCATGTCAGCGCCTAGGCTAAGCTCTTCTTTTACTGGGAACTTAAACACAAACTAATTATTTTAGCAATCCAAGCCTTTATTAATATAATCACGTAAACGTTGATTAAAAATTAAATAATATAACTTATTATTTTTCGAAAATTTGATTTACATTCCGCATTATTTTACTCGAGATAGATATCCTTTCCAATAAATACAACCCAATAATTGGTTTCTTCTGAACAATCTTGTCGTCACTTTCCAATAGAAGCCAAAAATAGGGAAGACGTTGAAGGAACTGTAGTCAAGTGAACAGTTATTACAAATATACAAATTCTAAAATAAGAAAATTACAAAATTATTTCTGATTTTTAATACTTAATAGGTATACAGCGGCGTGATTTTAACAGTTGTGACAAATTTGAAACCTGTACTATTAAAAATGGTAAGGACTGAGCTGGTATGTCCTTAACCAAAAGCTAATAGTTTTCGAGAAAATTGCATTTCACATTGCGACCTCCACATCGGTGCGAAAGCTTTTACGATCACCTGTAATTTTGTAAAGTTGTGTGTGAATGACGAATAGCTTCGCCCGATCGTCTAGCCCTTTAATTGAAATTACAAAAATGTTTAAACATTTTTCCTATAATTTATGACTTGGATTCTCTTAATGGTTTTATTTTCTTGGATATTATTAAAGCCACTCTATATAAACGATCTTTTTTGTTTCAGAAACAAAATTTGTGTGTTCTAGTTTTATATTTTAAAAACACTTGTGTTCAAGTTAAGCAAAATAACTCGTGTCTAAATAAAAACCTGGTCAAGTAGGCTACATTCAGTAATTCTGCTATGTAAATGCAATGGATAAATTCTCAATCACAATCCACTTGACCAGGTTTTTATTTAGACGCTCGTTACCTTCAGCTAAGGACACGAAGAAAAACTCGGACTACAACACGTAAAAAAATCAGCTGTTCCATAGTTCTTGTTAAATATGAGACTAGAAGGTTTGGTTAATTTCAGTTGCAAAAAATGAGTGCAAGAATCGCTCGTTTCCTTACTTCTACAAGTAGATACATCCTGATTACATGCAAGACCAAACTTACTGCAGACGTAAACAGATTTTCTCGTATCAAGGCAGTTACATTTATTAAATCACCATCACGTAATTTTTAATTCGTATGTTGGAAAAGACAACGGATAAATTTCGATGTGTTTCACATTTCTTGAAAACAACGATATTTGTCCTTATCTGCTGAAATATAAGTACTTGTATTTGATTTTTGGCTTAAAATTATCAATTAGACGTACCTTTACCTCAGAAGAAATGTCTGGTTGCCAGAATAAAATTAGTAGAATTGCATTAAAGGGAAAAATATCAAACCTTCAGTATTATAAGATGAATAATATTAGAATAAACATAATGTATGGATGAAGGACAATCTTATGACCTAACACTACCAATTACTGATTACTTTTACTGATATTTTTGTTAACGGCTCTTTTATTTAGCCAGAAATTAGAGCTTGAAACTTTGTAAAACTTGTAATATGAAGGTTTTCTTATATATGATATGTAATATTATTTTTTTAATAATTAGATATGTACCTTATTCAAAATATTTTAACTTAAGTTCTGCAATTTTACTTTTTATTATGATTTGTATTTATTTTTTTAATAGTGCAATTTTTTAAGTAACCGTAAATACGTACACATAAATTTAACTCGGAACGAAAACAGAAAATCGGAGAAGTCCAATAATTAGAAGACAAAAACAAAAAGTGTTTGGAAATTTAAATAAATTTGTTTAGTTTTAATTTAGGCAACGGTTTTGATTTTCATAATCTTCCTCAGACTGCCCGATTTTCATAACCTTCCTCAGGTTTGTCAAAATTAATATGTATTGGGCCAGAGGAATAAAACGAAGCATATGCTTTTACTTCAAATTTTTCAATGAAAACTGCAAATATTTGAAGAGAAATGAAATTCTAAATAATTCTGCCTGTAACGTAGTAAGAATTTTTATAAATAGAATCGTATAATGATTGGCATTCGAAATTTCTCTACATATTTAAGCTTTAAAAAAAATTATAACAAAAGTAAAAGCATTTGCTTCGTTTTATTCATTTGGCTCATTGAAATATTGAAATCATCTGTCACTTCTCTTCAATGACGGATCCAAGTTTCTGTTAATAATAGGTATACCTTTTTAATAAATCAATAAAGCTGCAACTAAATACGTCGAACAGGCACGAATACTTATTTAATTGGACGAGAATTTAATGAAGAAGTTAATACCTCAAAAGGTAAAATTAAGCTACACCTATACTCCTAAACTTGAAAGCTTGAAATAATTAATAATCATAATTGTGAAACTTTTTGCTGACTAGGTCACTAAGGTTGTGCCCCTTCCCAGCACGACTTTTTAATGAAATAATCATTAACCAAACTGTCTGATAACGAACTTAAAATTGATATGGTGGCGGTAAATTAATTTATAAAGACTATTAATTATAATAATACCTTTCGCTCATCAAATTTTCTTAATTATGGCAATCTTACTTCGGCTTTACTTCATTTATAGTCTATTACGTTCCCCTCAGAGAAACTTTCTAAATAAGATTTAGGCCTTTCTTAATTTATGAAGAGTGGAACAGTTTTACTTATTGAAGTTCACTTCCGCGCAACTTTCGAGAAGTACAAAACTTCTTTTAAATTGTTAGACCATTAATAGTTTTAAGTAAACTATTAATTCATATTATTTCAGGCGTGTTAAAAAGTTTATATGATTTTATCGACTTGATTACGTAAAACACCAATCTAAATCTAATTGTGTTAAGTATCTAACATAACACTAGTAACATAGTTATTATCCTGATCGGTCAATGCCTCGTGTATATATCCGCATAGAAAGAGTAAAACTGCGAGTGGTTAATATTTATTGGAATATTTAAAAGTACACATGATGCCAGTACATCTGAAAAGTAAAATTTAGAATAGAATGTTATTAAATGCGATAATTATTATTTTTTGTTTAATGAGAAAAAGTTCTATACAGCACATTCACCTGGATGTCTAACTGTAAACAAGAAGAGAATGGCATTGTTACGATTACGTCCAACATAAACGTTTCTTGATAATTGATAGTATTTCTTGATAACTGCTTAACCCTAATCCTTAAATCACCTAACAGAGCCCTCGTTAGGAAACAAAATCCCCACTAGATTTTCCTTTTCTGTGTTATTTATGGCAACTTACTAAGACTTTTATTGTTTTTATTGCAGCTGCGATATCCTGAAAGGCGATTGGAGATAATCTTTATTATTTATTATTTTTCACCAATATCTAAGTAGATGCCAATAAATACATCTATTAAAAGTTATTGTAAATTAAAACTCTCTGGTTTTCTATTTACTTTCTCGTTGTGTACAAGTAAGACAAGTTGTGAAAATAGTATACATATAAAGAAAATATTATTGGAGACTACTGTGAACATTTTATGTAACAGGTTTTAAGAATGGTACAGTATATTGTTACGAGGGGGATTTTCTAAAAACCACGATAGGGTTTTTTCTCTTTTGTTTCCGCGAATAAAAAATATAAAAAGTATTTAAACACGAACTTGCGTAATCGAGAGCAAATTGCGACCGTATCGAAATATAAACACAATAAGGAGGTAACCAATATAACGTAAGGTTCACATTTCATAATAAAACATCAGCGGATTTGCTACAAACGGGGCCACGCGCATATACGAATGATGCAAAGAGACACAGAGCAGGTGACGAAAAGATGCAACGCTCGACTAGACAAAAAGCGTGTATTTAAAGTGCGGGCCAAAATTGGGAAGGCAGTCGAGCCACAGGACCGACTCAGTGGGCACTAGTGCCAACTCAACGAGGGGACCCCCAACATCAGCGTCACCGCCGACAACATTGCCGGACCCCGGACCATCTCCCTCGCCCGCTGTCCAAGAGAAGACGCCACCGGAGCCTGCCCTGGCCACGCCGTTCCAACCCAATCACCCCTAGACTGAGCAAGGACGTGTCGTGCTCCACTCCAGCCAAGGAACTTTGCCACCGAGACCGACCTTGACCAATCACTCCAGTCACGGACCGGCCTCGAGCTTCGCAGTCTTCCCCAGCTAAGAAAACGACGCACGCTGTCCCGTCTTAGACAAGTCAACAACCCCAGTCGCCGCGAACGACCCAGGACCGCATCCCCAATTATCGGACGAACAACCCTCAACTAATTTAATTATTAAATAATAAAGAGGTATTAATTTTTTTTTTAATTATTGTCTTAAAGCTCTACCCTCTGATAAACCTACGCACCCCAATCAACCCCGAAGGCCTTAGCGTGACATAAGGAGACACCTAAGGACCACCTTCGAGACAATATTACCCAAAGAGAAATTTGTTTATTACATACATATATGATTCACAAAACAGGGAAAATATCCACAAGAATGAACATAATTTTTTTGTGAGAGTATAAATTGCACGGCAAAGAAACGTAATATTAAAAAAAAAAAAAAACTACAAAAGACGTTGACTCTTTTAATGGTGATTAATCTAACACTTTCTTGTTTTGTTGTTTCTAAGAGTTCATTATCCACATTTGCATATAAAACAAACACACATTTGAACTCTGAGGGCTAACATTAAAGGACAAAATAACAACGCCTTAATTAGAGTGAGGTTTTTGCATCAACTATTCTAAACTGTTGCCAGCATAAGCCGGTGGTTGTCGAACTAGGGCAATTTGTTAAATGTTACGTGAAATTTGATTACGCTTCAACTAATTCTAATATTAAAGTTTGAGATGGGTTTTGCGTATTTCACATCGCTCCACTTCGTTCGGATATGGTGGTGGCGTATAAAAAAATTAAATCGTGTAGATACATATGTGTTGCCATGTTCCTGCAATCCAAGAAATTAATGTTTTTATAATAACAAATCTCATAAATTCTAATATGTTTAAGTGTACAACAAAAAAATTCCAAGATGGTTGTGTCAATCCAATTGTTTAAATAAAACCTCAGGGTTGTCAACTGAATCGATTAAATTGTTATCAAACTAGTTCTTGAATTCAAAATGATTGTGAAAAATAAATATGGAAAACTCTTGTGATTTCATCTTGTTACGTAATTTGGTGATAAGTAAGGAAAGTTATTTATTGATTTACGAAAAATTCTATTTACAGTTGATATCGATCAGAAACTTAAGAAAAATTACGTATCTGAACGTATCAATACAAATTATAAATAAATTAATCAAACACTGCGTTTGTTGCTATTTAGGACTGATTCTAATCTTCTCTCGGTTTGATTTATTATTTGTTTCTTTTTTCATATGTAGCTTTGCAGTTTGGCGTCTCTGCAATTCCGTTTCCTTTTTTTTTCTGTTCATTTTTCGTCTTTACTTTTAACAGATACCTGCAACCTTTTTAAGTTTTTCGCGTCCTTATAGATGTTTCCAAACCCTTTTTTCTTCAACAGATTTTCCAGTTTTTGTAAGTGCATCTTTTATTAATACAATATTTAATTTTTTCAAACATATTGATCAAAATTTTTATTTAGTCACTCAATAAGTATGTGAACTGATTGAATTAACTTCTTATACTAATGTAAGAAATCGAGCATTTCATAATCATTAGGCTCATGACGTAAGTTAAACTCGATACAATGTCGCCTACGCAAGGAAAATTCGCCCACTTAAAGATTATGTAAGCAAGTATACCGATCAACAAAATTAGGGGAACACTTTTTTGAACTCCTGTATCTTCAAAATAAAATTATTGACACAGGATTTTTCTTCCCTATTTTCTATTTTAGATTATTACTGAAAGTACAAAAAGAATTGCGGTGATTCAGCTGCTCATTTTCTTTACAGACGCTTAAATGTAAAAACTGTTTTAAAACAGATTGGTTTTTGAGAACAAAACAAACATCCATTAGTTTTCAAAGTAACTGTTTATCATAATAAACGGCAGTTTTGAAGTTTCACTGCTGGTGTATGCGAGTGAGTCCAAAATACGTTCATTAAATGATGTTGAAGTCGCGAAAGTTCTTGCTTTGGTTGAAGATGGTCGATCTATGCGATATGTAGCAAACTAGCTCCAAACGAGTCCATCTATTATATGCCGAGGGTGGCATAGGTACCAAGAACGGGTAGATATTCGAAAAAAAATGGACAGGGCCGTAAAAGAAAAACTACCCACCGGGACGATAGGTATATTGTCAATTCTTGTCTGCGCAGTCGAACTTCCACTACAAAATTTACTCCGAAATGCCACCGGCGTGATCATTTCTGATCAGACGGTTAGAAGAAGACTTAAAGAAGCTAATCAGATTTCTCGCAGACCTGTTCAAGTTCCTCGCTAGTAATCATAAACGGATTCGTCAAAACTTTGCCCGCGAACATATTCAATGGCAACTCCGACACTGGAGGTGTGTGCTTTTCACGGAGAGTCGCGCTTTACTCATAACGCATTGTGATGGTGGTGTAAGAGTGTACAGACGTCCTGGGGAGCGATACGCTGCCCAGTGTATACAGGAAGTGGACCGATTTGGAGGTGGATCGGTCATGGTTTGGGGGGCATCAGTATAAACGGTCGCACTGATTTGGTTGTTGTTCCCCAACGTCTCAACTCTCAGATTTATGATGGCACAATTCTTCAAGAACATGTTGTACCATTTGCGAATAATTTCGGTGATGGACTCATCCTGCAGTAGGATTTAAATTTAACAAGTGATTTTCTCCTAGAACAACAACTCCAAGTGATGGAGTGGCCAGCCATGAGTCCAGACTTAAATTCCATCGAGCACGTTTGGGATTTACTCGACATGCGTATTAGGAAGCGTCCTGCTGCACCTCGAATTCTTCAGGAGTTAGCTGACGTCCTTCTGGAAGAATGGAGTAATTTGTAACGAGACACGTTAAGACAATTTATTCGCAGTATGCCTCGATGATGCCAGGCTGTAATTGATGCTAATGGAGGGCACACGCGCTATTGAAACTAGACTGAACAAAATTGCAGTTGCATTTTAAGTGAAATCACATTTTGATTTTCATAGTCTTCTCAAATTGTTTCGTGTCACTTAAGAAAATCTTTAAAGTAGAGAAGTTTTCTTGTTCTCATCTTGTTAAGTAATGTTGAAAGGACAATATATCGAAGATGATATTGGCATTTGTCTTTTATTTATAAAAATGCTGCACGAATAAAAAAGTGTCCCCCTAATTTTTTGATCAGTGTATAACAGCGTCCGATATAAGTCATGATTGACCTTTGCAACTTCGAAGAATTGCAGCAGCCTAGGTAACTCATAGGTCCCTCAACCGGGCATTATGCAAGCGTATGAGCAGATGGTTTCGGAAAATCACGGTGAATCATAGGGAAAACCGGCACACATGTAGAATATTACGTAATCGAAATGACATGTCATAGTATGTGGTTGCTCGCCAAAATCTAGTACCATGGTTGGGTGAGAAATTAATAATTAATTTTGCCAATTTGTTATCGTTTTAGAAACCAACAACTGCTTATTTGAATTATGAAATGCTACTCTTGTGAGAAATTATTAAAATGGCGCGAAAAATGTTTAGTAATCAAGTAGTCCCTACCCTAAGGGATCGTTAGCATAACAAGAGGATTTAAAGCTTGAAATGTAAAGTACCTACAAGTGCCGTTGGTACAATGTATGTAGACTCTAATTACATATCAGCATTGGTAGACAAAGAATTAATATAATAGTATGTTTATTTTCCAAGGCAACCCTCGTCCGTCACTCTCTAGCACATTAAATCGACATAAAGCTATTTCGTTTCTTGTTTATTTTAATCACGACTTTAGTTAAACATGACTTTAATCATAAGATCAGAATACGGGCCAGTAAATTTAACTTGCTTTCATGAAAACCAAACCATAGACTCGGTATTTCAGTGACAGTTTAATTTTAATCTTCAGTTTATTCCCATATAACAATTATAAAAGCAATTATTTCTATGAAAACAAATTAAACTGTAACTGAAATACCGGGCCCAAGTGATTTTAATTCAAAAGTAAACTTTAAAAATGGAATTAAAAGACTCGAGAGCCCAAAGAAAGTCGAAATTATTTCAGTTAAAACAGTTTCTAGAAAACAGCAATAAATTACCCTTAACATCGCTCGTGCGCTTATGTTATTCCCTTATAACAATTATAAAAACAATTATTCGTATGAAAACAATTGAAATTAACCTCCGCCCACAATAATTTTATATCCGTATATACAGATATAAAATTAAAATTTAGAAATGGAATTAAAAGACTCGAGAGCCCAAAGAAAGTCGAAATTATTTCAGTTAAAACAGTTTCTAGAAAACAGCAATAAATTACCCTTAACATCGCTCATGCGCTTATGGTTAGTCCTAAGTTTGTTTTAACGCGGAAATATGTTAGAGGCCGGTTTTACGACACCCTTATGACTAATAACACAAAGGGTGAAGAAAATAACGCCGCACAAACGAACCTGATCCCTACACGCAATAGTATCCTGAGGGCTGCCATATGTATAAGGAAGTTGTTGTTTTAATGGAAATACTGTCGTTGAATAGAAAGTAGACATTTAATGCAAAATAAGAATTTGCCAAGTACGCAAGTAATTCATTCATTTCAAAGCCTGACTGACGTGTTTACTTTTATGCATGTTTATGTAATGTGGTGAATAAACAGTTGACGACACTGATGTAAGTTCATTTCATCCGAATATAACGCTGAATTGAAGTTTGCGAAAAATACAGTTGCAATAAATCGGAAAAATTCTTTTCAGTACAAAAACTTGACACTTTATATACAGGGTGTCCCAACAGTGTGTTCTCGGGCCATATCTCCATAACTATTGAAGATACAAAAAAATTTTCAACACAATTTCTTTTTTAATTTAAGAGATCTACAACACGAAATTATTTTCATCTATACAGAGTGAATCAAAACAGTGGTACCGGACACAACTTTTTTATTTCAAATGGCATGCCCTATATATGAAATCAAATTTGGATTGCTCATAAAATTCTACACATTTTCTGTATACTATTGCCTATACCTAAACCTAACCGTTCTTGAGATATTTAACATTTTGTCTAGAAACTGCCATTTGCAGCCACTATTTTATTTATTGATATTTTATTTATTTTTAACCCTAAGAAAAAGATTTTTGGTACAGATGTAGTTGATACATAAGCTTATCATAAGCCATTATTAAATATACTTTTATCGCTACAGGCTGGTCATGGTAATAAACGAAATCTTAGAAATTTCAAAATGACAGAACTCAATTTTCTTAAATAGCATGCCCTATATTTTTCTATCCTAAATTCTTCGTTTAATAAAGTACTTTCATTTTTGTTAAGTATGTCTTATACCTATCTGAGATATTTTCTGAGATTTTTAGATTTATTTGAATTATTTCTTTTAAAACGAGTTATTGTCTAAGGTGGCCGTGGAAAACGGCAAACAAATGAACCTGATGACTTTAATGATTAATTTTCAAGCGACAATAATGTACAGGCATTAGTTAGTTCTAGTACATGACTCCTTTAAACAGTTATACATTTTTTTTGTACTTACGTCATACATGCCCCAAGCTCTCTATGAGCTTGTCAGGAATGCGTTAAGCTGGTTATTGGAATATTGCCCGCTGCGGCTGCGACCGACCTACTAGGTGTTTTCCATCGGCATTCGTCTTACAAACCGGGAAAACGCAGAAAACCTAGTTCGAAGGGGCCGAAATGAATCCTGAAAACAATCCGACACATAAGTGTTCCATTTGTCACATAGGACCCATATGTACCAGGAGGGGATTCGAACACACACCTATAATTGCCCGACCAAGCGTCAAGCCCATTGCCAGCGGATCCAACCAACTTTCGCTATGCAACCATTTAGTAAAGAAATAATTCAATAAATCTAATAATTCATGTCTTGACAAGTACCCAACAGTCTAACACTTTGAAAAATAATTATTAATGTCAACCGGTTCATTGTTTGCCGGTTTTCCACAGCCACTTTAGACAAGTGTTCGTTTTAAAAGATATAATTCAAATAGATCTGAAAATCTCAAAAAATATCGCAGATAGGTATAAGACATACTTAAGAAAAATGAAAGTACTTTATTAAACGAAGAATTTAGGATAGAAAAATATAGGGCATGCTATTTAAGAAAATTGTGTTTTGCCATTTTGAAATTTCTGAGATTTCGTTTATTACCATGACCACCCTGTAGCGATAAAAGTACATTTAATAACGGCTTATGATATGCTTATGTATCAACTACATCTGTATCAAAAATCTTTTTCTTAGAGTTAAAATTAAATGAAATATCAATAAATAAAATAGTGGCTGCAAATGGCAGTTTTTAGACAAAATGTTAAATATCTCAAGAACAGTTAGGTTTAGGTATAGGCAATGGTATACAGAAAATGTTTAGAATTTTATGGGCAATCCAAATTTGGTTTCATATATGGGGCATGCCATTTGAAATAAAAAAGTTGTGTCCGGCATTACTGTTTTGATTCACTCTGTATAGATGAAAATAATTTCGTGTTGTAGATCTCTTAAATTAAAAAAGAAATTGTATTGAAAATTTTTTTCTATCTTCAGTACTTATGGAGATATGGCTCGAGAACACACTGTTGGGACAGCCTGTATTTGTGTAAAATTAAAAATTATCATTTGCACAAATTTTTTTCTTGTTTAAGCTGAAATACTACACACGATTACAATTTGTAATTGTATACTGCAAGCAGCATATATCGTCACCTCAATACTTATTTGTGCCATACAACAAGACTTAATTTGGAGATAATCAACACATAAGCACGGAAATGACATGTCCAAAATGAATTATGGAACAAATGGGCATCTAATTTCCCATTGATAGAGTTTTTTTTTATTACAGAAGGTTTGGTAAATATAATAAATATGCACTGAATTTATCAAAAGTGGATTTAACTTAAAATATCAAGAAATGTGGTATGGAACAAAAAAGCATTGAGGCGACGATATGTTGAAAATAAAACAAAGTAATATGTACAACGTGCATATACATATTTATGTATGTAGGTATATAGGAACGTAAATTGAATTAACGGCTAGTGTAAAGCAGACCTGAGTATTCGAGGATTATTCATTAGGAGTTACAACAAAAGCAAATTCCCGGAAGTCCAGATTTTTCCGCACGTCAGTTCACCGACACGAAACTAAAGTTGTTATTATTTTCGACATATACCAGAAGCACTACTAAAGGAGGAAAAAACAGTTTTATACATTTTCGCTTGTACTATACACTGAAAAGTAAAACATGTAAAATGATCTCTAATAATTTACATCCCACAATAAATATCACTAAATTATAAAAAAAAAGTTAAAACTTATTTTCACATGGCGCAGTCATCGTAACAATACGACCTGAATACATAGAAAATATCAAATTATTTCTATTCATCTGGAGCTCTAACAAACATTTTAGACAAGAAAAACAATGCTATCATAGAATCCTGAATATTATTCGTGAAACATACGCCAGTGTGGCAACGCCATTACTGATATCTGCATAACGCCTAATTCAACTCCTGAAGCATATTATAGTATATCAACCCAGTTGGGCAACAGCCAACTAAAATTACCTTATCCACTAAGTTTATACTAAGGTGCGCTCATGTTATTATCATTACGTATAATATCGATCGATTCACTTTGGAAACTTTAATAAAGTCGTATTTCACGGGTTTCGATCCAAAAGCAGACAGAATAAGGCGCATATGAAGGTATGCCTTGCAATATCGTCATACCAACACCTTATTAAATTAAACACATGTAAGGAAGTGTTCATCGATTTTCTTCTAATCATTTGCATCAAAGTCGTCGTCGTTTAGTTCAAGAAACGATTTAAACTACAATTAACTCTATTGAAGTATGTTTACCGTTCTACAAACAGTTTACAATTTGTATGGTAAGTACTTTCAATAATTTTAAACAAATAATAAAATATTTAAGGGAAAAGGTGGTATAACTAGAAAATTAAAAATATTGATATTAAATACCAACTTAAGTGTTTTTTGAGAATTGATATGATACAAGTTACTCAATGATGCTAAATCAAATGATGAAAAACTTCAATCAACTGTTAAGCAATTATGAAACAGACGTTAAAAATTGTTTAATTATTAAGTTTATTCACCACTTCTATAAATATTTTCTTAAGGTTTCTCCCATTGCTAATGCCTATAAATTGAAGGAAGCGCCAAGTCGAAAATAATTCGGAGGTAGGTACTTAACTGCGAAATGAAAAATGAAAATTATAAAAGCATTTCATATTTAACGTCATAAAACAATGTTTAAATCTTGAATACATTTCACTTTAATTAGAAATCGAATTATTTCCTAATTAATAATTGTTGCAGAGAAGCATGATAAACACAAGTATTGCCCTTCTAGCACAAATTACTAAACTATTTGAGCTATGTATGTAGACTAGAACTGTTACGGCATTATTATCTAAGATCTACACAATAATGATGAGGTGAATGTAAGCCATCGATAATTGCTCTAATCTACGTACATACATACATACCAAACCTACTTAATTAGCACTGCATGTGACTGACTGCATTAAACTCAAGTAGACTTTATTGTTGAAATACTGGGTGTCTCATAACGTCATAACGTAGGAAGGAGATTGAAATAGTAGCTGGGGGAGATAAAACTAAAGATTTTTTGTATCACAAAATCTTCTAAGCGGACACTAAATCGCGCAACTATACACTTTACGTTTCGCAGTCGTTCGACTGCTTCGTCAGAAGTGATAATTTTCACTTCTGACGAAGCAGTCGAACGACTGCGAAACGTAAAGTGTATAGTTGCGCGATTTAGTATCCGCTTAGAAGATTTTGTGATACAAATTTCATCGGACAAGAACCAACTGTAAATAAAGATTTTTTGTTAAGAAACTTTGGATATAAACTTTTGGATATAAACAAGGAAGTTACAGCAATTTAAATTTCTTATAAATAAACGAGCACTTATTGACTACCACTGAGATTAATACGAAAGAATTTGAAATAATAGTTTTCCCATTTCCAAGGTAACGTATTGCTTACAAATGCTGATAGCTTGAAGTCATTTTAATTTTAACTTGCTTTCTAGTTTTATTTTAATTAGTCAGCGGCTCTCAACAATACGAAGAGTAGTTTTTGGGTATTAAAAGAAAATAATAAATACCGAAACCTTTTATATGTTACTAATCTTTTGTTATTCTTTTTAAGTAAACATTATTAAACTAACTCTTACATACCGCAAATTTGAATTTAAAACGTTTTTATTTATTACTACTACTTTCTTATTATTGAGTTTTTATTCAAATTTTCTTAACAAAAAAGCTTTAGTTTGATCTCCCCCAGCTACCATTTCAATCTCCTCCGTACGTTATGAGACACCCGGTATAACAGTTCTAGTGCTACTCTGCTATTTGTAAATTCTCCAATTCCTATTCTGTTTTTACGACAGACTGTTTCGACTCACAAAGAGCCAATATCGCAAATGATTTTTAAATAACACCCGTATCATAAAAGAAGGTGAACCGACAAACAAATCAAATATACAAGGTAATTAAATAAAATAGGAAATTGGAGACGTATACATTGCTGTTAATACCGAGTGATTTTTTAAATTTTTTATCGACACTTGCCATGAAATCTGGATGGCACGTCTTAGCTTAAGCGAAAAGTACCTACTTCATTGCACTCCTTGATGCTGTTTAACAGTAAAGCTAAGACATGCCGTCCAAATTTCATGGCAAGAGTTGATAAAAAATTTAAAAAATCACCCCGTATTTACTATAGATGTACCGGATAGTGACTTGGCCGGATAACCGGCGTATATCTATTCAACTTACACTAAGAGAATAAATTAAAAACAGTAAGACTACGGTCACACTATTTCTAATTTTTACACTGGCATTTTTTATTTTTTATAGTCTTGGCGCTTACGCCCTTCTGATATGACGCCCTCGATATGTAGCTACTGTGGTAGAACCCTTATCAGCCTTTAATATGTATACAAATTTCAATCTTTTTAAATTTCTTTGTTCTTTTGGAAAAGCATCAACAAAATTCTCTAAATCCGTCAATAATTTTACAATATTAATTTTGATTGGTAAACTAAATTTTGGACCTAAAGATAATAACTTTTAATTTCTACTGTTAGTCTACGTTAGTTAAATTCACAAACCATTTTTCATTATTGTTAAAAAGTTTTATTTCATTTTGTATTTCCAAATCATTGAGTTTCTTAATGTTACTATTACAATGGTGCATAATTATCAGGCGTTTTTACACAGTATTTAATATGAAATACGCCTGATAATTATGCACCAACCTATTAGATTTGATATGATTAAAGCATTTTTTAAAAGAATTTTCTAATCGTGTTGAAAATTCAACCAAAAATGTAATCAAAAATGTTTCGTTTTAAATGAAATGTGATTGGGAATTAGTCCATTTTTTTCCAATTGAGGAGATAAATCCTTTGGTCTCATTTATGTAATTAAATGAATTTTCGATTTCATATTCAAAATTTAAATTAAGCATATTGCTGTGGTATTGAGCATATACCTTTTTGAAATGAATGAAATCTCAGGGCCTATTGTTTTAATTATTAGACACGTTACAACACTGCTCGGGGTTCCTAGGCAATGAAGTAATTTTAAAATAGCAATGAAACTCTGAAGGGCATTTATTAAATTGATGTTGTGCAAGTTTATGAGCAACGTGGTGAAGTGGGTAAGTAAACAAAAATATATCTTTAATAACAAATTTATTTAATTGTGGTATTGGCAATATTGTATGGCAAACGTCAAGTAAAATACAAACATAACCAAAAATAATCATGGGTTGCGACACGTACATAAAATTACAAATTGCTTTGTGATGATGAATAGAGATTGATAAAACTTAATCCCACATTCATCAAGAACAAACAGTGATGTTATCCTCAGAGACCGTTAAGGTAATAACCCTCATTCGAGTCCCCCAGAATTCTAGAAATTATTGAATGCAATGAAGCGTTGTAGTGTCGTTGTGTAAATTGACTATGTGGCATGTATACAATGGTTTGTTGAATTATCAAGTGCCGAATAAAACAAAGATGTTGTGTTTGTGTCCGACATTAACCTCGTATGAGACAACCAGCACGTAGTTATTCCGTGTTGTGTTTCCTCAGAACGAGTCTTTGACGTATCAGAAATGACAAAACGTCTGTCCTGTATACGACACGTTAATAATAATAAGAGTATGGTGTTTATGTGAGCATTAACTCCGTATGAGCCAACCAGCACGTAGTTATTCCGTGTTGTGTTTCCTCAAACGAATCCTTGACGTATCAGAAATGACAATTCGTCTGTCCTGTATACGACACGTTAATTACAAGTGTAAATGACCAAAAATCAACAATAATAATATTAATAAATTTTAAAACTTTTACCATTCTAGAAGATGTTACCACTATCACTGCCCAAGGAAGACTTAAATTACAGGTAAAATTTCCCCACTTATATACTAAAATTGGCACACAAAAACTAACTCAAAAGAAAACATAACCTCAAAATTGGAAATTAAAATCAAAAATTCAACACAATTAACTAAAAAAATCATAAGTCTATACAATCCAAAGCACTACCAACTAATTCAGCTCCTTGTAGGCCATGCCACCAGTCCCAATCGAAGTGCCTCCACCTTGAGCATCTTCACTTTGCCCCCATCAGGAAGGCGGAGCAGATATCGGCGCTTGTTCCCTCGTCGGTCCTTGAGGAACTCACGAGGAAGCTTTTTGACGGCTTCCTCGAACTCAGCAGCCTCCATCTGCAGCGGGGCGGGCGTTTGAAAATCCGGCAACCCAACCTCCCTGACCGAAGTGCTCTGGAGCTCAGGCATCGACAGGACAGGCCTATCGGGTGTTGTGACGAAATCAGGCATGGCCTCGGTGTCCGAGTCATCCCCGAAGAGCCGTCGGAACTTGCCCCTCAACCAATTGGCAGTACTTGGTGAGTCGAAACTCAAAGGATCGTCATCCAGGTTATGTATACTCTGCATTTAACAAATTAAAAATATAAGTACAAGAAAAATCTTAATGAAAGTTTAATTTTTAGAGCTGTAATGCCCGGTTGCACCAACTTTTTAAGCGGAGCTTAAATTTAAGTGGTGTTTAGACTATGACATTATTTATAGATTTAACAAAATATTAGTCACATTCTAATTGATACTTAAGTTGAAGTTTAAATGTCAATTAGACTGTATTTGACATTATGCTGATCATACGTAAATGTCACATTCTAAACATAACTTAAATTTAAGCTCTTCTTAAAAAGTTGGTGCAACCGGGCATAAAGGACCCTGTTATATAAACATGATAGAAATGTGGCCCCAAAAGCCGAAAGAAAAATCATTTAACAAAATAAAACAAATTCATCGTGTGTATCCTTTTCTTTTTAAATTTATTAAATCCTAAGGGAGGAAATAACACAGCAATATGAATTAAATTTGATTTCTCAAAACACTCAGAATAATGATAATAATTCAAATAATGTTAATTTCACAACCAATCTATCACAATAAATCTATATTCATTTAATAAACTTTGAAATTATTTAAAAAAATGATTATGTTACGAAAAATAAGGAAAAATTTCTTCGAAGCGAGACAGATGAAAAGATCGGTAGGCACAACTTATTTAAAATTATTTTGTATACATATTAGAGTAATTTTTTTAATTATTTAATTGTATTAAAGATTGTAACCAATGTTTTGTAGTCTCTGATGAAGCTATTAAATATTAGCGAAAGCCCAGCCAACTAAATAAGGTGTACCTACCTACTAATTTTTGGATCGATAATGTTAAACTATAAATTTTATTTAATGATGAAAGGTTGAAATAGATCTTGTGATTTTTTATTGAACCTTAATTTTTCCATTATCATACTCCACGTTAAATATCCGGCTGGGTAACAAAAATGTGGCCGGATAATCGGATAACCGGATAGTTGCCGGATATCCGCTGCATATCTAATAATTACCATTGACATAATATAACTGGAAACTACACAATGGCCAATTTCATTTACGGAAAATGGCATCATTGGGCGGAGCATTACCAATATGGTGCTTGTGACAGGATGGTATGCAAGAATTTAAGCTCACTGAACTTTGTAATTATTTTTGCATGATATAATCTTACGCCATTATTTTACAGAATTGATGAAAAACATATACTAAATATAAACAAATAACCATACTACCGTTAAAGTTTATTTAAAGATTTAAAGAAAATATACAGGCTGTTCAAAAAGAGTGTCACAATCTTTGAGGGGGGGGGGGGTTAGTATGACCCAAAATATGCAGAAAAGTCTTAATGAACATGAGTCCGCAAATGGACGGTTTCGGAGTTACGGAGGATTATTCTTTTTTATAGCAATTGTGCACTGTTTAGCAAATTGAAGTTTCTATCGTAGTCGACATAGGTTCTGTCAAACATACAGTCTGGAGTTGATATGTTTGACATAGTTGACATATTTGAAAACTACAAATGATCTCGCGGAACTACAACAACAAGTAGGGCAAGGATCAAGGGTTTTTAAAAAAATTCGAAACTCCTTACGACAGAGATGTCGTGGCTACTGTGGAATGGAGGGGCGACACTTTGAAAATCTCTTTTGACTTTTTGCAATTGTTGGTTGTACATAAATATTGTTAGTTTGTTTGTACATAAATTAAAAAAAAAAATGTGTGAACGCAAAATGTTTCTTATCTCCGAAACCGTCCATTTGCGTACCCTCGTTCATTAAGACTTTTCTGCATATTTTGGGTTATACTACCCTCCCTCAAAGTTTGTGATACTTTTTTTTAACAGCCTGTATATTCTGAAAATAAGGATAAAAATCTTACTCAAATACGGTCGTGTCTATTGTGTTATAATTTTATATCATCGACGTTGTTTGCGCTAAAGCAACTACTACTTATAAAAGGATCACTGTCTAAAATAGTTTTTAACTGAAGAATTGATAATACAAAATGTCGCGACGATTTGACAGAAGTGTACTACCAATATGGCGCATCTGAAATCTCCTTTGGTCACGTATTAGCGTGCCCCTAGTAATCTATTTATCTCAATAATATTTACTAAACAAGATCCTTTCTACATACGATTAGGTAACCGAGACAACCTCAAAGTTAAATTTTATTCGTCAGTATAATTTAAGGGTGTAAGTTTGACATTTTTTTAATTGTACAGCACCTCAAGTATAAGTTAAATATAAATCTTCTGCAATATACTTTTTCTACTTTGCGTTCACAATGTGACATCAAAAACAGTTTCACAACGGAGCTCGTTGTGAAACTGTTTTTGGTAACGTTTTTGTCATTTTTTAATTGAAGACCTTTAATAGAAATTACAAAATAATTCACTATTTATTTGTTATTTAATAGAATACTCACAATGAAGCTGGACAAGAAAAATTAATAACTTGTCAATTTGATTTTTCTTTAAAACGAAAGGTTGTCAGTGTTGCCACGCATTACAACTAACATTCCCCGTATACTAAGGAGATCCACTTTTTGACAGTATTTTTCATATTTTTGTTCAATAAGTGATGCAAAGTAGAAAAAATAGTATATTTTACACGTTTCACAAGAGGCATTGTAACACTCATTCTGTTGGGGCACTCCGGCTCGCTGCGCTTCGCTCGTCTACCCCAACCCCACTCGTGTTACAATAAGCCTTCTTGTGAAACTTGTTAAATAATATACTATTGTGACACGATACTTTAAGCAAAATATAAGTTGTTCATAACTGCAACTTATTTTCGTAATGGTAAAAATTAGCAAACAGTGAATTGTCATGATCTTCCCTACAAAGCACTGACGAGTTTCAGCAAGACTTTCCAAATTTGCTACAACTTCAAACAAATAATTTATTCAATGAACTGTCCCGTAAGTGGACTCCAAATAAATGTATGACAGAGAATACTATCGACATAAATCAGAAAGTGCTACCGACTTTCCAACGTAAAATGAAATATGTCTACATTATGAGCATAAATGTTTGAGGACAAGTTGAATTTCCCGCCTTTCAATATTTTTTTTAAGTTGGTCAAATGCATAGGCAAAAAAAATAGGCAAGTAATTTGTTTATTTTAAATACAAGAAGCGGCAATAACTACTGACAGGTACATTAGGCAAACGCGCCCCATTTTGTCTTATGAATTCTTGGAGCCGGCTGCAAAATTTACACAGGCGACACTGAACAAAAATTAATTTCTCAGGACGGCCACACACAAAGAGTAAAAATTACTAGACAGAGACGCGGGAAATTCAACTTGTCCTCAATCATTTATGCTCATACTGTACAGTCTTTCCTACATAGAGTAAATATCAAAGAAATTTTTTGTGCTCTTACAAAGCACCTCGAAATAAAGGACAGCCGGGAAAATCATAAATCATTGCATGAATGCCCTAGACTGAAACCAGATGCAGTTTTTAGATAAATACTTAATACATATTGGGAAGTATAATTAATTATCATCCAGGCTTTTTAATGCCTTTCAGGCACGGTGAACATATGCGGAAAAAACTCTTTTGCAGTAAATGTGTGTGTGAGTGTGTATTAATCTTGCATAAGTATACTACAAAATCTAAAATTTGTTCATTTAGAGATAGCTACCGAAAAGGCTTGTCCTAGATTCAATGTACTCTACGTAAAGGTGCCCACTGACGGTCGATATTCGGGCAATCTGATTGTCGGGCAACAGGATTGCTTAAATATCGTCACAGAATGAGCAGCGACAATTTTATTGTTTGGCATTTTAATATTTTTGTAGTAAAATTACAAACAAAAATATTAAAATGCCAAACAATTTTGTGAATATCTCACACAATTTGTTACTGGAGCTCAATTGTGCTACTTTTTACTTTTTTTTTTTTTTTCTCTGTGTACCTTCCAGTAGTAAATCTATAAATACGAAGTTATCTACAAACAGTTAATTGGTGTAACTTTCCTCAGTGGAGCTATTTGAGCTACAATTTGTGTTACTTTTTACTATTCTTTTTTCTCTGTGTAGGTACTGGGAAAAGAGCTTTGTGTGTTTACTATACTTGCATAAAATTTGGACTTTACTATATTTGCATAAAATTTGGACAATCATTTTTTTATTAATAGATTACCTTATCTTGTGAAACACTAAATATCATCGAATCATGCTGAACGTTTGCTGAACTACCCCTTTGAATGAACAATCTAGTACAATGCTGAATTTTCTTACAACTTTGTATGTACAGGACAGTGCAATAGTAACTTCACGGTTTTGAATAAAAAAATATGCAGTGTGTCCCCAGATAAACTGAAGAAGAGGAAAAACTTTTTTATTTTCAACTTTAGAAAAAATGTTATTCCTTATAAAAGTTTTTGCTTGTCCTAAAACCAGTAATTTTTTAAACAAAATTCAGATATTGTTTTTCTTAAATTAAATAAAAGAGAAAATTTTCTCTTTCTCTTTTCTAACATCATGCACACTACCTGTTCTTTCAAATTTTTGAATAATTGAATAATCATTGTGTGAAGCATTTATGGAGACATGCACATCTGAAAACTTCGCGTTAAATTTCTGTATTGCGAAGATGTAAGACGCTTCTCCAGTCCCATAACACTGCAGAAGGAAGATAAATTCTTTGTTGATGGGTTAACATTGTTTCAGCAATTATTAAATTTACCACAGTTCAATTACTCTGTTTAGTAACTAACTAACATTTGCGACAAACGATACCTTGATTTTATTAAAGCTACCAAACAAATGTTTCGCTTTAAATTTTTAGAATTTTCTCCTGTATTTTACTTAAGAAAAACAATATCTGTATTTTGTTTAGAAAATGAATGGTTTCCGAACAAGCAAAAACTTTTATAAAGAATAACATTTTGAAAGTTGGAAATAATAGTATATTATATATCGAGGGAGAGAAATGCGTAATTTTTCCCGAGGCGTTTGTTTGTATCCCGAGGGCTACAAAAACACTGAGGAAAAACTAGTATTCTCTCCTGAGGTGTATATACTATTTTTTTCACGACCGTGTAAAATTTAATACTCCTACTAAAAAAAGGGTCTGACATTAACCATATTAGTAGTCTATGATAAGTTTGAAAATTTTAAAGTGACCTTTGACAGATTTAATTATCTAACAACCGTGAAAATTTTTTGTAAACAAGTTCTATAATAAAAACTCTCTAGGGAGCAAATAATTTCTCTCTCTAGGGAGAAAATGTAATATTTCTGTCATGATTTTTGTATCTTAGAGCCGTATTACACTATGATATTTCTTGTAACAAATTTGTTACGAAGTGAGTGAGAAGTGCCAATTCAACCAATCAGCATTCACTGTGGTAGCCTATCTCTCTCACTTTGTAACAAAATTGTTATCAAATTTAACAAGTATAAAACGGCTCTTAGAAACAGACTTTTGCTCTCGGTCGTGAAAAAAAAGCTTTTCCTCTTTTTCAGTCCATCTGGGGACACACTGTATAAGAAAAATAAATTTAAGTTTATTTGGAAAATTTTAATAGAAAATTTACTTTATGGAGTTAATAATAATGTTATTTTCGGAAAATTATATCCATTTGATGATGATCTCTTTCACGTTGACACAAAAGTGCTCGTTCTACCACGTCTTGCATCAGTTTGTGCAGAGTATTCCTGTCGAATATTTGCCTCTGGTTGTTCTAACGCATCATTTCTCAACCTGGGGGTCGCGGTGATATTAAAGGGTGGTCGATAAAATAGCCTAAACAATAATGAAATCATTTTATGACGTCATATATGTATGTTCATACCCGTCGCCATAAACGCAGCGACATAAAATTATAGGATAGGGAAATATTAATTTTATTTATATTTACTACTTGGGGGGTCGCGAAGCTAAGAAGGTTGAGAATTGCTGTTCCAAAGTGTTAGGCTTAATCACAAAAAACGTTGCCTTTAGGTTTAATTTCAAAAAGTGGATACATAAGATGGCGCTCAAGATCCTCTGATCTTACATCTTCGGATTTTTTTCTTTGGGGTTACCTAAAGGTAAAGGTTTTTATGAATAAGCCTAACACTTTAAAACAACTAAAGGCAAATATATGACACGAAATATTGCGAATATCTCCGAAAAGTCAAAGTGCACAAACTGATGCAAGACATGGTAAAACGAGCACTTGTGTGTCAACGTGAAAGAGGTTGTCATCTAATAGATATAATTTTTCGAAAATAACATTATTCCATCAATTAAACTTTCTGTTAATATTTTCCAAATAAACCTACATTTATTTTTCTTATGTATTTTTTTATTCAAAATCGTGAAGTTACTTTTGCACCACTCTGTACTGAAATATTAATTGAAAGTTTGTTGCTACATTTTAATTTGGATGATGCGGAGGATGAATCGGAATTCCGTTTTGCCTAATATTTAATTCACCGTTAAATTTAATTTTACACTGACGCTAGTTTGCCGATAAAATACGGTTATATTTCTTTCCGTTAAGTTATCCTGAAACCCAATACCGATACTCCTGAGAATTTATTCTCGTTCCGACATTTCCCCATTAAATAAAGTGAAACTTAACGCGCATAATTCAGTGAAAATTCAATGCGGGATATGTGCTTCCAGAAATGACGAAATCGAATGAACATAAAATTAATTGTGTGAAGGCTTTTAACAAAGTCGGGCGCTTTTTACGTTACACTTACAATATTTATTCAGGTGGTTGTGCCTCGTTTTCTGTTTGAATAGATCGCCAAATTAGGACAGAATTAGTGGAGCGCAACAGTAAGCTCTGAAACCGGCGCGGCGCTGTGAAATATTTATATCAAAAGCTTAGGGGAATGTGCCTTCTAACGTTACATACAATGTCGTTGTTGACATATTGTTCGTTGGAAGCGTGGAGTTTCTTGTTTTTAACTCAAGCGGTGATAATGATCTGCGAGAAATTCGACTTGGTCTCTATGTGGGAGTTGCTTTTTAGTAAATACAACGTTATCTGTTTTCGTGTTAGCTTTGTGAAGGCTTTCCGACACACACGTTAAATATCAAAAACACAAATTCATCTCCAAATTATTGCTATTTTTATACATACCAAGTATTCTAGTTATAGAGAATGCAATCCTTGTCCGAACTGCGGTCAGAATTTCAACGTGGGCAACATTAAGGATTAATAAAATTTAGGACACTTACCAAGCCTGAGCAAGATATTATATATATATATTATATATACATGCATACATACATATATTGTTCTTTTTTTATGTTTATTTTTTTTTATTTATCATTATCATTCCATTGTATCTTATTATTCTTGTTTGCTCAACAGATAATAAAGACGTTTTATTATTATTATTATTATTATTAAGATGAAAACGACAGCCAATTATGTTTGCTTCTGGGAAAACTTGAATTATACTAGAATATATGCCTTGTTTGAAGTCAATTACGATAGATTTCGGAATGAGTGCTGATGATTTACAATTGTCTTTTAATAATTTAATAATTTTATGTAACTGAATTTTTATTTATCTTTCAAAAGACAAAAAGCAACAGGAACATACGTTTCTTTGGAAAGAGCATGAATTGTAAACATTTGTAAAAAGTATTTCGTACAGTAGTCAAAGGTACCGTCCATGTATATTGTATACTGAAGACACATGAATTTGATATTAGAATCACATTAAAATACGACAATACAGTCCTTTTCTATTGGTTTTCCTCTTTTGTCGAATGTGTTTCCTAATTTGTCAAATGACTTTCCAATCCGTTCAAAGTATAGTACCTACCCAGGCCTGCGGATTGGAAAATCATTTGACAAATTCGGAAACATAATTGACAAAAGAGGAAAAGCGATAGAAAAAGACTGTATTATTTTCAGTGTCGTTTATGAAAAGAAACTGTTCCTTCTTGACGGTGATAACGCAAGATTTATTTAGAAATTCGTGTACTTCGTATATTGATTTCGGAAGTTTGGAAACTAGTTGCAACCGTGTGTGATTAATATTTTTATGAATGTATCGTATGCCCTTTGACGTTCCAAACAATCCTCCAAACAATCCAACAATCCAAACAATCCTCGTTGCTGTTGATCTCCTCTTGATAGATCAATTTGGAAGATCTTTAAGACAAGTTTTCTTTATTTTCTTTTCACAGAATTATTAATTTTCTGTAGCACAAGAATATTTTCTGTTAAACTATGATTATGTTCACCACATACATTATATTCAACATACGTTGCAACTCCATGTCTTAGCAAAACTAAGACAAAACTACGCGGTTTCAATAATTACTCGTTATTTATTAATTCAACGTTTTCCTATATTTTGTAAACAGAATAATTAACCCAGTAGTACAAGTACATTTATTGGATGTACGACAAAAATATTAAGGGATAAGACTAAGACCCCCGCCCCGGGATTTAGGGCCTGACCGCAGTTCAGTCGCGAAAAACAACCTCCTTAATGACCTTTTTACATGTTTCAATTTTGACCGCAGTTCGGATGTCCCCATATCAGGGATAATAAGAGTCACCTGTGGGTTACAATAACTAGGCTCTCATTACCCCAGATAGCATTAATATTTTAGGTAAGAAAATTAGAAAACGAGCAAAGATAAACGAGAAACCAATTAATAGAAACATAAAATATACTAACAACCTAGTAATATGAAATAAAAACATTGTCCAAAAAATAGTATCTGACTACTTACTTTGTTGACTAAAAATTACGAAAAATAACAACATAAGTCTTAATTTGAAATAAGTACTATGCATAGTTTTTTGCGATAAATGAATATTCTATGGGCCTGAGCGCGAAGGGGTACTGCTTCACCAATTTCAATTTTTTTTTGTTTGCTAGTTACACCTAAACCAGGCTTATTACCTTATTACCCGCAGGCTCTCATTATCCCACTTTTTCCTAATACTAGTTCACCTATCAAATAATGTATATGTAATCGATCGATACCGGATATAGATATCCATATAATTAGAGTTCCCCATACCTGTCACAAAAAGAAACTAAGGTGAAACGGAATTGATTATTCCAGGCAATCAAGTTCGGCATTCGTTCTGTCACGAACACGCAATAATTCAGATAATGTAATAGTATAACCTCACAGGTTATCTCACCATTAATCATTGCAGTATCTAAGGTAATGTATGGGATGGTATGGGTTTCAAACCAAATAAATTGCGTGAAATCTCTAATATAACAAAAATGTTATTTATCACATTGTTTAATTGTTAACAGTACAGAAAGGCCATTTCGTTTTTTTATTGCTAAACTACATCAAGTAACACAATCGCGTTTTGCATTATCTTCAAACGTCATCTTAAATTTACAAGAAGCAAATATATCTTTTCTTTCTATTTAAAAAATAAAACGAAAAGGACGAACTTAAGTAAATAACGTAACGATAGACTTTCGATTCAGCAATTCCTTTGCAATGAATTTAGACTGATATAATCCATTGATAATTATAATGGAAAGTCGTCAAAGTGGTGACACTTCGTATAATGTGAAGCCGAACGTGATTTATTCAAACCCAAGCAATTATTTACCTACTCTAAATAATTCAGCTTTTCGAAAATTTGTTCATTCAAGCACTATTACGTTGTAAATTTATCAGTCACAGAATTTGGACGCGCTCGCACTCGTCATATTACATTACTGAATTTCCGAAATGTTGTGTTATCAAAACATAAATGAGCTTTTCATATTACAACACGTGAAACTTGTGCAACGGTGTTAGTTGGTAGTAAGTAGATACATACACGAAAAACTCAATTTAAGTTTTTCCATTTATTTACTATTCAAATATTCTTAACTCGCAAACTACGCTTGGATAAGAATGCGTGTAAAAACGCGTAGGTATAAAAGGTTTTTTCAAAGTCGTAAAAAATGAGCTGTATTAACTGACTCACCTGTTATTAGAGCAGCGCTGACGAAAAGTATCGAAACCAACCACCGCATCATGTTCGTAAAAACAGTTATTGAAATTTGGCTTGTCGAGTATTTAAAAGAAAAAAAAAAAACAGCAACAAATTCACTGCTAGTAAAATCTGGGAAACCTCTTCAAGTTTGCGTGCGACGTAATAATATTCATTCACTAACTACACTCCACAGACCTCTCCTCCACGAACAGCGCACAATAACTGAGAAAATGCAGGGCATTTTCGAGGTCTGGGAAATCGTACGCATGCGACTGTAATTGATAAGACGGTTTCCCAAAGATTTTTCAACATTTATAGAATGTATTTCAACGTCGATGTTACCTTTACTCTTGCAAAGGTTTATGTTACTTTTTTAATGAAAAGAATTCAGACTTATAAAATTGAGATTATAAAATATTATTCAAACAAACACATACAAGAAATTAACATTAATTTCCTTAACTTATTGTTAGATCTTTAAAATATCTTTCAGTTAAGCCTGGTCTATACGTAACGTTTTGTCGTCAGTCTTGCATGATCATGCCAGATTTGTCAAACATATCGTTACGTGTAGACGGCAAGTTGGACGTTTTGCATGAACTGAATGAGGTTTGACAAACTCGCAAAAGACTGATGGGCTGGAGCTTTGTGTACAAGCAAGACGACAGACAAGTCGGTGCATGTAGACGTGCGTCAGTCTAATCGGTCAAACTTCGCTCACCTGCCATTCTGCTCTCAGATGCAATTATCGTCACTAATAGTTCTTCATCCATGTCGATTTCGGAACGACTGAGCGAAAGTTTGACGGAAAGTTTGAGCAGTGTAGCCGCACGATTTGTGTCAGTCTTGTTGGTCAGTCTTTCCAGATCATGCAAGACTGACGACAAAACGTTATGTATAGACCAGACTTTAGATAAATAAGGAAGAATGTCATGAATATTATTATGTTTTCTTAGAATCATTACAACTGTACTCTTTTCTTGTGAATTAATGGTGGTTACAATAAGTGAAACTTATTCGATTACACCCTATATACCGGGTGTCCCAGTAATGCATATAAAGCTTCAGGTAAACGTATTCCTCTATATTTCCTCATTCTAAAATTGGAAAAAGTCTTTCCTAGGGTAGTGTACTTTTCTTGTACGAACACTTCAAATATAACACTTTTAACAGAAAGCTGCTAACGAAACGGATAATGTTATTAAATCAGTAAGCAAGTCTCTCTCATTATCAGAACATAATTAAAACACACTTCACCGTTCCACGATTGCTTCTTGGGTTATTGTTAAAAACAGCAAAACAGAGTACAGTAAAATAAATATTTAATTAAGCTGTTGCATTTACAACTAGATACATATTTGAAATTTATTGAATCCCTCTGTAAATCGAATTAGCAATAACGTCGCCAGGTTTACCATTTTTTTTTGCCTCGTATTTTGTCTCGTGTGCCGAAACTGTCAAACCTTAAGAATTGATTTTTGCATTTTTGGGTTCATTATACTATACAAAAGAAATACCTGAAGTTTTATATGCATTTCTGGTACATCCTGTATATATCAAGTTTTCTGTCTATTTCTGCTATTTTATTTAATTTTCGCAAACATGTGATTCCTTCTTTTTCACTTTTTACTTGTTTTATTACGTCTCATTATTATAATTATTTAGAACATTCGCCTAATACCTTGTAATTAAGTAATAATAAGAACAAAGGTGTTTTAATGTTAGGGGTAGCTAAAGAGACCACAAGTGCAGGTATACGGTGAAATATCGTACTATTTTATATAATGGCGCTAATTATAGTCAACAATTACGCTTTTACTTCCCTGTATAACACCTGAGCGAAACGACGCGTTGAGAATTCACAGTGGAATTTGAAAACGAGCAAGTACGGTTACTAAACCCGCGTGCAAACTGCTTACAAAATGACTGTAAAGAAAATTTATACTCGTGTACGCAAAGGAGCATAGTCAGTGAACTACAGAAAGAGGTTCTTTAGAAATAATTGCTTTGGCAGACATATTTTAAAATAAAATTTCTTATACCTTGGGCCACAATGCAATGCAAAAACTGCAGTGAGTTGTAACACTTTTAAAAGGTGGTCAATTATAATTAAAAATTTATTAAAAAAGAATGCGAATGCCAATGAAAATTATTAAAATATTAATATGATGCACAGGTAAGTACAGCCTAGAATTTACTTGATAAAATCTTGTGCCTCTCTTTATTATGTCAAATATCAGACGCTTGAAGTAACGTAAGGGCATAGACGAAACAGCAAATTAACTGTGTCGTTCGCGTCAAAATAGAATCGAATTATAAATATAGTAGTGATACAAAATTAAGTTTCGGAAAAGCTTTGTTCTAAAATTGCATTAATATCACCCGCTGCACTTCATGATTTCCGATGGATGGGAATGAAATGGCATTATTTTTAATTAACGAGATTGTTCTGAATTATCTAATATTCGCCGAGCTGGAAGAACAGGTAATTCAGAATCTAAGAAAAACTAATTTATTAAACAGAAGTTATTTGGAATGTTAGGTAATTGTCATAATAAATGAGTTCCTAAAGAAAGAACGTATCTTACTTTTTGTTTTGTAAATATTGCACACGTGACAATTTCGTCTACGTGACACATTTATCAGCTGGTAACAAGGAACAGGTATCGATAGGCTTTTCACAAAATAATTATTGGTATACTATGTTAGATCAACAAGAAATACTAGTAGGATTGCCTTAATAAATGCGCCTGATTATTTTTTGTTTGTTATTTTCAAAACCAAAACTGAACTCAAATTTTATTCGTTTTACATATATCGTAAATGTAAGAAATGTACTTGTAACTCTTAAGTAATTTTGAAACTAGTTTCATTTTTTAAATGTATAATTTTATTTTATTTAAGTATACTGCGTTTCGATGATCATTTTCAACGATTCTCCGTATACAACATCCACATAGGTTCCATTTTAATATTAAAGTACACACGGAAATCGATCACTGACAATTTTTTATTGTAATTATTTATTAGTTAGTTATATCATAAGGTCTGTTCGTTTGTTCGTTTCTTGCACCAATCGCTCCTGACAGAATCAGATGTATACGTATAATATAATGTAAGTAGGAGTGAGAAAACTAAAGTAAAGTAGTAAATTGTAGACAATGCAGAACAAACCTTTTATAAATAAGTAATTTTTCAGAAGCACAGCTGATCGTTTGAATTTCCACTCCCGCTGTCAAAATCGCTGTCTGAGACTTAATTTTTTGTTCTGTTCGACAGAGTAGACTTTCACTTAAGTGGAATTGTACCTTTCTGGATGTTATGAAGAAAACACAATGAAAATGTGACGGAGAAGAGTGAAATTGTAATAAAACGAAGGCACCTCTCAATTGAAATCTACCTCGTCGTTTGAAACATAACATCCCGTCGGCAAGCCACGTTTGTGTCGCAAGAAGAAAAATATTATGTTGCGTCAAAATAAATATCATATATTTGCCTATTCCTGATACCTGTTATGTTCTCTGTCGATCGGCTTATTGAAGTTTTACCGACTGCCATTGAAACATGTAAATAAATATAGACAGAACTTTTGGATACGACAGGCCATTTCTCGTTGTACAGGTGAAGTTGACAAGCGGATAAAATAATATTTACAATTCACATAAACGAAACAATTATTAGCATTTGCTAGTGACAATTCGAATCAAATCAACGCAGGTTTTCGAAGCGAAATATTTCATTTCATTAAAAAAATTATCAGAAGTTATTGAATTAAAATTTATTAGAAGACTTCTTCAATCAGGAATTAATTGTTAGGAGAATCTGATTAGTACCGATAAACAATTTGCAAGGATGCCTCACAGAAAATCATTATTTCTTTTTAAAAACATACCTGTGCTATTTTGAATATATTTACAATTTGAAGATTTGAACTTCCGGTTACAGCAAAAGTCGCTACTATCTTCGTTAGTTTAAACAATAAAAAGTTTGAAGAAGAATCATCCTGAATTTAATAAATATTAAAAGTCGTTTATCCTGAAGAAGATGTCAAACGTACAGCGAAACGTCAACATTTATACTGATTTCTTTAATTGTCCCGATCAATTATTATTACAAATATTACGATAATTTTCAAGGGACAAGTGCTTCAATTTTATGTATAATTAACCCCTAAAAAATGAATATTCATTTTAAATTATCTGTGGTAAATATCAGTTTTCCGGATAACTTCTAGATCAAAAATTGTTAGGAAAAGGAACCATATTTTTTTTATAAACAAAAAATTTAATATTATGCACTGTTAAGCCGCAAAAATAGTTTGAAAAACTTAATGGAGTAATAGCTGAAAAATCATGTAACTTAATTAAATTCCGAAGATTGCCTAAAAAATAGCGCTTGCACTTATTTGCAAATTCTTAATAAAACAATTTTCCCTTTGTTGTTTTTTATAACCGAAACCGTCTAATTAGGGGTTATATTAAAATGAGCAAATGAACAAAGTTTATCTTACTCGTATAAAAAGTTTCCAGATGCTTTCTATTTTAAAACAAGGATGAAATATAGATAATTTAGAAAAATAAAACAACAAACCACCGTAATAAGAAAAGAATAGCAAAACTTATTACTAACATGTTACTGAAATAGCTATTTGTGCAATAAGTTAGGAAATTTAATTTTTTTTCCGTACTAGGCATGGGATTCAAAAACATGGATTTCCTACGTGTTACACACATGATTTTTTTCTACTAGAGTTTGGATAATTTTAATAATTTATAATTATTTCTAAATTAAAAAGCGGAGGCAAGATTGCTCTGCTTTCGTTACTATAGAGAAACAATACAATATATTGTTAGGAAATATTTTCCTAACTCAAATTAGTACTCAAATGTTAAAGTTTTCCAAACTCTAGTAGAAAAAAATTCGTGTTGGATGTGTGGAAACTATACTAATATACAACAATTGTAATATTCTAGAACGCCAACAAGCAATCGTAATTCACGTCGCAGCTTTACTTATTTTGAATGCTATTGTTAGCATCCAAATTTTATCGTCTTATCGTATACTTCATGCAAGTATAAAATATACCAAATAAATGAAACAAATATTCATCATTTTTTTTAGAAAAAAAGATCCTTGTCATTCTTCTCCGATTACTAATAAAATTACTTTTTCTCTTCAAGTGCACTAAATTTACACCAAAAGTGCTCATTATGTAGTTGTCAGAAGATCGCAAGTTAACATTTACAGGGGAGACTTTTCTAATTGCACAGGTATACACTAGACTGCAGGGATGGCAAACCTTTTTTTACCAATGGGTCAAAATTAACTTAAAAATTTTGTAGTAATGGACCGCGGGTCAGGTATCTTAAGTCATTAAAAAATACATCATTTTTCTTCTCTGATTCTGACGTATTATATATATTATACATATATACAGGACGTGACGATTACATACTTACAAGGAATCACTTAAACATGATGATTTCTTTCCAAAGTTTAAAACGCTTCATTTTACCTGCAATCCATCGCGGAATTTTTTCTTTTCACTTTAATTAAAGAGCTATTATTTTATTTATCTATTTTTTTTATTAAATGCAGCTATTTTATTTATTAAATGCAGCTATGAATGCATGAGTATTCATTTAACGTAACTTGAATCAGTTCATTTGCATTTTTCACCGCGAAATTTGTTGTTGCTTTTCAGATGATAATTTTTGTATGTCAGGAAAGTAATTTGTTGATCTTCACGACATCAAAGATTTCGTGAAGTGCAAAGAATAAGATTTTAAAAAAATTAAAATCGACCATCTTCGGCGAGAAAAAAATTGAAACTCAAAGCCTGGTAGAAAGCAAGAGAAACCTGCCAAAAAGTCAACGAAATACAAAGTACTTAATAATAAGAAACAAATAAGAAATGAAATAAACTACATACAAAAAAGAAAATTAAAATAATAAATAAAATAAACTGTAACACTTATTGTTGACGTGAGAAAAATTCAGGATAAAAATAATTTCTACCAATTTTTTTACAATTTTTAAATATCTACAAGGGTCACTCTAACATTCTGACGGGTCACTCCGTGACCCGCGGGTCATGGGTTCGCCATCACTGCACTAGAGTTCCTATATTAGGACATGGTGGACCCAGAAATCAAAACCACTTGACTTTCAGGTGTCGCATTCAATTTTTTTTATATCTGACATTTCAAAACGTAAATTAAACGTCAAAAAAATCATGACAGTTCAAAAATTTCATTTAGAAAATTCTTTGAAATGCAAATTAAAATAAGAATATCAACATTAAACAATATTTTATAAAACTTTCGGGATGTGTGCATAATCTTTTTATATTTTTGAATAGCAACATGTGGGTAAATGGTCTTCATTGCTATCATGCGTAATTCCAATAAAAAATTTCCGGTTCGTTTAGATAAATTTCCGTACTTTTATTGTTTGTCAAGATCAAAATTAAATAAAGTTGGGATTGCATTGTATTTCAGCGTTCAAGTATTTCAGTGTTTTCCTTCGAGAACTACCACATTGCATCCACTAATCTTTTGCAGCTGAATTTTATTCAATTCTGTACACTTAACTCTTTTTGGATTTTTGAGATTATTAGTCTCACTTTTACAAGCAAACTGCTTCGTTCTCACTCTATTTTCACTCCATCCCAGCACCTCGTGAATAACCAAAGTCAGTTTGTAAAAGGGATAAACAATCTTCATTACTGTACTTCTGAATTTGACTATTTAATAACCAGTTGTGCCTCTATTTCAAGTTTTTAGGAAATCGGTGGAGTAAAAAGCCTTGCTTCGACAAATTTTTTGTAATTTGTTGCTGAACAATCAGAACATAATGACAGCTAATAACAAAAACTTATGATGACAATTTAAAATTACAGATAAAATCTAATCAACCATGAAAACTGGGTCCAACCAATCAAAACGTGACCTTGTATGTCCCAACTCTTATTTTTATAGGAACTCTAGTATACACATTACGCCACACCACTCGAATTGAAAACGATTTTCTTATGATATTTCTCCCATCGTTTGCTATAACTTAGTTAACGAAGCTAACGTGATTTAGTGACCTTAATATTAAAAATTTGACTCCTTTGTTATAAATAAATAATTATGAATAAGGGCGAGCGGCCACTGCGCGCGAAGCGAAACTAAGTTGAGCGAAACTAAGTTTTTTGAAAATTAGATCCAAGGTAATCTTACGCGGACGAAGCAACCGAGCGAAGATAAACATTGTTTTATATCTTTGCTATCCTAATTTCGCTTCGCTTAGCTTTAGTTGCCACGTCCGCGTAAGATTACGTTGGATTTAGTTTTCAAAAAACTTAGTTTCGCTCAGTTTGGCTTAGTTTCGCGGTCAGTGGCCGCCTGCCTTTATACGTAATAATACGGGAACAATTGCTAATAAAATTAAGTTAATATACTCATTCCACATTCAAATTCACGAAAAAGGAATACATATAATGAATAAATAATTATAAGTCGAAATAATGCAGAACTTCTTCGTGCCAAATAAATTAGTGAATTTTAACCAAAAAAACAAACAAAATTACCTTTTTCCCTTTTCATTAAAAAAATACCTGCCAAAAGGGAAAAATACCTGCAGTTGGCAACATCTGCGCTCGACGCTGCTGAACTTCGCTGATCGGACGAGAAGCGGTGCTTTCAGCATGGTATGACCGTTGCCGAGCAATTTTCTTTGGACTAGTCATTTAATCCTACTAATGATACATGAACAGAGTGAAAATAACGATATTAAGTTAATAAATACATTCTGCAGTCAATTTCACAAAAAAAGGATATAAGCGCATAAATAATTATGAGTAGGAATAATATAAATCTTCTTGATGCCAAATAAATAAACGATGTTGCCGTTTGCATTATTGCGATGACTGTTCCACGAATCGTGTCTGTATTTAATGAAAATTCCTAGTGCTTTCTCGAGGCTTCCTTGAATGAGGAACCCCTTAGATTCGAATTGCAGTAAGGCAGTTGCATTAAACAACTCACAATCTAAGGGGTTCCTTACTGAAGGAAGCCTCGAGGAACCTCCATGAATACGGACATAAGTCGCCTACAATCAGTACTTTATTTGCCATGTCGGTCAGTCGTTGGAGATATGCGCGTGTGTTCTGCGGACTGTTGTAGCACGGCAATCCCATGCACGTTTCTCTCAAGTCTTAATGGCGAGCGCGTCGAGTCTGTCCAGTTTGAGTACATCGGGTAGTTCGTGCGGTATTTCATTTCTTGCCAAAACTGCCAATCCACCGTGACCGTTCGTTTTTTCTGATTACGTCTACACCCTTAATATTCTTCGTGCCAAATAAATTAGCGAATTTTAACAAGAAAAAAGGACGCCAACGAAACGCGGTGTTCCCAAGCGGTCACCAAAAAGAAAAAAGACGGCAACGACACGCGGTGTTCCCAAGCGGTCACCCATCCAAGTAGAAACCGCGCCCGACGCTGCTTAACTTCGCTGATCGGACGAGAAGCGGTGCTTTCAGCGTGGTATGGCCGTTGCCAAGCAATATTCTTTGGACCAGTCATTTGAACCTGTTAATGATACACGAACAAAGTGAAAATAACAATTTTAAGTTACTAAGTTCATTCCACATTCAATTTCCGAACGAAAAAACGAACAAATAATTATTATCAGTGGGAATAATGTAAAGCTTCTTCGTGCCAAATAAATTAGCGAACTTTAACAAAAAAAAAAAAAAGGACGCCAACAACACGCGGTGTTCCCAAGCGGTCACCAAAAAGAAAAAAGACGGCAACGACACGCGGTGTTCCCAAGCGGTCACCCATCCAAGTACTAACCGCGCCCGACGCTGCTTAACTTCGCTGATCGGACGAGAAGCCAAGCCAAGCCAAATAAATTTATTTGAAGTAATATTTACAATATATACTATGTGTTTTTTTAAAAATGCCATAAGGGGTGGCTGTGGAAAAGAAAATTCATGTCTTAGCTCCATTCATTTACTCTAAATTTTCAGATTTGGCATGTGTTAGATGCCAAGCTACGACATGAGTTTTAATTTTCATGGCCAACCTTTATGGCATTTTTAAAAAAACACATGTTACAATTTACAAATATATATAATTTACTACATTAAAAATAGCTCCTGCGTGTGTGCGCTTATCTATTTGGTTGTCCTTGTCCGTGTATTGTTTGTACGTCTGCGGTTGTCCGAACCTCTGCTCATCGACTAAGATTTGTCCCTTGGTGTGCGGGGGTGTGGTTGTGCTCCGTGGAAAATTGTAAAAAACCACCGTCGTTTGCGGTCTCTCGAATGATCCCCTCCTATTGCTCTGCCCTCACAATGGGTAGGTGGCTGTAAGGATATTTGTGTTTGTTATTGTTATGTCTAGCTCGTGTAATGTCTCGTATTAGTTGATTTTTACTTTCGACGGTTTTTTCGTAGAATGTCTGTGCTATGTTGTTTGTGTAGGTAATTAAGTATTGTATGTCGGCGTCCTCGTGTAGTTCGTTTATTCTTGTATATCTGTCACGTTTAGTAACGAGTCTTAGGCACTTGTTTTGTAGTGTTTGTAATTTATTCTTGTTAGTCTTGGCTGCCCCGCTCCAGATTGGCGCTGCGTAGGTCATAATAGGTCTTATGATTGCCGTGTATATTAAGCGTCTGTTTGTTCTGCTTAGTTCGCTGTTTTTCGCCAATAGTGGGTATAATTGTTTTATCATTCGTTTTGTTTTGTTTACGGTGCTGTTAATGTGTTGTTTGAACGTCAGTCTTGTGTCTAATTCCATGCCTAAGTATTTCACTGTCGTCTTTGTGGGTATAGGTATGTCGTTTAGTCTAGTTGGATTAGGAATTCTAACCGTCGCGTTTCTTTTTGTAAAGGTTATCGATTCCGATTTAGTAGGGTTAGCCTGAATTTTCCATTTCTTGTAGTAGTCTTCTATGTCTGTCATGTACATTGCTATTTTTCTGTGTGCTATGATGGGGCTAAAGGAGTCTGCGTATATTGCTGTGTCGTCTGCGAAGAACGCGATTTTCGTGAGTCTGGTTCTCGGAAAGTCGGTCAAGTATAAGTTAAATAATTGTGGTCCCAGAACTGAGCCTTGCGGAACTCCTGCCATGACTTGTCTTTTGTCCGAGATTGTTTCTTGTACTCGTACACAAAAGTCTCTGTCGGTTAAGTAAGAGTGTAGTAATTTTATTAGCCAGCTGGGTATTTTATAAGTTATTAGTTTGTAAATCAGTCCGTCGGTCCATACTTTGTCGAATGCTTTCTGTAAGTCTAGTAGAGTCATTGCCGTTACTTTGTTCTTGTTGTAGGCTTCGATTATGTCAGTGACGATTCTGGCTATTTGATGTGTTGTGCTATGTCTGTCTCTGAATCCGAACTGGGCGTCGTTGAGTAGCTTCCGTTTGATTACCTGCTTTTTTAGTCTGTCGAGTATGATTTTTTCTGTTACTTTAGACATCGTATTTAGGAGAGAGATCGGTCTGTAGCTGTCTGGTTTGTCAGTGGACTTGTTCGGTTTTCTTATTGGGGTTACCGTGGCTGTTTTCCAGTTCTTAGGAAAATACTGTAGTCTCATTATGGTGTTGATGATGTGCGTCAATTGTACTATCGCCTTGCGGGATAGGTTTTTTAATACAATATTCTGAATGTTGTCGGGACCGGGAGCTTTAAGGGATGGGAGTTTCTTGATTATATTTCGGAGTTCGATCGGCTTAGTTATACGTCTGGCGTGTTCGTCGTTACCGGTTTCGCTTGCGTCTGAGACGAAGTTTTGTACAATATTTTTTAATTCTATTTGTTCGTCATTCATTTCGTCTAGGTCGAGGTCGTGTGCTTTAGCGAAGCTGTCCGCTAAGAGTTCGGCTTTCTCGGCGTCGGTTTCTGCTGTTCGTCCGCCGTCTGTCATTGTGGGTATGCGTTCGTAAGTTTGTTTGAGTCGTCTGGTTACTTTCCAGAGTGAATTGTCCGTCGCTTTGATCGTCATCAGTTTTCTAGTCCAGGTTTCGTTGCGATGTGTTTTGATTTCTTGTTGTATTTGTCTCGTCAGTAGGCGCGTTTCGTTGCGATCTTCGTCCAGTCTGTGTGTTTGAAAGCGCTTTCTTATCCTGTTTCTTTCTCTAATTAGATCTATTATTCCTTGTGGTAGCAAGTCTTTCTTTTGTGTGTCTATTATTTTGGTTTTAATTGATTGTTTTATTGTGTCGTTTATTGCATTCGTCAGTTTGTCTACTTCGATGTCCAGGTCCGCTCGGGTGCTCATGTTTCCGTTTATGATGATTCTTTCGTCGAGTGCGCGTCTGAATTTATTCCAATCTGCACGTCTGTAGTCTAAGATTGTTCGTTTCCGTCTTTGTACAGTTATGTCGCCTAATTGTGTCAGAACGGGGTAATGGTCGGAGTTTAGGTCTTCGATTGTGAGTAACTGTGTAATATTGCGTACGTTTTTGTTAATTGCAATGTCGATTGTCGTGGGCGTGGTACCGTTTGTCGGATGGTGAGTGTGTTTGTCAGGTACCATGATGTAGCAGTTCCGTCTGTTCGTGTAGTCGTACAGTGTTAGTCCGTTCCGGTTATTTCTGTGGCAGTTCCAGGCTGCGTGCCTTGCGTTCAGGTCCCCTATTATTAGTACTTTGTTCGATAGTCGCATCATGTTGTTTAGATCGTTATTGGTGATTGTGGCCCTGGGATTGTTGTACCATCCGATTACTACCAGGTTGTCTTTAAGTTTAACTGTTAGGCATTCGAGGTTAGCCAGTTCTGCCGGTGTCAGTCGGGTATGCTGTATGTCGTTGCGTATGATTGCGGCTACTCCGCCGCTGCGTCTCGTCCTGTCGTTGCGTAGTACTTCGTAACCTCGTATTCGTAGTTTGTCTTCGTCCTCGAGTCGCGTTTCGTTTAGAAAGAGTACGTCTACGTCATGTTTTACGAGGAACTGAATTAGTTCCCCTTGTTTGTCGGTAATTGCGTTGCAGTTCCATGTAACTATCGTTATTGGTTTCGTTGCTGTCGTCCTATCCATCGAAGGCCAGGGAGAATTGGAGCATAACTTGCATTTTTTCCAACGGGCTGGTGCATTGTCTCAAAGACTTGTTTAAGTTTCTGATTACCTCTATCGTTTTTGCGATGTCGATTATGCTGTTTAGCTCTTTTAATTCTTGAACGAGCTCTTGCAGGTCGTTCATCCCTTGCGTCCTTCTCGGGTTCTGTGCGGGCGGCCGCCCATGGCTTAAATTTGTTTGCGGTACTTCAGCCGGTGTTAGTCATGACCATTCTCGACTCGGCGCCATTGTTGCCGTTGGGTGTTGACTGTGATTGGTCGTTGTGTGGGGGTGATGTTTCTTTCGCAGCTACCTGGCCGGTTCGACGTACCTCCCAGACGTTTACCTTTGGCAGCGGGGCGGGTTTTAATTGAGGGAATTCCTTCCGGGAATTAGCAAATTCTGGCTGCCTGTTGATGATTTTCCTATTGACTCTGTTGTTTTCTCTTTCTTCTAGCTTTTTCTGGTATACTTTGCACTGTACCGAGTTTGCCGGGTGTGGGTCGCCACAATTAGCGCACTTTGCCGGTGTTTCTCTGCTTTTCTGGCACTGTGCCGTTACGTGATATTCGGCGCACTTTAAACAACGCGCTTTCATTAGGCAGTTGGTTGTCGCATGGCCCCACTCTTGGCATCTCTTGCATTGAATTATTAACTTCTTATTCATATGTCGTTCAAAGTATATTCTAGTATGATCGAGGTATCTCACCTTATCTTGCAGAGTTTTTATGTTGTCATTACTGTTTACTATTATTAGGAACTTGGGATATTTGGTTCCTTTCATAGGCGTGCATTTCTCTACTTTAATTTCGTATTTGTTTATAAGTTCCTGTTTGATCGTGTCGGCTGCCGTTTCTTCTGTCAGTCCCGTGATCACGAATGCCTTGGTTTTTTCGTTTTGGACGGTATATGTGAAGTGCTGCACATTCTTCTGTTTCAGCTTTTCTCTTAGCTTAGCGTGGTCTTGCTGGCTAGGCACGTAGATGCTAGCCCTTTGTTGGTGGTAACGGACGTAGAAGTTTTTGTGATTTATGATATCCGTTATGGTATGAATTAATTCCTTATGTGTAAATCTGCGCGAGTTCGTCTCGCCGTTTGTTACGAGCAGGGTTATGGGTGGCGGCTTCTTCTGGTTAGATATCATATCCGGTTCAATGGTCATATCATCGTCGTCCGGGATGTGCTGCAGGATGTCATATCGGTTATTGCTCCCATTCGTCTGTGAGACGGAACTACTTTCGCAGAGTCTACGCTTCTTCCTTTCTTTCTCTGTTACGATGTCTGGGTTTGGAAGCGGCATCTTGCCGCCAGATGTGGATTCGGCTTAAAGGCAGGTAGCCCGTGGGCCTTCTCCGAACACGTAGCTTACTTCTACTGGCACGATTCTTGCTATTATTTTATTAAATCTAAACACTGTTTTAATTTACACTAACACTAAGATGAGTTCGATAATTTATTCACTGTTCATATTCTGCCACTTACTTCTAAGATACTAATGTCCCCTACGTATATTATTAGTTTCTCTTGGTAATCACTTTGCCTTTTCAGAGCTGCCCAAAGCACGTCCGTTTGTGACAACTGCTAGCTGATCACTGGACGAGAAGCGGTGCTTTCAGCGTGGTATGGCCGTTGCCGAGCAATATTCTTTGTACCAGTCATTTGATCCTGTTAATGATACACGAACAAAGTGAAAATAACCATTTTAAGTTAATAAATTCATTCCACATTCAATTTCCGAACGAAGAAACGAACAAATAATTATTATCAGTCGGAATAATGTAAAGCTCCGTCGTGCCAAATAAATTAGCGAATTATGACAAAAAAAGGACGCCAAGGAAACGCGGTGTTCCCAAGCGGTCACCAAAAAGAAAAAAGACGGCAACGTCACGCGGTGTTCCCAAGCGGTCACCCATCCAAGTACTAACCGCGCCCGACGCTGCTTAACTTCGCTGATCGGACAAGAAGCGGTGCTTTCAGCGTGGTATGGCCGTTGCCGAGCAATATTCTTTGTACCAGTCATTTGATCCTGTTAATGATACACGAACAAAGTGAAAATAACCATTTTAAGTTAATAAATTCATTCCACATTCAATTTCCGAACGAAGAAACGAACAAATAATTATTATCAGTCGGAATAATGTAAAGCTCCGTCGTGCCAAATAAATTAGCGAATTATGACAAAAAAAGGACGCCAGCGAAACGCGGTGTTCCCAAGCGGTCACCAAAAAGAAAAAAGACGGCAACGACACGCGGTGTTCCCAAGCGGTCACCCATCCAAGTACTAACCGCGCCCGACGCTGCTTAACTTCGCTGATCGGACGAGAAGCGGTGCTTTCAGCGTGGTATGGCCGTTGCCGAGCAATATTCTTTGGACCAGACATTTGATCCTGTTAATGATACACGAACAAAGTGAAAATAACCATTTCAAGTTAATAAATTCATTCCACATTCAATTTCCGAACGAAGAAACGAACAAATAATTATTATCAGTCGGAATAATGTAAAGCTCCTTCGTGCCAAATAAATTAGCGAATTATGACAAAAAAAGGACGCCAACGAAACGCGGTGTTCCCAAGCGGTCATCAAAAAGAAAAAAGACGGCAACGACACGCGGTGTTCCCAAGCGGTCACCCATCCAAGTACTAACCGCGCCCGACGCTGCTTAACTTCGCTGATCGGACGAGAAGCGGTGCTTTCAGCGTGGTATGGCCGTTGCCGAGCAATATTCCTTGGACCAGTCATTTGATCCTGTTAATGATACACGAACAAAGTGAAAATAACCATTTTAAGTTAATAAATTCATTCCACATTCAATTTCCGAACGAAGAAACGAACAAATAATTATTATCAGTCGGAATAATGTAAAGCTCCTTCGTGCCAAATAAATTAGCAAATTTTGACAAAAAAAGGACGCCAACAACACGCGGTGTTCCCAAGCGGTCACCAAAAAGAAAAAAGACGGCAACGACACGCGGTGTTCCCAAGCGGTCACCCATCCAAGTACTAACCGCGCCCGACGCTGCTTAACTTCGCTGATCGGACGAGAAGCGGTGCTTTCAGCGTGGTATGGCCGTTGCCGAGCAATATTCTTTGGACCAGTCATTTGATCCTGTTAATGATACACGAACAAAGTGAAAATAACAATTTTAAGTTAATAAATTCATTCATTCCACATTCAATTTCCGAACGAAAAAACGAACAAATAATTATTATCAGTGGGAATAATGTAAAGCTTCTTCGTGCCAAATAAATTAGCGAATTTTAACAAAAAAAAAAGGACGCCAACAACACGCGGTGTTCCCAAGCGGTCACCAAAAAGAAAAAAGACGGCAACGACACGCGGTGTTCCCAAGCGGTCACCCATCCAAGTACTAACCGCGCCCGACGCTGCTTAACTTCGCTGATCGGACGAGAAGCGGTGCTTTCAGCGTGGTATGGCCGTTGCCGAGCAATATTCTTTGGACCAGTCATTTGATCCTGTTAATGATACACGAACAAAGTGAAAATAATCATTTTAAGTTAATAAATTCATTCCACATTCAATTTCCGAACGAAGAAACGAACAAATAATTATTATCAGTCGGAATAATGTAAACCTTCTTCGTGCCAAATAAATAAGTGAATTTTAAGGGTGTGCATTTCTCTACCTTTTGGTATTTGGTATTTATTTATAAGTTAATAGATAGTTGATCGATTCAGCGTTCGTTTCTTCTATCAATCCCGTAGTCCCGTGATGACAAATGCTTTTGTTTTCTCGTCTTGGACGGTGTAGTTGAAGTGCTGTACTTACGTTCTTTTGATTCAGGTTTTCTCGCTATATGGCGGTATCTTGCTGGCTTGGCACGTACATAGATGCTTGCCCATTGTTGGTGATAACGAATGTAAAAGTTCGTGTGGTTTACGATACCCGTAATCGTTTGAACCAGTTCTTTATGCGTAAACCTATGTAAATTTGTATCTGCGTTTGTTACGGGCAGGATTATGAGTGGTGGCTTCTTCTACTTAGTTTTCATCTCTGGTTCGGTTCATCAGTCATTATCAATATCATCAGTGATATTTTGCAGGATATCATACCTGATATTGCTGGTATTCGTTTGTGAGGGGAAACTACTTTCGCATAATCTCCATTTCTTTCATCCTCTGTTATGATGTCAGGGTTTGGCATCTGGCCGGTCGACGGCAGGTAGTCAGTGGTCGGTCTTTGAGCACGTAATTTACTTCTGCTGGAACAAGTTCTGCTGTTGTTCTATTTAATAATAAATTTAAAATACTATTTTAAACTACACTAATATTAAAATGAGTTCGATTAATTTATCACTGTCTATGTTACTTCTATGAGATTACTATCGCGTGCGTATATTTTGGGTTTTTCTTTGTAATAACTTTGGCCCTTTAAATCTGTTCAAAACACGTCCGTTTGTGACAACTGTTAACCGATTACTGGACCTGGACGAAAAGCGCCAAAGCGGTGCTTTCAGCGTTGTGTGGCCGTTGCCGACCAATTTTCTTTGAACCCAGTCATTTGAGCCTCATAATTTATAGACAAAGTAGAAAGTTACACGATATCCTAAGGACTTACAAATATCATTTCAGGACTATATATTGACAGACGGGAAGTTTGTCCTTAAATGATAGAAGAACGTAACAATTTTAACAGTTAAAGCTTTGAGTAGTTGCGTCCTGCTGTCTAAAATATAAATTTACCATGTTCCTATATTTCTAGTGACAAAATTTGTGAGTTCCTTCACATGCGTATTTTGCTATGTTTTCAATTTGTTTTAGTGCCGTTTTTCAAATCTATTTTTTTTATATGCAGAGAAGGGCAAAAATAAGGAACCGGCTTAATATTTCGGAAACTGTTTGACGTATCAGAGTAAAATTTCGTATGTGCTTTAGAGTCAATAAGACCTACATTATTAATTTATATTATCTGTTTATCGCCCTTTATTTTTGAGATCCAAGGGCAACTTGATTTATTGCAACTTCATTTTTTCACATTCAACTGCCATTTTCTCAAAAATTTTCTTATGTAACGTATTAATATTTTTATATGACCGTTTAGAGAATAAAATGGACTACTGAATAAAGTAAAAAAAAATAGGAGATTGTGATTTAAAAAAAACACATGTCAAATTTAATTCAGATACGTCAAAGGACTTCCGAGATATTAAACCGATATTAAACTTCTACCCTTCCCTGTATGTATATTATTATGTAATATGACATCAAAAATTATTTTGGTCAAGGGTAGTCATGGATTTTAAAATTATTGTCGGAGCTAGGTTCGTGCGTTGTATCAATAGGGACATTCAACGGACGCAATTGATTCACAATCGATTTATGATTGCGTACGGTTTAGCGTTCAATGCATCTGAATCGATTCAACATCGATCGTGAAATTGTCCATCGTAAAAATTTTACGATTCAACTGCGATTAAATATGGCACTGCAGTTTGTGTCATGTGTGCGAGTTGTTTATAACAGTGTATTGTTTATGTCAAGGATTTATATGAAAAATAATTTAACCGCACTGCTAATATATTGTGATATTGCAAATATAGAAAATGGACTTATACCGGTCACGCCACCGTTCAAGAGTTTTCATGAATCGATTCAATTTGCTTGTAATAAATCGATTTGTTTGTTGAATGCCCCTAATCATTTTTTGATTGTCAAAATTTGTCAAGCAGTTCTGAAAAAGTTTACTTGCTGTTATTTCCTTAGTTTCTTGGTTTTACTTGCTGTTAATAGTTTCTTGAGTTTATTGGTTTTGCAATTTGTGCTTTTAAGTTTTTGCGATATGGTTTTCACAACAGAACAAAAGATTACATGATTGAATCCTATTTTCGAACTGGTGTGCTTATTAATGGAATTTGGAAATACAGGCAGCGTTTATGTTTGGATGATTTTCGAGAACGTTTCCCAGACATGGCTGCAATACCGAAGGATTTTTGTGGGTGCCTTACAAATTGTGTTAATGTGTTTCGAGAAACTGGGTCTGTGAGTCATAAAAAAGGTGGTGCTAGGCCAAGCGTTCGGACAGAAGAAGTTGTTAATGACGTTCGTCAACGTATGGAAGAAGATCCTAGAAAACCTATAAAACGTCTGTCTCAAGAAATTGGACTTTCATGGAACTTGCCGGACGATTGTAAAGAAGAACTTAGGCATGCATCCATATAAGATGCAATCATATCAAGCCCTCTTGCGGGTAAATCACCCCGACGGCCAACGTATTGTCACTGGTTTGTCAATAATTTAATGAACGACAACCTGTTAATCTTAACATTTTTTTCTGATAAGGAGTGGTTTCATCTTTCTAGGTACGTTAATTCACAAAATACGCGAGTGTGGAGCACTGGCAATCCGCATATTTTTGTTGAATCTCCACTACATGCTCAAAAAATTGGTATATTAGAACTACAAAAGTTTTCCAAGAGTATTTAAAATTTGATTTTAGAATTAATTAGTAATTTATGATAACGCTAGTTAAGAGATAAAGACCAACTAAGGAACTTTATGATAAAGCAGCAAATTCACGCAAGCACTTGGGAATACGTTTCCATGTTTATCTGCTAAGGAAAATTGAAAGTTAACATGAAGGCAGATAAGTCTATATAGTAAACATAGTGCTTACATTAAAGACTGACACGAATTCCTCCACGATCATTATCACTATTAAACTACATCAAGAAGGTACAAACCCTATTATTGAGAAACAATGTCTCCACTACATATTGTGTACAGTACTGCTCCCTTCCGACTAAATGTATATTTCATGGCATCGATTTTGGTGTTTACCTACTTATCCTTCTGTTAACTCTATTCACTTTTAGGAGAAGTTTCAATGGAAGGAAACAAATAGAACATCTGTTAGCTGTATAAATAATCTAAAATACGCATACCTTCCGATATGAATGAATAAAGAAATGAAATTATTCATATCATCCTTACTTATCGCAATTTAATTGTTATTTTTACAGCAAGCATTATTATTTCATTTAGAATGGACGTAAACTCCTCACTTCTATTCGAAAAGTATAGGATGTTACTTATGTTGCGTATGTTCATGTTATAAAATCTGTCACTTCACATCAAAACTTCGTACCCTTAGGATATTTGATAATTGGCCCGCTTCAAGCGGGGAGTTTGAGAGAGGTAAGCTGACATGACACTGTCTGATATTAATCGAATTAACAATAGATCAACAGAAGGAATGTGGCATAATTCTACTCAATTTATATCTTGATAGGATGCGACGTATTTCTCGCTTGTAATAATTTGAGCCGTTTCATTTCTACATTTAAGCTAGGATATAAAATTTGTCTGTCAAGAAATATAACCTTGGTTTTTAATAGTTCTCTTTTATGGCAAACTTAAAAAAAGGATATTTTTTATTAAAGTGGAATAACAGAATTATTTGGACCCACTGGCGACAGGCTGGATCGAACAACTATAGTTATAGTTATTCCCCTCCTGGTACTTATATGTGGGTTCTATATGAGAGGTAGAATTTTTACTTCTCGAATTGTATCCAAATTCTTATCGGCTGTCTCGAATTAGGTTTTCTGCGTTTCCCACTGGGCATATGCCTGATAAACTGTTATCAGGTAAACACCGAAAGATAAAACATCTAATAAGTTGGTCGTTTACTTTCACATTTCATTTGTATAATACATTCATTAAGGAAACTAGATACAGGAGTAGGAGGTAACTCGTGTCTAAATAAAAACCTGGTCAAGTAGGCTACATTTAGTAATTCTGCTATGTAAATGCAATGGATAAATTCTCGATCACAACCCACTTGACCAGGTTTTTATTTAGACGCTCGTTATTATTTAAAATTGCACCTAGTTATTACTGTAAGCAAACTGAACAACAAAATACGAAATTTAGAAGGCTACTGTTTGAGAAAAATGAGGTGTTATAAATAACAAAAAGTGCAGCGCTATTCCTACAATATTTTCACAGGTTTTCTTTCTAAAGAATGAGCAGAGACGTGATCCAATTTGGAAAATATTTCGATACATTTATTTCTTTTCTTCTTGTGTGAAACCGAGATTGAAAACTAACCGATGCCAACATATGGAACTTAGCCATCAAATAAAGCGAATTTATCAAGAAAACGTTGTCTACTTTTGCTGTGCTGTAATATTTCTAAGTACAGAATGTCAACGCGAGAATATCCAATCCCTTTAATTTTGAATTTAGAAAGAAATATTTAATACAAAACTTATACAGACTAATCCAAAATTATTGATGATGTTCACAGAAAAATAAATGAATTTTACATAAATGTTTGTAAACTGAAGTTGTTGCTTTTTTTTAAAAAAAAAGAAAGGCGTGTTTATTATTTAAATTAAATTATGCAAGTGTAGTTCCACAAAATTGTCGACAACACTTTCTTACAAATTTATGGCATTTGAATAAAAGATTTTCTTAATCGTTAAGGTTCAAAAGAAATAGTATTTATTCATTTTCATTAAATTCTAATTTGTTCTTGGCAAATGTAGCTTATTTCATAACGGTAGACATTTTTTCAGAGGACTGAAATAAATGTGAAAATAATTTAATACAACCGAACCTAATGGTTCATTGTCTTAAAAATAACAAACAGCGATTTAGAAAATTGCTAAATAACAACCCACTGCCATTATTTCAAGCCAGTAAACGAATAGAATAAATATTAATGGATGAGGAAATTATTCATGTTAAAAAAGATTTATCTACCTGGCTTTTTGCGTGAATTTTCCCTGAAGTTTCGAGGAAAGAGATTATCTTTCTACAACTGCACAGAACGTTTACTTTTACCGGATGAGATAAGAAAACAACAGGGATCAAAATCGTAAATCCCCATGAAATGAACACAAGACGGAAATATTTCAGACGCGCTTTTTTTATGCACCCAACTTAAGTTTTACTCCGAGAATGCTTTTGCTCGTGAAATATGCAGTAGACAAGACAACATTTAAAGAAATTATATTGAAATAAATTTAATCTTGAACAACCGTTCCTGGAATTTTATGCTATACTGATTTTCCAAACTCAAAAAGTAGCCAGAGAAAAACCTAACTCTTTAGTAATATCAAATTCATTGAACTTGAGCTCTGCGTCATCAATCGCCGAAGTTACAACCGACAAATATTTCAGTATTATTTCTTTGTCTAAGGAAGAAGGATGGAGTTATGCTTTTTTATGTCTGATTATGCAACGCCAGACGCGTTTTATTTATGACGCAGAACTCTTCTCTTATGAAAAATATTACAACATTTAGAATTTTCTATATTTTCCTTTTAATTAGCGATAAATAAAGCGTATTCTGTAACTTATTAATTATATGAAAACTACAGACTTACTAAAGGAATTCTTTTATATTGTTTTCAAATCAGGTAAAAAAAGGTTTCGATACGTTTTCAAATATTTTTAGGAACTCGGCGATATTAGGATCAGATAATTAATTTGCACATATGTCTTTTTTCTCTGGAAATAAGAAAAGCATTTAGACTACATGGAAAATAAGTAACTAGTTGGATTCCAGATTCGTGTAGAAAATTGAAAGCTTTTGTGGCTGTGTGCGTTTGCGTTGTCGTGATGTAACAACACGTCACACATTTCGGTTTTTTTTTGGCATTCAACAACCAATTTTCCTTCGGGTAAACTAACTTCTGTATACCAAACAGCGTCTAAAAAGAATGCTCTGAAATTTTAGTTTTAAATTTACACTTTCATTGTCAAATATAACCCGTTTGAAAAATAGGACTTCAGAATTTGAAAGAGACAGATTCACATTGTTAACTGTAAAGGTGCAGTCGATTTTTTTGCAATCAACTGTACAAATATTGGAATATCTCGTTAGTACTTATGCAGTATATCGCTTGTAATTAAGCACGAGATATTACTAAGGAGCTTTAGCGTTATTCAGACTAATTGCAATTGGTGGCAGAGCAAGTAAGTGCCCTTCCAAAGTTCTAACAACGGTACCATTAATAACCGGACGGGAGTTACATTGTTATTCCATTACCGACTCGCCCACAAACTAGTGCCATCGAAACCTATCCATGACTAACGTTCTGACATACTCTATTCAATTTACTTCTTGTATCAATTTCAATACTTCAACTTAACTTGATACAGCCATATTAAATGACCCCATTCACTTCAATCCTTAACTTTTTTCTATGACAAACTAAAAAAATTACACAAGTTGAAATCTATACTTTAATTATGTAATAATAAATTGCAATCATATGTATTTTAAAAAGTATTAGTTACAGTGATTATTTTGGAAATTTTTTCTTAATAAATCTACAGCGTTAAACAAAAAGTATATATGAATTTCATTATAAATGACACCCGTCCTTAATGAAATTTTACAGTAACAAGTTAAATACGAAATGAAAGCACTACATTATGAAATGAAATAATTACTTTGCTTTTGTCTGGCTGTAACAAATATTCCATAAATTCCAAAATTATTATATGTGTAGTCCCTTATTTGCGAAAATCCTGGAATTAATTTAGTAGACTATGCGTGCAAACTTTTGGGAAAGCAAACAATACGGACGAGTAAGCCTAATCTCCTCCCAATCGCGTTATTAAAGTCGCATTCTTCCCATTCATTTCATCAACTATTATTATTATAATTATTTATGGCCGGTAATCTGTTTTTAACAGAGGATGAGTAATTCCACGAAAGCGCTGACTGAAGATGAAGCACTTCTGGTTTACCTAAACTGAATCCTTCGCGATACCAAAGCAAGCGACTGTAATTTCCTTAATCGTCGCGTTATTACGTTCGCTTTAAAATTGAATTAACGACTAAAATTTTCTTCGCTTTCTTAAAGGAATAAGTATCACTTGAATCAAAAACAAGTATCGACCGAGGAACTGAAGAGCTAACCACCGAATGTAACGAAATATGCTAACAAGAGAGAAAGGTTATGGGTTACATAGGTCTGCAAACTTTAAGAATAAAAAACATATTAGAGAAAAACATGGCTATATTGTTTTTCAAAAGATTCTCCTTTTAACTCAATACATGTATTCATTTGATAAAATCGATCATTAAAACAAAAATGTCATTGATCCTTAGAAAGGAAATTTTCGAATGTAGCAGCAGAATTGAGAAACGCTCACCATATTTCACTTTAATTTCATAGTAATTTTACTTTTGACTGCTCCAAAAACTGCTTTGTTTGCTGAACTGTATGCATTGTCATGATGCAAAACAATATTTCTTCGTGGACGTTGTGAACGAGCTTTTTCAAATACATTGAGTGGACTACTGGGCATTGACTTTCTAAAGTCCTGCACATAAAAATGTTGTAAATTATAGGCCAATATCAATTATCTGCAATTTTTCTAAAGTTTTCAAGCTTCTGCTTCATGCTTTCTTTTATAATCACGTCTCGCATCTGTTACCCATGAACCAACGGGGACATGCGAACTGCGGTCAAAATTGAAACATGTAAGAAGGTCATTAAGGAAGTTGTTTTTCGCGACCGAACTGCGGTCAGGCCCTAAATCCCAGGGCGGGGGTCTTACTCCCTTAATATTTTTGTCGTACATCCAATAAATGTACTTGTACTACTGGGTTAATTATTCTGTTTACAAAATATAGGGAAACGTTGAATTAATAAATACGGAGCAATTATTGAAACCGTAGTTTTGTCTTAGTTTTGCTAAGACATGGAGTTGCGTATGTTGAACATAATGTATGTGGTGAACATAATCATAGTTTAACAGAAATTATTCTTGTGCGACAGAAAATTAATAATTCTGTGAAAAGAAAAAGTAAAGAAAACTTGTCTGAAAGATCTTCCAAATTGATCTATCAAGAGATCAACCGCAAGGAGGATTGTTTGGATTCACTAACGTCAAAGGGCATACGATACATTCATAAAAATATTAATCACACACGGTTGCAACTAATTTCCAAATTTCCGAAATCATTATACGAAGTACACGAATTTCTAAATAAATCTTACGTTATCGCCGTCAAGAAGGAACAGTTTCTTTTCATGAACGACACTGAAAATAATATTGTCCTATTTTCATGTGATTCTAATATCAAATTCATGTGTCTTCAGGATACAATATACATGGACGGTACCTTTGACTACTGTACGAAATACTCTTTATAAATGTTTACAATTCATGCTCTTTCCAAAGAAACGTATGTTCTTGTTGTTTTTTGTTTTTTGGAAGGTAAACAAAAAATCAGTTACATAAAATTATTTCAATTATTAAAAGATAATTGTAAATCGCCAACACTCGATCCGAAATCTGTCGTAATTGACTTCGAAAAAGGCATATATTCTAGTATAATTCAAGTTTTCCCAGAAGCAAACATAATTGGCTGTCGTTTTCATCTTGCTCAGGCTTGGTAAGTGTCCTAAATTTTATTGATCCTTAATGTTGCCCACTTTGAAATTCTGACCGCAGTTCGCACAAGGATTGCATCCTGCCAGGTAGATAGAAATATTTTGACCGTAATTCGGTCACTTTGGAAAAACGGACCGCAGTTCGGTTGCACCGGAACCAACAATAGAAACGAATTTAGTATCTATTACCCAATATTTACGTAAAATCTTAGATGATCAAGGGCAGGTAGATGTTATCTACATTGACCTCTCGAAGACCTTTGACAAGATCGACCATGAGCTGTTATTACATAAACTTGATCACTTTGGCTTCTCTGATAATTTCATTAAGTTAATGACCTCCTATTTGAAAGATCGTTATCTGTTCGTGAAACACAACCGACACGAATCTGATCTTTTTTAGGGATCTGTTTTAGGTCCTCTGCTCTTTATCATTTTTATCGACGACCTTTCAAGCAGCTTTGATACATCGCTTTTATTGTTTGCTAATGTTTTAAAAATCTACCGTACTATAAATTCAGTGGAGGACTCTTTTCATCTACAGAGGAACCTTGATGATGGAGATCCATCGAGAGCAAACTTTTCTGACCTCAAGGTGATAATAAAATCATAGCCCGGAAACTTGAACACAAACTCACAAGCATAAAATAGAATAGATTTGAAAATTCAATACTTTTTTCAGAATTTGGACAAATACATATATCTCAAATTACGAATTAATTGAAAAATACCTTAAAAATAAATAAGAATACTCACATAAGAAAAATATTCTGCTTTTCGTAGAACCATATATAAGTAAAATATTAATTAATTAATTTTTTCTCACAAATATTTTCATTTGTTCAGAAATTTAAACATCAAAATATATGATTTTTAAACAAATAAACGAATGGGCAATTGAAATGGATCACCGGAAATTTTATGAAATTAAAAACAAAAATTCCGACAAAGTCAACTTTTCTAATGTTTACTGGAATGCGTGCCACGACAAAAAAAAATGCGTTTCATAAATATGCATCAACTGGTAACAATTCAAATTTACGCTCGGGTAAAAACATTGGGACGCGGATTTTTCCATATGCGACGTCCTAGGCTTTCGCCAACTGGGGCGAAAGAAACATCAATATAAAACTCAATAACGAAAGAAAAAGGCGAATGAAGCCAAAAGTACATATACGGGTGCCGGCGATAAAAACAATATGATGCCGACGCGGAAAGGCATTCGATGAGCGAATGGAACATTAACGAAAAAGCGAAGCAGCATATTAAATTTGGGAAGTTCCAAATATTGACATTGGATATTGTACAAAACAAAATCTTTTAAAGTAATCGAGCAAGTTATAAAATACGTACAGGCGATAAAAACAACATCAAGTTGTGCATGTCTTAGAAACTAGTTTAGTTTGACTTGAAAATTTCCTCGAACCTGAATATAATATTACCTAAATATTACTTTTGAAAATGATACTTTTTGTCATTTGACGCAAAATTCTATTATTGTTTCATATTGTTGAGTATGTAAGAAATCGAATATTTCATAATCATTAAGCTCATTACAGAAGTTAAACTCGATATAATGTTGCCTACACGAGCGCGGAAAATTCGCCCACCTAAAGATTATGTAAGCAAGCGTAACTGCGGCTTGCTTTATCAAAAGCCTTGGGCTGATGATGAGAATCATGATTGACCTTTGCAAATTCGAAGAATTGCAGCGGCATTAAAAACACCGAGCATTATGCAATCGTATGAGCAGACGGTTTCGAAAAATCACAATGAATCACAGAGAAACTGGCACACATGTAGAATACTACGTAATTAAATGACCTTTGTAAAATCATATAAAAGGCCGTGGCATAGCACGACAGAGGAGACAGCTAGTCGAGTGCAACTCCACAAGCCCAAGGGCGTAATCAATATTTACAGAATATTATACAGAATATTATAGTGAGTGGTTGCTCCCCAAAAATCCGTCGAAGAAATTTTCTACAAACCTCTTGTCTTAATTTTACGATAAAATATACAGCTTGCGAACGGCTCCTAAGGTCCATGCGCAATTATTCGACTGCATACGGCGTGTTATAGGCAAGTATATGAAAAATATCTTAAAAGCTAACAATAGGTCAAATATGTAAAGTCAACATAAAACTGAGAAAATGAAAATAATAAATTTTTGCATTATTGAAATGTCATTTCAAATACTCTAAGTACAAAGCTATATTGTATTCTAGTTGCAACAAAAAACGTCACAGTGTTTCCTTTGCTACAGTGTTCGTAAATTTTATTTTAAATAAAGGCGCAATTTCCCTGATTAAGTGCAGGCAGTGGCATATATTTTCTTGTCCGTGTGAAAAAATATTCATTACTGGTAAATTTTAAATAACAAATTAGAATAAGATAATTCAATATTATTCAAGGAAACAAAGTAATATAATATTAAGAGAAGTTGTAAGCCGTCCCCATACTGTACTACAGAACAAAGTATGGATATGAACTTAGCAGTCGTTCGCAAGCTGTATACATATGTGACATGTTCTAAATTTTGCGATTTTCCGCTTAAATTTCAATTTAACTTATATTCGTAATTAAAATTTCATTACTTCCCGATTATACCTACCTTAAGAATTTACAAGATAGAAATTTGACTTTCTAATTCAGAACCGCGTACCTAATCTCACGTTCGGCAAAGCATACTGTTAAAAAAAATGCAGATAAAAGTCCCCGTTCTTTTTTCCTTACTAAAAGAAATTCTAACTTTAAATTAAAATATACACGACCGCCACCCTGCTTTGAAGTATAATAGGGCCCAAAGTCGTAGGACCGCCTCTCTTTTAGGAAAGATTGATGATGATATTACAGGCAGATAAACTGTACGAGATGTGTGGAAAGACAAGAATCCATTACCTTCTATGGAGCTATATTGGAATATGTGATGATGATGATGATGAACGTAATTGACATTCATTTTTAATATCAATTTATTTTAAACGCGTTGAGAATGAAATACAAATTAGATTATTCTAGAAATTTAAATACGTTTCAACCTATTGTTTTGCGTTCAGTAAAATGTTGCATGTTAAAGATTTCTGTAAACTTTTAAAAGTTATTATTGCTCATCGTACTTTAGCCCTAAGTAAATTTTCGAGCGAACTTTTGTAACTGTCTACGACTATACATGTGTACTGTAAACCTGCCATGAACGAGTGAGCTTTCTTTCTTGCTTGAAAGTTTGAAAAAGATAAACTGCCGAATTTTATGATCCTAAACTCACACTCACGGACGCGAATATCTAGATATTCCTTAACATTAACTTCTACACGTAAACATAATATGTATGTTAAATTTAAAGATGTTTTCCCCTTGCGTTTATAAACATCATATTTTCTCTTTCTAAAGCGTTATGCCCACAAGAGAAAGAGTACGTTTTAAACCACCAAAATGTAAGTATGTTGTACGATAAACTCCAACCGCATAAAATATCCAGAAAAATAAGGTGTTTTGAAGCCAAAGCTGACACCCAATTCCACTAAGTGCGTAAAAATGCGTTCTTTTTCGGATTACACAGCCAAGCTTCTTTCTCTCCGTCTACGTCTACAGCAATCGCATAACGAAAATGTGTGGAAATTAAAACTGAAATCCTGAATCTGTATCTTGGAAATAATATTAAATTTTATTTGTCACAATCTCGCTCTACTTTAGGACATTCCCGTTAAATAGAAAAAAATTAAGAATTAAAAGAGGATGCCTTTTCAGTACATGAATTATTAGTCTTAAATACAGGACATTGTTCTGAATGAGGTTTCAATGACAACAATTGCGAAAAGAGTTTGACTTTGAAACCGCCAAAAATGAATGCAATAATTATACAATATGAATAAAATTTAAGAACCATTCATCACCTGCAAAGTACACCTGCGTTGCGTTTCCCATAGGATTAAAAATACACACATGAATTTATTTAACGATGAGAAAATATTCTATTTAATCTAATGGTTTTGCTTTAAACTAATGGAAATGTTTATATTAAATTTTTTTGCAATTTTGCTGCAAACAACGCTGAGTACAGTAAATTTTTTGTTACAAATAAATTCAACGTAATTTAAATTGATTTCCTCAAAAAATGGAGATTAAATGCTGAAAATTAAGAAAGTGAATGTACTCGTACACAACCGTGCTGATTCTTTATCTAAAATATATTTAAAAATAAATCGCACATGCAGTGAAATTAAATTATAAACTGAACGTAACAAATAACGTGGCATTGCTGCAACTATCTGTCATTGTCAATAGCTTTGGAAAATAAGATATATTATTCAGCAATAACAGTATCGATATATAAATTATTTTAATTAAATTGAATTCGATTATTTTGTGAACTCGAATTCCCAACAATAGATTTTTAATATGCTAACATAATTTTTATGATTTTAATATGAAGTACTATTGTTAAGAATATTTTGTTTGCACGGGTTCTTTGTGCCCTTTTTTGATTCCGACTTACGGGCGGTTAACGGTTTCTACGATTTCCCTAGAACAGTAAATTAATAGTTATCTAGCCGCTCTCGGTCCTTTTGAGTCACCGTGCAACTCAACAAGACCCCCCTTGTAAAAAAGAATATAAACGCTACCCTGCCCGCTAACTGTAACTTTTTTCGATTGACCCGCAAACAGTACACACGTAAAATAAATATGTAAAGAAGTTTGTGCGTTTTATTTTTGCGAATGAAAGAAAGAAGTGTTTAAAACAATCTAATCATGTTTGAAAAACAGGGATGCACAACAGAATTTTGAATCTTTACCTTATTTTAAGAGATTGAAGGAATCGAGGATTTGCTATGTAACTCACCTTAATGGAATTACGTCTCATTATTTAATAATTATAATTGACAGCTTGTCGTTAACAGAACACGCCAGCAGTACTAATTGCGTTTAACGAGTCGCGCTTGCTCTAATCCATACCTAAAATTAAAAAAATATTTTAATAAAATTCACACCTAATACCTACATAATAAATGTGTACATTAGAACAACATTATATACAATTTTATAAAAATATAACATTGCAGATATGCAATGTGTCCACGGACAAGTGGACTTGACAAGAGGAAGAACTTTTTTAATGTCAATTTTACGCAAAAAAGTTATTGTTTAAAAAGTTCTGCTTCTCAAGAAATTTCAGAAACAATGGTTAAATTTAAATTTTTAACTACAGTCTGTCAATAAAATTCAATTTTCTTAATTTCATATTACACATATCAAAGTAACCTTTTTATTATTGATTATAGGCAAAAAATGTATTTTTTACAAAAAAATTCTACTGCTCGAGCACCTTCAGAAACCACACGTAAATATAAGTTTTTTGACTACAGGGTGTCTGAAATATTCAAATAACCAAAGAAAATTTTTATTATTGATTTTACGCAATTATATTCTGTATAAAAACATTCATCTTCTCAACAAATCTCATAAACTATACTCAAATTGGAGTCACAAAATGCAGTGTCTGAAAATCTGCTTGTTTTGTTTTCTACAAATTAAATTAAAAAATATGAAATTTTCAGACACTCTGTATTTCGTGATTCTAATTTGAGTATGGTTTTTGAGATTTGCCGAGGAGATGAATGCTTTTAAACAGAACGTAACTGCCTAAAATCAATAGCAAAAATTGTCTTTGGTTATTTGAATTTGTATATTTCAGACACCCTATACTCAAAAAGCTGAAATTTATGTGTGGTTTCTGAAGGTGCTCGAACAGTAGAATTTTTTGTGAAGAACACATTTTTTGCCTAAAATTAATAATAAAAACGTTACTTTGATACAGGGTGAGTTATTGGTGCGTTTTCGGAAGATAGGGACTTTATTATTGCATATTCATTAAAATCCGTTTGCGCTGTGACTTAGATGAGATATAGCTGCATGATTTAAAATTAGTTACAATTATATAGTTTCGTCTGGATGTGCCAAACTTAAGTTATGTTTTTTTAAATGGAACACCCTATATATCATGGTGCCGAAAAAAAAGTGCACTAAACATTCATCGAATTTGAGGTCTTATTGTATGGAAATTCGAAGTGTAACGTATACCGAACCGCATATTACTGAAAAGCTTAATGAACAATGTATCAGAATCAGTAACAATATACAGGGTGTTGCATTTAAAAAATCGGAGTAAAATAGGCATACGTGTTACGACTCACCCTGTAAAAATGAATAGGAATATTTTCAAAACAAGCATTGCTTTCTGTAGCTAATAAGTCATGTAATACTCCTATAAAATTTTAAAATTAAATTTTAATAAACAACTTATCTACAGAGTATCAAAGGGCACGGTATTTTTGCGTTTAAATGCCAATATCTCAAAAACTCTTAGATTTAGGTACGTAATCATCTTATAAAAAAGTGTTCCATTCTTAAAGACGAATCGGATGAGACCATAATATATAGGGTGTTCCATTTAAAAAAAAACATAACTTTGGTTTGGCACATCCAGACGAAACTGTATAATATTGAAACTAATTTTAAATCATACAGCTATATCTCATTTAAGTCACAGCGCAAACGGATTTTATGAATATGCAATAATAAAGTCATGTCATTCAAATTTCACATGGAAATATTTTCGAAAATTTTTACATATTTAACGGTGGAATTTTGTTTTATTAGAAATTCTTAATGAACGTGGAAATCTTTGCCAATTTAACCGAGCCTGTAGTTTTAAAAGTAAAAAAATTAGCCAAGATGACGGTACAAAATGGAGACCCAATATAATTAGGATAGATAAAGTGGTCCAAGTTTTGTATAGGTTTCATGATCTTGTTATAAAGAAACCGACAGAGACCGGCACTGCGGTCTTTTTGTCGCCTCTCAGTCGTTCTTTTACAGCAAGACCATAAAACCCATACCAAATTAGGACCGCTACAACACGTAATTCAAAAAAATTTAGGTCTTGAATGAAGGTAATAAATAACTCATATCGTAGCTTAGAAAAAATACGTTTAGTATAATAAACAAAACTAGATTTAGAAATAAAAATAAACAAAACTAGATTTAGAAATAAAAATAAAGAAAATTAATTTAGAATATCATCGATTAAAACAAATGTTAAATTAATTAGTTATTATTTGAGTTAAGAAATAAATTAAAGTAAAGAAATTTTAAATTAACAATTATTTATTAACTAATGTTAAATATTCCACGGTCGCTTGAGATCCAAAACTCTATTGATCTTATGTTATACTGTACTGCATTAGGAGTTCTATAAACTCTTCTATAACTTTTCAGAATTGTAACCGTTTTGATTTTTACTTTAGACTTTTCAAGTAATTATTTTTCTATAATCTTTAACTTTTTTTACAAAGTTTAGATGTTTCTACGAAACTTCTTGTTTGTCAGTTTTAAGTATGAATTTTCTTCCTACGACATGACCTTGGTCAGGCCATCATCTGGGTAGCCTCTCAGCCTAATGCCTGGTTGCACCCACTTTTTAAGCAGAGCTTCAATTTAAGTTATGTTTAGAATGTGACATTTACGTATGGTCAGTATAATGTTAAATACATTCTGACTGACATTTAAACTTCAACTTAAGTATCAATGAGAATGTGACTAACATTTTGTTAAATCTATAAATAATGTCATAGTCTAAACACCACTTAAATTTAAGCTCTGCTTAAAAAGTTGGCGCTACCGGGCATAAGTAATTTAAAGTAAGTTAAATTCGTTCTATTTCCTCGTTATCTAAAATCTACTGTTTGTTGGTTAAAAGAATGTTCATTTCTCATGTGAATGAGGGCTCAACTACTTGCTCTGAGTGCCCTGGTTGTTACCAAACTGTCAGCCAAAGTATAGATTCTTTTGACTTGTGGGTTCCTAAATATTGATCCTTGCAATATATCAACTTGCATGATTTTTATGAAGGATATTTTAAACCATAAATACATATTCTTACCACACCTTCGCAGTTTTCGATTCATTTGTACATCAGATGGAAATATTTTGGCCCAGTCGTGCTACTTTACTTCTGACCACTTCTCGTCCAATGATGACCGTATTTCGAAATCAAATCCTTTCGGCAGCTTTGACAGCTTTTCAACAATGCCTAGTAGTAAAGAATCCAGAATTTTGAGCTGAATAATAGTGATTAAATTTTCTTATTTGTATTATTCTCAGGAATGTCTGCAGTCCCTTCCTCTATCATTCGTGGTGGTGGACATAACGCTTTCAGATTTTTGCAGTCAGGATTATACTCATATCTCCTATTACTTCTTTTTTGTTCACAATATAAAATTGATAATACAGAGAGATAATTTAAAATAAAATTTTAAGATCTTAAAATACAATCTGATTATAACTTATAACATATGAAAGCGAATTGTGAACAAGAGTGACATGATGCAAGTTTACACAAGTATTTACGAGATGAGTGACAATAGTGTAGATAAATTTACTATTTCCAAAAGAAAACCAACACTACTTGGAGGAAGGCAGCAAAATTTCCTCAAAATTTTAATGACCTTGGGAGTTAACTTTTTATGCAAACAAACACATATTTTAAACGTCCATTAAAATCATTCATAATAATATAATCTATTACGTCGTAATAATAATGTATTTAGAAAAAACATAAGAAACAATTCAAGATCTAGGTCATAGGAGTTCTAAGGATTTAATAATAATATAATCATAATATATTTATTAGTGCCAGTACATTTTTTTTTAAACGTTTACACACGTCAACTGGTAGAATTAATAACATATAAAATCATATAATTAACACATATAAAACTATAAATCACGAAATCCTTTAGTCAGTATAGTCGCCCCAGTTTGGTAGCGGTTTTATGGCCCTGCCAAAAAAGGGCGACAGAAAGGCGACCGCAGGCCGGTCTCTTTGAAGCTGTTTTTTATAGCAAGATCATAAAACCTCTACAAAACTTGGACGACTATACATCTTGGATTGAAAAAAGCATGACTCAATTAGAAGTGTTTTTAAACGTTTTTTGAACAAGTTATATGGCAGTTGATTGTAATCCTTAACGTTCAGTGCAAGTTTTTAAAGACTTTTGCTCTACCTTCCAAAATAAAAAAGTTGTTTTAAAAATACAAAACCGTAACTCTTCCGTATACGGCGTTCCGTTATTAGAAATAAAAATGTTTTGTTCTGTAGAATGCAAAATAGTTTTGACGTGTGACACTTCGTAAAAAAAAGACATAGTGTCTAGGTATACATATTACACAGATTATTATATTTCAGGAACATTTTTTGGTGCGGTCTACCTGCATGTTTCTACTATAGTGTGCGGTCTACCTGTATATTTCTAATGTACTATGCGGTCTAACTGCATGTTTCTAATACCGGGTGATTTTTTAATTTTTTTTATTAACTCTTGCTATGATATTTAGATTAACTGAAAAATAAGTCATTGCACTATTTTTTACAGTCAAGCTAAGACATGCCGCCCAAATTTCATAGCAAGACTTGATAAAAAAATTAAAAAATCCGTCAACATACTATGCGATCTACCTGCGTGTTTCTAATTGTTGTTCTTCCCCAAAACTTGCAAACAAAAACAAATTAATCCTTTAATTACGCCAAGTTGTAACAATATCCCTAATATTAATTAATATCCCTAATTTTCATAGAAAAGCATTTATACCCAAACAAGTAAATCCTTTAATTACTTCGTCCCAAACAAGTAGGGTCAAATTAGAGATTAGCATGTTTTTCAAATATATTTTGAGAGTAGAACGCACTTTACAATAGGTAGATCTCAGCTTTATTACTGATCAAGTTACAATTTTTTAAAACTACTGGTGCGTGGCAAATTACGAACATTGACAAAATCGAACATCGAGCAGTAATAAAATTTCTCACAAAGGAAGGGAACACTCCAAAAGAAACACATGCTAGGATGTTTGCGGTTAACAAGGAAGCTTCTCCATCTGATAAAACTGCAAAATTTTGGTCTGAACAATTTAAATAGGGTAGGGAGTCTTCAGATGACGACCCTCGCAGTGGACGTCCGAACTCTGTTACAATATCAGAAAACATTAAAGAAATTGAGAAATGAATCCTTGAAGACTGTCGAATTAGGATTCATCAGATAGCTAAGATGTCTGTGGCTGAAATTTTAAACATTATTGGGGAATTAATTTTCTACTTAATTCATGAACATCTAGGAATGTCAAAGGTGAGCGTAATATGGGTGCATTGACTACTCACTCCTTCGATAAACAATGAAGAGTTGATAGCTTTTGGAACTTTATCAAGAACTATAGACTACCTGATGGTTACAGACTCATATCTTTGGATGTTGTATCTTTTTCCACAAACATCGCTAAGAACCTAGTTGTTGAAATTGTTTTCAACAATTGGCCTAAAATGGAAAGGAATACCAATATACCGAAAGATGAATTCCTTAATATCCTACAATTTTTATTAAATAACTGATGGTTTACTTTCAACAACAAGATCTATAAACAAATCAAAGGAACCTCTATGGGCTCTCCAATCAGTCCAATTATTGCTAAAAAATAGTTCATCATTTGCCTGATGATTGCATTCCACGCTTATCTTTCCCAATACATTTTCTGTACGAATATGTGGATAACTTGATCACTGTCATACCTCAAAATAAGGAAAATGAAACCCTCTCTGTTTTCAATAGTTTCAAGAATCATATTCAATTCACCATTGAAAATGAAAAAGATAATAGTGCCCCTTTTCTAGATACAAAACTTATAAGGACTCCTGAAGGCAACATCTTACTTGATTGGCACAATAAACCAACTTTCTCAGGTAGATTTATTAATTTTCAAGATAGCCAATCTCATAAACAAAAGATCGATATTATTTTAGCTATGAAGAACCGAGTGTCACAAATCTGTCACGAATCTTTTTTACGTAATAATTTCAATAAACTTATCGATATCTTCACCAACAATGCTTCTAGCTTCAATATGCTTTCTTTTAGTTCATTGGTGTATTTATTGTCTTCGGTCTGTTTATTTTGGGACTTGCATTCTTGGTTTAACAATGCCATATTTCACATAAACAATATAGTTTTGGCTTCACAGAAAATTTTGCTCCGTTCTTGTTTATTTTCCTGGTTTTAGCAAAACTGAAAATTTAGGAAGTCAGAAACAGTCAGAAATCAAGTATTGACATAACTTATCGTATTTTCTAAATTTTAAAAACTGAAAGTTATGTCAATACTTGATTTCTGACTATTTCTGACTTGCTAAATTTTCAGTTTTGCTAAAACCAGGAAAACAAACAAGAACAGAACAAAATTTTCTGTGAAGCCAAAACTATATTGTTCATGTGAAATATGGCATTGTCAAACCAAGAAAGCAAATCCCAAAATAAACAGACCGAAGACAATAAATACACCAATGAACTGAAAGAAAGCATATTGAAGCTTGAAGCATTTTATCACTATGAGGAGAAATTGGAGAGACGATATCTGAAATTCACCAACAATGGTTATCCACTGTAACCCACCTTCACTTTTGAAAAAATTAATGTTTTCTCATCCAAATCCAGGTGTCACTGCTCAATTACCTAACTTAGAAACTCTTCTTCAAACCCAATAACGTACAAGAAATTAGCTTTTATTAAACCTATCCTAAAATTATTGACGTCATAAAACATGAAAACATAAAAATTGCACCTATTCCTAGGTACACCACTCAATGCCAATGTCGTTTACCGAATCTCTTGTTCTAATTGCAACTTATGCCCGATTTCTTCACCGTATTTATCCTAGGGTTAATTTATCTGTCAGTTGAAATCTGCCATTCAGGCCCGGTTTTTCAATCGCAAGTTAACTTTAACCTTCAGTTTATTCCCATAAGAACACAATGGTCACTATGGAAATAAACCGAAAGTTACAGTTTAACTTGACATTGAAAAACCAGAGCCAGGCCCGTTTTTTTCACCTCCAGTTAACTTTATCTGACGGTTTATTCCCATAGTAATAATTGTGATCACAATGGTTACTAAGGGAATTAATCGCCAGATAAAGTTAACGCAGGTAGACCGCACACTACAGTAGCACCCATTTTTTTATTATAAAAGTAATTTACACCTTTGCCTGTTTTTGCACACGTATGCTGGATATAACAAATAAAATGATTAAAATCATATTATTCTAAAGCATCCATCGCTCTTCACTTTAGTATATAAAATATAAAGCCAACAATGAAAATTAAAATTCAATATTATTTATAGAAGATTTTATTGCAATAACTTGCTACAAGTGTGAGTACTTCTCAGCAGAATTAATAAAAACGAATTATTTCCGATACGATGTTGTCCATAAAATCGATCATAAAATCCTATCAACCCCAATTTTTATGATCGCAGAAGTAAATTCCTTCGGCAAAATGCTATTTTCAGAATCCCTTCAGGAGCCGGGTCGTACAGAATTAGTTACGACCTGGCAGTAAACGATACTACATATAATATAAAAAACGGATAAACGTAACAGGTTTTGTGTTTATTTTATTAATACAGGTTGACTGAAATTTTCTGTAGTAAACAACTAAAAAATGATGATGTTTATACAATATAATCTCGATTAAAGTGCCAAGGAACTGTTTTAACACTAACATCACATTTTTTAATTTATTGCAAAATTTGCCATTATAATTGAATAGAGCGTTCATAAAATTAATATGAATGTCAATGTTTCGCTGTACGTTAACAGCTTCTTCAGGATAAATTATTTATTATTTATTAGTCATTTATATTGTCCGTGATACTTGTAATTAAAATTATTTAGTTTCGAAATACAACAGTGTTAAATAATAACAAAATTTAATTCATCTTAACAGAGTATACGTATATTAAGGATAATTAACTCTACTGTTTAAATATTATACATTCGAAAGTAAAAATTACTTTCAAATTAAATGAAATTAACATGTGACTTTAATTTTACTATCTAAATAAATCTAGAGGTTACATATGATATAAATGCTTTCCGAATACTTTGGCTTTTGGTAAATAAAATGGCCGACTGAAAAATAAACAAAATAGGGTCGCTGCTACCCGACGTATACCCGACCCACCTCAGCCTCTTGTAATACTATCCCCACCGTTACTTGCAGTATCACTTCGGCCATTCTTTTTTTTAAATAAATTCATGAAGGTAGGTATTCCTAAATTATAATCTGGATCTGAAGTTCTTCAACTTCAGTTAATTAAATTGGAACTCTAGTTTACAACTGCATATAAAGCACAAGTTAGACCATAAGTGTAATTCAGTTTTTTCAAAACAGAAAAGACGTTTTATAATTACAACTTTTTCTATTAAAAGTATTTCGAGTTAAAGAATCTGTACTGTAGGTACACTGGAAAACGAATTTAAAAGAAAATTTAAAGAATTTCAATTATAGAAACACGGCGACTGCAACAAGTAAAAAAAGGCACTGTTTCCGCAGGCAATATTTTACTTCAAGAACTTTCAATTTGAAGTATTTACAGCCAGTTTTTACGTTAAGTAAAAAGAATACAACATTCTAAGGAATAATTCGATTCCATTTTAAATAAAATTTCCTCCGGAAAATTACACGATTTGATTAACCGTTGCAAGCAGATCACTTCCATGAATGTGTAAAATCAATATATGAATTATTTTCTTTCCTTTGCACTAACGTTTCTGTATGTCACTAATTCTATAACTTTCATTTTTTGTGGTTTATATTTATATATTTACCGAAATATTGTTACAAATCATTTTAAATAGAATATACGACATAGTTCATAGACAGAAGAACTTGCGGTATACAAATTTCAAATGATGAATGTTCTTTCACTTTACGCAGTCACATTAGGAACCCTTTATATATAATTAGTAATCGAATTTCTTCAGAGGAACATGCTTATATTAAAACAATAGTATTTGTAGAGTATATTCATAATACTATTCATTAGCCGCATACATAGTGTAAGTGGGGTGAATAGCGGCCCCAGGGGTAATACAGGCCACCTGATATTTCTAATATGAAAACATATTTTTAAATCGTGCGTCACAATAGAGCTTCAGAATTGCATATTAAACAGTTGGTAACAATATCAGCTATAGTCGTCCCAGTTTGGTAGCGGTTTTATGGCCTTGCCAAAAAAAGCGACAGAAAGGCGACCGTAGGCCGGTTTCTTTGAAGTTGTTTCTTATAGCAAGATCATAAAACCGATACGAAAGTTGGACGACTATACATAGAGGCAAGTGAAAAGCGATTACATATAAAAATTAGTTTTAATGTTGTTTGTTATTACATATGACAGATTTCAAAGGTTTATGTATTTTGCAATTTTAACTTACTTAGCTTCTTTTAGTAAAGAATTTTATATAGTTTCCATTTCCAAATGTAGAACTCTCATAACTTATTCAAGTACAGTCGATTCATATTCTGCACTTTACATATGGGGATAATGTTGGCCTATCAAAACCAATGTCGTATGCAGACTTCAAAGTACCTAGGTATTCATGAAAGTATGTATGTTTCAACCATGTTAATTAATTAAGCGCAACGCAACCATGGAAAAACGTATTCGGTTATATCGTTTGTGGACATATGCCCATTGCACAAATTTTATTTATGATTATTTTGAAGAGAATTAGTATCATTTTGCCATAAAAAACATTTAATAAGAATTTAAGAATTTTTATTTTGAAAAAAAAATTTTATATTTTAAACGGCGTAATGCTGGCGTCTAGCGAGTAATACCGGCCGGAACTGTTATTTTGTTTTTTTATCAGAAAATTTTTATTTTTGTAATTTTTGTAATAAATATAGTATATATTAATAACCCAGACTTCTTTTATTAGATAGATTTAATAACAGCGAAAAACAAAAAATTCTGACTAGCAATTTCTAAAAAACCTTAGACGGCCGCCATTCACCTCACTTCCTCTACAAGTGTACAGGCTAAGAAAGTTTTTTCAATAATCTTTCAATATACATTATTAACAAAAAGGCTAATTACAGTGTTACTACCTCAATCACAACAATACATAATTATAATTATAATTATTATGTTCCTCCACATTTTGAATTATTCTTTGCGAATATAAATGGTTACAATCACAGTAGAATAGAAAGTAACTATTGTAGAACTTCTATAAGAACTATACAGGTGGTCCCGAAATAAGGTGCCAAAAAGAAATCAGTTATTGGAAGTGATGGGTAAAACTCATATACAAAAAAAATTTCTAATAAAAGTCTTTTCGTTTTCGAGATAAAATTGCTAGGGTTGCTGAAAGTTGCTAGAAAAAATGCAAATATTGCTGCCATACAACCAGAACTACCTTTTCAATCCCGATTAACATTAGCGTACAGCAAATTTTCAACAAATTTTCAATTATTTTTATCTCAAAAACGAAAAGACTTTTATTAGAAAATTTTTTTGTATATGAGTTTTACTCATCATCTCCTATAACTGATTTCTTTTTGGCACTTTATTTTGGGACCACCCTGTATAAGTATAACTTTTAAAAAAATGGAACAACAAATAATTAAAATAGACTGCAAGAAATGACATTAAAAGATTTACACAAGAATACATTTTAACATGACAAAATTTATTATCATTCAATATTTAGTTGCCACTCTCCTAAAATGCTTCCGTGTGACTTTCTTCTTACTATTTTTATTTAAAAAATGAGAATATTATTTACAATCGACACCTCAAAGCGAATTTCTGTGTAAAGCTGGCTAAAAATGGAATGACTCTAGAATCGGTCAAATCCCGGTAAGCTCGGCAATATCAAATCCGTGCTTGTCCAGTTCAGAAAGATTCTAAAAGAATTCCAGTTGAGCCCACAGAGAAAATAACGAATATTTTCTAGTTTAACGTGTCTTTAGTTTAAAATAGTGTTTCTTGCCTTGACTAATTTAACTTGTAATATTTTATTTCTCAAAATTTGTTTTCCGATTTGATAAAATTATTTACTGTACATAAAGATGCACACCCGCATATATTTCTTTAATTCATATAATTTTGAATATTTAATGCAAGAAAATACAATATATAAAATAATAATAAAAATATAATTGTTCACAAAAATACGTCGAAATGAACATTGTTAATAGGGCGAATGAAAATGTCTTCATAGAAATAAGTGAATCAGGCAAAGAATTCCGCCCCTGAAGGATAACGTTTTTAATTTTTTCCTCTGCCAGTTGCTGATAAATAATTTCTTTTATTTTCGTAGATAATCCTTGAATTTTTTTTCTATTTCGAAATTTTATTAATTCCATTTTATATTTAACCATTTAGCTCAAAATCTTTAAATTCTATTTCATAAACTAGCTTCCAATCTATAACATAGATCGAAACATGCTTGAAAAGCTTCTTTTATTTCTTTAATAATTGACAAATAACTGTTGATTTCATTTGCATTAACATCGTCACAGTTCCCAAATTGTTACACTTTTCATTAATTTTTATAGAATTTATGTATTGTATTCTGTTCACACCAATAGTTTAATGAACGAAACTAAGTAGAAAAATATTACAAACTGTTCTGATGGACGGAACATGGGATAATTTTAAAATGCTATTATACTCGTAATACAGTAGAGTCTCGATACAGTGAACTAATTGATGAACGGCTTTGTCACTCCACCGAGGTTGTTCACGGTTTACAGTAAGGTGACCAGAATTTGAAAATAGCTTTGGAGGACATACTACTGTAACATCAAATTCATTTCCACATAGAAAATAAATAACTTATTAAATATCGGGTGTTTTTAAATTTAGTGTCGAAGTTGGTGGTGACAAGGCGTTTATTGTGAAGGCACCACAATTTTTAAACATCTATCAATTTCTTTGAGTTTTGAAATTAAATTTTCTTTTTCGAATAGAACAGTTTTTTGGCAAGAACAGAAAATTTTCATGGCGGAATCATATTTTCAAAACGGCCACCCAGTTGACGGTGAGTGGCAGTATTCAATATAAAATTGTTTTGAAGAATTCTACCAACAATTTGTTGGTAGTTGACAATTGTCATTTTGGTGATGTCCACAATTAAATTTTCATGGCCAACTTCGACGCCAGATTTAAAAAAAAACTCTTTATACACAATTTAATGTAACAGGAAACGTATACCGTTTATGATTTTATTTGATGGATCTACATCAAAGGAGGACCCAGGAGCAAGGTTACTAAAGAGACAAGGTTGCCTGGTAACTTTCAACGTCACCACAACGTCACTCAGTAGGCCCATTTAATGCATGTATACAAATAGATGGCCTACTGGATGACGCGTCACTCCACGAGTTACCAGGCAACCTTCTCTCTTTAGTAACCTTGACCCAGGAGGACGACAAAACAGAGAAGGACAATTGTTATAAAATGAGATGTGTCCTCCTCAAAGGAGGACGTCTGGTCACCTTATTTACAGTGCAGATAAAAACACGTAACAGTGATACTTACAGTGTGGGTATTACTTTATTTATTATTATTATGTTATTACTGTTAATTTTGTTTGCTTCTTTGTTGCAGACGTAAGTATGTTATCACGCTTTCGGGGAAGTCCCTATGTATGTACTATTTGTGCAATTCACTCTAGCGAGGCACAGTTTGTTCACTGTTTAGAGGTTAATGTATATTTTTGTGTTCACTGCAGTGGAGAGTTCACTATATGGTATGTTCACTATATCGAGACTCTACTGTAGTTCATGGTTTCGGTTGTGCTACCGCTTAATTTGCATCATACAAAGCGATGATTTGAAATAATATAATCTACAATTATTTTGTGTAATTAACTACAAATACAATATACCAAAGCAGACTGATAGACCCGAAGTGATCGACTGCATGTATATTTACAACATGCTTTGATGTGGTCAATTCTACCCTATTTCTTACAGAAGTAACAGACTTTATATTTTACCCCATAGAGTTAGTGCAAATGATCGATCTTTGCCAACTCGATTTTAACCTTTTATCGCTCGCAACGAAGATCTCTTGGCCAAGCAAGTAGATGTGGGTTTGATTCTCCTCTTGGCGTATGGATTCTATGTGAGGAATAGAATTCTTATGTCTCTAAAAATGTCTGTATTGACACCGGCTTTTTTGAACTACATTTTGTCGATTTTTTCAATTTGTAAAGCGAATGCCAAAAAAAAGGCATCTAGTAAGTAGGTCGCAGCAAGCAAATGATGTAGTCAGCCCAAATACGCCTCTTCGACAATTTAAGCTTCAGACATTGAACGAATGTTAAAAAAAATGTTAACGTAACAAGATTTCTTTCTAAATATTTTAAGAAATTTTGTTATTTATTTATAATTTGTAGAATTCTGTTCCGGAATTGCTTTTGCAAAATTGTTACAATTCAAGCCTGAAAACAAGAGCAAAGTTTAAAAGCCGTCGGTAGGATCGCAAGAACATAAATAAAAAGATAAACAAAAATATTTCTACATTAAAAAAATTGTGATGAACAATGAACAGATATCAAAGATCTTTTGTATTTATTTTAATACACACATATAACAATTTTCTTTTGTTGAGTTGAGGTCGCAACAAGGCGGTTGGATGGAAAGCTCGTATTAAAATGCAAAAAATCCAGCAAGACGAGACGACGCCTTCACAATTAAAGAGAATGAAAAAAAAAATCTGCCAGGCGGAAAAAGATGGAGACGGTAATTCTGGTTCGGAATTTTAATTAGAATTTATAAATTTCCTTCTTAATTAGTTTCAACCCCTGCGCCGCAGAATTAGAAATTTAATTCAATTATCTCAAAGTCACTTACTTTACAATTTATTAATTCCTTAACTCGAGTTACATTAATGTAACCACGCAAGAATATACACGCTTTTTATATGTATTTACATGCTGAGAAATAATAGTGGTCTGATTACTTTATAAATCGATAAATAATGAAAGGAAGTGAAATCTAAAAACGCTAAGTTGAAGATTCTTCGCTCTTCATAATTTAAAATATTTAGGGAAACTTTTGTGCGGATTGAACGTTTAATTGAGAATGTAATATACTCGCGTGCAAAGAAATCAACTCACTTTTGTCTTGATTGCTTTTTTTTATCCGCTTCAGGATACACAGAAGTCTTAATAAATTTGGCTTCATGTTAAAGGTCTTTGAAACAACATAAGTTTTTTTTTTAATCTGATATGTAGTTTTAATTAAAAGAAAAAACAATCAAAACCGAAAGTGTAAAGTGGGTCGATTTCTTTGAACATAAGTGTACTTTTAACGCGTGATCAATATCTTTTCTAATCAAGTGACCTATGGAAAAAAATTATATCTTTGTTTGGTTCATTCATTATTTCAAATGCCATTTGAATTATTTTTATTGCATTCCCATCGTTTTGTATAGGAATGCAATATAAATATATAATTCAAGTGATATTTGAAATAATCAAACTAATCAACTAATCAAAGACACATGATTTTATTTCCATAGGTCACTTTATTAGAATAGATATTGATCACCTATTATATTACACTTAACAGCTTAATGACTGGAAACGGATAATGATAAAAAATAAGTAAATACAAAAGTTAATGTTGCCTGGGAATTAAAAATAAGAGTGACGAGTAACACGACTTACTAGATTTCACGAGACGGAGTCTCTTATCCGGCTTGCGCAATCTTTTTATTTAAAGCATATTTTGTCCGTTTTGGCGTTAGTTACCAAACCTAAAGTTTATTTGGCATTTAATATGCAAACGTCAATTTATGTGAAGGTAGAAGTATTTTGTAAATTAATCAAAACAAACTTGTAACAAGTGGTCAATTATTTTTATTGAAAATAATAACGTTATTGAACTAAAAATAATTACAATTTTAAAGCCTTTCATAGGCCAGGTTTATTAAATAAAGAGAAAGTGTAGTATGGAAATTATCGATAAAGCCCGGATTTTTAGGCACTTAAAAAGACTGAATTAGGCAGGCAAATAGGCAGTTAAGTTCTAAGAAATAGGCGCACTTTTAGGCAGCCTAAAAAAATTTAAGCGGTTAATAACTTTTCCTCCTTCGTCGCTTTATAATAAAAAAAAATATATTAATGCTTTTAGTTACATGGTCATTTATTAAAAAATCGGAGGGAGATTCTTATGAAACTGTACAAATGAATCAAATACATAATTCGAATATATTGTAAAAACACACTATAATAGCAGCGTTTAAATAAAAAAATCCAGACAGTATCTAAGATGGTTTCCTTCCTGATAGAATAGTTCGAGGACTCGGAGGGAACCTCTTTACAGTTTTCCCTTTTAGGACTTTTCTATTTTTCTATGGAGCTTTTCGCACACTATCAAATCATCCACACCAAGAATATTTAAATTGGAATACCCACTCTCAAAAAGGGATCGATGATAAAGTTAAAGAAGAAGCAAAAATGACAATTTTTAAATTTGAACAAAGATATAAAAATAAAATAATAAGTGTCCCCTTCTGTTCAGAAAAAGGATTCGGCAAACATTTTACAAAAATTACATGAATGTGAATGTGAAAATTGGAAACGCAACCGTTCGCGAAAATGATTCGGTGAACATCAATTAATTTTTTGAATCTTCTCTTCCTGCGGAACCGTATTGTTTACATTTTCAAAGCCCGACCCCCTTTTGTAATTTGCCGCTGCGAGGTGGCGACATCTGTGCAAGTCCCCCTTTTGGTTCCACTCATTTAAGTCACTGGAGTGACTTAAGTTGCCTATCCTCAAGGGATTTCGATGTGTTTTGGGATAGACTCCGCCACCTTGCGTGGGTGAGCTTCTCACCCGCTCAAGTTCTTTATCACGTAGCTTAGTTATTTTAACGTATCATAATGGCTACTTATCGCAAGAAGAGTCAGTATTTTGGCCAAAGTTTGTCGCTTAGACTCCGCGAATGATCCTGAAGTAATTTTATTTAAATTTAAAAATTTTGAATTTCAATTTTCGGTTCTTTACAAAAACGTTGCCGGCATTGAGTTTAGTTAAACACGTACAGTGTCTTTAAAATGTTTTGGCAAGCAAATACGTATTTCCACACACAGAGAAAACAATTCATAAAAATGAATTATACAATAATTCCCCATTTTAGGCATAAAATAGGCAACAAAAAGTTTTGTAGGTGCTGAAGCTATAAAACTAGGCAAATACTTAAAATAGTGTCAAAATAGGCACTCAGGCACAAAAAAATATACATCTCATTCTAATTAAAATCGTAATCTAAATGTTTAAAACTTAATTGCCTAAAAATCCGGGCTTTAATTATCAGTTCGTATTTTAAGCGGTGTTTGTCAAACAAGGTTTTACTAATTTTTGAAGAATTACATATATTAAAAGTTCCTATTTGAAGTCGCTGCAAACGAAGAAGTCTGAAGACGCAATTGGAGTTGGGCATAGTAAGGTTTGTTGGTTAAACGCGAGAGCCTTTAGGTAACTGTAGTTGTTGAACTGTCAAAATAAATTAAAAAAAAAAACTGAAGCCACTTTCTCCATAAATTAAGATTCAGTGGAAGTTAAATTATACATATATTTAAAGTTGGTTCTTGTCCGATGAAAATTGTATCACAAAATCTTTTAACCAGACACTAAATAGCGCACAAAACACTTAACGTTTCGCCGTCGTTCGACAGCTTCGTCGGAAGTGGAAAAACATGTTTATATTTTTCACTTCTGATGAAGCTGTCGAACGACAGCGAAACGTTAAGTGTTTTGTGCGCTATTTAGTGTCCGGTTAAAAGATTTTGTGATAAAATTATTTAGTTTTAGTAAAATCAGACTGCACTTTGTAACATTGCATTTATTCATTTTTGCTGGTGTTTGCTATTTACTATTTGCTATTAAGTAACTAAAATGTCCAAAAATTAAATTAAACAAAATTCAAATGACACAAACAAGAAAAGCATAAATAACGAAAGAAAAAATTGCCAGGAAACTATAACTGAGTAAAAAAAAAACTTTACTCGCTGTATACGTAAAGCTGTCAACTTGACACTGACAACTGCGAGTTTGACGTTTCGGATATATATCCGTTTCCGGTCTTTTTGGTAAAGTGGCACCAGCGGAGAAACACTTGAACTAATCATTTGCTCAGGACCATGGCCAGCTCCATTAACATTCACTGACGTGTATGTATGGCCGTTTCAATTCGCCTAAAATTCGGTTCCGAGAAAGCATGCCGTGGAGTACTCCCCTCAGCGCTCCCTATCAAAGATACTACAAAACTACTGATAGTAACGTAATGACAACTGCAATTACTTAAAAACTCACAAGAGGCGCTGAGGGGAGTACCGTCAACATTTTTAAAAGTCGAATTGAAACGTCATACACACGTCAGTGAATGTTAATGTAGCTGGCCATGTCAGGACAGATAAGAGACGACATCTCGTGAAATTTAGTAAGTCATGGAATTTATAATGAATGTAGAATATGTTTGCTGCAACATAGTTGGTGACACTGGTTAATATTAAATTCAAAATTTAAATACTTGTCAGTTGAAAATTATCACAAAATACGTAATTGTGAATAATCAGACAATTGTTAAAATAAATTCAAAAGTCAACTTTCGCCATTGCTTGACAGTTATCAAACGACAGCAAAACGTGAAAGTATTTGCTTACTCTTCCACGGTTTAAGGGGCAAATAATACAAAAGTGAACTTAAAATATGGCAATAAAAGTCTCAGATCGAATAAATTTTGACATGAGACCAACAAGTACCACAACATATTTGCGATTATCTTAGGAACAATACATTTGCGAGCATTAGTTCAATAGAACATTTGCTGGATTTTGACTCAAGGTTACGCTAATCAGTTAATGTACAATCATGGCGGAACACCTTGTATAACATTCTAAATAAAAATTCGCAATTATTTTACAATGTACTAATTGTAGTTAAAATTTTACGAAAGGAAATTACTCCAATTGTAATTGTACGTTAACCGATTAAAATTTTATGTTGAAATTGAATATTACCAAGAATTAATGAAGTCTTGTAAATAAATTATGAATTAAGTTTTAAAAGCACTAAAAGAACAGAAAATATTTTTTTTTTATAATTTGAAGTTCAACGGTATTATAAAATACAAAATTTAGGGTGAGGAAACAATATCAATTAATTACTATATAATTTTAAGATTCACATAAATGAATTAAGTATTTGACTCCCGTCAATTTTTAAATTTCACTTCTAACATTTCAGGCGAGTTTCGCAATAACTATCCGGGAACAAACTATTTCTTCTAAGCGTATTTTTCATTCTCCCGAATGCTGGCGTGGTAGTCACGGAGAACTGCGAAAATTGATGAGGGTTATGAGCCGATGAAAAGCCGGGGGCGAAAGTTTCTGTACAAATGACGTTAGAAGGCAAAACTAAATTGTGGCATACATTTACATGGTAAATCTTACCACGGCTTTTATGAAATAGCAAGTTGGAAAGAGAATATGATCTGCCTTCTCTCTTAAATCAAATTCAATTTCAATAATAAAAATAAATGTATTTTTAATAACATACAAATCAACTTAAAGTGTAAGTATTATCATCTTAACAATTATTGATGACAATGTTTACTGAGGCAAAATTATTATTACCTTGGTGCTTTACTGGTTTTATTTTGTAAATCATTTTCTACATGTAAGATTTAGATTATTCTAATCGTGAAGTTTAATGCAATTTGAAAAGTGAGAATCAAAACAGATGTGGAGAAATTACAAAAATGTGCCATGTTAAAAGTATACAGTTCCAGTTACATAGAAATGAAAGGGAGTAAATTTAATTTTTATAATTTATCTGACCTTTAGTGTATCTCGTCGCATTCAGTTAAGAAAATAAATCAAAGTTCCGGGAAATGTTTCTTTGACTTGTTTGTACATTTCGTCTCGTTTCCACTTAGGTACGCTGCTTATTGAGTGGAGATTTCTTTTAAGATTTCTCAAGCCACACTGAAATAAGGTTATATGTATTGGTTACTTTAATTTGATGGAAAAATGAACTTATGAACGAAGGAATGATTTCAAAATGCGACGGTATTACATATTGCCTAAGCATTTTTTTGCTTCTTATATAATATGTTGAAAAAAATTGACAAGTAGGGAAGCGTAGGGTAATGAGAGCCTGCGGGCAATAAGAGCCAGCCTTAGAAAATTTCAAAACTTAGGTCACTTATTTGTAGACCTCTTTAATATACTATGTATTAATAATATTCAATTACCCCACCCCATTAATTAAAATTACATTTATATTAAACTTCCATACTGTAATAATAATAATTTATGAGAGAGCCATTTAATCAAATGTCAAAAAACAATAATGTTCTGTCTTCACAGGTACAGTACAGTTTGAAAACTTTTTTGTACTTTTAAACTGTACTAGAATAAGCTAAATCTTTTCATTTATGTAGCACTGTGTTGTTCCGAATAATATAACATGTTAGATATGTTAACTCAGTTCTCAATTTTAAACACATTTATTTGGGTAGCAGATACGAATTTCTGACTAAAATGATCCCTCTTAATAAATACAAACAGTATAGCTCAATAAAAGGTGTTAATTAACGTTTCTCAATTAAATTTACATCTACAGAAAAAAGAAACATGTACTACTAGTTTCCCTAAAGATAGTCGCTTACTCCCTTGTTTACTGGTTGTATTCAAAAGATATACGCCGTTGTTGCAGATCAATCACTACAAACAATGTATCGAGAATCCGCCACAATAAGGGAAGATGTTTACAGAGAGCGCCTGATACCATCACAATCAATCTACCGTTCTTCATTAAGTCAGAACATGCGAGATAAGTTGTAACTTTGCTTATACAAGTCTGATTGCATTGTGTAATACGATTGCGTGAGCATAAATTTTCAACAGGCAAGCTGAAAATGAATCAAATGGAAATTAATTGTAAACTTCGCCTACACGGAACGAAATTAAATTCTCTGTACATTGAACACGCGATGTTAGACAAACAAATTGCTGATTAGACACAACTCGATAATTTGATCAATGTTGACATAAATATTAAATAATAATCATGAAGTTTGCCTTTCATAAAAATGCAACTTAATATAATTATTGCTAACGATTAATCAACCTTTAGTTTAATCAAACATTTGCATGAATGGATGAGTTTCAAATAATTGATAAATTTCTCATCAATTTGTTGTCGTTGTGTAATTTATCAAGTTTACGCATTCTCAAAGTATCCGTAAAACACGAGCAGGTTTGTTTATTTTGTCTATGGTTTGGTAATATGATACGGGTATATGTGTCAGGCAGAGGAATGGAAGGAAAGAAAGATGCGAGCAGTTAGTCCCCGGGCGGCTTTGAGTGGTGAACGTCTTGGTAAAGCTGCGCTAATTACGCAGACGGGCTCGCGAGTGTTGTAATGAATTGCAATGACATGTGATGAAAGAGTTGTGCAAGAATTGAGGCCTGCTGATGATAGATGATACTCTGAGGTAGAGTAAGGTGCCAATCTGGGTGTCCGCTGATGGCTCGGACAGAGAGAAAGAGATTGGGTATTCTATCATAAGGGTGATCGCTCTGTAGTACTAGTATTAGTCTTTATTACCCATCTCTGACAGTAATATTACTCATTTACAATATGTATAATCAGGTTCAATATAATAAACTTAATCTTAATAAAACATAGTATGTGTAAAAGGTCAATCAAACACACAATACAATTAATGCAATATAACACAATACAATCAATGGACTAACAAGCAGAAAAGTTAACACATACAATTAAGTCCTAAAATCATATTCCAAAAACTCATCCAGTGAGTAAAATGCTTCCACAAGAAATAATGCCTTCAATTTCTTCCTAAAGACTTTCAAATTGGTTATATTCCGGAAACTATAAGGCAGTTTATTAAATAGTAATTTGCCACTGTAAAACGGCGAGAGTTTTACCAAGGTTGATTCGGGTTTAGGTAAATTGAGGTTTTGCTTTATACGTGTACTATGAGTTTGTATATTACATCCCTCTGGTAAACTACGTTTATTCTTAAAAATTATAGTTAAAATTTCCAATACGAAAAGCGAATAAACGGTCAAGATACCACATCTGGTAAACAGTGGTCGGCAATGTGCACGGATGTTCTCACCACATAGAAATCGCACCGCGCGTTTTTGTAACTTAAAAATTTGATTTAGGTTTTCTGCCGACGTGAACCCCCAAAATTCTATGCAATATCGTAGGCGTGATTCTATTAGAGAAAAGTAAACAGTCTTTGTAGCCTGAGGTCCTAATTTTTTATAAACTATAAGAATTGCATAAGCCGAAGAGATGGAACTTGTAATATTTTGAATGTGGTGTGTCCAATTTAAATTTTCCTCCAAATGAAGTCCTAAAAATTTTATTTCGCTGACTTTGTCTAATTTAATATCTCCAATTGATACATGAAAGTAGTCAGCCGTGTTTTTAAAAGTCAAATATTTTGTTTTATTTAAGTTAAGTGATAATTTATTAGCGGTAAAGCAGGTTCTGATCAATGACATATCATCGCTTATGCGCGATTCTAACATGTTTAGTGATTTTTCGGACCATATAAGAGAGGTATCATCGGCGAAGAGAGTTAGCTTTGCATTTAATTTTAAAGAAGCAAGATCATTGATATAGATATTAAACAGTATTCGCCGATAGTCGGAGAAAGTAGAGGATCACTCCACCTGCACACGGCATTTGACCTTACCGCCAACTGCAGAGGCGTGAGTAGTAAATGCCGGAGACACAACTAGTTGTATACCTGACCAGGTGAATTGCCTTGTGCTTTTCATGAACGGTCATGACTTGGTGTTGACTGTACTTAGGCCGGTGTAGCTAACACTGTAGGAGGCAGTAACGCCAATGATTCTGAGAATGTACGCTCAGGAGGCAAGGTACTAATATCTACCTGGGGTTCGTCTTTATGCATACGAAGTACGAAGATGGACATTCGAGGGTACCTTCTCCGTGAGTTCGCATCCCAGCAGGGAGCTTCCGCATCAAGATTCGCCGTTGGAGTGGGCGGGGCCGGGAGAGGGCCCCGGTGAGTAAATAAGTCCTATAGTCTTGAGTAGATACTCGTAAATGGTTATTTGTAATTTTGCATGACGTCCTTATCGAATCGGAAAACGAAGCCCAGATGTTAAGACGTTTACCCTTAGCTCCGCAGTGGTCGAGGAAGCAAGAAAGAGAGAAAAAAAGCAGGGAAAGAGAGATCTAACCAAAGAGTGAGTGAATGTTTATTGTAACTCGGTCCTCTGACATTTGTATCAGTCGAGAATGTTTAACACAAAAAAAAACTATCCTACAAATTTATTATTTATAATTATTACCTTCCGTTTGTAACTCTATCTAAGAACTTGTCTCATATTTTGGTCATAAGGATTAATAAGGATCTTTCCTGACACAGTTGTCGGTTCTATAGTTGTTATAAATTTATAACGTCCTTCTTGTATGTTTGTTATAATTTATCTCAGTAAAAATAATTTACCTGTATCTGTTGATATCTGAAAATCGTATTTAACATATAAAGAAAATTAACTGCAAGAGTGTAGCTAACATTTTTATTAAATTAAAACAATACGGTCTTGTTCTTTTTTTTATGATAATCTTTCGTTAATTTCTATCAATTTTCAATTTAGTACACGAATAGTTTTTCATTCCTACAAATTAATTTATATTTTGCATCCCCGGTTACATGAACTTTGCAATTTTAATTTTTTGTGTCTTCGCCTTTTACGTGCCGAGAATTCCATCGTCAAAAAAAAAGAAAAGGAATCTTAAAAAGGTTTTTAAAAAGTTACGAAAACAGCGGAGAACGAAAGTAAATAAAGGACGGGTCTGGCGGCATTAAAATTAAAATTGCGAGTAGCACAAAGGACCAAATGAAACAAAAATATACAAGTACGAGGGCGGCAATAATTCAATTGTTTCGTAATTTAAATATAAAACGTGCGGTTCTTTGAATTTTTTCTTTGTATAGAAAATTACGCATTCCCAAGTTGGCTATCTATTTGGTTAGTGAAAGCGTGTTTCCTTAATTTCCTTCGCTTCCTCATAATAAATCTGAATATAATAATGAAAGGAATAAAATAGATATGATAAAACAATAGCCACATTTATTAAGGAAAATTATACGGGAATTTCTTTCTTCAAATAAATATGAAGAAAGAAATTTAATATCAGAAACCCTAAGTGACGTCAACTTCTTCAGTCTTATGATGTCATGATCAATTCAAGATTAGTGCATAAGTTGGAAAGAGAAAACCATAATGGGTACCTACAAATAATTTTTAAAAAAGTCTCAGAAATTACATTAATGTCATTCTAACAAACACCAATACAATTAGAATAACGAAATAAATCCTCAATTACAAGTGTTTAGTAAAAATATTGGTAAGTTATCAAACCTGGAAAGTATTTCGAACTTTCCTCTTGGAGCCTTGGAGGTTTAGAATTTGCAAAGTAGTAATTTTATTTTTGGGGTCAACTAGATACATATTTCTATGTTATTTGCCAGTAACATATTGTTAATAACTGGATTTAATTTAGGTTTTCAATTATATAATGCGAATGCAGACTTTTGGATTAGAAGATAAAAGTATTACGTACATTTTCGACGTTGCACTAAACTGCATGGGATAAAGATTATAGTATCCAGCAGCATAACTCATTCTGTGCGCGTTTTCAGCGGTGAATATTTATGCACCCTTGTCACGATCACTCCCCGCAGAACCCGTCTCATATCACTTTGGTGACATTAACGGATTTAGGGTTTACCAGTAGTAAGAAAAAATAGCTCGAGCACGTGGGTAACATCAAATCCAATAAAGCAGATGTAAAAAGTGAGCAGTATAAAATTGTCTGCACAGATCTGTATTTAATTCGCACACAAATAAACTCTTGAATCATTTTCAGTTTTGACAGATCAATGAAACATAAAGACACGTAAAATGGCCACAAACTGCGTCAAGACAAATCTACATATTTAAATTTTTTTAATAACTGCATTTTAATGAAAACTTTTTTATTACAATTATTTATGTACAGCTTACTAGTCAACAAATTAAGTTTTCGAAGATAATTTTATTATTAACTATAGATTATTGTAGCAAGAAGTATCAAAAGTATGCACTCTTTTACTCGCAATTTACAAAAAGCGCCCTTGTTTGCCTGTAAAATATTATACCAACCCCTTATAGGTAATTATTTTGTTATAAATTTTTCTGGAAATAATTAAAAATATTTTCAGAAATATTTAATATCATATACAGTTATTTTTAAATGAATAATGTATTTTCAGGGTACTTGAATTTTATTCAAAACTCTTAAACTTTTATCCAAATAAAGAAGTAAAGAAATACTGCGCACACATTCAGCCAATAAATTTCATCCATCATTAATTAACATTCTAGTGATAAACTATATTGGCCATGTTTAAACAATGACACTGAATAATTATCTACAGAATATTAAACCAAGGAGCTAACCGATCCGGTCGAGTCCCTATTTGTCATAAGCTTAATCAACGCGTAGAATTTATGGTAATGGCAAAATCCATTTTATTAAATTTATAGCTACAAACTCATCTCGGCGACAACGTAAAACACGCAGCAGAGCTAAATTGTTTAACTTGCGACATATTGCGCAGCATAATTAATAATACGAATTAATTCCGAAGTAATTTTCAGATGTATTCGATGTTAGAATTGTTCGTACGTTCTGCTGTTAAAATATTTGTGATGCCTACTCATGAATTAATAAGTTGACTTAACTACTTTCATTATTCAACGCCAAATTCTGACAAACCTGAACATTCGTGTTGTTAAATGAATACTCAAGTAATCTAGTTTAAAGTCATCCTCAGAAGACCATGGATTTAAAAATCATACTTTAGAAAATGCATTCAGAAAATTAGATGTAAATGTCAAAATATTGGGATCTCAAGTATTTTGGAGACATGATTTTTAATTCCATGGTTTTCTAAGAATGACTTTAAATTGAATGAAAATGTCCTTCTTTATTTAGTTATGTTGTCGTTGTATATTTTATCAAGTTTAGAATTTAAGAAAGTTTACGCATTTTCAATATATCCGTAAAACACGGGCACGTTTGTTTATTTTATCTTATGGTTTGGGATAAGTTACGGGGTGCGTCTCAGGTAGAGAGATGCAAGGAACGAAAGCACTTCAGTCTCCGCCAGCGGTTCTTGTAGAACGGACGTCTTGGTAATGTTGCGCTAATTACGCAGACGGGCCCGGGAGTGTTGTAATAAATTGCAACGAGATGTGATGAAGTAATTGTGCAAGCGTAAAAGGTTTGCTGATGATAGATGATGCTCTGAGGTAGAGTAAGGTGCCAATCACGTTGTGTCCGCTGATGGCTCGGACAGAGAGTAAGAGATTGGGCATTCTTTCATAAGGGTGATCGCTCTGGATTCGCCCATAAATGGGAGAGAGTCGAGGATCATTCTGTATACGGTATTTGACCTATCCGTTACTACAGGTGCGTGAGTAGTAGATACCGGAAATACAACTAGTTGTATACCTGACCAGGTGATTGCCTTGTGCTTTCAAAACGGTCATGACTTGGTGTTAACTGTGCTTGGGCCGGTGTAGCAACACTGTAGGAGGCAGTAGCACCAATGATTCTGAGAACGTACGCTCAGAAGGCAAGGTATGCTAATATCCACCTGGGGTTTGTCTTTATGCATACGAAGTACGAAGATGGACATTCGAGGACACCTCCGTGAATTCGCATCCCAGAAGGGAACTACCGCATCTAGAGTCTCCGCTGGATGGTGCGGGGCTGGGAGAGGGCCCCGGTAAGTAAACAAGTCCTATAGTCTTGAGTAGATGCTCGTAAATGGTTATTTGTAATTTTGCATGACATCCTTATCGAATCGAAAAGCGAAGCCCACATGTTAAGACGTTTACCCTCATCTCCGCAATGGTCGAGAAAGAGAGAAAGAAAGCAGGGAAAGAGAGATCTAACCAAAGGGTGAGTGAATGTTTATTGTAACTCGGTCCTCTGACATTGTTATTAGTCGAAAATGTTTAACACAAAAAAAACTATCCAACAGTTAGGCATAATGTTCTAAGTTTCTTACAATCTTTTTAATTTTATTATATTTTTATAGATATATTTAGAACTCTCTACGAATGTCTAAATAAAAAGTTGGTCGAGTAGGTTGTGATCGAGAATTTATCCATTGCATTTACATATACTGCGTTCGAAAATTTTACGTCGGATGTATCTGGAGCGTATAATCTCATCTTTCTCACTCACGATTTTTAATCTATTTTGTATCTCGCTCAACCGTTTAAAGAAATCTTGTGTTTATATTATTTCCATGACAACAGGCGATCTTTTCACACCCTACCTAAATGTGGGATGTGAAAGATCGCTTGTTGTCATGGAAATACTATAAATACAAGTTTTTTTTAAACGGATGAGCGAATTACAAAATAGGTTAAAAATCGTGATTGAGAAAGATGAGATCATACGCTCCAGATCCAGATGCATCCGACGTATAATTTTCGAACGCAACTATAATAGAATTACTAAATGTAGCCTTCTTGACCAGGTTTTTATTTAGACACTTGTTACAAGTGAACAAATTTGTAAAACGATGTCCTTTTTTTCTCGAAAGGTCAACCAAATAACGACCCGACTGAAGCTAATTAACAGACGTGTTCTGAATATGTTTCGCGCCACTCTGAATGCGAGGGGGTTGCAGACATTTCCCTCAGAGACGAAAAGCCTGTCAAAGAACGTTGACTGAATTCAGTAATGATTCGCAGAATATGAACATCAATTAGCACTGAGTATAAACCAATTTAATATCAGCATCCAGGCTTTCTTCAGCTATTAAATGAATCAATTCTAATGTCAATTTCACTCTTGTAAAAAATTTAATGTAATTTTGATTGCGACTGCAGTTTCTGTAGCAAAAGAAAATCATTATTTATACAATGTATTTTTTTTTAAAATGCCATAAAGGTTGGCCATGAAAATTAAAACTCATGTCGTAGCTTAACATCTAACACATGCCAAATCTGAAAATTTAAAGTAAATGAATGGAGCTAAGACATGAATTTTCTTTTCCACAGCCACCCCTTATGGCATTTTTTAAAAAAACACATAGTACATGAGGATATGTAAACTTTTACATTATTTTAAAATAAAAAATTGATATATACAGGATGTGTCATCACTAGGCAGCGGACGGCCGTTGGGCAGGCGAGAGTGGGCCGTGTCAAATGGGCGAAAAATACGTCGCCTCTACTAGTCATGTATTTTTCGCCTGTTCGACACGTCCCCCACTCTCGCCTGCCCAATGGCAGTCCGCTGCTTAGTCATCACCCACTAAACAAACTTCAGGGGACGAGTCCTTGGAGAGTAGAAAGTTCTGTAACATTTTTTTTTCTAGAATCTTAGTTATCGAGATAAAAGCAAAATTTAAAACGACCAGCAGAGAATGCCACTGTATATTAAGTCATTTTGACGCTATTAGATTAATAAGCAACACAAGGTTAGTAGCGTCAAAATGATTTAATATACAGTGATATCCTGTGCTGGTGGTTTTAAAAAAAAATTAACAATGTGTTAGATGCTAACCTACCCTAACGTGTTTATAAATATTATTTATATACTCCATGCTGTTTTGTAGTTTGTAATTATATTTTTTTATAAAAGGACAAGTGAAAGACTTATCCTTTTATAAAAGATATGTGTTATAAGTGTTTATTGAAAGTGTTTATTGAAAGCCGACATATGCAGTCAATTTACCTACTAGTACTACTATTAGTAGCAATTTGGCAACGTTACCTAAAAATTCACTAGAATTATTTAAATTTATTTTTGTTTTACATCCACTGAAATAAACATAATATTCACAAAGCACAACGGTGTAATATAAGAAATTAATTTGCAGTAACAGAAATGTGCGAAGCACAACCCTAAAATAGCTACATGCAAATGTCGGTCCAAAACTGCAAAAGTTTACTAAACTCAGTTTCACAAATTAATGTACATAGTTATCTCTTTCATCTCAGCTAAAAATATTTGGTCTCTATGTAGTCATTATTACAAACACTTCCCAAACGTGGAATCTTTCCGGTCTGGTGACCGCAGGGTCGCGCTTCCGGTTTTCAAGCCGTAGAAAATACAGTTGATTAGCCTTCCGGGGTCTCTAAATTTGCTGTCCCCTTTCTTCTGCTTATCGCTCGTCGACAATAATATCGAGATCAAGAGGGCGTTTTCACTCTCTGACACTTCATTTTTGATTCTTAATTGTAAGATAAACGCTTGAATATAAGTTAAGTGTGTGAATCCGGGATGGAAGGTAATTAATTGTCATGATAGAAAAGGCTTAACGGGAAAACACGCACGCATATTTAAAGGAAAAAATCTTTAGATGATTAACCCTGGTTTGCACCGAACAAAATAAGCTCAATTTAATTTAAACGTCACTTAGGATGTGACTTGTTCAGTGACGTGTAACCTGAAATATCACATTATAAACACCACTTAAATTTAAGCTCAGCTTAAAGTGGTGGGTGCAAATGGCCATAAGACGAGTAAATAAAGTGGACATCCAACTTAACGTACTGCAAAAAAACATAAATCTAAAAACATAACGATCTCCTAAGGCAAAAAAAATCTCGATGGTATCAAATCCCAATTACAGTGTGGTAAAACCTTTTTGCAGATAAGGCGTAGTTTAATCTCTCAGGTCTTTTAACTGTTTTCATTTTTCTTCCCATTTTTATCCATCTCTCCACATATTAGCTTATGTCAACAAATGAAATGTGGAAAAATCTTATGTGTTCAATCAACAATGCACTCATGAAAAGTTGACGACTTGTTTAAGAGTAATTTCCAGCAGAAAAGTTGTAAACACAGCCTTCTATCACGATATACTCGTAGCAGAAAGATGTCGTAGTAAAGATTGTTGCATTCAGTTATTTATCAACTTGATAACATCAAAATCCCAAAAGCCTAAGACGCCTTCAACTTGCACATTATCTTTTAATAAATAATTTCTCCTTCACCCCAATGATTTTGATTCATAGAAAAATTACGAGATTAGCAATAAGTAATGCCTTTCTTTTATTTCTCCCCTTTTGTCAATTGTGTTTCCCAATTTGTCAAATGACTTTTCCAATCCGTTAGAAGCAAAAATATTTTCCCATTAAGACAAATTACATTTTTTTTTGTCAAATCATTTTCACTTTATACAATAATGTATTTCTTACTGACCTTCCACATGAAACACGAGAATTTATTTGAATACCATACTCGTCTGTGAAGAATTTTTTTTTTTGTCAGGCATAATTCTGTTGTACTAAAAAGCATATTCAAAATCAGTCTGGATCGCTTCAGGTACATTTCTCTTCTGGGAAACGAACGAAACTCTAACCGAGTAATGAAAAGCCTAAAGAGCTCTGTTGATAGCAGACAGTCATATCTGCAGAAGCGACCACAGCGTTAAACATTTTTCTCTCTAATGTGGCAAAGATCAGAATTCTGTTAAAAATCACGTCAGTTAGGAGCGGGCAGTATTATGAATTTGATACCTTATCACGTTTTAATTCACAAAGTCATTTTTTTATTAAAATTCTTGCAGGTTTTCAAAATTTCTAAATTGTTTCCAAAATTGAAATCGTACACTTTCTGTTTCACGTGCCCCCAAAAAAAGAAGTCCATCACGAGACCTAGCCGGCCAATTAATTTGTCCGAAACGACCAATCCACTAATCGGGAAAATTTAAATAAAAGAATTAAAATACACTGTTCTACGGTTAACATTTCTATGCAGTTGAAATTTCATTTACATTAATAATGTAATTTTATTGGTATTACTTGACTTAACCAATTTACCTAGTTTTACTAACGGAATTTTTGACCATATTTTGTGAAAGTGGAAACAGGATTGTATATTATTTTATTGTTATTAATGGAAATTTAATATTTTCTATAACGTTTTTAGAATTTTTGGGACAAGCAAACGCTTTTAAGTATAAAGTATTATTTTTTTTTCGAAAAGTGAAAAATAAAAAAAGTTTTTCCTATAGTGAACCCGATCCGTGGTGTGTATTCGTAAAACTGTAATATATATATATCTGTATATATCTGTAACCCTTCTACTCTAAGGTGTAGGGATAAAATTTTTATACTAGATATTTCTTGCTAGGTTTTTCCACATTACGCGATCCCTTGTAAGGTGTCTTCCCTCTTGCCAGCTCAAATTGTTATTTTGAGGCACTGTGCGTATCGTGTCATTCCACGTTGTTTTCGGTTTTCCTTTCTTGTTTTTTCCTCCACGTTTGCACTCCCATATCATTTTCACCAGCCTGTTATTGTCCATCCTGTTTATGTGACCAAACCATCGTAATTGACTACGTTTTATATAGTTTAGTAAGCTTTTTACTCCCAACCGAGCACGAATTTCTATGTTTGGAATCTTGTCCAGTCTTGTTACTCCTTCGATGGTCCTTAATATCCTCATTTTGGATATTGACAGAGAAGATCAAATCTCGCTTACAAGCAAGCGAAATTTGATCTTCTCTGTCAATAGCCATGAGGCCATGACTGGCAGCTGTATGTCATAGCTGGGATAAAGACTGTTTTGTATATTTTTACTTTAATGGTCTTCTTTCTATGTTTGGAATCTTATCCAGTCTTGTTACTCCTTCAATGGTCCTTAATATCCTCATTTTGGGTATTGACAGAGAAGATCAAATCTCGCTTACAAGCAAGCGAAATTTGATCTTCTCTGTCAATACCCATGACTGGCAGCTGTATGTCATAGCTGGGATAAAGACTGTTTTGTATATTTTTACTTTAATGGTCTTCAACAAGTCTTGGTTCTAAAACTTTTCCTGGATATTGCATGGTAGTACTTTTCAGTTATTTCCAGTCTGTTATTCATCTCCACTTCCTACTCCCTTGGTTTTGGATTGTAGCTCTTAAGTACACACTTAAAAATGTTCACCTGCTGTATTGAGACATTATTCAGCGTAATGTTCATTTTTATATTTCTGTTGGAGACAGCCATTACTTTGATCTTGTTACAATTTATTTCCAATCATGCTTCTTGAATGTGTCAGCCCAAATGCTTAATCATTGTTAAAGGCTTTCTTCGGTTTTTGATATTATTAGGAGGTCATCAGCAAAAGCTAAGGAGTCCACTTTTACCAGGTTTAGATTTCTGTACCCAATGCCTAATTTCGCTGTGTTATCCTGGAATATTTTAATGATTTCATCCATCACTAGGAGAAATAGTAGGGGACTGAGCACACCGCCCTGCCTAACTCCTGTTCTAGTAACAAACTCTTCTGTATATTCATTGTCAAGTTGGATAATATTACGTGTCGTTCTGTAGAGATTTTCAATGGCCAGAATTAGATTACAACTGACTTTCTTTTTCGTTAGAATTTCCTCGGCAGTCTGTCAAAAGCTTGTTGTCGATCAATGAATGCCACAAAGAAATCTTCGTCCTTACTCAGCATGTTCTCTATAATTTGTCTGACTATGAAAATCTGATCTTGAGTGCTTCTACCGCTCCTAAAACCGCACTGAACATCCAACAGGGTGTGTTACGTTTCTAGTCTCAGTCGTTTTTCCAAGATCCTTTCGTAGACTTTCGCAGGGACCGCTAAGCAAGGAAATACCTCGATAATTTTTGCATGCTTTTTTATCGCCCTTCTTATGAAGAGCCATCTCCCAATCCTTCAGTATCTTTTTGTATTGCCAGGCCAAGTTTATGATTTGAAGTAGTCTATTTTTGTCTTCTTCGTTTAAATATTTTACTATTTCCGGGTTCAGCGTATCTATTCCTACAGCTTTTCCAATCTTTACTGAAGCAAATGCTTCTTCAAGCTAAAACTGTAATAAAAAGATAGCCCTTTTTCCAATTGTTATAGACCTCATGAAGCTCCGTGTCGAAAGTGGTAGCTAGGAAAATATAATAATCAGTTAGAAAGTATCATTTATCTCCAATTTTTTCTCCTTTGCAACATAATTATAAATTCCTACATCTCGAAGTTATACAACACTAATCGTTGTTGTTTCATAGTTTGCGATGGTTACAAATTCACCAAGTTTATAATTTGCTTATTTCTTCCATCTTTTCTAAATGCTGCAGCTTTTTTATTGGAGGCAACATCATCCTCCGCTTAACTCTTTTGGTCTGCCTCATCTCTTTTCTTCTCCTATGTTATTTGTTGGTGTCTTACTTGATAATCTGTCTTTCGACGGTTTCATCACATATCACATGTTCCATCCATCTGTTTTTTTTAACTTTTTCTTCTAGACTACTAATTGTTTTATCCCCTCTACTCATAAACTCAAAACTTCACTATCGCTCGAACTACTGTTTTTTATGAACGTGTATTTCTATTTCTGTTTTTTGCCAATGTTCTTTATCTCTTCTTTGCTGCTTGTTACTTTGCTTTCAGTATTTAAAACCAAAGAAAATATAATTTCCTCTTAGCTGTTCGTTATTATTTTTATCATCTTTCTGTATACCTACATTTTTTATTCATAGTATGTATTAATTTTGTTCCTGTTTCATTTACTTCAACCAAACCCAAATATGTAGTGTTTCAATAAAATATAAAAAAATTTGAGAGTTTTTTACCGTGATTGCAAATTAAATTAATCTTATGAGAGGAAAAGTTTTCCCATTGTGGATTAAAACTACTTTCGTCTTTAATCTTCTAAGTTATTTAATTAAATGTTTTACTAGAAGTGAAGTTTCAACAAAAACATCATCATCAGCATGTTAAGGTGCATGTTAGTTTAAAAGTATTTGAAAAGTAAGAGAAATGCTTTGCTGAATTGTACTAACAGAGTTAAATTTACGACATGAAAGGACCCCTTCCTCACTTTGCATCGATCGACTTTAGCGACTTCACTAGAATTGTCCTTCAGTACGTCTTTCATGCTGAAAAGTCAAAGAAAGCGAATAACATCATTCAACAAGTAAATAAATATCTAGTTCCTTTAAAAAGTATGCCGCTTTCCGGAAAGTAACTTATTTTACAAAGTGACCTATATTACAATGTTCATTACGATTATTTCTGCGATTCTCGAAATTCGTAAAAAAAACATATACGTGTTCTATTTCTAAAACAGAAAACAGGAACATTTATTAAGTAACTGATATTTCTACAAAACTATTTTATTAATAACTAACAACTCTTTCTGAAATAGTTTCCACATTCCTCAACAGTGCTTTACGATGAAAGAGAACTTTTCTAATGATGTGAAAAGAATCTTCACAAGTTCCTCAATATTAGCGATCAATAAAAAGCAATTTAATCATCTCGAGGAGCAAATTTATATCGTCTAACATTTCAAAGGTTTCGTATTACCTCCACTTCTTATCCTTCATGAGATAAATAAAGAGGAACTTCAACAAATAATTTAATACACATATATTAATTTCGTTGGTGTATTTGCAACAAATATAAAAGCAGCAAGAAATAGATAACTAATAGTGCCAGATTTCTGAAAGAAACTTATGATTTACGAAAAGTATAAACTGCATACTACGTTGCTATAGTCTGGGGCCCTGTTAAGCTTAGATATGACTCAATGTGTATCACCGTACGGTTCAATCCATGAGAACTTAACGTGTTAAAATATTTTCCCTTTTCGGAGTTATCACTAAGGTCAAACTGTTTGCATGTTTTGTATCATTCTTTAAAACTCTCGCTGATTTCGTTTTAATGACAATAAACATCTAATTTTCATACATTATTACAGGGCTTGTCATGCACATTATTTGGACAGAAATTAATTTCTCATTTTCTACAGTAGCGCTCGAGAGTCAACGAAATAAATTTCCTCTATTAATTCCGCTTTACTAACCTGCGTAAATTAATATTACGTGCAATAAATGAAATACTTCAGACTTGTTTTAATACTACACTTTGACTTTGCAAAAAGTTGTACTAATTAAATCCTGCTTTGGTAACTTCTTAAGGTTCAATTTTACTGAAATGATGTAGTAAACAACTTGAAATATTTCGAGGCGACGCAGACTTAATTTCTTAAATACAGACAAAAGAGTTACCAATAAAGGAATTCATAACGAGAAATTCCTTCGCGACAATAATTAAATAGTAAAATTCGAGAAGGATTCAATTGCCGATTTTCGGTCATTTTCGCTTTTTAGAAGAAGTGAAGTCTTGGAGTCTCGATTTATCGTGAATATATCTTATTCTGAAACATGCAAAATGCACGTATCCGTTTGTTGCTAGAGTAACGTAATAATTAAATGACAGCAATGTATTGAAACATATTTTGTTCCATTACTTTATTTCTCCTACGGGCAAGTTCGCGTTTACGCTCGGAGTACGCTCTGATCAAAAGTGTGAGGGAGAGCGACTGCGTTTCACTGCATGTAAGGTAAGAGCGAGAAAAAGAAACACTCCGATCAATCCGAGCGTAAACGCGAACTCATCCTATGTTTCAAAATAAAATACACGCTTTAATACATTGCTGTCATTTAATAATTACGTTACTCTAGCAACAAACGTATGTGTGTGTTTTGCATGTTTCAGAATAAGATACATTCACGGTATATTTTTTAGCGAAGCTCATATCACATCTTTGATGTGATGATCATTGATGATGCTACAATAAATCAGATTTTTCACATATGCAATTCAGACAGTAATCAGTTTTACTTAGTTCCTGAAAACGTGTGATTCTCAGATATGAGCCCTTTTCGAATTCAATTTCGTCTCTGCATATCATAAGTATGCTGTAGGTATTCATTCACGTAAATCCTGTAAGGTGTGTTGTACACAAGTTATAAAAGGTACGTTAATTAAATTTTCTGTTGACATAAAGATGGTACCTATTGTGTTTACTATTTCCTACGAAGTTTGATATTGTTTTCGTAGCTAACTGTGATCGTTTCCACATTGATCTATACTACAAAGCAGAAAATGTTAACCAAAATTTCTTCAGTAATAAAAAGAAATTCAAAGCGGAATGGATTTATTCAATTATAGATTACGTTGTTTAAATTGGGGGTTAAATGTCAAATTAAATGTCAAACTATTCTGAAATCACAACCAACGTGATGACCTTCATTTGAATGCAAGTTAATATATCAAAAGTTGATAATAGTAAACTAAAGAGACCAGAGGTGTAGTGAAGTTAAAACTAAAATATTATTTTCATCATATAATTGAGAGTAAAAGTACAGAGCGTTCGTAAAGGATTGAAAGGCATTTGAACTTTCCGTTCGGTAGCTTATTTTTAACAGTTGGTACTAAATAGTAAATACCGTATTTTTATCGTAGGCGACATATAGGAAAATTTACAAAAGGCATTATAATGAAACTTTCTTAAAATTATTTACTTATTTATGACACTGATATTTAAAATATTTTTTTAAATTCAGTGCACTTTATATATCTTATGTTTAGAATTAAACAATAGATTAAGAACCGTACGGATATCTAAGAAGATGAGAAATTAGCTAAACTTTGATTAAATATTACGTGATTACGTATTATTTATGGTGAAAATTGAAATCATGTTCGTATTGGGAGTTTACAGTAGTGGAATATCTTGTTCTATCAGAAAGTAGATCTTGTTAAAGAAATCTGGTGAACGTGTATGAGCCAAAAAAAATGGAAGATTTACATTATGTTTTCATTGCATAATTCAAATTTTATTATGACTTGATGCATGTTCTAGAAAGCGATACAAACTAACTGAGAGATGAACACGACAACATGTTAAGGAATTTTGAATTTCAAATTTAGATTTTTAACACACGAGAAGTATGTGTATGCATCAAATTTGCTTCCTGCAGAAAGGTAACTTTACAGACAACATTTCAAAACATAATGTAAATTAATTTACCCTGTGCAGCACTGCTCCTTGCAAGCACGAATACATGTACAATATAAATTTGTGACACTAAAATTTAACATCCTCTTCAATATTAACATTAGGACTTCGAATATAATCAAGTGACTATATGTATAAATAACAAAAACGAAATTGGAGTAAGATTATGAATATTCATTCGACAGAACCTCTGAAAATGAGACCACCCTGTTAGTTACTAAAATTATAACTATAATTATAAGATATAACCGCGCAAAATAGAATCTTGCGATCTTTAGTCGTAGTTCTCAAGTATCATTTTAAACTTTCCGTTTAAGAAAGATCAGTTCCCCCGGTAAAACTAAATGCTAAGAGTATTATTTACTAATGGCCTTGTAAATAGTTCGTTCCCTCAGCAAAATCAGGGCTTTTCTAAATGTTAACCTGCTAAGCCAATGCGAATAAATGAATATGAATGAGAGCCAACGATTAAGCAAAGCTCAAGTTCTAATTTGCTCGCTAAAATTTTCCAGTTAAAATGGTTAAAGATAGCAAGGCAACCGCTTAGGGCGGTACATTCTACAATATTAATTCCACTGTGATAAATATAATTATACACAATATATAAATTTATGACTTTTGTAATTGGGCACTTCCAATTTTGTTATTGTTTTATTAATCTCATCGCACTGTTCATATAACTTTAACTTCATACGAATTACTACTTCTTTTATCATTGTAAAAATGAAGTAGCAGGATTGATATATTATATTTACTGCATCCATAAAAGATCTCTCTCAATATCGATTCTTTCCTTTTAAAATTCTACTATCCCATCTGTTCTCTCCTGATGTCCCAATAAATGAGAGCCTATCTTTCTTAGAATACTCGTAATTGCAGTAGAAAAGCTATAGGGGTTCTAACTCAATTTCTCTATATCATTTTATAGGGAAGTTATAAATATGTAGGTATGATTGCCTAACTAAGCGTGCGCTGAAGCTCTCGACGCGACGTGGCCTCTATTTAATAGAACCTGCTTTCTGTTTAATAGAAACCGTTACATGTTTTCTAAGAACTCTTCCCTGACTCTTTTATTTTAATAGAAACTGCCATCAATTATTTGTTTAATACAAACTGTTTCGGTGAAATGCCTAGAAATACATAACATGTTATCATAAAGTCCCGTCACCCCAGTAGAACTTGGAAGTGTAAAGGCACGTCTTCAGATACGAACAGAATCGACACATTAGTTAGGCAACCGTATCCACACATTTATAATGTCCATAAAAAAATGTAAAAATTTGTTACTGTTCTTAACCTTCATAAGGCCGGGCTTCAAAATTAACATTAAAGGCCGCGTGGGGTACAATTGTACCCCACGGGTTCTTATTCGTTCTGTGTAAATTTTATGTAAAATATATAAAAATTTTGCATGGACACTTCGTAAAATGTATGTTACAATCGACGTTTCGCTCTGTGTGTGACAGCTTCTTCAGGAAAATTATAAGAAGTAGCTGTCAAACACACAGCGAAACGTCGACTTTAAACTCAATTTTTCCAAGTGTCCGTTCAGAAATAATGATATAATTTATAATAGTTTTCATCAGACAAAAAGGTGCTTCAATTGTAAATTTTATAGGCAACATAAATATTCAAAATATTCATAAAAATCGTCTGATTCGATTATTCTCAACAATTCATTATCGGTGAGCTTATTTTCGTTACGAAATTTTGATAACGAAGTAATTCTTAGAAGGAAAGAAGCACGAAGTGCTTTACGATTTTACACTTCACTTTGCACACAAATGTTCATTCAAAACTGTTCCACACAGTAGTAAGTCAGGAGTGGTATTCCGTTCCTCAATTCGAGTCGAATTCGATATTCTTGCCAATGTTTAATTCGACTCGAATTGGGGAATGGAATTCCCAGGCAGGTGTACCCCAAACAATTAGGGGATTCACAGTTCTAAAATATGTAGATAATTTTTCATGCGACAACCAGTAATACTAGTAAGAAAAAATACTTTATAAACCCAATATAAACCATGTGAAAGGTTAGAATTGCGCGTCTGATGTTACTTTGTACCCCGGTAGGTTTTTCATGTGATCAAAAAATTGGTATCTGTTACAGGCTAGGTGGGGCACAAATGCACCCGAATGAAGTAAACTGGCCTTAAGTTGTAGCAATTTTAAAACAAATGCTTTAATATTTTGGATACTACATAAAAAATATATAAATTAAAGATAGCAGAAAAGAGAAAATTAAAAAAAATATATTGTTGAAGTTGTAACAGAAAATGTATATGTGGGGTACACCTGTACCCCGCCCGGCCTTATAAAGGTTAATTGTTTTAAGTGTAATTGAACCAGAAACGTTTTTTTACGTATTTATCATTTATAGATGTTTAGCATTATTATCACAAAATCTTTTAAGCGGACACTAAATCGCGCACTATAACACTTTACGTTTCACCTAAAGTGTTATAGTGCGCGATTTAGTGTCCGCTTAAAAGATTTTGTGATACAAATTTCATCGGACAAGAACCAACTGTAAATTTAGCATTATTGTTCATATTGGGTTGTAAGGGTTTTTAACCTCCAATAAACCCAATAAAAAAGCTGTATGATCTCAAAAAAAAGTCAAATTTGTCACGAAAAAGAATCTTCTTCTCATTTCTCACTCAAGGGTCATTCATGGCATTCTTAACAGAATGGGAAGTTAATGTACAGTATGAGCATAAATGATTGAGGACAAGTTGAATTTCCCGCGTCTCTATCTAGTAATTTTTACTCTTTGTGTGTGGCCGTCCTGAGAAATTAATTTTTGTTCAGTGTCGCCTGTGTAAATTTTGCAGCCGGCTCCAAGAATTCATAAGACAAAATGGGGCGCGTTTGCCTAATGTACCTGTCAGTAGTAATTGCCGCTTCTTGTATTTAAAATAAACAAATTACTTGCCTATTTTCTTTGTAACCTATGCATTTGACCAACGTAAGAAAAATATTGAAAGGCGGGAAATTCAACTTGTCCTCAAACATTTATGCTCATACTGTATATGAAAATGTAGAGTACATGAAGATAACATACAAACAAATTTCTGTATTAACTGGAAAAGTAAGACATAATCAAGAATTTTTTAAAATGATTTCATGACAACACATAACATTACAAGACCAATCTATATTATATTGTAATAGTTCCTTCTTAGGATATTAGACGCACTTCGTACATTGATAGTGTAGAAGACGTCAGAAAAAAAATATCGAGTTGTTGCAAATAATTACTCATAAACATTTGTTCGAAACTTTTCGTTCAGTAGTTAGAATAACTAAAGTGTGAATGTTCCTTATTATTTACTTACCCTGAATATTAAAAATTTTCTCCAAAAAAGAATGCTATACATATAGTGTAAATGATTTTAAAAAGTTACAAACGGTGTAATAAAATTATGAGGTGAAATAAATCTGGCAACTGTATTTATTAAATTCTGTTTCTTATTAGCATTCCGGCATTAAATTTACGGAAATTTATATTCACATTTAACTGTATCGCTATAATTAATCAACGACTCAAATTTGTTTACCTAACTTTTTTCTGTTATTTAATCTGATGTAATGATTATCGTTTTGAACCTCATTAAACACGATCGTTATAATAATAACTTAACACGAGCAGATCATTCATTTTAGCCTGTTACACATTTTTCTTTGGAGATGTCGAAAATTCTCCTTTTGACGAGGAACAGTTTGTTCTAATTATTCTATCCAGTTCGTTCTATTATTTCTTAATGCTGTTGAGGTTGTGACATTGGGGTGACCATGATATGACTTTTAAAATAGAAGTATTATTTTCTACTTGCTTTGCTAGATACTTTTTTCACAACAATGATGGTTTGCATAAACTCAGAGTTATCTCCGATCGGCAAGTATTTCTACATAATTTTCTTTTCTCAGAGTTTCAATGATATTAACTAAATTATCCTCCGTGTTTTCCTTTGGGTAGATACTATACAATACTATGTATATTCTTTCATCTTTTGATCGCCTTACAGAAACTTCGCCTTTGACCAAATACTTCAAATTTCGATTCGACACTCCATCGTACAGTAGCGAAATGTAAGAATCCAAGCATCTTATAATTATCAAAAGCAGAATACGGAAATGAATTCAATGCAACGCGTCCGCGGGAGAAATCCGCCTACATAGAAAAAAATTAAATATAAAGTGACCGTGGCGGCGGCTCGTTTATCAAGAACCTTGCGCTAGATTAGACACGATTGACATTGCAAATTCTAAGACAATGCACCTGCAACTGCAGTGACATTAATAGTTGACCTCGTGCTAAATCACACACTTAAGGAAGGCTACGTAATCGAAATTGACCTTAGAAAAACTAAATATAAAGAAACCGTGAAAAAGCACAAGGATCAGACAACTTCTAGCAGTTTGGTCGTGAAGACGCTAGTGCCCATCTTGTGGAGTACATCTCCATAAGTCCGAGGGTGTAATCAACATTTACAGAATGTCTTAGTGTGTGTTGCTGTTCTCCAAAAAGTTCGTTCGTCTCTGTATCTAGTGCTTTGGTTTGGTAAGAATTTCTACTATTGTTTTTTTTTACTATTTTAGCTATGTGCTTATTTTAATTATGAGATGCTGTTTTTCTCGTCATAAAATAATTTTGAATTTGTTTTATGTTGTCCCGTATATTGTTCTACAGTAATCTGCAATTGCATTTAAATGAATTTGTCTAAATTTGTGATCTCTAGTAATTTGACTAGAGTTGTTTTATGTACGTAATCAGTTTTAAAATTGTCTTAATCAATTTATAATTGTTTACTTATTCTTAATATATTTATTTATATAAGTTTTGTCTTTATTTTTCAAGTCAATGACATTCTTAAAAGAAAGAAAGTAATTTTTCGTCAATCCCGAAAATTATATGTAGTGGCGGGCAAGGGCTGAAATCTCATTCAAAATTATTTTTCAAAATTAATTTTCATTTTCAATTTTGACGATAGTGGTCTAATGATGTAACAATCGAAACCTGTCGTTAAATTTATTAGAAATAAAATTAGGAAGTACTTAAATTTATACAATAAAATTAATGCCCAGTATATATGACATATTAGGTGCCGGACAAGAATGATAATTTTAGTTAGAATCCTCCTATTAACGTTTTAATGCCCTATCTAACTAGCCAGTATGTTTTCGGTCAGATAATCAGATTTAATACGAGGATTAAACTTACAAAGCGATGAAAAGCGAACATTGGTTTGAAAGTTCACATTAAATTAATGCCAACTTTACAGAGAGGTAAGAAGGCTATCCCTAAGGCCCGGTTTTTCGATCACAATTAACTTTAAACTTCAGTTTATTTCTATTGCTGCTATAGGGATAAACCGAAATTTAAAGTTAAACTGCGATCGAAAAACCGGGTCTAAGTCATCTAATGATGACAAGAGGAAAAGAAACGATAAAAAAACATCGGTATTGTCTCAAGATTTGTTTGAAAGTTGAAAATACTTCAAGTCATTCGTTATACTTCTTTTTTTACATATTGTCTTTAAAGTTTCCTCACAGTGACCGTTACCACACAGCTTCAGCGTATTACTATAAACTCTCGGTATCTAAGGATTTGTTTGTGTAAGGCAAACAAATCCGGAGAAAATGAAGCCGTCTGGTGGGTAGTTAGTATCGATTTCTACTTAGTTACAGCTCAAATTCGCGAATTCGTAAATCTCTTAACGAGGCGACCGCTAGTTATTTACCCCACTAATAGCGGTGTTACATTAAGTGAAATTTAGGACGTCTGCGCTGCAATTCTTTCTAACGTTAATTGTAAGCACTCGAAAAATACTCTAGACGCTATTTAAAAGAGCCAAATTAATCACCCAGTGCACTTTTTGGCGTTCTAAATTTAAAAGAAAATGCTACACTATACTATATTATTCGTTTTAATTTTTCATTTTACTCATTTAATTAAATTATATTCAAGCATTCTTCGGGCACATAAATCTTAAGAATTTATAGACTTTTTTGTTCTCATAAGTTAGCTTCTACGAAAATGAATTTTGAAGTTAAAATTTGAGGCGTACCGAAATTCTGTTGTAAATGTCACTTTAGTTTTCCTGTTAATAAGTTTAACATATTTTCTTTTTTGAAACAGCATTATTAGACTTACAATACCTGAATATATATTTTTACACGAGAAGAAATATCGAAAATCCATACAAAATAAATCAGTATTAAAAGGTAATTATGGAAATGCCGGAGACTTACAGTAATCTCGTTTCAGGCACGAAGTCAAATAAATTTGCGCAAAAAAGACAAAACGAGTATTTTTAAAGCCACCAGAATTCAACGGACATTTTTTAAATAAAAGCAAAATACTTTATTCCATATTTAAATGGATCGTTGTTTATACCTTGCGTTCAAATTGTGATTATTACATAAGGCTTGACCATGGGAAGTAAAAGTAATGTCTACTGCAAGCTTTATATTTAATTCATTAATGTCATCACTGCTGCAGCTATTGTCATAAATTTATTTTGGAAATCAATTAAGTTACAATTACAATAGTTTTTACAATACAACAGAGCTTGTTGCAATTACTTTTTGAAGTCTCGGGTCTATGTAGGTACAATGTACAATCAGTCTGTCTTTTTTCGATTATTTTTTCCAACGATTGTCTCTCTAATATTTATCTCCAAATAGATCTCTGAAAATAGAGCTGAAGTAGTTAATAATTACGTCATTAACGGTCACTTAAATCAACTAATTACAACTCGTCTTTGCAACCTGGTAATTACCAGAAGCAACAGAGTCAAATTGGGATGTAACAGTAATGCCCGTCTCTTTAGAATCTAAAATGAAGCTTTAATTATGCCGTTACTATGCAGACGCCAGTAATTGCTTTACACACAACCTTAGTTTCTTATTAGATTGATTGTGGATCGCTACACTTAACGCATTCGCAGACAGTTCGCAAACAGTTACTGCATTGGTTAGTTACAAATTGTAATTAGAAAAGTAAATTTAGAACTACTTCTCCAATTATTCAACATATTATTAAAGAACACTTTTACTTTTTGCTACTTCAAATACAGTATGAGCGAAAATGGCTGAAGAGTTTAAATTTCCCGCGTCTCCATCTGATGATTTTGGTGCGTGTGACTTTTGTGAAAAATAACGATAAGCAAAAAGTTTTTCATTTATTAAATTAACTATTACCTGTTCACAAATTAAAATATCGCAGCCAGTGTTGTCTAGTGAAAAATGCAACTGGCAACAGTGTCCTAGTTAGAAATTTGGTAACAAAGAAAGTGTGAAATAAACGATAAGGTTATGAGTTCTCAATTTTTATATGGCAGGAGATTGTCCATCATATTTCCAAATCAAATTTTGGTCAAAGCAGTTTGGTTGGGATAGAGAAGCCTTTCAGGATGATCCAAGAAGCGGAAGGCCCTTAGAAATTCGAAATACAGAAAAAGTTGACGCTTTAGTAATGAATGACCGATGTGATCATTTCTAACCAAAAGATTCATTCTGACACTTTCTCTAAAGAACGCAGAATACACCGGCTGTTTCAAATTGGGTGTGCACTGAAGGGATCTCCTAAACCATGAGAGTTACAGATTCGGTTAAATGGAAGAAAAGTTGCACCAGTTAATTCGTATCCATTAACAGAATCAATTTTCTCTTAGTTGTTCTTGAAATATTGGTGAAAATGTAAAAATATCGATTTTCCTTTTTCCTCTGTAACTCCCTTATTAAAAATAATTTAGAAATTCTGTCTTAACTTTCTACAGGTACTTTTGGATTCTGCTTCAAATAGGGGCAGTAGAATTGTGGTCACACGTTTCGTCTCTCCGCGACCATCCTCAGTTTACATTTTTTAAATATAACGTATACCTTTTTATTATCGTATTTGTTGCCATTTTTTCTCCTGATTGTAATGGTATATCACACTTAATTGTTGATATTAATTTGAAGCTTAAATACTACAGATTTTTATATGAAAATTTTATTTAATACATAATTTCAAATATTTAGTTCATTTTCTTAGGTATAGTGTAAATTTGAATGAATTATTTAATATCTGTCTTTTTAGTTATTGTATAATAAATTCTTTTAACGGACACTGATAGTGCACATTTGTAGTATTCGTTAAAAGAATTTGTTATACGAGATAGTTGTTGACGAGGCTAATTTTACAAACAAGGGAATATTTAATAGAAATGTACATAGATATTGGTTCAGGGAGAATCAAAAAAGATTTCAACAAGTGTGACCACAGATACAATTCAGTTTAGATGTTTGGTGTGGTATTTGGGCATAATAGAATTAATGGTCTGATCATTTACGAAAATCATGTAACAGCTGAATGTTACATCGATTTTTCAAGAACAGCATTGGAAAACATTTTAGATTACATTCCTCTAAATCATATTAGGGAATTGTAATTTCAAAATGATGGAGCACCAGCACATAATGCTGAAATAACAACAAATTATTTGAATCAAACATTTCCTGATGGGTACAAATGGACCTGTCGCGTGGCCTCTAAGATCACCAAATATTAGCCCTTTGATTTTTTATTGATTGATTGATTGATTGATTTTATTGATTTTTCCTCTTCCGACATTTGAATGTTAGTTATTAATATTTAGTAAGTAAAAAAAGTACTAAGGAATAAATTTACTTATTAAATAAATCATGACGAAACTGTATCAAGCTTCTTTTTTATCATATTTTAACTTTACTTGAAAAAAGTATTAATTGTTATACATCACTGCAATCAGCAGAAAAAATGCTATCGAATAGAATAATTAAAAGATATACGTTGTATTTAAAAAATCGAAACTGAAGATGGTCGTGGAGAGACGAAACGTTTGACTTCAATTCTGCCACCTCTATTCGAAGCATAATAAGAAAGTGCCTGTAGAAAGTTAAATCAGAATTTCAAAATTATTTATAATACGAGAGATACAGAGGAAAAAATAAAATCGACATTTTTACATTTTGATCAATATCTCAAGAAGAAATAAGAAAAAATTTATTCTGTGAATGAATACGAATTAGGCATTGATTTGTGCAACTTTTCTTCCATTTAACCAAATTTGTATCTCTTACGGTTTAGAAGATTCCTTCAGTGCACACTCATTTTGAAACAGCCGGTATATATCAACAATTCTATACAGGCTGTTAAAAAAAAACAATGTCACAAACTTTGAGGGGGGGGAGGGTAGTATGGCCCAAAATATGCAGAAAAGTCTTAATGAACATGGGTTCTGTCAAACTTACAGTATGTAGTTGACATATTTCAAAACCTTAGTGTACGCTACTCCTATAAATGACCTCGAGGAGCTGCAACAACGAGTAGGTCAAGGATCGAGGATTTCAGAAAGAGTTCGAAGCTCCTTGCGACAGAGATTTCGTGGCGGCTGTGGAATGGAGGGAGGGTACTTTGAACATCTCATTTGACTTTTTGCAATTGTTGTTTGTTCATATTGTTAGTTTGTTTGTTTGTACATAAATTTTTTAAAAAATTGTGTAAACACAAAATGTTTCGTAACTCCGAAACCGTTCATTTGCAGACCCATATTTATGAAGATTTTTCTGCATATTTAGGGTCATACTATCCCCCCTCAAAGTTTGTGACACTTTTTTAATAGCCTGTATAACCACTGCTTCAAATTGGTTCTGACTTGAAATATCTTTGAGCTAACATCAACAAGAACAGATATTTAAAAAGAGGCCCGACACAGAAATAAAAGTGATCATAATATTTGAATGCTTTGAGCCTAAACGGCACGTTAACGCCATTTATATACCATGTGAATACAACCACCAGTGCAAATCGTTTTTCTCGAAAACATGAAGTAGTAAGAAGTTGCGGAGAAAAGTTAATAATAACAAAGGACTATGTAAAATTTGATGGCGATATCTTTGAGGATCTACTGAAAGCCCGTGAAGTTTTGGAGAATCAGTCCTTACCTTACACACTCTCATTTAAAAAAACAATAACACGATTAAAGAGAAAAACAACCATCACATTTTACCATCGAAGAACATATTATGGTTCGGTCATATCCCCCAGTCAAAGAAATCAAAAACTGCTCCCGAATTCTGAGTACACTCGTCGTCAAGTTACGATTCGAAGGACAAGTAACCCTATGAGTGGGGTGGTGATAGCCATACGATAGAGTGTCAATAAGGGTGAGGTTAGCATGCAGGGGTAACGTTTTTAATGGCCACTACTGTACATAAAAGATCTGGGGCCATATGATGAGAAAACTCCCCCCTTATATGAGGATCAACTACGACGTGCACTTCCGGTTTCTGAAGTAGGTACCCTGATTCCGGATACAAACAAATTAGAAAGTTCCGAAGTTTAACTCGCTTACTTTTTAATGAATTGCCCAGAACACAATTAAAATCTCTTGGAATAAAAATAAGAGGACGTATCTAGTCCTCTTATCCTATTTTGTTTTTCTTAGTTTTTATACGATAGCGAAATGTGCTAGTAATAACAAATCGAGAAACGATAAAATAAATGAAATGTTGTTCATAGCAAAATACTGTAGCTCAACTGTTTGTGTTTTGATGTACTAGGCGACTATAAACAGCGTTATTGTTAATTTAAATAAACAGTGATTTTATTTTTTAATTTGAACCCCGAGCTCGTAACAATATAGGCAACTTCATTTATTTTATTACACGTGAAGGGTTTCCCATCGCATGACAGTAAAGTCTTCATAATATCTTCTCTCAAAGAAGGTTTGAAATATGAGATTTTAGTGGCATATTCATAATAGGACTAAAGGAGACTTTAATTTTAGTCACTTTAAGTAGAGTCTAGGACAATTCGTCGTCGTCGATTCGCCGCAGGTACGATTCGCCGTCGGTAAATTCGCTACTTGGATACGACCTGTTTTAGTTGTTTATGGGAAATAGTTGTTATTTGAGAAATTTTTTAAAGTGACAACATGTGTAATTCTTATGTGGTAAAAAGGAGATATTTTGTAAATACGGTATTAATAGACGACTGAAATTAAACTGAAGGGTACAAATATTTTACACTTTAAAATTTGTTAGCCAACATTTTAAAACTCAAAAAACCAACAAAAAAGTTTCCTTTTAGAAAGAATTACTAATGATTCTCACTAATGTGGTCATTACGGTACTTTAGAGAATACTTAGAATACTTCTGAAGAGTTTTCTTACTAAAAGAGATTACTGAAGCCTCTCACTAATGTGACTTTTGACCACGTGAATTAATTAAACGCAATGCAACAATAAAAACCGGTGAACCTTAGTTGCGATAATGGTCAGTTATAGTAAAACCGAAAAAGTTCCGATAATCCTTTCTTGAGTTGCGGTACGCGGGTAAAGCCACTTCTAAGATTTAGATAAGTATTCCATATGTAGGGGTAGTTAATAAATAGGCAGAAAGGACTGAAACACTTTTGATTGGTTAATACCAGTAATTAATTGATAATTTTAAATTTCGAAAGTATGGCGCCAATAAATCAAGTATTGAAGTGTGTTGGTCTTGTACAACATTGAAAACGTGAAGGTGCAAAAATTTTCACTCTTGGACCAGACAATGTTTTTTCCAGAAAAGTGGGACAAGACAACGTAATCATGATTCACTTTCGGTTCAGATTTTGAATCGTCAACAAATGAGCAATCAAGTAAAAAGAAAAACCAAGAGAAAAACCGAATCTGAAATAACGGAAAGGCTCCGAAAATTAATCCATACAAAAATAGCTGTTCAGAAAAATACCCTTGAAACATTGACAGTGAGGGATATGAAATAACGAGTGATCAATATCTTTTCTAATCAAGTGACTTATGGAAATAAAATCGTGTGTCTTTGATTAAGTTTATTTATTAAATGCAATTTGAATTATTTATATGTATTGCATTCCTACACAAAATCTAACTATTCTTACGTATTACATATTTTTTGGATTTGAAGTTCACATTTCCTACGTTCCAAGAGCAACGAAAAACTGGTTCATAAAAGGTGCGTAAAATGTCCGCCGTTCTCTTGTAAACACAAGGGAATTCTGCGTTTTAAATTGTTGATAACTTTTGCTAGGATTGTTATTTAACTGTTCGCAATGTAGCAATAAACTCCTATGAACAAAGATTTCTGTTAATGAATTAATCTTACTGACAGTTATAAATAATTGAAATGAGATTGACATTTGAAAAAAACGAATTAATCAAAGACATACGATTTTCTTTCCATAGGTCACTTGATTAGGAAAGATATTGATCACGCGTTATATTAGCAACAATATCAGCCGTGCACGGTTACAGTTACATCCTAAATTACCTTATTATTTCCCTACATACTTAATTACCTACATACATAGGTATGCCTTAGAATTAACCGATTCTACCGCAACTGAGGTAAAGAATTAAGGAGAGCTAATCTACCCGAGATTCTTGTACCGCAACTCAGGCAAAAAATTAATAGTTATATTAACCATTACCGCAACTCGGTATCACCTGTAAAAACGTGCTTATTTTCTATTATAAAGGGAATCGTTTACAGAAAGATTAAATTAATTTTCAAAAGTATCACTGTCAACTTCGATACTTGCGTCAGGGGGGTGTTCAAAAAGAAAACTAAGGCTATTTCATATGTTCATAAGGCAATTTTTATTTATACTAGTCCCCTTAATACATTCTCCAAATATTGGGTGTTCCTCGCAGAACACCCGGTATAAGATTGCAGTCCATTTTAATTAATTTGAAAACTAAATTATATGATGACTAAAAGTCATCAATAAGTTGAAATTGTGAACGCGACTACGAATTAGTCCAACGCCGAATTGGTCCGACGGTGAATTGGACCTACGGCGAATTGGCGACGGCGAATCAGCAGCGGTGAGATGGCGACGGCAAATTGGCGACGGCAAATCGTCCCATTCCCCTTTAAGTATAGGAAAACTTAAAACTATTTTATAGGTTAAAGTAACTTTAAATTTAAAGCTCTTTTATGAAAACGATCCTATTTTTAAAATCTAAAAAGCAAAGGTTTGTCAACAAGTTTCAATTAATTAAACAGTAAATATTTTTTTGAATTAGTCAGTTATAAAAATCGGTATCACATTTTTAAATTCTGTGCCCACGCAATTTTTTAGTCTTTTTCATGTTTTTGTATTTCTTATTTTTGTGTCTAAAGCAGGATTTACACGGAGGCAATGCAATGCAATGCCCATTGCACACAAAAAATACATTTGCTCGCGGCTTTATATTTAAGCTATTTCTGAGTAGTTGCAACGAAAGATACTAATTTCTGATTATAAACATATATGGTGTCTTATATTTGAGTGGCCTTATTAAGGTTAATTAACAATATTATTCACGCATATTTACCGTTGAGCATGCGCACAATAGAAATTGCGTCTTGCTGCAATAAAAATTGCATGGCGGAAAGCGGCCTTTAAATATCTAACCGGTTACTGGTTACTCTATTTGTGCGAGCGATCAAATTAATTAATTGATTAATTTTAACTTCTTTAGGAAATGTCCAATATTTGTCAGTGATTTTTTTTGTTAAAAAAGATTTTGTGTGTAGGCCAATTTAAGAATGAACTATAATAATTCGACGAAAGAGAACAGATACAAACAAATACGATGAATAAAGTGGATGGAAGAAACAAAAGAAGATCGATATTTATTTGCGGATAAAAAAAATGTCAATTGTAATATGAACACTTTGATTCGATTGAGAAAATTCTCCAATAAAAAAGGACGCGATAAGAAAAAAAAGATGGAAAGAAGAAAATCGATGATTATTATTAAGAGGAAAATTTCAAGATTGATAGGACAATGGAAAAAGAAACCATGATAATTTGAAACAAAAAAGCAATGTGGTAATACGAGGTATAAGGTATACAAAAAAAAATGAAAGAAGTTCGTTATTGTTACAGCAGCGGAATGTAAGAAAATAAAATTGCCAACAGGAAAAACAAAAGAAAAATCCTACTTGAAACGTCAACTGACTGCCATTGCCGTCTTGAAGTAAAGGCCGTCAGGTTACCGGCTTTTGTTCCTGACGTCACCGTAAGAGTCTCTCGTTGCTTTAATATCTAGTCTTCGTGTATTTTTTTAGTTTTTTCGAGTGTTTTTATGTTAATTGTTGTTATTTTTATGTTTTCTTGATGTTTTCGTGTTGTGTTTGGTTAAAAAACTACGTGTTTGAGTTTTAATTAGTTGTAGTGTTAGTTTTTTTTATAATTTTATAGGTTAGAATATTTTTTTAAAATCCTTGTGTTGTGTTGCGTTTTTTGAATTTCAGTTGAAATAAATACAAAAGTAATATAATGGGTGGTATGCATAAAACGAAGTACATGCTAATACTTCAAGCACCTACTTCGAAAGTGAAGTACCTACTATAGTAACGTAGTATTTACTATGAGATCTAGTAGTTACTAGAGCACAAGAGCATATAGAAGTTTTTACTTCGCTGTAGAAGCACCTACTGTAGTATCTACTTCAAAGCCTCAGATTCATTTTAATAGTAAATATTACTGTAGCGTAGTATTTAATACGTGCTGTAGTATAAACTTTGCCTTCGTAGTATATGCTTCAGAGCTGCAGTAGGTACTTTATGTAATAGAAGATACTTCGAAGAATATACTAATTTGAGAAGTATTAGCATCTACTTCGTTTTATGCACACCACCTAATATATCATTCTCCAACCTACTATATTAATTCCATTATGTTCTTGTTTCTAGAAAATGCCTAACAAGTGCTGTGTGCCAAACTGCATGTCCAACACAAAAAGTGGCTCCTATATTCCTACTTTTTCCTTTTCGAAAGAGGAACCCATGCGCTCTTTATGGTTAAGGAAAATACCTCGTACTGACTTTGTTATTTCAAAAAATACTCACTTTCGGAAAGAGTTTGTAGTCAGAAGGCATGAAGTAACAAAGGATGATGGTTATTACTGTTTATACATTTATTTTTACTCGATGATGAAACACGCATGTTATAGGGTCCAAATTAACCTTACCAAGACATCGACTAACCCTTAAAACTGATGCCTACCCTTCCATTTTCCCCAATCTGCCTGCATACCTCTCCGAAGTTCCTTCAGTGAAAGGTGGAAATTCAAGTGATAGATAAAACATTGGCCTATTAGTTTTTAATCTAAAAAGATTAAATTTATTAAAAATATATATACAAAGTCACTTACTATGTGTAATTCGGAGAAATTATTCATTATTCATCGTCACTTCAATCGTGTAGTGGTCACATTTAAACCACAAAATCATTAAAAAATATTTCTAGCTATTCCTATAGTATCAGTAGTGTCTTAGAGATATTCTTCTCGCAATTCCGCACATAAAAAAGTAAAGAAACATAAAAGAAATAAAACATTTTCACAAATAAAAACATGCGCCTAAAGTAGGGTTATGTCACGGTGGCTTCTTACAATGACGTCACGTTTCAACCTGATGGCCTGGACTTCAAGAAGGCAATGTTACTGCAATGGGAATAATAATTGATTCGGTTGTAAGAAACCGGAAATAGTTCGCATAAATAACGACGAAATACGAAGAGAAACGACAAACAAAAGAAAATCGATGATTATTGGGGGAATTTTTCGAAAACTTCAGGACTGATAAGTAAATAAAAGAACTAAAACAAGGAATAAGACCCTTGCTAATAAAATAATTATAATTGTAATATGAACTAATCGCCTTGTGTTTTATTATATTGAATTAAAATTTGTTTAAACAAAAAAATGTACGCTCGGAAAATTCCGAATTTTTATAAAAGCAATTTCTTGTTTCAGAGTTTTTTTACAACTCCTAAAATGAGCTAAAACAACATAAAAACTTGCTCGGCGTACAAAAATTACACTTTTATTCTGTGTTAAATATTAATTTTCTTGTTATAAGAAAAAAAACCGGTGCTTCGCTTCTGCCCCACGCATTCACGGTTTTATTTATCGATGCCATTTACGCGGCTAACGATGCGCAAAAAATTCGCAAACACGCATTTTCCAACCTAATAATTAAAAAACCGGCGACGGACGCCCTTTCTGGTCCTCACCTCCGCCTACAACATCCACGGCATCATAAATTTTACAATTGCTTAAACACAAACTTGTTTTTCCCCAAGAGTTTACAGTCAAAATAAATTTCTGTACTTACATTCGAAAGTCTCTGGAAGCAGGAAAGCCGAACCCGCTCTAAGATATTCTAAATTTTAAAAGCTGAGGTTTTATCACTGTGTTCGTTTAATATTCCGGTAGCATTGGCTATGGAAATATTTTGTTCTCGTAAAGGCATCTTGTAGCTTAAGCTCGCCGCGTACAAAATTTTCACTAGTGTCATTCGTCCTGTCAACTGTCAGGTAAGTGTTTTCGTGTTTGTTTGTGTTGTTTGTTGGTTTTATACAAAAATAAGTTATTTTCAGGACTCATTTACTTTACATTTATTGTTTACATTAAAGCAGAAAACATTTGTGATTGAAGGTTATTTTTGTAATAGTTCAAAAATTGATGGGGCACACTTAGTACGAAATTGCTTGCAAAACTTTAGAGTTGAATTTCCCGATGTCATTATTGACCACGTAACACTCGAAAACAACCTGCTTTGGTGTGTCCAGTTGTTTCGTGAAACTGGAGGTCTTTTCCGAAGAAAAACAACAGGTCAACCTCGAAAACCTACTGCCAATTTTATCGAAACTGCAAGACATAATGAAAAATGCTTCTCACATCTCTATCCGCCAATTAGCACAACAGATTCAGCTTTCTGTGAGAACTTACCACAAATTGTTACGTAAAGATTTCAGTTCTATCCTTACCGCATGATATTGGTACTAGAATGGTTTCCCGGAGTTTTTCCCGAATGGTTTTCACAGAGATTGTCTTTCGCAATAAATTATTTAATTTATGAGTGAGTGGTTAGCTTAGCTGAGTTCAACAATGCGCTCGGCGATTAATTAGCTAACACTTGTTCAATGGTTCAATTCAAAAGCTCATTAAGTTGGTTTTGACTTTTTGATGAAAGAAGGGATGACTTCCTAAGCCAATTAACGTTCGATGGATGACAATTGCCAAAACAGTTGTCTAACATGTTTGGTTTGTTGTGTGACTTCATTTCTTGAATTGAGTTCCCCTTTCAATGAGATGTTTACAAATTAGCTGTTTTCGGGGCTAAACAGAACATCTTTTTTTGTTTAACGACGGCTTTCGCTATATAGCATGAGACTTTTTTCATCAGAAGTTCAAGACCTGGTTCACAATGTTATGAAACATTCAAAGGAAACTTGATGAACTTTTCAATTGAACACTTGATATTATAACTCCAGTATTAATGAATTGTGACTTCTCTTGGCAACGAAGCATACATCTGTTATAAAATAGAACATGTACATCGCAACATACGGAAAGAAATCCCTTTTTCATTGTCTATCTTGAACAATGTGTTCGGCTTTGTTTCTCTGCAACGGGAAGCTGCTTCTCACGTCCCCGCACTTGTGCACGCATGATTACTTCGACACACCCTGTTCACTTTGATCAGGAGTTTAAAAGCTCCGCCAGCTCTCAATACATCTCGATCTCTACTCAAAAATGCGGCATCTCAATGTAGGAATTTTTTTTAATCCGATTTTGAATATTTGGTCTTCATCTTTACATGTATATGTTACGGATAAAGACGATAATTGGACATTGACGATAATGGCCGGACAATAACGTGAATGTCCGTTTTTCCTGGTCAATATCGCTAATAACCAGACATATACCCCAATTCTGTAACTCATAACAACATTGCTAAGTTAATAATATTGTTAAGTGAGATATTTTGACCAATCAGTACATAGAAATCCGTTGTATCTAAGCTCTCATTGGTCAAAATATCACACTTAACAATATTGTTAACTTAGCAATATTGTTATGAGTTATAGAATTGGGGTGATTAACGTTAAGGCCCGTTGCGGCCGGGCAATGTTGTTAAAAATTGTCATTTTATTTTCATGTTAACATCCTTGCCCGGTCATTAACGACAATAGCCAAAAACTGTTGGAGAATATTGATATTAGGTATCATGATTATTATTGAAACTCCACGATATGTTTTCTTTTATTATTTTTCTTTATCAAATGTGCACCGTTGAAGCAGGTACTATGTCAAAAAATATAATTCACACTTATTAAATCTTACTTGGTAACGTAAGTAAAGAAACTAAAAAAAAAACAACAAAGTGAACAATATTAATTTTTCAAATAATGTGGCATGAGAGTGATCCATGGCACTTGGAATTGCAAATCTTTTGCTTTGCGCGACATGCAAACTTATTGTTTATACATCCGCCATTGCAGTGACAACTCTTGTAACCCTGTCCCCCTAAAATACTATATTCAGCTGCAACTTTTCTAAGGGAAATTTCTTTATTTTCTTGGGGAATCGCTGAGGTTCTCCTGTAAAATAAACTTTTCAATGCAGGGATTAAATTCAGATCTGATGAACTTATGCTTTAAAACGCCATGGGTTGTACCTAAAATCTCAACATTATTCTGTGATTTATGTTTTCAACAGCACTTAAACTCACAAAGCTTATAAATACCATCTTCTACACTACTGACAGTACATTACAGGGAGAACCACGAACTCTGTCTACGTCCGGTATGGGTACACGAACCGTAGTTCCAACTTCAACCTCGGAGAATTTTTTATTGGATAGCTTCTACATTTTGATGGCTTGTTTTTCTAAAGATCTTTTACGCTCCCTGATGTTCGCAATTAAGACATTTTTCATCATTAACTTCTTCGCCAAGTAGTAATGTTGTAAAGCACTGACCGCAAAGTATTTGGCTTTCATCTACGACAAAAATTCAATAGAATGTTATGTATTTGGTGGGCCAGGGATATTCGTATATTTCCCATTGAATTAATAAAATATACGAAATGAGCTTACTGTTTTCAGTCAAGCTTTCAGCATCTACTGTTTCTGGAACTGTATTTTCTTTATCTTCTCTTTCTCAACGCGAATTAGGATCCTCAAGGTCAGTAGACTCTCCTTCCATTTCTTTTAGCAAATTTTCAATATCTTCTCAGTGGCCAAATGGTTGATTTCATCGTATGGAATGCCAGCTTAGGCTGGTCTTTCTATTTTATCATCATTGGCCACTATTTAACGGGCAATGACGATATCGTTCGGACAACGATGTTAACAGCGCGCTTGTATTATGGTTTACCAACATTGCCCCAAAGACACGGACATTAACGTTATTGGCCGGTCATTATGAACAATGTCCAACTTGACTGGACATTATCGTTATTGACGGGCCAATAACGTCATTGACCGAATTATCGACTTTGTCCGTAACATAAATTAAAACAGTAACTTTTAATTGGTAAATTAGTAAATAAATCCAATACTAAAAGTGATTTTCGTCAGAAAGAAAAATAACTTTCTATTTCCTTCACCATTTGCTTTTAATCATTAATAATTAACGCATGCTCAAGGTAAATTACGGTGCAGTCTTGTATTTTCGGTTCAGTAGCAATAAGTGGGTACATATTTAAGCATACTTAATGATTTCATTTCAATCAACATAAGAAATATTTTAGAAATTTATTACAAGTCCACTGAACAAATGTTTCAGCTCTTTTTGGGGTCTCTTCAGCAGAAGAGTAGTTCGACAACTCCATTACAATCAAGCCGACCTGTCCACGCTTGTGGGATGACTTATTAATCAACAAACTGGTTGCTATTCGTCAATTCTCACACAATGTTAGGTCAAAACTTAGTCGCAGGATGTCGCGACTTAAACTATTAATCAAAAATATTGGACTTAAGTTTGTTACTGATTCCAGAATCCTCTAAATACTTATACTATTAGATAACAAAATGAATAACAATTTTGTTCGAATTTCCTAGCGATTTTTAACAACTCTTGACGAAAAACTCTTTTGGTTTTGAGGCAATGGCAAGAGTGGGTGCAGTAGAAGTGGAAAACGAAAAAGAAACACCTTCAGAAGAAGTGAAACCGAAGTACTCGTACGTTGGGCTGGATGATCCCTGAGTCAAATTTCCTCCTTGCAAGTATTTAGCAGCCTCCTCCAAGAATTCATTGATCTAATTGTGAAACCACTCCCCTATCTGATATCGACCCCTCAAGAACTTATCGTTCTATTTCTTGCCATCTTGCCAATAAATTAAGAAATATTTTAGTATTATGACATGAATTAAATGTTTTATGAATTTCATGAAAAAACTGCTTTTAAGGGATTAGGTAAGTACAAATACAGTTAAATTGAAATAAATAAATTTAACTCTCATAAATATAACCTTATCTATAGGTGTCCATAAAATAACACAGCAAAACCTATATTTGCTTAGTGACAGTCGTATGAGTTGGTATCATTCACGTAACAACTTTTCATGGAAATTATTTGAAGTAATTGATTGAATCCAACCGTTACTTCTTGGTAAATTTTTTTTTTTTTCAAAAACTTATGTGCCTGGAATATTAAAGGCTAATCAAAAACGCATCAGGCAAATCACCGCTGAGGCAAATTTGGAGATATTTAAAACAAATCCGGGAAAGTTTTTGGAAAGATTTGTGACAGTTAATTGAAACCTAGGTCCATCATTTAATCCAAATGCACGACTGTATGGAATGATAGCATAAGGGCACACTGGGTCACTTCTTCCGCCAGCAAGATCAGGATGATAATTTTTTAAGATGCTTAATAGGTTCTTTTTATTGATTATTTACCACGTGGGTACCCCATCAGACCAATATTATGCGAATCTTTTACCAAAGGTTACTGAAGCAATAAAAGAAGAAAGACGAGTAAAATTGATTGAAGGTGTTTTGTTTCACCTTACGAGAGTTGCGCCATCCACAAAGGTGGTTTCAAAATTTTTTAACAGCTTCCCTATTCTGCAAATCTGGCCACAGCAATTTTTTTCTTCCTTAAATTAAAAGAACTCTTTTGGAAAACTCATTTCTCTGACGAGGAGGCTGCTGTGAATGAGTGGCTGAAAGAAAAAGAACGAGATTTTTTTTCCAATGGCATCAGAGCCTCGTCATCGATATATCAAATGTATTGACCTATTAACCTTTTAGAAGATTATGTTGACAAATAAAATTGTTTGAAACATCCCAATTGTTTCCTTCTATGCCAGGGGCAACACTTCGTGAACATGTCTCGTGTATCTGTTATAACTTATAAGTACATATTGCTGTGTTATTTCCTTTCTAGGATTAATTAAAATTTAAATGAAAAAGATACGCACTTTGAATTTGTTTTATTTTGAAAAATGATTTTTCTTTTGGCTTTTGGTGCCATATTTCTATCGTGTTTGTATAAAAGGGTCCCTTAGAATTCTGAAAATTAAATTTTCATTAAGATTTTTCTTGTACTTATATTTCTATTTTGTTAAATGCAGAGTTTACATAACCTGGAAGACGGTCCTTTGAGTCTCGACTCAGCGGCTACAGCCAATTGGTTGAAAACCAAATTCAGGGAGCTCTTTGGTGATGACTCAGACACCGAGGCCATGCCTAATTTTCCCACACCACCTGTTAGGCCTGTTATTTCGTTGCCTGAAGTCCCGAACACATCGGTCAGGGAGGTTGGGTTTCTAGATCTTGAAACGCCTGTCCCTCAGCAGATGGGGGCTGCTGAATTCGAGGAAGCCGTTAAAAAGCTTCCTCGTGAGTTCCTTAAGGACCGATGAGGAAACAAGCGCCGATATCTGCTCCACCTTCCTGATGGGGCGAAAGTGAAGATGCTCAAGGTGGAGGCCCTTCGTCTGGGATTAATAGGCTGGCCTACGAAGAGCTAATTTAATTGTTACATTTTTGCATTGTATAGAGTCGCATTTTTTAGTTTAATTTTGTTGAATTTTTAATTTTAATTTTGCATTTTGAGGTTAGGTTTTCTTTAAGGGGTGAGTTTTTGTGGATTTGTTTCCCTATATAAGTGGGGCAATTTGTCAATAGAATTAAGTCTTCCTTGGGCAGTGTTGGTGCAAGCATCTCTTCTAGAATGGTAAACAGTTTAAAAATTTATTAATATTATTGTTGTTAATTTTGATTGGGCTCATAGATTTGTATTTAACGTATCGTATACAGATTAGACTGGTTGTCTTAACTTGATACGATAAAGATTTGTTTATGACAAACTCGACATAGAATAATTACATTTCGTTTTGTCATAACGAAGTTAAAATCCAACACAAACACCACACTTTTGTATTTAACGTATCATATACAGATTAGATGCTTTTATCTTAACTGATATGATTAGAATTTGTTATTAGCAAAGACGTTATAGAATAATTACATTTCGATTTGCTATAACGAAGTTAATGCCCAACACAAACACCACACTTTTGTATTTAACGTATCGTATTTCAACAAATCACAATATACTTATTCCATAATCAATCAACACAACAACACACAACTGTTTCATTGCATTCAACGATTTTTAAAATTTTGAGGGACACGAAATCTAGGTATTTGCCTTAGCGGTCTCTGAAAATAACACACCTGTTTGTTTACAATGAATTCGAGGTTGAGATCTACCAATTTCAATTCATCGTGGCAAATTATATTGTAATTTATGTACCTTTTCCAACTGATAATTATTTTTGGTTATGTGAACACTTACTTTGACATTTTCTGTTTAACGTTGGTAATACTGCAACTAAATAAATTTGTTACTAAGATATTTGATTTTTTTACTTACCCATTCACCATGTTGCTCGTAAATTTGCACAATAACATTTCAATAAATGCTTTTAGAGTCTCTATTGCTACTTAAACTGCTTCACTGCATAGGAACCTCGTGTAGTGTTGTAACTTGTCTAACAATTAAATCACTAGGCCCTGAGATCTCAGTTATTTCTAAAAAGGTATATGCTAAAAATCACAGCAATATGCTGCGTTCGAAAATTATACGTCGGATGTATCTGGAGCGTATGATCTCATCTTTCTTACTCACCATTTTCAATCTACTTTGTATCTCGCTCATCCGTTTAAAAAAAATCTTGTGTTTATAGTATTTCCATGACAACAGGCGATCTTTTCACACTCTACTTAAATGTGGGATGCGAAAGATCGCCTGTTGTCATGGAAATACTATAAACACAAGATTTTTTTAAACGGATGAGCAAGATACAAAATAGGTTAAAAATCGCAATTGAGAAAGACGAGATCATACGCTCCAGATGCTTCCGACGTATAATTTTCGAACGCAGCTATAGTATAAAGTTTTAAAAATATTATGTTTAAAAATTACCAAGTAAGCAAGTAAACGCACTTCAAGTTTCATTTTGCGAAATTAATGGAAATGATATTAGAACATTAAAAAGTCCATTAAACTAAAGTTTTACTGTCAGCTTTTTATTTTAATATGGAACCCTATTACCACTACCAGAACAAAATGCTTTCTAGACGCAAATTAAATGGCTCTAATGACTTTCATGTAATTTCAGTTTACGCTTTGGAAATGCAGAGAACAAACAAGTAAACTAGTCGGCTTTGGAATAAACAGTTTCAGTTACCATTGTCGTGAAATGAGGCGGGAGTTCATCAATATATTTAATTTTAGAAATAATTCCTTCTTCCGCACTCTAACAGGGAAGATACCGAAAACAAAATCATTTGATAATTTAACTTAAAACATCTGTCAAGTTTAAATTAATTAATAAATGAAGTACTTAAGCCAAATAAATAGTAAATTGTAAGCTATTATTGTTCATGGTATATTAATCTATCAGTATACTATTGCAGTTTTCATCTACTCTTTTATTTCTAACGACTAAAACTTATTCCAAGAATAGAATTTATTTTTCAGAACTTCATTTTTAAATTGGAGTCTCCAAGAAGTTTATAGCGCACCGTCGGCACAGACGTTCGTTGCGAATAGGATAACCTTTAAATAATTTATAAGTAAGGAACGCGAAATAAATTAAATTTTAAATCACGTGTGCAGTTTCGTTTCTTAAAGTTTTCTTTTTTTTACAACCAGTGCCGATGGTCGTATGCAATAGGAATGCTCGTCTCTTTCAGAATTTATTATGAGAGTTCATTAACATAGTTCTGTTAACCATAGTAAGGAATTTACTCGATATCAAGAAGAGACTTAAAGTGTTTAAGACGTAAAACCTATTAAAAGTTTAGATAGAGTCTAAAGAATTAAACTATTAAAAGTATAAGTACTAAGTAGTATGCAAAACGATTATAAATTATTCTAACTCCTGAAAAATTAATACAGGGTGAATGACAATTGTACTGACAAAAAAACGCATAAGAGAATCGACGTCACAGATTATGGGAAAAATGTTTAAAAAATTCTTGTCTACAGTTTATAATTAATTAAAAAATTACCCCAAAATCAAGCTCCGGCTCTGCGTACGAAATACGGCGGCCACGTTCTATAAATGCGGCAGTATAATAGGATTATAAATTTTATGATTATTATTTTATGATTATTGACTTCTTGCCTGCACACAATGTGACCTTGTCATACATCTTAATTGGTTTTACTAAACGTTATCTATATCTTAAGTTACATCTTCGTCAGCACTGTCTTCTTCACTCTCAGCGCCGTAATTTGGTGGAGCTATAAATACCACACATGTTCAAAAAATAACCAATCATTTTGAATTACGCAGGGAGCGTCTTAGTAGTGACGTGAGGTTAGTAAAACTACGTTTGTCATAACCTCTCGAACTACCAGATGCTTTCGGATTGTTGACATCCCGTTTAGTTCCCGCGTTATTGTTATTTGAGTAAAGGTGTTTCAGTGTTCGTAGCGATTATGCACTTTGAATTTTTGCTCAAGGTCAAACAGTCAACTTTGAATACTACAAAGGCATTTTGCAACAGTTACGCGAAAGAATTCGGTAGACTAACGATCCTAATAATAGAGGTTGGGTTTCTTATTCAGTCCTGACGAGAACTTGACCTGGATGTGTTCATCCCATTCAAACGACAACGCCGAAATTGGATCCTGTTCTGAAATATTCAGGAACTACGACACAAAAAGGATTCTTGTCTTGGAGTATCTTCAGACGACAACACAGCAAACAGCAAAAAATTTTCCGGTAAGAAAACCTTGTTTATTTTGACAACATATTTTTCACTTCTGAAGAAGCTGTTGAACGACTGCGAAACGTTAAGTGTATAGTGCGAGATTTAGTGTCCGCTTAAAAGATTTTGTGATATAAATAGAAAAGGTTTCTTCATCATGACAATGCGCCTGCTCACTCGGGCTTTTTGTGCTAAAAATCGGATGACTGTTCTCCCCCAGCCTCCCTACTGCCCAAACCTGACTCCCTGCGATTTTTTCTTCTTCCCCAAATTGAAATCAGTGCTGAAAGGACGCAGTTTTGACACCATTGATTACATTAAAACAAATTCATTACAAGCATCGCACGACGTTCCAAAAGAAGCTTTCCCAGGACTGCTTTGTGAAGTGGAAACGCCGCTGGGAATAGGGGAGAGGAGTACGTTGAAGGGGATAAAGACCAATAACCTGTACGTTAAATAATAAAAATTATTAAAAAATAAAGTTCGGTTATTTTCTAAATAGACCTCATATACATGAACGCTATACACATCATTCCAAAAGTCACCACTTTCTTTAAACTATTTTGTTCTTAGTCAAGAACAAATATTTTTTAGAGCACTAAGTATGCATCTTCAGGGCCGGTGTTCCAGTTTTGAAACAAGCAACTTTTATACAGGATGAAAAAATAACAAAATTTATTAGAATTTACTAATTTGGATGCATTTACGAAGAGAAAGGGATCATACACTCTACAATATACACGACAGTAGATATTTGCTTAACTTGTGCTAGAGATTTTTATCACATCTGACTGTAACGAATAAAACAACACAAATCACAAATGAAATTAGCAAAGTCAACGGATTAATAATAGAAATAAAGGGGATTTATAAAAATTGCCCGATTTTCTTTTGAACGATTTCCAATCAAACAATTTTAAATATTTTAATGAAATATAGGTATAAATAAACTTGCTGGTCCTAAAAATGGCCAGGGAGTCTAAATTTCCAATACGAATATGTTGAGTTCAAGTAAATGACTTCGCCAATGAGAAAATCTGCAGTTCTGATAGTTTACTGTTACGATTACCGAGAACCCGAGAGACTTTAAATGACGCTCGAGTCGCCTTTTGTATATTCTATTAGCCAATAAATCTATTTTACGCTCTCCACAAAGTCTACTTTGTTTCACGACTACTTTTACTTCTGTACTACAATACCGTACGGAACAGGACGATTTTTTAATAATTTTCACGTGATTATAACACGAGTAGCTTTTTAACTATGTATTTTTAACAGATTTCGAGCCACAGCTTCCTTTCAGATCTTCATGTAACGCTGCTATATGTACACCTTTGCTATTGGCGCTTAACGTCGAGATATCGCAATTCTGAAAAGCTTTACCGTAGTTTTGGTTAATGGCGGTTCGCAGGATAGCTCGTCGAAACTTCTAACAACCGCCACCATTAATAACGGTATATGCACTAACGGGAATTACATCGGAATTCCATTACCGGTCTACCACAAACCAGCATCATTCGGGACTCTTTCCTAATTAACGTGCTGACGTAATTTGCTCGATTAGTTTTGTTCTATTACCTAATTAAGATGTGTATGCGATAGTTCTAAAGAGCACATGAACATGAGCATTTCCACACACACACACCCCCCTCCCTATTAGTTTTTCTTATAAACCTTACAAATATTAGGATAATTTGATTTAATAATAGAGGTAGGTTTTGCATAAACGCTACCAACAAATTTCAGAATTCATTCTCTTCTTCTCTCCAACATTTCACTTAACTGAAGCAAGGCTAGGGTTAAATGCTTCTATAATTCCACATCGCCTTACGAAATATCAAAGCCGTAAAATTACACATCGAAACTCCAGTACCTATTGTCAGCAGCACAAGAGACTTTTGTTCGAGCGACGCGAAGACAACGTTCTTGTAATTGCAGTAGGATTTAGTCGGCACAAACAACACCGTAAAGCTTGCGTCTTATCCCATGAGAGCGACATGCACTTCGTGCTTTTTGTCTGCTTTGAGGTATTAACGTATAAAGTATGTCGTGAATTCTCCGCGTCAATTCCAGTAAATTAACAGTATTGTTTTTATAGTGTTTGTCACCATCCAATAAACATTTATCAAAAAATTGCCATTAATTAATCCTGTCATTACGTCTTTCTTTTAAATAGAAAATTTAAAGTGAATGATATTTGAAGTTATCATTTATTGTCATACTGTCATATTGTCATTCATTGGTGAGAGGGTTTTAATAAAACTCATTGTAAGCGATAACTTTTGCAGAAGATATTTTTCTTTATAATTATATAATAGTCAAGGAGCTATTGAAGAAACAAGTACCCTGTATACACTAAAATTAGAAGAATTTTCTTCGGTGTCCTATGCACTGAAAAGAAATTAATGAAGGGAAGCTTGCTTGACGTCAGTTACGTCAGTTTTTAAATATTAAATCAACGTTGAAATTGACATAATTTGTTTTTCCACATTCGTATTACCAATGGTATTACATACGTATTTAGTGGAAGGACCCGGAAATGATGTGAGGAAAATTCATTTTTTTTTAAGCAATAAAAATTAAGTTCCTACGTATTAACTGAAACAAAAGAGGTTTTACTTTAGAACATGTTTATAATTAAGACGAATCGGAAATCTCAGGTTGTAGAGATAAAATTCCGACTTTAGATGATTTAGGGATGTGTCGAGTATAGAATTACGCGGGAAAAAACTTCGCTCTTATCGCAACTGACGCCGGCAGGGGGGAAGCAGCAGTTCCGTCCCCGTAAAAAAATTTTCCAACTTGACTCTGCGCGTTTGCTCTCGTCGCCGATTTTTTTTTCAAAGTCCGATTTCTTTCTCGTGAAGAATTAATTAATTCATCCCTAAAAGTTTGCTTTCGGTTTTCATCCAAGAACTTGGAGGGAACCGTCAAATCACTACGACGCACAGTGGGACCAATTACGAAATTTTTGGACAAAATTCTGAAAGTAATGAATTTGGTCCAAAATAAGTTCGTGATTACAGGAAAAATAATGACAAAAATCTCATTGATAAATTGGGGTGTTTTTCAGGGGTGGAAATTAAAATAACAAAATAAATTCTGAAATATCGAATTCGTACAGAATTCGATAATTTGTTAACGAAAATATGATTAACAGTAGAATATTTTGTAAAGAATACATTTTTTGCCTAAAATCAATAATAAAAACGTTACTTTGATATGTGCAATAATTAAGAAATTTGAATTTTATAGACAGACTGTAGTTAAAAATTTTAATTTAACCATTGTTTCTGAGAAGTAGAACTTTTTGTAAAGAATAACTTTTTTACGTACAATTGATATTAAGTCGTTTCGTGGACACATTATTATTACATTTATTGTAAGTTGCGCACTAATGCGCATTATGAAATTTGTTTCATTCATTTAAGAAAGAAGGTGACTATTTATTTATGAAAACCGCACGTTGAGGACTTTCGAGGAAAATTTTATAACTCAGTATAAAGTAGTAAAATATATCAAGATCGGTCAATCTAACGAGTCCTTATAAAACATGTCCTGTAAGATGTATAAAATTTATCATTTTAACCAATAGTAAAGCACTTGCCTTAAGGAACCTCCCTGCAAGATTGCGATTTAATTGTTCAATATTTACTACTATAAAATCTTACAGGAAAACTGATACAAGTAACACTGATGCTCTCTCAAAAACAAATAATGAGGTGAAGGGTGGGTTAATCTGATTACTGCAGGTAAAATATTGTGATGGAATTTGTACCAATTGATAGCCGAAACATTTTTTATAAAGGTGAACAAATGCCCATGATATTATAGCACATTTATAAAATCGATTTTTGGAGTTTGGTCCCACTGTGCGACGATTCCTATTTTTGCAATATTGATTTGTCTGTATATAAAAAATCGGCTGGCCATAAAAAGATAAAGTATCCAGACGTTCCTTCCACAAGTGCCCCAGTGTCGAACTTCGATTGTGACTCTGTTTCACTTTGTTTCGCCATCTGAAGAAACAATCGAGTCCGAGTTTGATGACGAAAATAAAAACCAAACGTTCAAGCCAAATTATGCTGAGCCTCACTTTATAACTCAAGCTGATCTAAACGATTTAGCAAAAGATTTGGAGTTGTCAAAAGAAAATACAGAATTGTTAAGCTCACGTTTGAGTCAGAGGAATTTGTTGGACCAGAGTTTCATTTTTCAGAACAAGACATCGAAAATGTTCTTCATTTTTTGCTATTGATGACTATTTGTGTTACTGCAGTGATATTAACGGACTTTTCGAAAGGGATTGGTTTTTGGTCTAGATCATAAACTTGGCGATTGGCGACTCTTTATTGATAGCTCAATTAAAAGCTTAAAAGCGGTTCTCTTGCACAATGGCAATGTATTACCGTCAATTCCAATTGCACATTCAATTCTCATGAAGGAAAAGTAAAACAACGTTAAAATATTACTAGAGAAAGTTCAATACTACCATCACAACTAGGATGTTTGCAGCGATTTTAAAATGTTGGGTTTCTTTCTTGGATTGCAGGGAGGCTACAAAATATTCATGCTTCCTCTGTCTTTGGGATAGCCGTGAGGACAAGGAACATTACACCAAACGCATATGAGCTTTTAGAAATGAGCTGATACCGGGCAAACAAAACGTACTACATTCACCTCTTGTTTTCAAGGAAAAAATTTTGTTGCCCCCTCTACACATAAAATTAGGCCTTGCCAAACAATTTGTTAAAGTTTGAATTGGCTTCCGGCTGGAACCGCGTCACGTTGACTTCTTCTACTGCCGACGTTTCGTTCTCCATTGCAGAAGAACTTCCTCAGGGCTGCTGCTGCTGGAGGTGTTGCTGCTGCTTCTCGTTAGTCGTTGAGACTGTTGAGACTGTTGAGAAATTTGTTAAAGCTTTAGATAAAGAATCATCTGCATTCTGCCATATACGTAGTATGTCTCCAAAGTTTTCAATCGCAAACGTGCAAGCGGGAATTTTCACAGGTCCCCAAATTTGGGAAATGTTTAATTCAGAAATGTTTGAATCACAAATGAACAACGTGGGAAAACGCGCTTGGTTTGCTTTTCGCAAAGTAGTAAACGGATTTCTTGGTAACCACAAAAGTCCAAACTACGGAGAATTTATAGAGCAATTAATCGAAATCTATAAAGAAATGGGATGTCGAATGTCTTTGAAAGTACGTTTTCTTCATTTACACTTCGATTTCTTTCGAGAAAATTTAGGTCATGTCAGTGAAGAACATCGTGAGTTTCATCAGGACATTCAGAAATTCGGGAAAATGGACAACGTCATTGATGGCAGACTATAGGCGCTTTCGTTTCTGAAATTTTCCTGATCTGATCTGAACATGTTCAGAGAATCATGATTCGTTTGTTCTTGTTACAAAAGAATACTCCTTTGAAACGTGTTTAGAACATTCCTTCGTAAACTGTCAAAACGAAGTTATATTTGAGGTTAGATTTCTCTCTAATCCTGATCCAAAAAAATTTGAGAATAGACATTCTTTGTCATTATAAAGATAAATACTTCAGAAAATTACATACCTAAATAAATGAAAGTTTAAAATTGTTGCACAGTGATATCCTTTAATGTTTCTCCATATCTACGTCACACCTACGTCGCGTTATTCTAAGAATAATGCTTATCCGACGATTGTAAGATCGAACCTTAGTAATTATTGCCGGTTTTCGTGTAGTTTTGTTTGGAGTCACAGATTTAAAATTTCTCTCTCTTGAACTCCCCCTTTATGTTTCGTTAAGATCTTCTTTTTACAACCCTTAAATCCGGATCTTACATTAGATCTAAATATTGTATTTTTGATATTTAGAATATATATTTTTTTTAATTCGGTGAATAAGCTCTTTATATTTTCACAAAGGAAAAGAATCTAAATTTCTAGAAATGAAACTATCAATGTTCTTATAAAACACACTTTAGATTCTTAAAATTATGTTGTAAATTTGGCAATCCAGTAACACAAAGACTAATCTAACGTCTTATGTTCATTATCGATTGTTTCAAATTCGCCTTCATGGCGACACATCCGTCCCTTGTAATAATAATTCTCCAAAGCTCTAGCCCTCCTACTTCCCATTTCTTTACCACAAATTATAGGGACAATAAAGTCGCCTCCGAACAAAAACTTTGACGAGGAGAGTTATTTTTTTAGTGTTGCTGAAAGAAAAAACTGAGTTTAAAGAAGACATATATCAGATCAGGTCTGCTTACGTCAAGTCTGAGGTATAATATGATCCAACGCCGCAGTATCGCATCTTCTTCAGCGAAGATTGATGATGTTATTAAAGGTAGATAAACTATACGTGATATGCGAAAGACAAGAATTTAATGCTTTCTAGACATTAAAAGTGCCTTTGAACATAATGGAATCAATAACTGTATAATATTATATCAATTTTTTTCTCTATTCACGACCTTCTAATTACTTTGTACTTGTGCCACATAAAACACACTTAACTTACGATTAAATTACATACTTGCTGGATTTCAAATTTGGAGAAAAAGAATGAAGCTTAATAGTTGTCATAAATAAATGAAAAATGCAAGTGTTAGTTCCTTCTGGATTTTCGAAACAATTACAAATTAAATCCTTCAGCTTAAACTTGAGGAACATAAAATTATAACTTACTTGCACATGTAACAGTCAAATGCTGCAGCCAATGTACGACATATTATGTTAGAAGCTCTATTCCGTTAAAGCTAAACAAACTGAAACTGCTCTCCAAACATGCGGTAATGGAAAACGAATTGCTTCACAGACGAAATACATAACGGCTGTTTCTCTGGCATTACTGAGGGGTTTCCGGTGAGGCAAAATAGAGTAACGCAATAAAAAGACTGCAATATATCTTGCTTCTATAAATGACTAGGAAGTAAAGAGTAGTAACATTCAATATTATCATAGAGATAAGTAATATTTGAAAAAAAATAAATAAATTCAAATTTTGTAATTAAAAGACTACATGATAGAGTGGATGCTCGTTAGATGAGGCAGGTGAAACTGACTTGGAATTTATTTATACACGCATATATATCGGTCTAAAATTTTTGTGTATGGATGTGCTGAAGATAACTGATTATCTGACGAAATACGTATCTACGTATAATTTGTTCAACCACAGCATCTTTTACTCTTTGAGTATTTGCAAAGATAAATGCATAGTTATAAAACTATACTATTCTCCAGTAGTTCAACTTTAAGAAAACTATCAAAACTTGTGCCCTCTCGCTACTGTGTTCATTATTTCAAATCAAAATTGTGGAAATTAAATAAATCATGATAAAAGGATATTAAATTTGTTCTCCGACAATTTCATTTGCCGTTCTGTTTAGAAACGAAGAGAAAATAGAACCGTAACAAAATCGCTGAAGTGTTGTAAATATAATTACGCAGTTTCTGTTTTGTTGCCCCTGATAGACTGGCTGATTGAGGAAGTCCAACCAGAATAAGAAAGCAATTTTCATGGGTCGAAACACAAATACTTCCTCTTAGAGATCATTCGGTTTATTATAGCTGAATTGGACATGAACCGAATACCTTCTGAGAAATCGAGTAAAACGTTAGTATATGTACATATATTATATTGCTGCACTTGTTTACTTAGGAAAAGATTCATCTTAAACTACTACAAAAGACGCAAATCTTTAAAAAAAAGTCAAGCAACAATTTTTCAAAAAATCAGTTGTTAGTTAAGAACGTTACAATAAATATAATGCAATTCCCCAATCACTTCCTGAATGTACTCCAGTTTCTCCGGTCATATATCACATTATTTCTAACTTTACATTTTACATATACATACAGGGTGTATTTATAACGATAGAAGGTATAATTTAGAATATGACGATAGCGATTAATAGAAAGTTTAAGTTATACAGATGTTATTTGTTGTTTCAGTCCGTTATTATTTAGTATTTAAATTAAACGATTATATCAGCGAACCTCGAATTTGTAACAGTATTATTTCTTCCTATAGACGCAAATCAATTCGCACATTCACACCGATGAATAAAAAAATATGTAGGTATATAATATATCTGACAAGAATTTTCAGCTTGAAAAGGATTCTATCGTGAGCGTAAGATATTATTTCATTTTCATCAAAAGCCGTTGCCAACTGAGCAAATTCTATTGAAAAGTTGAACGAATTCTTAGTTAAACAAACCTATCTATAAATCATTGCCGATGTGCGCTTTGTCAACCCTTTAGAGACTCCATTTGTTTTCCAAATTACTTCTGAACAAAAAACCTGACGGAAAACTTAGTTCGATCAATTGTGCAAAAACGATTTCAAACACAATGAGAGCTCTTCAACCATCTACACTTTTTACTTACAGAAGTATGTTTTATTTAAAAAAAAAAACATATCGGTAGATCAACTGAACTTATACTTTAAACGGACTGTAATAGTTGCATTAGTTGTTAATAAAAAAACTAAACCATCAGATTTATAAAATTATATAGGGTGTCATCTATCTTGAGATATCTTTTCGTGTAGAATGACGGTATAGGTAAATTATAATGGATTTATAAAAAGAAAATATATTAAAAGTTTTTTTTAATAAGAAAAATGAGTGTCATCTGTCTTGGTAATTATTTCCATATAGTGATAGTATACTGTTTGTGACCTCATGTACATGTGCACCAATTAGGAAAGAGATGATTACGTATATATCTTCAGTGTCAACCAGTATCGTCCAAAAGGTATCCTCTATATTTAAGAAATCATATTTCTCTTATTAAAAAAAAACCTTGTTCTCTACCAAAAGATATCTGAAGATATCTGTATAACTAACTGGAAAAAATTCATTAACTAATGAATTTAAAAGTTTTAAAGTTTATTTTTTTGTTCCCGTTAATCAATTTAATCAATCTAACATCTGTTACGAGACTTCTATTACATTGAACAGATATCTCTACACAGGAAGACAACTATTTTGTAAGAAGTCGGCGCCTGCACGTCGCGACAGTCCAACACAATGTACCCAAGGGTGAAATTTTTCCGTAGAAATACCACCACAGACAGAAGGGCTGGCGCAAGAACGAGTGATTCATAGTTCAATTTGCAAAATAGAAAACGCGGCGAGAAATAGCGCAGCTGTCAAACAATACTTAGCATGATGAAAATACAGAGGAAATTATTCAGAATTAGAGGGAATGTACATTTCTATAAATATAAACGAACGATATTAAAGATTTTATTTTAATCAGTCAACCAATTTCAGTTTAAAATCTCTTCTAAAACTTGCCCGTCCAACATAACAGTTGCTGTGTTATTTAGTGTACTCGTTTTCTTTTCTTTTGTTGGACAACCAGTTTTTTTAAATAAATTATTTTTAAAATTAGTTTAATATTTATTTTAAATAAATTTGAATTGTAATAAGACTTTTTTTTACTGACACTCATTCTTTTAATTCGAACCTTATTGTTTAATTTACAAAAAGACACACAAAGTAAGAAGGTTTCGTGTTTAAAGTCGAAGAAAAAAGTTTTCGCGTCTAAGGTCGAACGTCACGCTTAAAATTGAAATACGAATGTCGCGCTTTGCACCCGTATTTATACTGAAAAACAATTGAATCCCTTTTGATTTTGGCTTTAATATGTGGCGCAGCTTGAACGCATTTGCAGCCATCCGAAATAACAGAGCGGCAGTGTTACCAGACGTATGGGAAATTCCCATTTTAAAGGGAAATTTCATGAAAAAAAAGGCAAATTAATTCTGAGTTGAGGGAAAATTTGCACTTCTAGCTTTTAACTTCATTTAGAATTGGCAAAATTCGAGTATATTTATAATAAATGACTCATTTTTTTTACTTTAAACACATTTTAACCTTTTGTTACAAAACATCGCACGAATGTAAAGCGCAATTCATTAAATTTCCGTTCTAAGCAGGTCATGAACGTCACGTACGCTGTGAATGTGTTAATCTGTTGGCTGTCATTTTACATTTACGTATAATTTAGGTATAATCAAAGACATTACTTTTTTTCACAACCTAGAATGGAAATTTATTGAACTGTCTGATACTTAACCTCAATATTAAATCTGTATGCATTTTATGTATTCCCTATATAACTATTTTGTCCACGACTACTCAATAATCTATCGATTATTCATGTGTTTGATCAAGGATAATGCTATCTATCCATAATTCACTACCGCAATGAATATAATCATTAATCACGGTATCATGTTTATGGTGTATAATGAAGTAAATAGGTAGGTTATAAACCATGATTTATAGAAGAAATGTACGGAACAACCAACATTTTTTTAATAATACATTTGAACAAATGCATGAGTTACTTGTGGTCGTGGACAATTTCATCAACAAATAAAAACAAGTTTTATATTTTCTTAATTTTAGTATGAAGATACTTTGAACTTTGGTTTTTAACTTTTGGGGGAGATATGAAGACCGATGATAGATCAAATGCTTCAGGGTCTGGAAAATTCTCTGTGAAAACGAGAAATTTGAAGAACCACTGTGGGAAATGTGTGTAGTGACCTGTCAACTGTTACATTTAAATTTGGCGCTAAAATGTAGCGGCGATTTACCGCCTAGTAATTTCGTTTTCGCACCGTGGCAACCCTGATGCCCCTTCTTTACATCGCTATGGGGGAACACCTGCGTACTGTGATCGTTGAGATCTCATAGATCATGAAGGCCCCATGTGACTCTCAGGCTACCTGCCATTGGTTGTCGTCGGTAATTCCTACGCGTCGAAGCGGCCTCCTTCATTTTGCAGCCTGGTCGCTCTCTCTTGTTGTTCGAGCATTGTGCCGTAAGGACGTGTTTTTTCGCGTGTGATAAAATTAACGGATTTCTTGCTTATTTGGAGAAGAAATGAATCGCAGCTTTGCTAGAAAATCATTTCACACTGCCGAACAACGATTGGAGGTAGTTTTAATCTCCGTACCAAGCCTGAGGCTCCAGTTTTCTCAGGTAAAATATGACGACGCATATCGACCGACAATGGCCGCTAACGCATATCATTTCTTCTATGTAGGCTTTTCTACTTGGCTTTTCCGTTTGGGCGCAAGTTACAGCGCAGGCTTAGGTAATCCCCGCAAGCTTATACGCGAGGGATTTCCCCATTTATCGAGTGTTGGTGCCCCGACAAATTCTTGTTGTACGTCTGCCGTTCCCAAGTAGTGTGGGTACGCCATTTTGAAGCATCGACTCGGACAGGACCACTAGATGGCGTAGTAACAGCCAACTTCACAGCAAAGACGGTACATGTCATATCGGTCGCGAGGTAACCCCTTTGACTTTTATTGCGTATGCATTTTTAAGAGCTAATTAAGGCCTCTTCATGCTGATTTAATTTGATTAAACGTTGCACTAGAGAATAAGCACCTTTTCGTAACAGTGTAAAGTGTTTCTTTTTTATTTTATTTGAGTAATAAATTGTGTTAACTTTAATTACGATTTTAATTTCTACTTTCATACACACAGTGGGTAATAGTCTCGTCTCTATTTAGTAGAGTTCCATTTTCTGCCCGACCTGGTCGATTGGAGACGTCGACCAGTCGAATTACGATTAGTTGTTTGTAAATTGTCTTCTGGCGCCCTTTATAAGTTACCACCGTAAGATAACCTGTCCCCATTTCCACTGTAGCTAGCAGGGGCACAGCTGATCTAAGTATCGGCAGACTTGTCACCTGGAGCCGTGGTAAGTAGAGACAAGTAGATTTCATTTAAACTTGGGTGACACAACACTGCGGAGCAGCTTGACACGCGCTACTTTGCTCTAGGCTATGTTGCTAGTTTACTTGAAAAAGCATTTCCACAATTTTCTCAAAATTTTAGGATTTCCGTCAGAATTGAGTGTACCTAAGTAATTTTTAAATACTGTTTTACAATTTAGACTATTTTTAGGTAAGTGAATTAATTTGTTCCATAAAATCAATCTTCCTTCGCATAACCTAACCTTCTAACTTCGTATTTCAAGATCAACTGAAATTCTTATGATTTTCCAAAGTAATTGCTAAATTTAATTAAATTTTGTCATAATTAGAAATCTCTTTTGTGTTTTTGTTAACTATTAATCCTATTTCATCATCTAATTTCCCAAAATTATTCGGCTTAACTAAACTGATTTTCTTCTTTTTGTAGCTAACTAGAAAGATCTATTACAAATTAACTTAATAGATGACTTTTCTAATCATTTACAAATTGTTTGTGCACACATCACCGAGCATTCATTAAAATTCCTGCGGATTCCGTTCTATAAAGATTTAGAAAAATATTGTCAAGTAAGAAAGTTATGATAAGAAAACAAAATATCAAATTTAAACACTAAGTTATGTTTGGAGCGTGACATTTACATATGGTCAGCATAAAGTCAAATACATTCTGATTGATATTTAAACTTCAACTTAAGTATCAATTAGAATGTGACTAACATTTTGTTAAATCTACAAAAAATAATGTCATAGTCTAAACACCACTTAAAAAGTTGGTGCAACCGGGCATTAATTAAATATTAAGGGTGGGTTTACAGAAAGCAAATTAAATGTTTAATTGCGAATTAAACTAATTACGATTAAGTTGCCATAAGAATTACATTGCGAAATGTCAAATCAACAACGTCATTAAAATTTGATTGCAATTAAAGTTTCTGTAAACTGGGCCTTAATATTATAAACTAATTATAAAAATTTCTTGTTTCTTGTTTCACCAACTTAATTGTAATTTATTCGAAATTGTTGATGTTATAAGACGCAGTTAACGTTCTGGTCATCGAAGCTCAATCACTGTACCACTAAATTTTTATTGAATTATCCAGTTTATAAGTCGTATCAGTTAGAGAAATAATAATGCAATTTGCAGAAAATACATAAATATGATGAAATACGTACTATACATTGAACTGAAAAGAATATTCAACCAAATTTAAACATTTATTTTCTTTTAATTTCCTTTTGTTTTTCTTCTTTTAACAAGCCCTGGAAAATTTTTGCTCGTTCATGTTATACAAGGACATTCAGTAATAAATTTCTTACGGTTTTGTTTCATTTCTCAAACGCAGAGTAGGAAGAAGACACAGAATTGTATTTTCCATCTCCGAATCCGGTTTCGTCAATGAATGAATACCGCAGAATTGTCAGAAAAGGAATAAACGTATTCAAAAATTGCGAACGAGTGCGCTCAGATTCCGTCGGCGGCGAAAAGCATTGTAGCAGAAAGTTTAAAGCAACAAAAGCAGTTTGAAGCTGCGTACTGTGTTGATTTCGTTTTATTAAGAACGAGAGAAGTTTTACATTTTCATGAAGTTTTCGCACCGAAGCAAATTTTATTTATTTTATCGGCAAACTCTTCTTAGGAAACCTGAAGAATATTTCATTAATCTTTATTTCTTTCAGCAAAATATAAGCACTGTAAAATATTATACTTACAATAAAATCTGCTTTATTATGATTTTCTTTTTTATCATGTTAGTTAGCTCACAGTATTTTTGATGTAGAGGATGGTGGGGGCTATTTCAAACTAAACGAGAAATTTATTATATGTTAAGGAATGTTAAATCAAGAGTCCTGTACATAGGTATCTTTAAAAGATTATTTGAATCTTATAATTTATAAATTCCTTTAACTATAGGAATTAATTTCACGTGTCACAAAACATCTATTTGTTAATCCTTTAAACAGCACAGGGGAATCTTTTAATTTTCAGTTAAACTAAACAGTTTCTGCACGTAAGCTTCTTAGCTCTCGGCGCTTCATAAATTCCTAAGTACCTGCACCAGCAGCCTGCTAAAAGCACCGTGTCAAATGAGGCAAGGTACTTACTTAAATCAAGCAACGATAAAAACTGCGATTTAATTAAGTGCTTTCACCGATAAGAATAAATGCCTTGCAGTTGTTTACTGCCACTTACAGTGCAGAAAAGTTGTCGACGACATGCTTTTTTAATTTATTCTTTCGTAACTGAAAACTGGAGACATTTTAATTCCAGCTTTCTGCGGAGCATAAGTAATACTTTTCAAAACTTGTACAATTATAGTGGTGACGTGAATGAAAGACAGTATTGCTGGCATTGCTGAACAATAAAGATCTCTAATAGAAGTTTCATAAAAATATTATTTATGCAAAAAAAATTGAACAAAATAGTATATAATTATTACAAAACTCGTCATCTTCAATATCGTACCAAAGCAATTTCTAAAAACTGTCTTTTCTCTTGTATGCATATTTTATCTTCTCCGCTCTAGTTCCTCATTTAACATGCATGACCCAAAAGTTCCATAGTCTTTTATGTCTACCTTAATTTCCAACTGCGCTGGAGAAAATTAAACGAATGTCAAAGCATTTGTGTGGTAAAATAAAACCAATGAAAGTGCTATCAACGCGGACATAAAAATGCAAAATGCAGACCGGCGCGAGACAATTAAAAAAGAAGAACAAAGTTTACCGCGTCGAGAAAAATAGAGGCGGTAATTCTGTTCGGGGATTTTAATTAGAATTTATAAATTTCCCTCTAAATTAGTTTCAACCTCGTCGTCGGGTGAATAAGAATTTTCTCGAATTATCTTGAAATTGTCTGCTTAACTTTATACGTAATTCAATAATCCTCTAACTTCAAATTTTAGTAAGTGAATCGGATTATTTTAGTTGCTTTAGTTCTGAAAGCAGTTTAACTTCTATCGATGAAATTTACATAATGGAAAATGGAAATGGACATGTCGAAAATGTTTTAGATATTAGCAAAGTTAAAAAGGACTTAATAGTTAGATCAAAGGAAGCTAAAATTAATTAATTCCTTTGGTATTTTTTAATGGTAATAGTTGTGTCAAAACTCTGATATTTCTCGCATTCATAGTTTCTGTCAATTGTGAAGGATTATTGTAATTCAAAAGAAAATCCTAACTTTACGATCGGATTTAGTGCTCTCTAAGCTGCGACAATCGTTTCTGCCTGAAAATTTCAACTGGAAATCTATAACACTAAACTCTATCAAAGCTTCTCAGTGAATAGCGCCCACTTGTTTCATAAAACGATTTTACCTGCTTTCTATTTGAGTGTTCCTTGGAGACATTGCCAAAAAGCATGCTTTTAGCTTAATAAAATCACTCGTATTCTTGTGTACCAGATTGAAAACAAACATTAAATATTGAAAACATAATGTAGAATACATTTCTGCTGCTGTATAAACTTATTTTAAAATAATCAAAATAAATCTAGTTCTTTTTTAGCAGGGAACAGTCATTATAAATAATATTAAATAAATTTATTTTGTGAATGAACAAATTTAATCCAAAAAATTTCGCTGCAGAATAAAGTTTTAAATCGAAAAAGAAAAAATTGCAAATCATACAATCATTCAAAAATAAAAAATAAAGTTATTACTGATTTCAAATTTATTGAAACTAAAAGGATAAGTTCTTTCTTTTATTGATTTACACAAGAACCTTTTAAGAATAACAGATACCTAATTATCATTATCAAAAACATTAGTTGTTATTCTATAAGCCTCTTCAGATACTAGTAGTTCTACAACTCTCCCCTTTCATTTTAACATATTGGCCACGTTCAGGTAACTGCAGCAGCTGAGTTGCTTACTAAGCAATCGTTTGTGATTGGCTATTACTTTAATTTGAACCAATCACAAACGATTGCTTAGTCAGCAACTCAGCTGCTGCAGTTACCTGAACGCAGCCAATGTTTCCTTCTGTAGTAAGAGGCTAAAATCTATTTTATGCCACAATAATATTCTTAAATAAACTTTCAATCGAACCTTCTATAATCAAACTTCCAGCGCATGTCCAACTTCTAAAATCCTTAACTGTATTAAATTCCCCCAAACCCAACTGCACCAATCTAAATTCTAAATGCTCAAAAAGTCGAATTCTGATATAGTTATTTTATCAACTGACGAGAACAATGCGATTCTTGTTCCAAATTCTAGAAATAAGATCAAAAGATTCTTAATATGCTGGAAGACGAAGCCTGCCAACCTCCTAGAAGACTAAGCCTCAAATATACGTCGCAATATGTTCCATAGACAATTTAATTAATTTCCTATTTCGAAATTCAAGAAACATTGATCCCTGTAATTTCAGAATTCCAAAACTTTACGACCTCTCAAAATCCACAAACTCAACGTACTTTTTAGTTAGTGCTAACAATTGTCATAAATTCTCCAGTATGTAGCACAAATCTTAAACCTCTCGTAGGCAAAAGTAAAACTTTCATCTTCAGTTCATAACGTTTCATCCAAAAACTTATTAATAGATCCACAAGATATCCTACTTATCCTCCATATCTAATCCGTTTTCATCAGAATGTCCATTCAAGATACAGTCACCTTTATCCAAAAATTAAACAAAGCTCAAAATCTACCTGGAGATCTGGTCCTCTTAGTGGAACATTAGTTACCATTTACTTACTTAATTCCGAGACCAAAATTACGAATAGAATCAGGTGGCTTCACTTGTCTCTTCTATTGTGGCTAATATATTGCCATCAACATGACTCTATCAGTAGTTAAGGGGGAGGAGTACCACGGGGAACGATAGAGACTGTTGATATTAGCAGAAGGTACTAAATGTGACTCCTCTAAGACGAGCTGGGGTAAATAAACTGAGTGTTTAAGAAGAAGTTTTCTGCGCTCAACTTTCCAGCAGCCATTAAAGAGAGGTTATTAAATAAGTATCAATTTCGCTATTTCTCACAGCCATTACAGAGAGGTTATTAAATAAGTATCAATTTCACTATTTCTCAAACACTAGATACCTCGAGCTAGGCTAGCGCTGCTTTCTCAGAAGAATAGGACCCCCAAATACACCTTAAACCCAATTGCTGGTTCTGATAATATGTCGACAATGTCTTCGCAATTTGGCCACATGGCAAAGAATACCTATGCAATGTTTTCAGACACCTTCCTACATCCGCTTCATATTGGAATATGAGACCGATGCGTTGGTCGCTTACCCTTCCTGCATATCGCAAACCCACCCATATTGATCGTTACCTAAATGCATTTTCCCATCACCATTCATCTTACTAACATCAATTCCTTAGTTAACCGAACCGTTTACCTCTTAAAATCTTCAACGCAATCGAAATTAAAGCACATAATTCAATTACACCAAAAAAATTTCTAAAACTACTTTTCGCAACCTAAACACAACCAGAACTCCAACACACCACCTACCACCGCTGCGCCGCTTATCTGCCATATATTCAGACCATAACAAATCGAATTGATAAAATTCTCAGAACGAAAAAGTGTTTCACCCCAATTTCTTGCGGATAAACAAATTTGCATTTTGCTTACCCTCCCCAATACATCATATTCCTCTAGAGTCTGATGGTATCTGTAACTTGTTAAAAAATTCTCCTTTCTGCTACGAGTAAGACTATCTTTGGTTTAAATTCATTCGTGATGCTTTGAATCCTATCTCTTTTAAAGCTCTTGGCATTTAATTCGATTTGTCCATTTTGTGCAGTGACACGGGGCTATCAACACAGTTCTTCCAAAACCATAATCATGATCTAATTCTTCTCATAATGTCTTTCACTTCGTCTTTCCTCCTTTTATGTTCGTGCTCGTCTTATTTTAGAGCGTATCTTCTTTAATGTTCCGCAACATTTTCATAGATTCTATCATTCTTTTGATTGTTACTTAGCCCTTTCTAATCTTAGATTAAACTATTATTTGTTGAGTTGCAAAGACAGTTTGATTCCATCTTCATTATTTATTTTCTAATAGCGTTAAATATACTTCTGACGAAGCGGTCGAACGACTGCGAAACGTAAAGTGCGCGATTTAGTGTCCGCTTAAAAGATTTTGTGATACAAATTTCATCGGACAAGAACCAACTGTAAATATGTTAAATATACTTTCAAACATCTATCAAATGGACCTTTTATTAAAGTTAAAACAGCAGATGAAAGAGGAAAGCATGACGCAGACTAATACACTGCTCACGACTGTCTAACGACCAAACGATTTTTTTGTTCGCTTATCCCTTTCCCTTTCGTTAATTATTATCGCTTAATCAGAGTTACTTTTTTTCTTGTAGAGACCGCGAAATTTATGGTGTCTTTCTTTTATACTCGTAAACATTTACTTTGTGGGAGACAATGGTTGTTAATTACGTTCCATTTCACAATATGAAAATGTCATCGAGTAAATGTGATAAATATTTAAATTTGATAAAAAGAAAAGAAGTCAGAACTCGTTGTATTATAAATAATACAGTAAATAATAGAAACCTCCAAGTTAAATTATTTTTATACAATTCTCATTTTTTGTTATTTAAAATTGAAACGGATTGACCTATAATGTATGTACAGTTCGGAAGTCGTAAGCATGTACTTTCCAACAAATTAAAATGAGTGGCAAGTTTCATTGCATACTGTTATTGCTCATTTTTCTTCAAGTATGTAGAACTTATTGATAAATTATTTTGTTACAAATCGGTTTTGATTGCAGTGAATTCCTCGAGCATCTGTACAGCTGTTTTCGGCTCTATTTGGGGCTTCGTCAGCAGAAGCGTTCGCGGGATGTTGGGACTTAAGCTTTTGATAAATTTCTTGTTGAAATATATTTGTTTAATTCTGGAATAAAGACTTAAATTTATTAGAGTACAGATTGAACTTATGTGTTTGAGCTACTGAACTCAACGAGAAAGTATCAGAAAAGATTTTCTCCTACGTACATATTAGACTAATGGCGGATTTCACAAACGTTACTTAAATTTAATCATCCGTTAAAAGTAAACGTTGCCATGGTTACATGTGTTGAAGATATAGGAATGATTATTCTTAATCGATGATTAAAGTTAAGTGACGTTTGTGAAATCCAGCGTAAAAGTGTCCGCACATCAAGTTTTCAATCTGCACCAAAAGTACATTACTAATATAACAGAATGTATTTCAAAACCTTAACAATTTCTAGTACACACTTCGCTATTTGACGTACCACGAATTTTGTTTCGACTTCCTCAAGAAAAGTTTCCATATTTCGCTGTAGTTTAGCAATATCTGAATGCATTATTCAAAACTGTCGAAAGTAGATGGATATACTACGCTCTTAATGCATTTTTCATTTTGCAGGTCGCAGTTCCGGAAAACAGCAGCGCTCGGAAAGAAGGGGGATATACATACGATGAAAACAGTCGAGGGGAAAGTTCTGAGTATAAACGACATGCGAGTGCAAAGTTAAATTATGACATACTTTATATGGAAATTTGTTCGACATTTATCGAAGTGAACAAAACGCATGGTATATGTATTTATCTAGACAAGGTGCATACAAGGGAAATCTGTATTTAGAAACACTTTTTTTATCGCAATTAATCGGAACACTTCGGTTTAATAACTAAATTAAAGACAGCTGTTGAGAATTGGGACCACAGGCTCAAGACGAGTATTGGTGTTAACTTATCGCATGATGAGTTCTGCTTGTTTCTCTGTATCCAGAATCAACATTTTGTTGAGCAAGAAACCAATTTAAATGTCAATTAGTTGTTTTAGTAGCTAACAATTAATTGCTTTAATTGATGTACAGAATGTCGTTTCTTCTCTTTATAAAATTATTCTGAATTTGTTTTGTATTGTTTTATATGATTTTTATTTGATTTTATAAATTGTGCGACGAATTATAATCACTTTTTTATTTACTTTGACTAATAGTAATAGTTTAGTGCATATATTTCTCAGATTGCAGATTGGCCTGCATGTGAATTAAACACTGTTATTACTATAAACAACTAAGTAGGACCCGATTTTACAATCGTCGGATAAAACTATTCTTAGAATAGCGTGATGTAGGTATTAAGGTATAGAAGAATATTAAGGGATATTCGACGAATAGATATTCTGTCCTTATTCTACGTTTGTAAAACTGGCCCTAAGAGAGATTTCCACCTCTAGAAAATTGTATGCATATTAAACGCAAAACTAAAAATAAATTTCATATTTTTAAATATAAAATAAACTTAGAGACTTTCAGCTTTGGACATTATATTTATACTGAAACGTCAAAATGCTCGTTTAAACATTTAAAGTTTCTGTTTTTTTTATAGTATACCTTCAAAACAAATAGAATCTTCAAAGCAACTAGAACATTTGCCACCATCAGTTTAGCAGCATGAACAGTTGATCACATAGATATTGGGTGGTATGCATAAAACGAAGTAGATGCTAATACTTCTCAAATTAGTATATTCTTCGAAATATCTTCTATTACATAAAGTACCTACTGCAGCTCTGAAGCATATACTACGAAAGCAAAGTTTATACTACAGCACGTAGTAAATACTACGCTACAGTAGTATTTACATACTATTAAAATGAATCTGAGGCTTTGAAGTAGATACTACAGTAGGTGCTTCTATAGCGAAGTAAAAACTTCTATGTGCTCTTGTACATAATAGTATCTACGAGATCGCATAGTAAATACTACGTTAGTATAGTAGGTACTTCACTTTCGAAGTAGATGCTTGTATTAGCATGTACTACGTTTTATGCATACCACCCATTATCTTATTGCATACGCAGCGATTGAGCTTTTTCCGCATCTGTATATCATATTCTAGATTGTGATTAGACTATGTGCATATTTGTTATTTAATTACTATTGCAGTCAAATTTAGAGGTGCTGAAATAGTAAATTAGTAAATTTCTTTATCATTTGGTATTTGGACGATAGAATTCTATTATTATTCTACTTCTGAAAGCCACTGGAGTCACTGAAATAAGGTAACTATGTATTACAATTTAGAACCGACATAAAAACTTTCCTCCGATACAAAAAAAGAAAAAACCAAAACATAAAAGAGTTAGATCATGCTAATTACTATAACAAATATAATTAACTTAATTGCTTAAGTATCTCTGAACTTCATAGAAAGCAATATAAGCTCAGAAAATTCTCAAAGAAGCTGCATTCTAATTACCGAGGAGAAATTAGAGTGTAAGAAGGAGAACCATTAAGTGCGCCTTTTGTAGGTTATTAAGTATTATGCTGCACATAGTAGTATAATTTAGGTTCCGTAACTACCGTTTGCGAACCAGAACAGAAAATTAGCAGGGCTAAGTTTCCGTAAACGCGGCCGCCGCCGAGCGTAGTGGAGCGAAGTGAAATATGCAAATAACCCACTAAAACTTTAATACTGGAAATACATAGTTCGAGAGGAATCAAATTTCACGTAACATTTAGCAAACGATATGCCGCCCTTTCAGCCCACAGCGATTTTGAGATAGTTAACGCAAAAATATTACTGTAGATTTCTGCTTGTATAATTCAACTGGGTGAATACCTAAAGATTATATATTTGCACAATTTTTGAAACTACACGAGCCAGTCTACCGTTATCTGCTTAAGTAATTACAAGGAAGTCTACGAAGTGTTCTTATATAACCAGAGTACTTACTTAAAGAAGAACCATTGGCACAAATTTCAATATGTCCCGTCTCCTCATTAAGCTTCCAAACACAAAAATAACAAGTTGAAATGCCCCAAAAAAAAAACTAACAAAATTTATTTATAATACAAAAATATGCAGTCCATTTTTTATCTCTGACACAAAACAGATTGAACGTTTAATGTGTTACGATAAAAATAGAAATTAAATTTATACGTGTACATTAAATATAAATGGTTGTGTCATCAGTTATCCCTAATTTGAAAATTATTACTCGGAAATAAAATTTGAAATTTATTAAATAACACAACAAAAATATCGTACTGTAAAGTCTGAGTATGTAATGTTAAATTCTATTAGAATCGTACATTTGTATCTGCTTTAACGATATACAAAATGAATGCAAAAGATTATCCACACTCAAACCTTATTAATAGAATCTCTTCGAGATTTGTCATAGTTTTGCCATATTATGAGTACCAGTGTCGATCATAAGTTAAAATATTTTGCAATCATTTAGTTAGGTATACCCTGTATAAAATATAATATTGAAATAATTATTGTTGTAATGAGTACATTACAAAGTCGTTAGTAGTTTTTATGTGCATGAAACATACACATCTTTAATCTGCAAAAATATCTTTTATAGGAACTTAAAAATGCTGGAGACTGATGGGTGGTCAAGTTTAAATTTAATTGTGGCTTTAGATCAAGAACTAAAAAGTTTTACGATATTGTCAGAATGGATCGTGAAAGAAGTATAAAACTTGGAAGAGACAAGAGGGGAAGAAGCAGAAACCCAAGAAGTATACATAGGTAGAAAAATGATACAGGAGAGAAAATAGGTAAAAGAGTTCAAGAAATGAAAGGACTGGTTTGAAACAGAAAAAAGTGGAAAAAATGAATGCAGAAATAGAAAACATAAACAATACCAGACACCGAAGGGACATGAGAGATTCCTGGGTTGATTTATCTATTATACAAATTTAAGTATTGATAAAAAAAATATGAATCTTACCTCGTTTAGGGGTGCAGTTCGCAAAAGTCTTTTTGCCAGTCAGTAATCAACAATGCGTTATTTTCATTACGTCATCGTCTAGTTGAATTATATGTCTTGAATTTTTTTTTCAATTAATTTATGTCATTTACTTAATAACAATTAAAACGTCCTCACTTTTTTTAGTTGTAATTGCAAAACAGTAGGTTAGCATTAGGTTTTAGTATTAGTATAGTATTATTTTTTTTTATTTTGTTAGTTACTATCTGGTCGCTTCCCTTCATAATATTTAGTTTTATTTTCTTGTGATTGAAGGATTTTAACAGGGGTGATATTTTCATAGTTAATGTCACTAATCTGAACTAACCCTTAGGATTTTTTTTTTCGTAATTGATTTATAATCTTTTTTGAACTGTAGGAAAACGAAAGAAAAATAAATGCATTATTATTATCATTTTAAGTAAAAAAGTTCTTATAAACATGTGACCCTAAAATGCTTCGTTTTCTATACGCGGGGTGATAAAGTTATTCACAGTCTTCAACTGTCTTTGTACCAAATTTTATTCAATTATTGCAAAAAATGTATGAGGTAGATTTAAAAAAGCCAAAACAAAAATTAAACTTTATTACTCTGTATATCGAAAACGATTTATAATATTCTTTTACTTGAAATCAGCTCAGGAACCGCCACTCAAATTTTTTCAACTAAATTACACCCTATATAATTATGGAAACCGTTTTAAAAAAATTCTCAGTAATTCAAAATTGAAGATTTTTCAAAAATATCATGTTCTATCGTGCATCAAACACCAAATTTTCAACAAAATGAAGGTAAACATAATTCAGAGGCTCTCTTTAATGCCTATCAAAAATATATTCCGAATTTTCAGTATTTATATTTTATCGTCAATTGTCTTTTTAATATAATTTGTGATAATAAACTTAATTTAGATTTGACTAACGGTTAACAACTACTATTTCATTCTTTTGGAGGGTTAATTAAATTTTATTTAAAGTTGGTTCTTGTCCGATGAAAATTGTATCACAAAATCTTTTAAACGGACACTAAATAGCGCACAAACACTTAACGTTTCACCGTCTTTCGTGATTAAATTTATTACAAAGAGAAATTAATAATAAGCATTTATTAGAATTAATATTTTTAATTTCAGGATTAAAGAAAAAGTTGCTATTACACAGAACAGGATAACACCTGCAGTTCAAGCTAATTGTAAAGATCAATTGCACACACATCTGAAATGTTTCGATAATTTGTTTTAAAAATAAAACGCGATTGTTCATGTCTGATTTCATAAAACACATGTTCGTTTCTCGGACTTGCAGCATTGATTGTTGACCGGAGGCGCCACCGGGACCAAAGGGCTGTATATTTCTGCCCACCCAGGAGCACAATAAATAGATCATCGCCACATGGGTTTGAATGTTTTCTAAATTTTAAGTACTCGCCCAGGATCACAAAGACCAAATTGCAGGCAATTGGAAACATGTCTCGCTGTCCGTTTCGTGTTTGAAAACTGACGACGTTCGTAGTGGTAGAGTTATAAACCAATCTATCTTGACATTTCAAATTGTTTTTCTAAACTCTTATGTATAGACTGCTTTGTCAAAACTGCAAAACGTGCGAGCCGGTGCGCGGGGATATCACGTTACGTTGTGAGTTTAATTGCAGTCTGTCTTGTCTCAGTCCGAAAACAGACCTTTTAAAAACGTCAATTTCCACACATGAATAAGTAAAATTTATAGATATTCGTGAGACATGAACAAAACACCCCCATGGAGTAGTAGAGTACTCTTAATTTTTCTAACATCTGCAAAGGCAGCATGTGAACCAAAAATACCACGAACGGGATTGGCTGAGGTGATTTTGAACTTTCGCTGCAAGTCCGAGGGTGGGGCTTAATTGTTTTCGTGTTAAGTAAAAAGACGCGGAGGAAGGCAGATATCATTTACGCTTAGACTAAAACGGTCGAATTGAATCTTTTTAGTTTGATTCCGCAGTTTCCTTAGGCGCTTGTAGTCCTTATTCAAATTTGTACCCTTATATAACTCGGTTGCTGTTAAATCATTTATTCTGGCACGATTAAGTTCAGTGATAAAGAGCAATTAAAATAACACACGGTCGTCACGCGCGTCACAGGTGATTAAACAAGGAGTGTAATTAGTGCGGGAGTGGTTCACGGATTAACGCATATTGGTAATTTGCATTTATTTGTATTTCTCTGGTGGCATAAATAGAGCGAGAATAATTTAAATTGCATTAATTCGTTGTCAAAAGAGTCAGTAAGGTTCACTATTACCATCACCTCCAAAAGGAGTCCGTGAAAAACGGGTGATTGCTTTTGGTTTACCTGCGGTTTGGTCGCTGAAGGCCGCAGGAATCACGTACTTCGCCCAAAACATCTGATTAGTTCACTAATTAACTCCATTTGTTAAGTAAACTGTCGTCCCACAGAGACACTCTGTGCGTTGGTTTATTAAATCGAACAAGTCTTTGAATACCAGCAGAGTTACAGACGCTGTACTAAGACTCGAACTTTTGAACCTCAATTAATTACTGATAAATCAGGAGTGGAACTCTCCAATAAAACATTTGTGTAACATTATACCACCAACGGTGTGAATCGGAGGAATTTAGATCGCGCCGATACCCGAAGTCGAAAACTACTACGAAAGTCACACTGTATTTCTGAAAATCGTAAATTTTTTGATTAATTGTATTTGATTTCAAACCATCTGGGTTTTTTACGCTCAATTTCTCTGATTCGACAGAAGATGAGAGACGGAGTTTTTTGCCCGATCAAATGAATTATTACAATAAATAATTACTTGAATTTTAATTGTTGCGTTTTATTATCAACTTGCCTATTTCCTTGCTAAAGCTAATTGTACTATCGCACCAAACAAAGAATCTGGGAAACCACAACGTAGGGCCATTTACTTTCGCTAATTGTGTCATAATCATATAATATCAAAAGTAGCTTCAGCACAGGGCATTCCGTAGTGTCACTCACCCAGTAATAACATCTGGGGGATTGCACTGTTAGAGTCGACGGCGCCACGCAGGTAGAGGGACAGGCCGACCGTCCTCGGTCATAAATCTCAGTTGGAATTCCGTTGACCCATATTTATTATTTACTTATGTAAATTATTTGTCTGTTTACTTGTAAGTATTGATTAATAGCAGTAATCAGCGGGCGCGCTACACATCATTCAACTCTGAACTTATTGTCAGTTCTATTGTTACGAATTCATGTTCGCAGAGAAATTGTCGTTTTAATTTAAAAATACTTTAATGTCCATAGTCGCCGAACACTATAAAAATACAAGAACAACGAGCCACAACTGTCTAACAAATAACGCTTCTATAACTTAAACGTTCTACTATTCCAAAGGTGATAAATGTGAATATAGCATATTTATCACCTTTGGAGTCATGAGCTGATTCAAACAGCATGCCAGGTTCGGTCTTTACAGTAGAGATCCTTTCCTTCTCAAATTTTCCAGCAAACGTTTAGAACCATCTAGCGTTCGAGACTCACTGGAATAATCGAGAAGGTAGATAGCATAACCAGGCTAAAATTGAATTATCAGCGATTCGGACGTAATACTATTACCCACTATGGCAACATATACCTTTACAATAATTGTTGCCATAATGATTCTTAATTAATGTGGTACTTAAAATAACTTTGATTAATCTACATGTTTTATTTTATGGTCTGTCAAAAATACTATCCTAGTTTGTAAATTTATTACGTCTAATTTTTTTAATAGTCTATAAAGCAGAACGGAAAACTTACCTTGTGGAGAAATATATTTTTACATAGTTGACTAGTGATCAGTGAAACTTTTCGATTTCAAAGTGCTTCAAGGAGCAGAAGTACAATTTGATTACAACCTGTTAATATTTTAAATAATTCCCTAAATCTACTTAGAAAAAACGAACGCATGATCGTCTTAAAAATAGAAATAAGATTTAAAAAATTGTTTGCTGCAAGCCACTCAGATTTTTCTATTTCATTTTCTATATCAAAAACTACAAAGACGTAAAAAAGTTTCCTAATGAATGTCTTCTTGTGGACCTTCATACTAAATACATATTATCCTAATATACATAAGATTCATGGGTTCTTTTGTCATAACCAAAATTAATTTTTCTTCAAGCACTTTGAAGCAGAATACCAGCTTAACGAAGGAGGTACTTTTGATTGCAGATAAGTTCGGTTCAATTTTTTTTAGTTACTTTGAACGCCAGAATTTGTGCTTATCAGCGATCCACTTATTTTAGTACAGCTAACATACAAATGCAATTTTAGAAAATTGAAACATATTCAAATAAAATCAAATTTATTATTTTCAAACAAAATTGTTAAAGATGCTTATTACAAGCTATTTTGTAAAACGAAATATACAAAGCAAGCCAACCGTATATCCAACACATTTTCAGTGAAAATAAGCTTTAAATTTTAATTTGAGTCTTCCGCTTTAATAAAGACATGGAAACTACGAGAGAAATGGAAATGCGGTGACGAGAAATTTTTATTTTTAAATCAGCTTTCTGGTGTCATGCGTCAAGAAAACGAAATGGGCGCCGACAGAAATTAATAGGCTTTTTATATTTTCATTTCAGGAACACGAATGAAGGGATCAACTTGCATTAGTTCAGTGCGCTGTAGCAGGACTACGAAAAACAAGTATCACTTATTTTGCATCCGTTCGTTCTGAAACAACTTGAAATTTAAATAATTTATAAAATAACACTGGAGCATTTTATTTCCCACTATCGCAAATATTGAATTACTTTTCAATGAATTTCAATTTCTCAACGTGAACAAAGATATATGCAAAAGTTTATAAGAAATGAACAAATTTGTCTTAATGTTTGAACGAATATACATATTCACCTTTTTTTCCCAAATATAGCAACTAAATTATAGTATGTAGTAATAAATAACCCTACAAACACGGAAACCTTTGATAGTTATTAAAATAATAACGCACAATATACCGGCGATAGACTGAAACTAAGATCATAGAAATTCAATGAGAACAAGTAGTGCAAATAATTAAAGTTTGAAATATATTAAGTACAAACGGGATAGCATTATGTTGTAAGTAGAAAAAATATCACATGTCCAAAGGCCCCCTTCATCGCTCTTACGTGCCTATACCCTTTCTGTCCATTACATTGCTTACGTTCTTACTTTCATACAATACCTGGGTAATCCTGTAGGTGTGTAGATACTTTGACATATTTATAATAAATTCATTGCAGATATTCATTTCCAAGTTTTTTAGCTCAACTGATTTAACTTCTAGTTAAAATTTGTGGCTCCATTTTGTGCTTACTTGCTTTAAGTTTACTTAAACGGATATATGTACTCGTGCACTTCAAAATGCGGAAACGTAAAGAGGCAGCATAAATGAAGTTTGAAAGAAATATTAAATTCCGCATGTGTTAAGTTTGTCTCGTTCTTAGTAATTCGAATTTCAAAGTGACAAAGAAAATCCCAAAGAACTTTTTTAACAAGTCGCCCTCGCCGACGGAAATTCAATAAAGGACACTCCGCCGGTATTAACATTAAAATTGAGAGTAATAACACAAAGAGCCAAATGAAACAAAGTATAACAAGTACCCGTCCGGCAATAATCTAATTGTCCTGTAATTTGAATACAAAAAGCTGCAGTCCTTTGAGCTTTTTCTTATGAAGGTATGTTCCGCGTCCGCAAGTTGGCCATCTGTTTTGTTGAAAAGTGGAGGCACATTTGTTAATTTCATTTACTCTTTTCGCAGCAATTCGAACTTGAAATAAGTGCAGCAGTGAAATGTGGCACAGTATGAAATTCTGGCGTCAAAGTTTTAATCTTTTAAAGATTTTTTTAAGAATAACTCGGACACTCCACTGCAGTGCTCTGGCCACATCCCACGAATGGCGGATAAAATTCTAAAAGTGTCAACTAGAAAGGAGTATAGGAGAAGTTGGAAAAATGAAACGTATAAGCTTTAGAGAAGCTATCCAGACGAGAAGCCTAAATAATTAATTTTGTTTTTTGATAGTAATTATACTTCATAATTACAATGACTCTCCTTTTTTATTAATTAGTTAAGTAGTAAACGTTTGAAAGAGAAAAGTACATTTTTATTACATTAGGTGATTTAAATTCTTTTTGCAATTTTTTCGGCTTGAATTTTTGTGCACGTCCAGTTAAACGAAAATTAAAAATATCTATTCGGGAGTAATTCGGAAGCTCAGAGGCTCACAATACGTTTCAAGACAGCAAGCAATAAATTTTCAATGCCGTGAACACAACTGCATGAGCCAGAGTTGCACCGGACGTCAGCATAATTCATTCAGTACACGTTTTCGGCGGAAAATTTTTATGTACCCTCATCACTCCCATTCACCCCATCGTATCAGCCTCATACCACTCTGCCGTTTCGATAAAAGTAGGATTCGACAGTAAAAATGAAATAAAACAGCCTGTAGGTAGGTATACCTAACTTCTTACGTTGCATTTTCTTGGATATTGTTTATTAATTTATAACAATTGTAGTGAACAATGAAAAACTTTATTTATTTCATTTTATGCCATCCAGTCACAAAGTTCAATAACTAACAATTAGATAAGTACATTTGGAAGTTTCGTTTTATCGGCATACTTCATTACCATTTTGTGCGCTTTCACTGTAAACTTGCAGCAAGCTGACGCCAGCTCATTTTGCGACTTGGCTAGTGAGATGAGAACTGGAACTAGTGCCAAATTATTATTTGGCTTGCAATCGTGTCTCAAATAATACTTGCAATCAGGGTTATGAAAATTCGATAGCAAATTGCAAAATATAAACTTTCGGCGATATATTCTTCACAATTATAATAAGTTAAGCCAAACGTGTAGAATTAACATATTAAGTAAGCAAAAAACATGCTCGTAAAATCTGGAAGTATTCGGAGGTTGACACGAAACTTTCTGTAATAATCGAGAAGATAAAATGGACGTGACGATTCTAAAAATAGAGCTTTTGCGGCTGGAATGTAACAATATTCAATTTACCTAAATTTCTAATTTCTCAAAATTGAATTTTATTGTTGCATCCTACAAAACAATGAAGCCATTACATATTTAGCACAAACAATTTTTAATACTGTATATACCACAAAAACCTGAAACTGTGTTCTATCGTGCTGAGCTCACACAACAGTTTTATTGCTCGAATTACCTACAGTTTTTAAATCCAAAGTTGATTTCAATGAGATAAAATAAAAACGCTCGTTGCAGGTTTGTCAACAAATATTCATAATTAACTCAACACTTTGCAATTTTATTTCATTTTATTTTGCAAAGTACACATTGAATGCAATTAAACATGATTTGTCTCTAATAATCCATCATAATGTGCACTAGTTGTAAACGTGTGCCATTGGCTGTGAGCGAATTTATTTTTATTAAAAACAGAACAGTTTCGTTGAAAAATGTTAACAAATAAGTAAATTTTTTATAAACAATCTATTTAATTTAGTTCAAAGCAAGTTCTGAATTCAATAGTAAACTAAAATTAACTACCATTGCTTTCTATAATGCTCACTATATGACTGTTAGGCAAAATAAATGTAAGGACCCGGAAATGCTGTAAGGAAAATTCTTTTTTTTTAAAGCGAAAAAATTAATTTGAAACAAAGGAGGCTGTACCTCAGAAAATGTTTATATTCAAAACGAAACGGAAACCTCAGGTTCTCTAAAACTGCGACGTGACTTAGAAATGTGTCGAATATAAAGTTATGCGGGAAAAAAATTCGCTCTCATCGCAACTGACGCCGGCAGAAACCGATGCATCAGCAAGTACTATGGAGAAGAGAGCAGCTTAACTTGCATGCGTAGCACGTGGAAATTAATAAAAACCACATCTATCTACCATTTGGCGGCAGCTACTCCTCCATTAAAAGCATCGCGCGGGACAGAAATATTTAAGTTTAATCGACTCACGTGACGCTCGCCATCTCTCTCAAAATAGATACGGAAGGCTTTAAAAGCCGCCGTAGGGAGGAAAAACAGCAGTTCCGTCCCGGTAAACAATTTTTCCAACTTAACTCTCTTTGCTTTCGTCACTGATTTTCCTTTTCAAAGTCCGGTTTGTTTTTTGTGAAGAATCAATTAATTCATCGCTAAAAGTTTGCTTTCCGTTTTCGTTAGAAAATAATAAAAATTCTTTCCGCGGGTGTTTTTCAGTTGTTTTAATAAAATTTATAAGTCAATTGCAAGCGAAGTCGCTATCGTATTTTTTAAATTCAAGTGCCCCTTAATTTTCGGATTACGGGAAGAATAGTTAGATTCGACATTCGACGTTGGTAAGCCTCAATATAACTTGTTTGCTTGTAATTCTATAATTAACAAAAAGCATTTCCGTATATTGAAATTCCGTCCTTCTCTATTCGAATTATTATTTGTTTACATCAATAATATTTACCATTATTGAATCTATGTCATTTTACAGTACATATATTTTGTTTTGTTGTTTATTTCGAAATTGTAAAATGTTAAACAGGAGGAAAGTCACAGCATATGTAAAATTATGTTAATTCAAATAAACATGTCTCTCTGTCCTCGCAGTGAAATGTCATCTGTAACATTAAAGGCATATTCACAATACTTAAAATTTAGAAAAGCTAGTTACTAGATTTGTCTTGTGTTTCCATTTTATCAGTCGCAACTGTATACGTATTGTCTAAGTACAGTATTTTATTAAAATTCAAAGTAGAATTAGGACCCCATTTAATTTAAAAAGTAAGAGAGAGCGACAGAGAAGAACAGGAGGAAAAATTCAACAATCCTGAAGTTATAAAGTATGGGTAAGTAAGTATAATCAAAATTCATACTATCTGGCTATCTACAGAGCTACAAACTAATTCCAGACACGCTCAAACAAAGGAACTGCGACTTGTGTCTCTTTTGGTTTGCAAACATTTTGGGTGAGAAAAGTGAGAAATTTAGTAAAGGTATTTGTCTTCAAAGTTTTGTCCGAAGTCAGAGATTTTAGAATTTCTATCTCTTGAACTTGCCTTTTCGGTCACTTTCTTTTTATAACCCCTTCCCATAGCGCCCTTTGATTAATGTGTCGATTCTGCACGTATCGATATATCTATAGCAACCGAAAGATCTGTAAACCAGTAACTCAAACATTAAAATAGAGAATTTTGAAGTTCTGCGGAAGATATGATTGCTCTTAGGTCTCTAGGATGACTCGTAAATCTCTGTAGAATCATCTTAGAGACTTACCTACAAGAAATCGTATTGTACTGAGAACTTCAGAATAGAACTTTTTCATAATTAAGTTACAGGCTTACAGATCTTACGGTTGCTACAGATACGAGCAGAATCGACCCATAAATCTGACAACAAGTTAATGAAATAGCCACTGTCACAAATATAAACTATAAAACTGTTAATTTTATAACTTTTTATACATCACTGTCAGTGTTGTAACATATCTAGTTACAAGTATTTAGATACAGTATCTAGACACTTTCAGTGTATCTGTATCTGTAACTAGTTTCATTGTAGTACTTGGTATCTGTAACTGTATTTAGTTACATTTATGTATGTACCTGAGCATTTAGATACACAGATACATTTTTTAAATAAAAACAAAAATATTTATTTTATGCCATCTCACACTATGTTACAAGAAATTTAAAGTACAGTTTTCCAATACACAGGCTAAATGTTAATGGAAAGATCTCCTTTATACGTGACAATATTGTGCAATGTTTCTTTATAATAAACTTCCACAACGGATAAATCAGTACCTATCAGTCTACCTACTCAGCTAAACGGATAGCGTTTTACGGTTCTCGTGCAGCATTTGAATGATTTAGAATGAGCCAATCACAAATGTTGCACAAGAGCCACAAAATGATATCTGCTTAACTGAGTACGTAGCTTAACCAGCAGGAAGTTTTCACGGAAATACACACACTGTCTTTCAAAAAGTGTGCTACAAATGGGATTTTTTTTATTATCGATTTTTAAAAAAATTTATTGACGCAGAACGCTTCTGCATCCCTGAAAGTCAAATTGAGAAATGTCAGATGAAATTTATCTTGAATGGTATACAGCATGGACACTGAGAAACGAAGATGATGAGAATAAGTTGTTCAGAATTAAAAGTTATAGCTAAATATGAAATTACAGCCTCCTATCTCAAAAATTAAAAAATCACATTTTATTGTGAATCGCTCTTTATACACATTACATTAGGAAATAGTGGTGGGATTAAAATGTCCGCCAAAATAATGTGAATAGGAAGACACGAAATTTGTTCTTATTTCTCTCTTATTTCATTTGGTTACGAGTGATTATTTCAATGCGTTCTAAAACATTGTGCTTTCTTGTAGCACACTTTTTGAAAGACGCTATCGACTACTATTAACTTTGGAGCCATATTTAGCAGACGAATATAACGAGCGTCTAAATAAAAACCTGGTCAAGTGGGTTGTGATCGAAAATTTATCCATTGCATTTACATAACGTTCTTCCGCTCGATCTTTGCAGTTACGTCACACTTTCCCAATTCGAGAAACGAAATCAACATATTCTTTTATCCTTATCTAATACGTATGTTAAAACAATGATAGAATTTATAAATTTGTCATTTTGAGTCGATAATTTTGTGACGTAACTGCAAAGATCGAGCGGAAGAACTGTAATAGAATTACTAAATGTAGCCTACTTGACCAGGTTTTTATTTAGACACTTGTTAATATGCAACGTAATATACTTTGAACTTGTGCATTTGTTCATTTGTTCAGTGTAATTTTGTTAATGTCACAAAACGATAATTTTTCTTTCTGTTTGACATTTTTCAATTTCAAACTTTGATGCTTTTTCAGTTTTTTTTTTATTGAAATAAAGAACATTATAATTTTTATTATTATGAAACACGTTTAAGTATGTATCTAAAAGGTATCTAGATACATTTGTACTATATCTGCATCTGGATCTAGTTAAAAAGAAGTATATGTAACTGTATCGAGTTACAAATTAGAGTAAGTATCTGTATCTGAATCTAAGATACTTTGAAAAATGTATCTGTTACAACACTGATCACTGTGACGTTGACATAATTCTCTGTAGAAATGACTCACACAGCTTATTACCTATTATAATGGCATTTAAACCTGTATGTTGGTAGAGGTCTGATATCCAATGTAATTTAAGGGGATATCAAAAAAAAATCAGAGTAGAATCTGAATTTTTTATCAATTTATAAAGGTGTCCCTTTAAATCATGACCCCTGAAGACTTTAGGATAGGCAACCCATCAATCAAATCAGAATATCTTCCTATTTTGATAATATACTAAAAGCACGGAAGTAGAATGTGTTGCCTATTCATAATTTTTAAGGCGTCACTATTTAAAATTGGCACCCTGTATAAACAACATGAACGAATTTTTTTGCAGTTGAGTGCACTCTATGTGTGAAATATGCTGAAAACTATGAGGCTAAGTTTAAGTCATTCTCAATCAGTAAATCACACTGTACTATATTTATAGCATAAATTACTATGCTGAAAAACATCTATGGTCTATTTTGTATTGCTATAGGTATCATTTTTTACAGCTTATACTCATTTCGCTAATTGTATTATAAGTAATATAATATAAAATTATGATGCGTTGTTTTTCATAAATTCTTTGCAAGTGATTTAAATATTCTTAGATGAACCAAAAAATGACAAGTCACAAGTATGCTCTGTTACACGAGTTAGCATTATTACTAACACTTCCAAAACGGAACACTTCCGGTTCGGGACTACCGCATTGACCGTAGGGTCGTGGTTCCGGTTTCATACAGTAGAAGCGCACATTGATTAGCCCTCCGGGACTTTCTAAATTTACTGTCCCCTTTCTTCAAGCGCACCACTCTCCCGTCGGCTATTAATACTGAGCTTGAAAGTTCAGTGCAAAGCAATTAAAGTGAACTTCTATTGAAAATTTAAAGTGCCTCTTAATAGAATAGCTGGGCTAGTTTTTTATATCTACAAAATAATATCCAAAACCAAAAACAGACACAGAAACATTTCTTGGTTTTTTTGATATGCCACACTTTTTCTTATTCTTCTATTGAGAAATTTTAGACGCTTCGTGTTTACACTTTGTGACAATAATACCACCAGTAATTCAATGTTGTAAAAGGAACTTAACAAAAATAAAACAAAACTTGATTTCGTGTTGACGAAAGAGTATAGATCATAAAGGATATTATGGAAATATATTAAGTAAATTTAACCTATACACATTAAAATTTTAATGAGTACTGTTAGTATAAAATATTGAATGACCAATTTAGTAGCAGACATACCAGTGTCGTATCACAAATTAAATTAAGATAGATATCCCTTGCGCTACGGTTGAGTTTAACGTTTTTGTTATCATCACATCATATCAATTACTGTTTCATGTTCCATGTTGTCCTAATATATTCCCTTTAAATACGTACTAACAAGAACTAATTCCTGGCGATACGGCTTTCCAATATTGCTCGCTGCTAATAAATCCGAAAAGCAAACAAAACACTCTAAAATTACATTTTGCAGATACATTACACGGCTTGTAAAAATAGTTGAAAGCTCACAGTTGAAACGAAATCGGTTCGATATCGTTTTCGTTTTATGTGAGACTTTTTTGTTTCAGCCAGCCGATTCCTACTTTATTCTAGCGCGATGAATGACTTTCTAATTGTGGAATATTGTAAATATCGGATGCTATAATAAAAACACATGAGCATATTTTTCTTTATTAAAATTAATTTTTTTTTCTTTCATTTATATAATTCTCTTATGCACTATTAATGTTCGCGCCAAAAATGATATATTTAGTTAGGTCATGGCCAGCTCCATTAACATTCACTAACGTGTATGTATGGCCATTTCAATTCGTCCAAAATTCGGTTCCGAGAAAGCATGCCGTGGAGTACTCTCCTCAGCGCTCCCTATTAAAGATACTACAGAACTACTGATGGTAACCTAATGACAACTGCAATTACTTAAAAACTCACAAGAGGCGCTGAGGGGAGTACCCGTCAAAATTTTTAAAAGTCGAATTGAAACGGCCATACATACACGTCAGTGAATGTTAATGTAGCTGGCCATGGTTAGGTGCGCGCAAGTGGCAGTGCTGCCCTCTTAAGGGGAGTGGTGGTAGTAGGGTATAACTATTCATACTTGTCATGATGTAACATCGCCATTGCGACAAATATTATTGTTTCAACCATTTGTAATCACGAATCAAAAATAAAGCGGTTGTGGGGCAAAAGTTGTAGTATTTACTCGACCTGCAAGCAACAATTAATTCACCCCCTTCCTCCCGCTTTGCAACCCGTGTCATTATTCAGTCCTCTACAACAAATTTTCCCTTTCATCAATTGCAAAATGACCAACGTTACTTCCTTTTCCATTATTTCTATTGAGTTCTATATGCTCACGTTCATAACTGAAACTCTTTTCACTCTTTCTTTCATGATTGTTATCCTTTGAATTTTTCTGTAAATTATAGGTCTGACGGTTTCGAAACCGTTAAAAGCATGCACTTATCAAAGTTTTACACTTGATAGAGTTGTCAAAATCGATCATTATTTCGGTGGGCAACTGATTATGACGGTTTCGAAACGGTCAGAAAGTGATGTTGGAACAGAGCTTATATCCTTCAGGCTTCGGGATTGGTCTTAACGAATCCGTCCTTATTCCTGTTCCTATATCTGTTATATTCTTCCCGCAGTCCAAAAATTTGGGACACTCCAATTTTAATTTCGAAAACAACTCGTTTACGATTTATCTGATTTTACCTTCCTCACCAAACTTAAACTATGGAGAAACTCAATAGATTTTTCACGAAACCGAAGAGTAGAAAAATCGCGACCAGAATTATCACGCAGAGTGAAGTTGCTCTCTTTTTCCTAGTTTGGCACGGGAACTCGCCTGACTGGAAGTAAACTCTTTATTCGTGATCACAGTACTTAAATATTCTGTTCAACGTGGCATAAATATTTTTATTTCCACCTTCTTAGTAAATGACACTTTACAGGTTCATTTTGATGTTTATGGTAACCATACATTACGGGAACAGACCTGTAATACTTTAATGGCTTGTAACAGGTGATCAATATCTTTTCTAATCAAGTGACCTATCGAAATAAAATCATGTGTCTTTGATTAGTTCATTATTTCAAATGCCACTTGAATTACATATTTATATTGCATTCCTATGTAAAGCAATAGGAATGCAATAAGAATAATTCAAATAGCATTTGAAATAATGAACCAAACAAAGACATAATTTTTTTCCATAGGTCACTTGATTAGAAAAGATATTGATCACGTTTGCTCCACCATGACTACGTCTAGCTAGAGATAACGCCCTAGATAAAAATATTAATAATTAATAATTAAATAATTATAATAATTCATAATTGAATTTTACTTAAAAATCGTCATGTGAAGGTGGAAATAAAAGTTTGTACGCAACACGCTTTGCAATTAATCTTTACTGGGCTCACTGAACTTTCAGCTCGCCCGTAAAGATCAATTTACAAAACTTGACACGGAAATAATTATTACCTCGCGCGTAACTTCCGAATGGGCAGAAATGTTTTCTTGGTGCGCCTATGCAATTTGAATGCAGGTGTGCCCTCACTGGTATCCACTTTAAGAGCAAGAGTGTACATGTCGCAGGAATTTTGAATAATACGTTTTTTTGCAATTACTTTAGTCATTTTGCAAAATACCGGGTTATTGTGGAATACGTGCACTGTTATGCAATTGTAAGACCCGAGATACGGGAAAGGGTGGTTTATATTTTGATGAAAATGGCCTTTCAACAAATGACCAAAATTTTACAATTTATCCCTCTTGGACTTTTCTCACCCTTTGTTACCCAAAACTTTTACAAGCCGAATCGAGACGCTAACGGCGACCCCTTTGTCAGTAGCGCTCCTAGAATTAGTTGAAAAATAGCCAGGAGTCGTTCCGTCGCTCTTCTTGGACTCGGTATAAGTTTTAGCCCTTTTGATCTTCGGACTTACTACTTTGGAATTGTTGGATTTTCCTCCTCTCCTGGTTAGGTACTTATTTAATAAAAGGTTCTCTAAACTCTACTGTGAATAATAAATGAAATTCGAAAAGTTTAACAAATAAAATTATATTGTAAGAGAATTTTTTAACACACACAAAAAAAAACAATAATATCTAATAGAAACACAATTTCTCGTCCAGGAGGGAAGATGGTGCGGTACATTTAGAAAAATGCGTTTTGTTAGTAATTGACAAACTTTTAAGCCGTAAAGACATGGAACTTACCGGGGACGAAACTTAAATGATTTTTTTTTCTCGTATCCGTAACTCAGGAAAAACACTAACGATTTAGATTTACGAATATTGATTCGTTAGCGAGCGAATTTATTTTAAAATAACTGACACAAAAAAAAACTACACGAAAACCGATATCAAACTCTGAAAAATTAAATCAAAAATACAACCGAACTTAGAACAAAAATTAAACTAAAATTTCGACGAGAATTTAACGCGCAACAAACTAATGGAACCGGGAACTAACTCTCCTGCGCGCGGCTCCTGTACTTAAGCCCTCGCCACCGCCCTTGAACCCCGAAGTGGGATCTTTTTCAAATTCAGCAAGTTTTTGAAAAAGCCCGTGGTTGATTCGGGCTTTTAGCGGCGAGCCGCTTTCCACTAGGTGACGTACGCGTGTTGCTTTTACCATTTTTAGCCACGTGTCGCGCGGTCAGTAGCCAGAGAAGCTGGTCGCACGGTTTCTTGCTGATCCCTTAAAATTGAAAACAATCTTATCTCCGTAACTTAATATTTTCTTTAGTTGGAGAGCACGTTCTAGACTACTGAATATAATATGTTTTTCTTGCGTTCCGATTTCGTGAGATCAAGTGAAATTTTTAAGAAAGAATTTATAATGATAATTTGGAAATTTCCCTACGCATTTTTCGGGTCCTTACACAATCTTACTAATAAAAATAAGTAATTTTGCAAAACTTCTAAGCACATTCGTAATACTGAATACGAGTTGATGTTTATGCAATCTTACTGCAGGATTTTAGTAATTTTGCAAAAATTCTGCAATGCGTCTCGGTAAGATCCAAGAGAGTGAAGCAATTCGCATGGCTTCTGTTTTGGATGATCTTAGCCGAACATATCCGAGTCATTTGCAACGAATTAGAACATTATTTGTTTGCGTCTCATTGCTGATACATTATGAAGCTTGTTCGAGTTCTAATTTCAAGGACTGCCCAGAACCGTCCTAGAACTGCGCACAATAAAAAACCTTTGCATTTTTTTTATGCGCATGCTCGTGAGGGTCCTAGGTGTCCCCGAGGGAACCCGATCAAGTCTACTGTAAACCATGTGCTGTTGTAACATACTTTTATCCAAGTTTTATTGTACGAGTTACAGCAGTTTTGGTGATTTTTAATAACAAACCATGAATGAAAATAGCATCGATATTAGTTGTGAAAATGAAAATTCAGTACGAAATGAATTCGAAGAAAAAATAATTGAAATGTATAGGGACAGGACTAACACAAACAAACTTTTGTGGAATAACAAACGAATTGAAATTGTCACGAAGATTGTGGAAGAGTTTAAGTCGTCGTCATCTCTGAATGTAAAATGAAGTTCTACCCATTGTAACTATGGTAAGAAATATGACGTCATGGAAGTCGGGAATGATAAGGTATTGATTTTCAAACGAAAATCTCACTCTATAGAAATCTTGCCTTCTGAAAAATATTTTGATATTCTCACTGAAGTACACTAATCCACGGGCCACGGGGGGCGTGACAAGATACACTATTAAAAATAAGTATATGATTCCTCTCCCAGTGATTGTCGCCTTTCTAAAACTGTGCATAGTGTGTAAAAACAAAAAAAACTTTTGCCAAGGTTGGTATTGTTGTGCGTCCCATAATATCGAGTGATTTTAACAGCCGTGGTCAGGTTGATCTCATAGATTTACAGTCGGCACCAGATAAACAGTACAAATGGCTAATGAATTATCAGGATCATACCACAAAATTTTGCTATTTGCGCCCGTTGTCTACCAAACGTGCTGCAGAAGTAGCAATAGAACTTTTAAAAATATTTCTGCAAGTTGGATGTCCTTGCATATTGCAGAGCGACAATGGGCGTGAATTTACAGCAGCTGTAATTAAAGAACTAATACATATGTGGCCTGAATGTAAGATTGTTAATGGTAGGCCGTGTCATCCAGCAAGTCAAGGCAGTGTTGAACGCTGTAACCAAGATGTTGAAAATATGCTAAGAACCTGGATGACTGATAACAATTCCCAAAATTGGTCCATTGGTTGTTACTTTGTACAATGGCAAAAAAATTCATCATATCACCGAACAATTAAACGATCGCCATACCGTGCTTTATTTGGAGCGGATCCTAAAGTCGGCCTGAAATCTACACATCTTTCAGCTGAATTGCTTTCTAAAATTGAAACCAAAGAGGAGTTGCGCAACTTGCTAAACCAAAAAAATCGTGATGATTCTGAAACAAATATAAATTGTGAAGATCTGCAGCCTGAGGGCAGTTCAACCGCCCAGAAGAACCATAGAGAAACCGCACTACCGACTCTCGAAACCTCTGAGAAAACAACAGATACTCAACATATTGCATGTTGCGTTTGTAGCAAGGACATAGATTCAATTCATACCTGCTGGAAATGCAATAAAACTGTTCATCCAATTTGTGGAATAGCCAGCGAGGAGGAAGATGGATGCGTTTTATGAATACTTTGAAATTTGTGCAGTCGAGAATCTATTATTGCAACAGAAAGAGAGATGACAGTTAAAAATTTGAAGAGAGCGGCAGAACAAATGAGAAATGCATCATCTAAAAAATTCAAGGATATTCAAGTGGATGACATAGTACTGATCGAGGTACCCAAAGTTGACCGTGGACCTTTAGATGATAAAAATATTTTTGGAAAAATACTGCAAGTACGAAATGGACTCTATCAAATTGGTATGTACGAAGGTAGGCGTTCTTAAAAGTTGGCTACCAAGAAATAGTATTCAACCATCTGACATCGTTTTTACTGATTTGATTCCAAATGATATAACATTGACTTTGAGAGAATTAGTTACAGAAATGTCTCATTATAGAGGGCAGGGTTTCAAAAAGTGTTCCTGCAGAAAATCAAATGTGCAATGCAACAGTAATAAATGTGTGTGTAGAAAAAATGGCATGCATTGTAATTCTAAATGCTATCAGTCTTCAACTTGTTTAAATAAATAGTTAAATTGTGCAATAAGCATATGGTAACATTTTTTTGATTTTTTTGTAGCAAACACTTAATGCCTGTAAGCAATAAAACAAGCATATGTATTTAACTTCTTTTTTATTGTTTCAAATTAGCTCCCATGTAATCTTTTGTCATAATAACCAAATAAAAACGTTTCAATTACTAGTAGGATTGACTAATAAAGTAAAAAAAAGTAAGCACGTAGTCGACATTAATTGTTTAATAGCGTTTTCCACTGGCTGCACCGGTGTGGACTCAGGATATCTCTATCTCTATCCGCTTGATGAAATCTCCCCCATGACACGTCTCTCGGATGTGCATTGGCTATCGCGTTCATGTGATTTGACGCCACTAGATTTTTTTGTAGGGATATGTGAAGGGATAGGTTTACACTACCCATCCACAGAATATTCAACAAGTCAAACTCGAAATCCAACTTGTCATCGGCGAAATTCCGAGAGACATGTGCGAAAATGGGAGATTTCATCAAGCGGATTGTGGCCTTCCAAAGGAGCCGCGGTGGTCATTTGGCCGACATTGTGTTTCACACATAATTGAGATGCTTCATATTTTCATATTTATTAAACATTTCCGAATTTCCTTGAATATTTTTACTTTTATTCCATTAAAATTATAGGTAACCCGCATTGGTAAACCCTTTATTACTAAAATCGTCTTACCTTTGCAAAATTTCTAAAGATGATGGGTAATATTGACTAAGCTTTAAATGATACTCAATCTTACAGAGACGCATTAGAATTTTTGCAAAATCCTAACAGTAAGATTGCATAAACATAAATTCGTATTCATTATTACGAATGTGCTTAGAAATTTTGCAAAATTACTTGATTTTATTAGTAAGATTACATAACAGTGCACGTATTCCACAATAACTCGGTGTTTTGCAAAATTACTAGCGTAATTGTAAAAAGACGGATTATTCAAAATTCCTGCGACATACATATACATTTTATATGAAAAATGAGATTTTAGTGGCCAGGTGAAGAGTTTGCTAGTTTAAATCAAATACGTAGATGTGAGCAATACAAATTGATCACGCGCTATTTTAAATACTTATCAAAGGGGGTTCAATCAAAACTTGACAAATCCTAACTAGTCAACGTAATCGTGGTGTTCAATCATTGACAGACATGTCCGTAGTTGTTATTTATGTATCAGCAAAAGTATGATAGGACATGTCCTTAAAGAAGCCGATTTTCATTTTGGTTGTTTTTGTTATTATGTTTTTCCAATTTGTTCAGTAGTAATCATCAAAGGTAAAGTCACAAGATACATGTAGTCATTTCCGGGTTGTAGCCCTTAACCTCTTATCTTTTTCAAAATAAGAAAGTTGTTTTCAAAATACAGAATTGTCTCTATAATTTTATAAAAAAACATTATGTGTGAAGACACACTTCCAAAAACACCCTGTATATCTGCAGATCATTTTATTAAGGGCAAAATCCAGAAAAAAACCAGACAGCTTGTTTGCATGTATAAAGTTGTGGTTGTTTTATAGCTACAGTAGGTCTTATATGAATAAACTGCCCGTTATGTCGCTCGTAGAACAAGGCGATTTCACGAAGTGATTGTGACCACATGTTGTCAAAGAGCAACTCAAAGAAATTTCCCACTTTTATGTCATTCCATTTGCGTTGAACTTTACATCTGCGCCGATAATATTTTAGATTTATCTGAAATGAATGTGCAAACTTCGCGGTTTAGGAAGAAATTGGAAGCGTAAAGGTTCCGAGATCATATTCCTAAAATTTCGCTCCAAGTTTTTCTTATGCCTGAAGTTCTCAGATACGTACGTTTCGCACGAGCTTTAGCTGCATACAATTTCTTGGGCAGTTGGACGTAACATTTGTAAAATAAAGTTCAGTGACCATCCAAGCGTCGTAATTTTTCTGGTGGTTCGTTTCTATCGATTTATTTTGTTCTTCGTCGGCTGCAATATTCTATACAAATACAGAAATTCGCTGTGGTGAAGCGGCTCTTTTGTCTTCTTTTTATATTCGTTTTGATACGCCAGAAGCCAACAGCGTGATTGTTCGATCGAATTCTCTGAATGGCCCATTTGCCAAGATAAAATCTAAACGTAAACTGACGTTTTAGCTGCCGCAAACAAACAAATAGATATTAGCGATTGAAACGAACTGCGGTTTTATTGTGTGCATCTCGTGTACAGTTGTTTTCAATTTACTGAAATTCAATCAAATATAAACCCTGAAAGTTTTGATCTGTCTATGGAAAGTTAAAAGTTTTGTACATGTTTAGAATTTATAAACAAATTCTGGCGTTAAAATTTTGGGTCCAAATTAATCACTGCATAGGAATCGGGTATTTTCACATCATGAAGTCTGCGGCGTAGTATAAATACAAGAAAGCGTCCCCGAACAGACACATGACAATTATTTATTCTCACGAATAAAAATTATCCAGGGAATTTCATCATAAATATGTTAACATAAATTTGGATTAAACAGAAAATTATTTTAATGGTAAATATTAGTATGTTAGAAAAAATAACTGTGAGAGATTTTTAGGGAGAAGTTACGCGAGCGTTTTTTCTGCGTTGCGTTTTATTTCCTTGATAGCAGATAGGCGTTCTCTCTCTTGTAAGAAATCAGCAATTTGTAAATCATTAAGCTGATTAGGTAAGTTGAAATCGATACAACGTCGCTGAAGCGACCGCAGAAAATTCGCCCACCTAAAAATAACGTAAACAAACGACTTTCTTTGCCGACATGAATCATGACTGACCTTTGCAATAAAACTGTATTCGGAGAATTTCAGCTGCATCGGTAATTCATCAAGAAAGCCGGCGTTAAGCAAGCGTGAGAGTGGACGATTTAGAAAATCACGATGACTCATAAGGCAAGTAGCAAGATTTTTCGTAATCGGAATTTCCGCTTTTAAAATATTTTTTCAAACTAAATTTATAACTTCAAATTAAATTTCGTTCGTCGGCTGATCAATTTATTTTTCCGACTTTAGTTAGGTATGAAATCAGCGAAAACTCAACTCGAGTTTTCAACATCTTGTTGAAGTGCCAATGACTTACTCGTCTGGGCTAAGTTTGAAAGAAACTTTCCTGCCGGTTTAATTTTGATCGTAATATAGCCAGGAACACTTTAAGTGGGCGAGACGCATTGCCTTCCGGAAGTATACAGGTGTTGCGACGAAGTTAACTGGCGGGGATCATTTCCTCTGTCAGCCTAATCGTACTTTATTACTTCTCAGTTTACGCCTCCGACCGCGAGATTAAGTTAGTTCCCATAACGACCCCAATATTATTTACTGAACTGAAATACTTAAGTGCTTCAGCAAAATGGCAAGAAATATAAACACGTGTTAGTAAGGAAATTTTTGTGTGTTATTAACTATTTACCTGATTATAATAATTATGGATTCCAACTTTCTTATTTTATAGATTTTGTGTTACAAAAATGTATTTCAACTGAATCCTCTCTGTTCTTTTATAAACACATACATTAGTCGCTGCTAACTTAATTTACCCCGCTTTTTGCTTTTTTGTAAAGCGACTAACGCATCCATTTATATTGGTGGACCGTTCCAGAATGAAACCTATTTTCCTCTAACAATATTTCCGCATACGGCTGTAATGGTTCCAGTTTGAAACTAAATGGAAATGGCCCCCGAAACTTTCAAATAATGCCCCGGCATTACTAAACTTTGTTCTCATCACATCTAGTTCAATTTGATACAATTATACATTATTGGCAATTTTATCAAACATACATCATAGCTAAGCAGATAGCTTCACTCAATGCTAAGTAATGAATAAATTAAATCAATAAAAAAATTGTAAAAATTAAAACTGTTAAATTATACGGTTGCGCATCAATTTCATGCAAAAAATATTCTTGAAAAGAAACCATCATAAGGGCTGTTGTGACAACCAACCATTTATTAAATTATAAACACTTTTTATAATAAATAATCAGTGTTAATTAATAGACAGTGAAAAACACCTTGTTATTTACAATGCTAATAAGAAAAACATCAGCAAAGCAAATATTTTCATCCTCCAATAATGATTTAACACATTCGGTTAATTGCTCCCTCAGAAACGTATTCTGTGTCAAAAACATTATAAAAACGCGGTCCTAATTTACAGTCAATAGAGCGGTAAATGTAAATTCGAAATGAACTGAATCCCAATTCTCATAAAAAAAATTTCACAATTAAATTTTGTTACTGTTCAAAGGGCGGATCGAGTGATCGCACGGTTCCGAGATTTAATTAAGTTTACACGCCTCTTCTTTCTTCATTTAATAGAGCAAAGCCTAATTAACTATGTAATTTGATTTATTATTCGTGTGCCACGTGTGTCCGATTGCCTAAAAAGCTCTTTATTTTTTGACCTAAAACTAAATCTCTATGCACTGAAGAATGTGAAAAACTGTTAACAAAATTATATTAAAAAAAACTCTAGAAAATATATTGAATTAATTGTTTTGGGAAGACTACATACCGCCTGTTTCACTGAAACTTGAAGAAATACAGGATAGAACAGATGATATTTTGAAATAAAAGACATAAAACAAAACCGTTCGCTTGATCACTATGTCATGTCTACTTCGCTGTATTTTCTAGACAATTTAAGACGAGTCTAAGCGGACGAAAACTGCGCGTATGAAACATACGGTATATCAATTCGAATAAAAACATTAAATTTCCGTATATCATATTCATTTGTCGCCGAAAATTTACGAGCAAGATTTTCACAAGTTTAGTTCTACCCCAAGAGAGTAAATAAGATACAATTTCCCTGCCTTTATGTAATAAATTTAAGAGGAAGATGTAATTTCAAACCGGCACACGTTGTTATAACTTGGAAATAAATTAAGACCCTTGTACGGCCAATTAATATGAAATTTGTAACTCAACATCCTCGTGCCGGTTGCTAGATATTTTCAAGGATTCGCGAATTTTCGATTCAAGTTTCAAGTATTCGTAGTACAATTAAAACGTATTTTGTATGTTTCCAAAAAGAAAAGTGATCACTGGTCAGGCTAACAAATACGTGCATTCAAATGAATTTCAGATTAAAGTCAGCCGTGATTTTTTTTTATAAAGTTGGTGGCACGCAATACAAGAGTAAGAGGAAAACTATTGTCAGTGTCATATTATCTGATCATGACATTAAACAAAAAATGTGTAAATCAAACGCAAAATTCAGAAAAAACTTAATTAATTCACTTCAAAACAATACTGAAGCTTAAAGCAGGTGCTGAGAATGGCGTCCTTCAGCTTGAATGCACAAACGTACCTTGCGCTTCATGTTTTCAAACTCGTTTGACAAGTGTTGGGGGGTTATGTTAGCACAAGCAAATAATTGAACAGCTGTCCGTGCTACAAACCTTTAGGAGAAAAAACATTGAAATCACAGCCTATTTTAATTACAAATTTAACTGATTGCACGGTAGGTACATTAAAGTACAGTTGAACCTCCATAACTCGAATCTCAAGGTACCGGAAAATTACTTCGAGTTATAGAAATTTCGAGTTAAAGAAAGAGATACCCAATGTGCAGGGACATCGGTAAATTTCGAATTACAGAAAATTTCGAGTTGTGGAGGTTCGAGTTATGGAGGTGCGACTGTAGTTATTATGGGTTAACTTATGTAATTTATTTATTTGGAGTGCACAAATTGTAATAATTTTTATTATAAATCAAAGGTAACGTACAGTATTTAGAAATTCAATACTTTTTTAAATTTGTTTATACGATAATAATACAACAAAAAATTATAATAAAAGAAAAATAAAAAATAGAAAATGTAAAAATTTCTCTTTTTCATTTATGTATTTTATTAACTTCAGATTTGAAGCATTACATACTTCAAAGGAATGTAATTCATTTATTTAAGTGGTTCATATTTTAATAAACAACATTAACAATTTTAAAGTTACCTTGAAAAAAAAATGCTTCTTATTTGCGAGTGACTTTGAAGTTTTTCCAGCACCGCCGACTAAACACCTGGAGACGGGAGGGTTCAACGAAACCCCAAAAGCAAAGGGTGGACAAGTTGAATAAAATAAAAGTTACCAGCTGAGCACACTTGTTTTTATTTGTCAAGCTCAAAATTGGTAAAAATAAGAAAATGTTTAAATTGCGAATATTGAGTACGACTCAGACGGGGTCCAATGAATCGAACACGAAATGTAACTAAGTAAACTTTGTTATCAAACAAACGAACGAGTTAGACTTTAACCGATAAGCAGATCTGCTATTCGTTCACAATCAAAGCTTTAAAGTAAATAACGAAAAGCACTTGTTTCAATTAAATATATATATATAAACTAATAAAATAATAACAACGCCGCGTTAAGGTGGGCCAACAAAATAAGTCAATAAAAATAATTAAAATATTTCCGACCTGATAACCAAAATCCAGCGTAAAGGCAAAGCTGTCAGTAGTGAGACAGCGCCCTCCAACGGAGGCAAGTGCTACCAAGTGGTGTCGCGTTTGCAGGTCAAGTCTACTTTCACGGACGAAGGGTGGGCCGAAATGCCGGGGGTTTTATTCGTTTCCGGCCTTTTCTTCCACCCAAGGGATGTCGATGTTTTCAACAAAGATAAAACTACCACTAAGAGCCTATAGATCATTCCAACCTTTCGGTGCAGTACTTACAGCGCTTATGGGTGACATAGTTGTCAGATTGCATACAAAAGAATAATAACTGATTACAAAAATGATTGAAAGTAAAATACTGTGAAAATGTAAAAACATTGCGTTGTTAAACCAGCTCAAACAATGCAAGATAATGTAAGGTTATGTCATACGCAAAATGTAAATATGAACTTGGCACCACAGTACCGTTAGAAAGAGATGGGCTTAATGCACGAATACTAAAGATAATAAGAAAGGCATATACTCCATTTGATTGTGTACCGCACCGTAAGGTTGGAATGACCTGTAGCAGAGGAGTGATACGGGTTACAAACAGAACATACGCACAAAATTGCCAACAAGACCTTTGTCCCCGGAACAGACGTTAGAGAAGCTTAATAACGAGCTTGAATTCACTCGGCGTGCTTTTAAACAAACCTCGGAGTAGATTCCGTTTCAGGCTTCAATGAAAAGATTCACATGAAAGAAGCACAAAGATTGTAGTTACCAATAAACAATAGGTCAGCAAGCCAGGAACTCTATTGAAACAATGAACGCGACGCCGAAGGCTGCGTTCTCCCCAACCACGCTGAGACGGGGGTCGTTATGAATGAAGTCAGTTTTAGCCGGGCGAAAGAGTGAAATAGACTGATACTGTAGGACTAAATAACAGCGTATGGTTTCATGTTGAAATATTGAGAAATGTGACGAATGTCACGTAGGCAAAACTGAACTCTTACTTCCCGCACAAATACAGGGCGACTGCCAAATAATGTAAATGACTTAATGAATTTTTCAACCGTAACAGGGTTTGCGTAGAATATAATTAGAAACATGCTTCATATAATTTGTTTAGCACGTACATTTTAGTTCCTTGACATAAATATACAATTTGGAGACAAATTGGTGATCCACAGCATGATGAACAGGACAAAGGGAAAATATTTTGTATTAAGTGCATTAACGACAAAGATCAATAGAGTGAGAACGCCTCGCGTGTCGTATATCTTCGAACGTCTTTGTCTTAACCACGTTTGAACTAATATATTTCTTTCTTTATCTATTAGGCGAACTACTAGGTGACACAGATTGCTTTCCAAATTGTTTAAATTCCTTTATAAATTGTACGATATTTCACATACATACGTGAAACAATCTCCATTTTATATGAACAAGCTTCCTAATGAAATTCGTAAAATTCCCAATGTAAAAAGTTTCAAATTTAAATTGAAAAGTATCCTCCTAAGGCCCAGTTTTCGATCTCAGTTTAACTTTAAACTTTAATTTATTCTCATTGCTTCTATAGGGCCCGGTTTTTCGATCTCAGTTTAACTTTAAACTTTAGTTTATTCTCATTGGTTCTATAGGAATAAACTGAAGTTTAAAGTTAAACTGAGATCGAAAAACCGGGCCTAAATTAGGCATTTTATTCTATAAATGAATTCATTACATTTAATTTTAATTGTTGACTTGTTTCGTACATAGTCTGTTTAATATGTATATTTTAATTTTATTGTACTGTGATATGTATTATGTTTATATCCACAGCTAGTAACAAGACGATAAATTATTATTATTATTTTACTGACTTCCCTTATTTTCACGAATATGTCACAAACTCAACTTAAATTCACTATGTAAAATTTAGTCATATATACAGGATTCCTCTAAAGTGCGTGATACTTGACTTAAGTCGGGTTTCTGGAAAGTTTCATTAAGTCAACGGTCCGATTAAAGTAAACGTTGCTTAGGCTACACATGTTAGAACTATAGGAATTTTTATTTTAATCGGACCGTTAACTTAATGAAACGTTCCAGTAACGCGACCTCAACCACAGATAACTCCAAAAATTTAATAAAATAAAGAAGTATATAGAGGAAAATTCAGTCGATCAAACCAGGTTCAATATAATGATCGGACTGCGGCGTTTCCTAGGACATCTCAGAGCCGGAGTGTTTTATCTCATGCGCACATTTAAGTTTATAAAACATAAGATTATGAATTCTCCGATAATATTCCAGACGGTTTTTATTCACCCACAAAAAAAAATTGTTTACGAATATAAAACGCCCGCCGATCTGTTAATAACTCGTAAATCGATCAAGGTGTCATCATGACAGGGATTAATAAATAAGAATTGTAGTCAATTGTTTATACACGACTATCTACCAGACTACTACACAAAAATGTGTATGTTGTAAATAACTTTTTACCTAAATTAGAGAAGTGTAGCTAAATGAATTTAATTTAAAAAAAATTATCGTAATCATTAATATTACACGTGTTAATAGATTCAGATAATTAAACTTTATTTCTTATATTATAGAACTTCAGTTTAATTAGTTATTCATTCACACACAAAAATCAGTAATGCACTCTTCTCGAGTTCCCTGACATCAACGTAATGTCTCTCTCCGCCGCCGCCGTTTCATAAATATCATATCATAAATTATATGGCTCACTGCGACGATGTCTAGCGGATCGGAATCTTAGGCCCGGTTTATTCATCTCTAAGTAAGTGGCCAGTAAAATACTTGATGATTAAAGATAGGGCAACACATTGTGCTAATCCGTCAAGTTATAACTTGGCACTTACTCAGAGATGAATAAACCGGGCCTCAATGTAATATTAAATTATTAACACAATTTCTTGAGTGGGGAAGTAATTTAAAGAACATCGCCTCTTTATTGTGTTCTGTAAACTTGTGGGCATGAAATAAAACAAGTCCGGCTCTGAAATGTCCTAGCAAACGCCGCAGTTTGGTAATGATGTATTCCGTTTTAAAAGTTGAAATTTGAAATATCTATTGGTAACAGCTTGTGCACACTTTCAAAGCAACGCAACGTTTTGCTACCGCAAATAATGGTCGATATATTTCATAATTCAATAAATAGGACTCCCCCCTCTCAAATGTACGCGAGTCTTGTTGCAGATGGCAAATTTTCGGAGGTCTTTTTAATTTGGAACGCAGCTGACGAAAATATAAATAATACTTATAAACACGGACAAATCAATAGACCATAGAAGTTGTATGCACCCTCACCTAAAACAAAAGAAAAGCAAAGTGTGAGTAGATTTACAAAATCCTTTAATTATAAATACAATGTATTTTTATAAAAATGCCATAAAGGTTGGCCATGAAAATTAAAACTCATGTCGTAGCTTGGCATCTAACACATGCCAAATCTGAAAATTTAAAGTAAATGAATGGAGCTAAGACATGAATTTTCTTTTCCACAGCCACCCCTTATGGCATTTTTTAAAAAAACACAGTAGAATATATGCTATTACAATAATATTACTGAATTTATACAGAAACATGTTGAAAACATTATTATCTTCAACTGATTAACTAAAAGTTAAAACTCAAAAGCTACATCTTGCCCTTAGATCTTGCCAACTAATTGCAATCAAACGATAGCGAAATGTAAAGTGTTTGTGCGCTATTTAGTGTCCGTTTAAAAGATTTTGTTATACAATTTTCATCGAACAACAACCAACTTTAATTCTGACTGATTTCGTTTACGAAAAATTTGTGTTTCCTTGAAAAGGGATCAACGTAAGTGATTTTATGACTAAAGAAAAAATAGTCAAAAATTTCTCAGGTTATATTTCTGTGTAATCAATCAACCATTGATTTTTTTAAGTAGGTTACCGACAATCACCTGACATCTTTCAAAATTACGTCAAGTTTAAAATAAAATTACTATAATGTGATTCTTCGTAAAAGTAAATAAATTTCTGTACAACAATTGGTAAAATGGGCAGCTTATTTAGTTGTGATCGTTGTGACTTAACTTCCTCCACGAGTGTCTTCACATTCTCCGAAGATCTTGTTTCGAAAATTGTAGACGGGAAAATTCCGGAACCGCAAGTTGAAGAGAAAGGCAAAGCCAAGGACCTCAACGATCGTCAGTGGATGGAGAAATTGCACTGCATCGATAATGTGCACACGAATCTTTACGGTCTTAATCAAGCAGGTTTTGATACTTGGATGGCACGAGTAGAAAAAAGGCTTTCAGAATACGCGTCGCTAAAATATGATGTTTCGGAACTAATTGAATGCTACGTGAAGAATCCGGAATGCACGTTAAGATGTGCTTACTTTGTAAAAGAATATATTGACCAAATTGACCTGGAACGCTTGAAAAAAATTAAACTGAAAGTCGATGCAGAATCATTACAAAACCAAAAGTAAAGAAAATGAAACAAACATTCAGTGCGATGTTTATTTATTGTGATTGTAATGTTTTTATGAGGATGTACCTAAGAAATTCAAATAAAGTCCTAGTTTATATTACATCTCTTGTCTTATTAAATTCATTGATTTAGAATATGCAGCGAAGTAGACGTGAGGAAGTGATCAAGGGAAGCGTTTTATACCTTTTATTTTATAATATATAGCTTGTTCCATCTCTGCCGTTCTTCAAGTTTTAGCGAAGAACTTCCTGATTTTCGATGTTCGACTAATATTTCGCGTCAAGCAGAAGACGACAATGCGACGAAGCAAAAGCTCAGAAAAGAAGGGTTTCAAAGCGTTTCCACAATATTGCGGGAAAACAAAGCAATCCCCGTTTCTTATCTGATTTTTATTAGTCTATAATCTCATGAACGAGCGACGTAACCTCGACAAGTAATATAAAAGAGCGCCGAAGCTACACATTCCGCTAACTCAATTTCACTCGGGTAAAATAAATTAGGTTTCTCTGTTGCTCTCGTCTCGGCTAAAGCGACCGGCATTTTTTGGTTCTTTTTTTAGCTCCTGCTAAATTAATACGAATAATCCATTCTGGCTTTCTAATGTTGGAACGGAAATAAATATTACTATGTTTGTTATTATTATAGTTTTAAAAGCTTCTTTCCGAACAATTCTACTTTATGTTCGGGCTGCAAACAAAACTCAAGCAAGTTTAACATCAAACATTAGTTTGTAGACGTCTCTGTTTGGTAAATATATGAATGGAAGAAGAGTTTCAGCACCGAGAAATATTGGTGACCATTTCTCGGTGCTGGAATGCTGCTGTCCGTTGAGCTTATTGTTTAGGTATACAATGAATCTTCGTCCATTACATTCTTGGAGAACCAATAAGAGCAAATGTAGAAATAACGAGTGTGTAATAGATATATGTATTTTGTATGATTCTGCATTTTTTTATTTAATAATGAACTTAAAATTGCTAATAATATTTCTGAAATTATTAAAGTGTAAGGTCGGCCGAAATTACCAACATATTTTTTTTTAGTACTATTAAAATGTGGTAACGCGTATACATAAATTTAAGTAATCAAAACGCTCACCATTTCCTTTGGCTACTTGGTACCGTTCGCTACCATCACCTCCCACTGACATTGTGCGTTCATGCAACAATAACATGTGTTTACAATCATTTGTAAGAGACAACAGTTATTTACTCACTGGGGACCCCAGTCCCCTGGCCCCAACGGTGTGCACCTGCTCAACCCCTTGGTCAATTCACAACTCAACCTAATGCCTCTATCATCGCTCCTAATGATGTCCAACCTTGGGCCTTTATTATCATATCTGTTGCTCTTTCATAAGCTATTCCTCTGAAATGTTATTTCCAGAAACACAAGCCACATGTAGCACAGATAGCCTCAATGACATGCAAACATACTCTACCCTACGTCTTTGTCATATCCGACCCGTGGATTCTCTACCACAAATCCACTCTTCCGCCAGGTGGCACAAATCAACGTCAACGTGGCATCCCATCAGGTTACGTCCCCTCCACCTGACACGTAGGGGTGGTGACAATTTAATAACCTTAGGGCTCCCAATCCGGTGCACCGGGTCCCTAAGGGGTCACCATGGGACCGTGAACAGTACGTCGTTCACTATCGGTAGCGCTTTCCACCTTGTTAGTACGATTTCCCTTACGTAGTAACCACTAATCATGCAAGTGACATCACAATCCCTACGCCACCGTGGCTACCCCAGTCGACCTACTAGCCAACGGTCAGGTGATGTGATGCAGCACCTGCCACGACAACCGAGCCTCACCTGGGGAAATCGCTTCATTCATACACGATGCAGGAAATACTTTAAGCTAATTCTCTACATATCATGCATTAGCTACAATAAATAACTTATCTCTAGGTACCGCCTTCCTGCTTCTACCAGCGTAGCGCACAATACTTTCCGAACACACCCTGTATACGCACGCCAGGAATATACTACACGCGTACTATATAATTAACGCGAGTTGCGAATACAAGTGCAAGTTACATGTTGGCTAACTTTATGCGCGCATTAATCAATTATTTTCTGCACCTTTCTATCATATTAATTAACACCGCAAACTCTTATTAATCCGCCTATCGATAACGTCTACTCAAACTCGACTGTGTCGATTCCCAAAGCAAACCTGTGCTGCCCGAAACTGTTTATTGTTTATATAATCTCAAGAGGACCCAGCATACCACCGTGACCGTAAACAAAACTCGATACATTGCAGGCAAACGTTTATAATTCTTTAATTCTAAACGCATTATATTTTTTTCTTAAAAATGAATATCTAACAAAACTATAATATAAAACTTCGCAGCAAAATTAGGGGATAATTAAGATTTTTCATATTTTACTAATAATTTTTAAAACAGCTCTTACAAGATCATAAAGTATAGTTTTCTTAACAAACTTCGAAACGTTATTCAATTTATGAAACATGCAAGCTAATCGTCTAATAAATCATTTGGAAGATGTGTATGTAGTTAAATTAGTGAGTCTTCTCGAGGAAGGTCATACGCAACAAGAAGTTGCTAGAAGGTTTAACGTTGCACAATCTGCTATCAGTAGGGCTTGGAACAGTGACAGAGAAACTGGAACTTTTTGTAGAAGATCTGGTCGAAGCAGAAAAAGGAAAACAACAGCTGCAGAGAACCACCTGAACCAAATTATTGTAAAACGAAGAAGGTTTTATACAGCAAAACCGGTTAAAGGCAACCTTCAGCTTACCACTCGAACGATTGTAAGTAAAGATACTGTGAGAAGAAGTTGTGAAATTATGACCAGCAACAGGACCAGTTTTGACTGCAGCATATAAAAGAGCTTGACTAACATTTGCTCAAATGCATGCAAATTGGGAAATTGATGATTGGCGCCATATTTTTTTCACCGATGAATCCGAATTTTGTCTAAAATCAAATGATAGGTATGATAGAGTATGGAGAACATCCGGAGAAAGATTCGTAAAATGTTGCAAACGGTAAGTGGATCAGTTATTGTGTGGGATAAGGTTACTTTTGAAGATCGTACCGACCTGATTATTATGACAGCAGTAAGATATCTGAACGACGTTATCATTCCCGTTGTAGAACCTTTTGCTGCTGTGTAAAGACCTCACTTCAATTTAATTCATGTTAATGCTGGCACGCATATAATAAACATTATCAATAATGAGATTACTGCCGCCTATCTTCGAGTTTTAAGTTGGACAGTGCGAAGTCCTGACTTAAATTCGATTGAGAATCTTTGGAGTACCATAGAAGGAAGAATTCTGAAACTTTCATGCCTTCCTCAAACCCTCGAAAAGCTCTCAAGAAATCTTCAAGCAGCTTGGATGGAAATTACCCAAGACGAGATTTCGTGTTTAATTGACTATATGCTTTCTCTTATAAGAGCTTGTACAGCAGCGAGAGGAGGTCTAACTCGATATTTAGCTTTTACTTTTAAAAATAGATGGTTTAATTTTGCTTTTAATTTTGCACTTCTTGTTTTATTGCTAAACTGTTTTTAATTATGTTAAAATAAGTTGCCCTGTTAATCTTATTATTGTTACTAGTGATGATGTAAATAAGAATAACTACCATCGGATATTGATTATCTGCGAATTATTGGTATTTGTTAATTATCACCTAATTTTGCTGCGAAGTGTTTTATATTGACAGGAGTAGAAAGCACTTTTTACAAGAAATAAATAAAGTAAATTATTCAGATCATCGAATTGTTTCAAATTGAAACACAAAATGTTCATTGTTGAAAATTATTTCAGAAATGATTAAAAACTGAATCACCGCCGAATTGAATCATTTTATTTTCGATCGCGTGGTATTAATAATAACAATAAGTGATCAAATGAAAAACGAATTAGAGCTAGTAATGCAACCTAAAAGGTGCAGATAGACATGCGAGAAAACTTGCGCGAGTTCTGTTCGACACTAATGTCGCTAATGCAAATAGCACGTAAATAGGGTTGCAAGTTGACTCGCTAGAATGTCTGCAAGATCTCGCGCGAGATTCTTTCTTGCCAGTCTGAAAAGGCATAATTGTAGCTTCGCCATTTATTACTTAACTTCCAGTTTGTTTCGATATTTCGGCAACAAGAATTATGCCTATTTAGACTTGCAAGAAAGAATCTCGCGCGAGATCTTGCAGACATTCCAGCGAGTCGACTCGCAACCCTATTTACGTGCTATTTGCATTAGCGACATTAGTGTCGGACAGAACTCGCGCAAGTTTTCTCGCATGTCTATCTGCACCTTTTAGGTGCAGACATATGTGTGCATTTACTTCAACGGACGTTCCTTCAGTCACAGACGTTTCTATTCAAACCTTACCTAAATTTGAAACCCAAAGCAAGAAAAATGTTTTTTTATTATACCTGCATCAAAATCCCTGTTTTTAAAACTAAAAAGCGTGCGAAAAAGGGCGATTAAAGCACGCCGTATTTTAAAGTTGCCTAGGGAACAACACATACAATCTCCACGTTAACGATTCAAAATGCGATCCGTAGGCAACTTTACAAAATGAATTTAAATTTTAATGTCGTTCTAATTTTCACATTTTAGTGCAGGTATAATAAAAAATATCGTATAAAACACGTGCATAAGAGCTTTTAAAGCACTTGCGCCGTTAAAAGCGCTCCGCTGCGCGTCGCGCGTGCTTTAAAGGCTTTCTTATGCACTTGTATTATAAGATGCTATAACATATATTAAAAAAATAAGCAGAAATGTAAACTGACCACCGAGACACTTTTGAACACTATGAAACGTGACCATAGAACTTGAGTAACGTTGTTAAACATTTCCGGCGTGTTATTTATGTCACAATTAATTGACAATATTAATATTACTATGAATGACGTTATCCAAGACACATGTTTAAATCCCAAAGCGTACTCTAATTCATTTTTATTTTGTTTAGTGTGTACTATGTTATTATTGGATTGATACTAAATTTGATTTAACCTAAGTAACAAAAAGACAAGAAACTTGCCGTCTTAAAGTGTATTCATGTAAAATTGAAATTCCGAACATCTTAAAGCAAGCTTTCTCAGGTGTTTCATGAAACTAAGCAGAGCGTAAATTGATAAACTCTGTACTTGGAAAACGTCAATTTGATGAACGCAGTTAATGCACCGCGAAGCAGTTCAGATGCAATTACTCAAAAATTTCAGTTAATGCAGCATATTTTTGAGTTTTGCTAATCAATTAGTGATTTGATTGGTGAGGCCTATTTAATAACATTAATTAATTAAAGCAAATACTTTTAAAAGAGATTTTACATTTTCCAGGTTTTTTCTTGTATGGCGAAATGTAACGCTGGAGAAAATTTACGTATTCTCATTAATCCAACTTCTTACAATTATATCTATTACAACTCAGATATGTACATATATACATATATCAAGTAGAGGTTTGTCTAATTCTAAAATAATTTTACAAAAGTAATAAAAAGCGTACATTTTAATTCAGCTTCTTTATCAATATAAGGTTTATAATAATTATTCTTTTACGAAGATTTCTATGTAGACTGATAGTTACCTCAATTTTCTTAATCTTTGTTATTTATACATAGAATCCTTTTAAAAGGATCCTAGTATTAAGCGATAATAACTAAGTGATTACCACAAAATAGGTCAACAATTTCAATATATTGGTCTGGTACAGGATATTTAAAAATCTTTGAAAAAAAGCAAAAATGCTTTACTTTAATTAAAACAGCCTGTATATGACATAACCATTTACATATTTTTTCTGCGTCTTACTTTTCATTTACGTGTAGATGGAAACACAATAAGCAGATATTCAATTCCAAAATTACTTTTCCTACGGAAAAAAAATTTTAACACATGAATATATTGGGTGGTATGCATAAAACGAAGTAGATGCTAATACTTCTCAAATTAGTATATTCTTCGAAGTATCTTCTATTACATAAAGTACCTACTGCAGCTCTGAAGCACATACTACGAAAGTAAAGTTTATACTACAGCACATAGTAAATACTACGCTGTAGTAGTATTTACTATTAAAATGAAGTATGTACTACAGACGTGGCCAAGAAAAGCAAGTGACGTTCATTTGTCATATACGAATACGGTTTGTTGAATATCTATCATATCTATGTCTATGTATTTTTGCAGCAATCTATTGGTACATCAGTTGAACACTTTATAATTAAAAATTATGTTACTCTTACCTGAATAACTTGCATAAACATCATCAGTATACATTCTTCTTTCTGTATACATTTTCCGGGTACGCATATTCATAAAAGCAGCCATATAATTCTTACCGCGTGTCGGAGAAGTTTGCTAAATAGCGGCTTCTCTTAAATTGAAGTAGATACTACCCGGCAGCCGAAATCTGAGGCTTTGAAGTAGATACTACAGTAGGTGCTTCTACAGCGAAGTAAAAACTTCTATGTGCTCTTGTACATAATAGTATCTACTAGATCGCATAGTAAATACTACGTTACTATAGTAGGTACTTCACTTTCGAAGTAGGTGCTTGAAGTATTAGCATGTACTACGTTTTATGCATACCACCCATTGTCTGCTAAACAATTGGGTCAGATAATTTGTAAACAATGACGTAATTTTTTCTTCAGCATTCTAAGCCCCAAGCTTTACAAAGCGTTTTGTATGGTAATTATGTCCTGCTAACTCCGACTGCGGCCGACTTACTGGATGATTTTTCTTCCTTCGGCATTGGCCTTACGAACTGGGAAAACGCAGAAAACCCAGTTCGAAAGAGCCGAGATGAATCCAAACACGATTCCAGTCATGAGAACTCTGTCTCTCGCATAGAATTCGCACACACCAGGAAGGATTTGAACCCACACCTAAAGTTGCCCGGACTAGCGTCAAGTCCGTTGCCGGCGTATGCAACTCTTAATTGACTGAATTGTAATTTATTGAAATACTTGACAAACGGTATTAATATTCCATCTGCATATCAAATTCTCTGAAAACGAAAACATTTTCACTGTTTCAAATATTTTTGGGTCAATCAAAAATATCATCTGAGAAGGACAAATCCGGCCACAAAATCTATTTCATTTTTGACTTATCATGCTAATGTAGGGGTAGATTTTGGCTTTGACATTACAAAGGGGGTAATACTTGTGTTAAAGAACTCAGAAATAATCACATTAAGGCCCGGTCTTTTCATCTTTAGTTAACTTTATTTGACGGTTTATTCCCATAGTAACAAAAATAAAATTATAAATAAATAAAGTTAATTGGAGATGAAAAGACCGGGCGTAAATATAATTAATTAATTAATCACATATAATAAATAATAATTAATCGCATTAAATATAATTAAATAATATTTTATCTTTGTCTGTTACCAAATTATACGCCAAAGACTGAAATCAACCTATTGGGTCGGATTTTACAATGGCCAGATAAACTATCTAAGCTACTATAAAGTGTAACAATATTATTACAATAACTTGGACGTAGATATAGAAGAAGGTTAAAAGATATTCGACGATTCGTTATTCTGTCCGTATTTTATGTTTGTAAAACTGGGTCTTAAAGTGATTTTCTCCACAAAAATAAATATTCTTATACCCTTCCTGACGTAAACTGCTCACATACAAACTGTTTTTTTTTTTCTAATTTTTGGATTAGAAACCTTCTCTTATAAGAGTCAGAAAACATATTCTTAGTCAATCTATTTAAAGGGTGCAATTTTTTCTGCAACATAACAAGTATGTAACGCAAGTAAGTACGTAAGTACGTAAGTACCTACATACTTGTTTTATCGGCATTCGTTTATTATTCCTACCTTTACATGGGGTAGTATGGCAAAGAGACGCATTCACGTATGTGTTGATCTTTTTAAAACAAGATTGCATCTCTTGCTTCCTCACCTGTTAAACGTATAGACTTCGCTGAAATTCAGACGAATGCAATTTCCATTTCCGCCATTGCAGATAAAGACATTCGTAGATGCTACCCGTAATTGGGCCATAAAAAAGACGTAAATGTTATGAAAGGACAGGTAACGGAAGAATAAACTTTGACATAAGCACTGCAGACATAAAGGTACGAGATATTTCGTAATATACTGCTATAAGTCTAGGTTATTTCCTCTTTCTAAAATATCATTAAAGGAAGGACTTAATTTCATTTGTTTTTTGAAATTTATCTTACGGTTCATTGCCAAACTGAAAGTTACGATTTTGGAAATCTGATTTGAATAATTTAAAAAAAATAGTATTTTTTCATTCTTTCTGAATGTATCATATTTTTCGCACTTACCTACCCGCTTCACAAGGAAATTGGAGACTTTTCTTTTTTTTTCTTTTTCCTTAACACCAGGAGCCATCTGCGAGAAAAGCGCCGGAGGCACCGCAGCCATTAGGCTTACTGTGCTCACCCTGGTACTATAATCGCAACCAGTCATTGAGGCAAATCCCTTGTACCAATCGGTACAGATCTTTCACTGGTTGCGTGCTGATTTCTTCGGGGGTATTTTATGGTGTCCGAATATGCGCTGTTTGCGATTTGCCAGCGCATCGCAGCTGCATAGAATGTACATTGCTGTCTCTGGTTCTCCATTGCAGAGTCTGCAATTTAAGTTACCATTAAATTTACCGTTCCTCCACAGGTGCTCCTTAACAATCAGGTGTCCTGTTCCTGTTAGTAATCCTGTGGTGATCTTGAGTTGCGACCTGCTCAGACCCAGCAGCTCTCTTGTTGCAAGGATCTCTAAGGAAGGTTTTGCTATGTCAATGTCCTGGTCTGCTTATCCAGTATCTATTGTATTCTTCGCTTATCCAGTCATTAAAAAAGCCCCGAATAGCGCTTTTGCTTATTTCTAAGGCAGGTTCGGGGCCAGGATATGCCATGGTCGCCTGTTGTGTTCCGCCAAGTTGTTGAGTACATTAAGACATTCCCACACCAGATTGGATGAGGTCCTTGAGCTTGATAAAGCCTTCAAAGCCGCCTGGCTGTCGGATAAAATGAAGATCCTCTTATTTGTATAGGCCCCCCTCATGTTTTCCCTCGCACATTGAAATATGGCGAATATTTCTATTTGAAAAACAGAGACAAATTGGTCCAAAGGAAAGCATAGCCTCCCTTTTGGTCTCTGTCCGTAAATTCCAAACCCGGCACCAGTCTCGGTTTTGGAGCCGTCCGTATACCAGATAAGACTGCCAGGAGGAATATCCTGTTCAGGTTTACTTTGCTCAGCCAGGGCAATCTTTTTACTATGTTGTTTAAAAGACAAAAAATTACTTTTTTTTCATTTAGTTCCAATATGTCGTGCCTTTTATATAAATTCACTCATTAATTGTACAGTTATACAGGGTGCTCACTTTAAATCGTGACCCCTTAAAATAGAAAAATAGGCAACACATTCTACTTCCGTGCTTTTTGTACACTATGAAAACACGAAGTTATTTCCGATTTGATCGATGAGTTGCCAATTTAGATACATGTGTAGTTTATTCTCAATTTTTTAGGGAGATATTAGCGTTTTCTCTACGTTGTGCTCTTTCAGCTGCGTTTTGTTTCAATCGTTGCGTGTTGCTTCATCGAAAGCAGATAGGCGTTCTCTCTCTGCCAATAAAACGCCTTCGGAATCTTCGTAATGGTTTCTCCTTTGCTTTTTCTGTTGCATGCTTCTCGTTAAAATAACATTTGAACTCGAGACCGCCGGCGAAATGTAATCGATTGCGTTCGGTACCTATCTCATTTTTATGAAAAAAAGAAAAACGCCAAGAGAAAAGCGCTGCGGAGAGTATTGGGGAAATTTGGCAGATTTTGGATTTTATTCGCATAGAGAGAACGCGTATCTGCTTTCGATGAAACAACACGCAATAGAAAAAACACAGCGAATGAAAAACGCTCTCTTAAGAAGAAACGACCATAAAACACATCACCTATAATGATTTCTCAATAAACAAAGTTGTTATCAGAAATTATTATTGATAACACAATATTGCAGTTATTTCAAAATCTAAGTACGAGTTTTCTAATCAAATTATTCTATTCTTAATAAGAACAATGGTAGATAGATAGACATGTACAGATCATTTTCTACTATTTGCCGATCGATCGATCGATAAGTCAAAGTACTTTTATATAGCTATCTCTTTCTAACTTTCGTAAAACGGCCTTGCTACTTTTGTCATCTCATTTTGTCATTATCTTAACTCAGATCTATACGATCGGCATATTAATACATAGAAAATGAACTGTAGTAAGCATTTTTAAAGCACAATCAGACATCAAACGAAAAGCTTGAGCATTACAACTTTTTTTTTATAAAAGTACCATGTCATTTTCTCGGGAAAAATGTATGGAGCTTTAAATAAACCTATTGTGCGTTATCTGTGCGGCAATATATCCTCGAAGCAGATTGTTTACTGGCGTAATGTTTTGCTCACCTCGAAGATACGGCCGGAGTTCTATACGGGTGGTTTCCGTTCTAATGTGCACGCATACAATCGCTTTGCCTTTATTATAGCGTGGAATGTGTGCAAGAATAAAACAAGTACAGTCCGCCTAGAAAGTTTCCGGAATGTCTATGAGTTACTTTTAATATACTGTTTTCCCGACTTCCTAAGAGCGCAGTATTTTTGTCACAATCATATTTTTCAAAAAATCTAACCAAGAATGTTGAAGATGTTGAATGTTAACAATTATAAACAAACAAAAAAATTTGAATAAGTGTGTCAAATTTAACAAAAAAGAACTAATGATGCACATTTTTAACAGAGGAGGTTCATAATTAAAGAAAGAGGATTTGCAAACTTTCGACCAGAAAATTAAACAATAGCTTCACCAGTTCTAGTCAGGATGCAGTTTAATTATACTTTCAATAAATTCAATTCAAGTAAATAATGTCACTAGAAATCAATTTTATACTTTCCTGTTTGTTTCAATTACTAATGCAATTAAATAACTAAAATGATTATGTCAGGCTGTAGTTACAGAAGAAAAAGTATACAATTTAGATACATCACAGTATAAATTTTCCCCAAGATAAGATGTTTTAAATACATTAATCAGCAGAAAATTATCATACCACAACCAAACGTCGTTGCCGCAGCTTCCTGATATTAGCATCTAATGGCTTTCGGAATTAATTTCGCCCGGCAGCATCAGCAATTTTCTAGATAATATGTGATAAATTGATACGAATAAATGAATACGAATAAGACAGGGTGGTAAGAGAAAGCTCCAGTTCCAATTAGTCAAGGGAAATTTTCCCGCTGATATAACGGTAGGTAATCGGGCAACAAGCGTATTTACTTTGATAAAATTTTGCTTCCGGCAGTAAGCTCCAAAACATTAGTTCCGCCTTAATTGTATTCGAAACGATACGCATTTGATTACGGCTACGGCAGGAACAACAGTAGCAATTTTGAAGGCTGTAATTAATCACAAAATTTTACACTGTGTAGGGAATTTAAAACATGAATGGGATACCGCTTTATTCGAACTGTACATTTAAAGGGATAATGTTGTATTAATGGTCAGATTTCCTGAAGCCGTTATTCACTTTTGACATTTACCGAACTGGATGAAACCATCATTAAAGAACTGAAAGAAAATTAACATTAAAGCAAGCGCTGAATAACAAAGTTATTTATTATTACTACTCATATTGCTAATATTAGAAAATGCAAAAAAAATTGGCCGAGTGTTGAAAAATTATTATCTTTAGTGCTGGTAGCAACGGTTAACCGATTTTGGATATTTTGGATATTCGCAGTGTACAGCATGTCACTCCTGCAAATAGAGTTGCATGAAAAATTTTTTTTCATTTAAATTCACATTCAAGTTATAACGAGTGTCTAAATAAAAACCTGGTCAAGTAGGTTGTGATCGAGAATTTATCCATTGCATTTACATAGCAGAACTACTAAATGTAGCCTACTTGACCAGGTTTTTATTTAGACACGAGTTACAACTCTACACTGAGAAAAATAAACTGTTCAGTCAACCAAAAACACGTTCACTTAACAATATTTTTCATTTACCTATTAGCAATCACGCGTGGTCATTGAACCAACAGTCAAAAAATGTTAAATATTTTAGATTGAATCAACTCAATATTTTGTTTGAGGCAAGCATACAATGAAGACATCTTTCTTGTTGTTTAATGCACAAGAAGATTGATACAAGAACTTTAGATTGTTAGAATTACTAAATATTTTATTAGCCTGAACGCTGTTAGGGAATTAAAATTATATTTTTGATATATTTAAAGTAATTTTTCAGTACGGCTAATAAAAGCGTAGAGTCAATTCAATGTAGATTATCGTTTCGGGAAACATCAAATAAATGTTCACCTCTTTGCGATACTGCCAAAGATAACCCTTCAACCTTTGTTGAGGTGACAAAAGGAGCTGAATAAATCGCTCAATGAATTTTATAATGTCGGACGCATTCGAAATATAAATAACTTATCCGTTTAAGAAACAATGTCGAACAACAAGGTTATGCTGGGACAGGCAGTAAATATACGTGAAGTTTTAGCGGGCGCCATCTGGAACTCGATAGCTTAGTAATATGGGAATTAACCCTCGCTTTTACTTGACTTAACATTTCATTCCGTTAAATAAAAAATCAAAACAGACATATAAAAGCAACAGCACTTTACGATCACTTTGAAATTTCAACTTTTTGATTTAACATATTAAACACTTTCATTTTAAGGCAAAACATTTACATCGTTTAGTGAAACGTAATAGTTAACATTTTCTTAGTGTTACTTCAACAATTTCCAAAATGTTCAGTTAAGAATATTACCGTTGAAGCAAGTACATTTTATTTAAGTCAACGCACAAAAAGTTGACATTCAAAAAGTTGTTGACTTAACTATTTCATTTTTCTCAGTGTATTTGCATGAGTGACATGCTGTACACCGCGAATATCCAAAATATCCAAAATCGGTTAACCGTTGTCAGCACTAATTATCTTCAAGAGGCACTAAAAAATTTTGATAAAGTCCAATAATCCGATTCTTTAAACTCCGTATATTTTATAGTAAATTTATACCTGAAATGTACTTCTGCGAGGTTTTCAAAATTTCATTTTCTTCTATTCCTTTCGCATATTTTCAAATTTCTTTCATTATTTATTTCCCATTATATTTCGATCTCTCGACAGGTGTGACGGTTCAACAAAAAAATAGTCTTAATGCGAAACACTCGCCTCTTTACTCAGTCGATTTGCACTAATATACATATACCGTTGATGAGTTTATTTACGTACGAAGCTTAAGCAACAAAGACAAAGATGTGTCATTAACACTCCAGATTCAACACGATGCAGACGTGCTTTTGGAGCGATTTGAGTTTTGCTTTTTGCAAATTAGTGTTTGGAAGTTTTTAAATAATAACGGCGTTTGCCGGAATTTAGTGCAGCTGTTTAAATAATGTGGTTTTATTTCACTTGTGAGAGAAAGCCTGTAAGAGCATTGGTGCAGGTAAAAATTCTTGAGAATCGTTAATGACATATCTTGCAAGTAATTGCGTTGTTTCTCCTTTAGGCTTTTTCTTTTCCTATTATATTTTCGAGGATTTCATTATCGTCATTACAAGTTTGCTGGCAACTCTCGTTTAAACGGACCGCCTTCTTGAGATACGGATCTGAGCTGTCTCTGCTTTATGATCAAGACGTCAGACAAGGCCATCTGATTCTCTGGATTAATCGAACCCTTCGAACGTGGCTCTTCCAGGAAGCTGAAACACGTGGAGCCCATCTCCAGAGCGACAGGCATGAGTTAGTTCAAATTCTTGCACACTTGATGATCTAAATATTTGAGTTATTTTCCGTTTAATAATGTTTCTCGAAGTATAATTGTTCGTGCATTTTGCTTTTGTTTAATTTAAACTCAAGTCTTTGGGGATCAAAAGACATCAAAATATATAATAGGACATAACCGAGCTAAAGGTTATTTTACATACGTTATTGTTTCTCTTACATGGGTTAGGTATTAAGATATTTAATTGGCTAGGACCGTATACAGTTCTTTTCTTCTTCATCTGTGTGATTTTATAAAAAGTGAGCAAAAAAAATCAGATTAGAATAGGCGGTGCAAAGAAAATGTATGTCTATGATTAAATGTACACAATACATTCATGAACTGTCAAATTTATTGACTTTTTATTTAATCACAGACGTACATTTTCTTTGCACCGCCTACTCTAATCTGATTTATTTTGCTCACCGTTTATAGTTGTGTTAAAAATAACTTTAAAAAGGAATTTAAAAAAAAACAACATGAAGAAATAATTTTTTTTGGAACAGTTGTAAATTTTAGAAACTTTCTCCAATGCGTCGCGTTATTAAAAAGTCAAGATTCTTTCTTTCTTTTTCTTTTCTTCATCGTTTTTTTTTTTTTTTGAAGATACAAAATTTCATAAGAAACTTCTTGTCGGTAAAGTAAAACTAAAATCGAATTCAGTTTTATAAAGCTATAAAGCTTCCGAGTCTTAAGCTCAACTCCTCCTGAAGTTAGAGTATCAAAATCTGATTCAAAATTTTAACAAAAAATGGCGATTTATTAGTTTTTAGTATTCTGATGTGTACATCCATTCCTGTACATGAACTAAGCACAATAAAGGAATCTTAATCTGAATCTAAGGAATAAGCAATTGAAGGTCATATTTGAGAAGAGGCAAGTTACGATAAAAAAAACTGAAATTACAGAAAAACTGCAGCAAAAAAGTTTGAATATTCGTCGAGAGGTGGCGCTCTAATAGAAAGCAACGCAAACTACTCAATTCTCTAGAAATCGTTTCGTAAAAACTGGTCTTTCACTTCAGTTAAACAAATTGAGAGACGTTTTTGAAAAGACGAAAGTTAATCTAAAATCGTTTCTAAAAAAAACTGCGACAAAGTTAGTTTGATTATCCGTCAAAAGTACCAAAGTAGAAAGAACACGCAAGTTACTCAATTCTCTAGATATCGCTTCATAAAAACTAGTCTTTCAATTCAATTAAACAATTGAAAGTCGTATTTGAAAAAACGAAAGTTAATCTAAAATCGTTTCTAAAAAACTGCGACAAAGTTTGATTATTTATCAAGAGATGGCGCTCTATAAAGATAACGCAAATTACTCAATTTTCTAAAAATTGCTTCATAAAAAACTGGTCTTTCAATTCAGTTAAACAATTGAAAGTCCCATTCGAAAAAACGTAAGTTTAATCTAAAATCGTTTCTAAAAAACGCGACAAAGTAAGTTTGATTATTTATCGAGAGATGGCGCTCTAGAAAGGCAACCTTAAGTCACTGAATTCTCTGGAAATTGCAGCTGGGACTATGTTTATCTCGTACGTTCAATCCAATTGAAATTTCAAGTGGATTCATGAATCTGAACTAAAAAGACACAACCACATGGTAAAAAGAAATGCATTAAGTTACTAACTTAACATTAGATTATACATTACATGCTTATAACTTATAACGGACAATAAATGACAATTGTCAACCATCAACTGTAAGTTTGTGTTTATTATTATGTTAAGTTAAATTGGATAATATACATGGTGTTAGGTAATTCACTGGACACCTTCAAACCACGTATTGAGAACACTTTGTAGAGTAAAAAAGCCTTTACATTGGAGGGTGCTGCGGCTTTCGTTTTCCAGGAAAAAATTCAAACAAAAATCGATAGAAATTGTTTGGAAACCACTGATTTTCTTATCTACTGTTACACCCACGTGCCGAACGCCATCCGGGCGGGCGATCCCCTGCCATAAATTCCCAGATGGTTTATTGTTTTACAAGCAAATAACGCACGTTCAGTGTCTCAACAGACTTCGGAGTGTGTAGGTCAGTGTGAGGTCAGGGTCAGCTTACACAAATAACGAAATTGTTGACATTATTCTAACGTACGGAGAATGTAGGTGCAATACACGTGCTGCAGAGCATAGATATCACCGGCGTCGAACACCGAATCGTCAAAAAATTATTGTAATTGTGCAACGGACAAAAGACACCGCAAGCGACATTAGCTTTAATAGGCGCTCGCTCCGTAAGTACTATCAGCGGTCCTCAATAGTTCGCTCTTTTTGCATTTTGTGTCGACAATCCATCATGTCTACGTATTTTCTGATCCTATTTGACACTCTTAATCTACAATTTTAATTTGTCCAAGCAATAACCTAACACCCTGTAGAAATAAATTAATGGCAGTACTAATAATTTTGTATGTTTATATAACATGAAGTTAGCCAGTACTAATAATAATTTGAATTCGTGTTTATATCGCTGTTTTGCAAGCGGCTTCGTCAATCCAATCCCCATTTTCAGGCGGATTGAGCTAAATTCTCAATCGGATTGAAATGACAAATTAGATAAGTTTATGTCGGGATTCAAATATTATTATTTCAATCGATTGAAATTTCAATCGGATTGAATGTGCGAGATAAACGTAGTCATAGTTATTTACAAATAAATGGCGCTTTTGAAATAAATTTAATTTCACAGTAACTTCGTTTAACAAAAGACAGCGGATAATTTGATTGTCTAAAAAGAGATGGCGCTCTAGACGACGACTCAATTTTTTTCATTCACTAATAAATGTCGCTCTTAAAACTTGCAACAATGAAGGTTGGTTATACGCCAATAGAAGGGACCCTGAGTAAAAAAAGAAATTTCGCCAGTCTTTCCTAAAAAAAATAGCAAATTAATTAATTAATTAAAAAAAGGTATTAAGGTTATTACTTAATTTAAATCAAACAACTATTTTCGTCTACAAAAAGAAAGCGTGCCCTGATTTGAATCGCAGCAGACCATCGCTGCACTAGAATTCGCCCCGTAATGACTAGCTAGCTTGAGCCTTTGAGCAAGAGGGTGCAATCCATACCCCCTTCTTAATTTGTTGCCACCCTGGTACACCGATCGGGCACAGGTAAGTAGCAAACTGTGACATTTTGTTATACGTGTTCCATATGATATACCATTTTATTTGTTAACTAAATATTAAAATACCCATAACAAGTGTCTAAATTAAAGTTGGCATCGCAGTGGCCTATAAGAATTGAGAATGCGTTGTGGCACGTCAAGCAAAGAAGAGAAAGAGACGCGCGTCAAAGATGATTGATTATTCGTCAGAGAAGTATTTGTAACATAACATAATTCTGTTGCATTGTTTTAATAAAAAATTAAACAATTTAGAATTAAATATCGGAATTCGCTTAAACATTCACTTCTAAGACTTTTTTTTCATTTCCTAACATTTTTCGGCGACGTTTGATTAAGGCCCAGTTGTACAAATCCAGCTTAACTTTAAGCCAAAGCTTAAATCCTTAACAACAATTGTTGAAATAATCGTTGTTATGAGTTTAAGCTTCAGCTTAAATTTAAACTGGAATTATACAACTGGGCCTAAGTCGTCTGAAAAAGTTTGAAAATGAAATTTTTAATAGAGCCAAAGGGAGAGGTCCTGCATTGAGCTTTGAAGATCAAATACAGGAAGTATTCGACTAATTATGCTGTTCAGGAAATATTCTTGTAACCTAATGATGTCGATGCCGATGAGGGAGCGGTCAATTTATGTTTACAATAATAATGAACCTTCATCGTTAAATTGAAACTTTTTAAGAGTTTAAAGTCAATTTTTATCTAACTGTCATTTAAAGGAAAGAAATGTAACAACTTCAATATTAATTTGTTCTTTACAGTTGGTTCTTGTCCGATGAAATTTGTATCACAAAATCTTCTAAGCGGACACTAAATCGCGCAAATATACACTTTACGTTTCGCAGTCGTTCGACTGCTTCGTCAGAAGTGAAAATTATGTTGTCAAAATAAACAAGGTTGTCAACGGAAACTGAAAAAGTAACTTGATTTTTTTTTATGTATTATATTTATTTTTAATCTAAAAATAATTTGAACATTACAAATGTTAAAAAATTGACAGATCTATGTTCTATTTAAGGAATCGAGAAAACTACAAAATGCATCGTTTAAATTTGCAAAATCAGTACGTTTATTAATAGAATTCGACGACATTTTTATTTTACACATTTCAATAAAACGTCTTTTGAAAATATTAGACTCGAAATATAAAATGTTAGTATTTTCAAAATCAAAATTATGGTCATTTTCTAATGAATGTTCTACAAGCATTGAATGATTTTGATTATTTTTTTGGATATGATATTTATGTTGGTCTAGACGTTTTTTTAAATTTTGGCTTGTTTCTCCAATATAACATGAATTACAATTGAAACATTTAATTTCATAAACTACGTTTGGCTGTTTTAATTTTGGTGTTTTGGTTTTTAAATTTGAGAAAACACTATTTAAATTATTTACAGATTTGCTAGCTAAAATTAAATTGTGTTTTTTGAATATGTGTTTAAATGTGTCATATAGTGGTTCAATGTAGGGTAATGATATGTATTTTTTGTTTGAAGTTTGTTTATTGTTATTTTCGTCTACAAAAAGAAAGCGTGCCCTGATTTGAATCGCAGCAGGCCATCGCTGCACTAGAATTCACCCCGTAATGACTAGCAATAACAATAAACAAACTTCAAACAAAAAATACATATCATTACCCTACATTGAACCACTATATGACACATTTAAACACATATTCAAAAAACACAATTTAATTTTAGCTAGCAAATCTGTAAATAATTTAAATAGTATTTTCTCAAATTTAAAAACCAAAACACCAAAATTAAAACAGCCAAACGTAGTTTATGAAATTAAATGTTTCAATTGTAATTCATGTTATATTGGAGAAACAAGCCAAAATTTATAAAAACGTCTAGACCACCATAAATTTCATATCCAAAAATATAATCAACATCATTCACTGCTTGTAGAACATTCATTAGAAAATGACCATAATTTTGATTTTGAAAATACTAACATTTTATTTTTCGAGTCTAATATTTTCAAAAGACGTTTTATTGAAATGTGTAAAAAAAAATGTCGTCGAATTCTATTAATAAACGTACTGATTTTGCAAATTTAAACGATACATTTTGTAGTTTTCTCGATTCCTTAAATAGAACATAGATCTGTCAATTTTTTAACATTTGTAATGTTCAAATTATTTTTAGATTAAAAATAAATATAATATACATAAAAAAAAAAAATCAAGTTACTTTTTCAGTTTCCGTTGACAACCTTGTTTATTTTGACAACATAATTTTCACTTCTGACGAAGCAGTCGAACGACTGCGAAACGTAAAGTGTATATTTGCGCGATTTAGTGTCCGCTTAGAAGATTTTGTGATATTAATTTGTTCGATGGTAAATGTATTCTTTGCGTTAATCTTTATTTATCGTTTAAATTATTAGAACGATTTCAAAGAAAATTAATTTAGAAATTGTTATTCACCAAATGTAAAGTTTAAAAATATATTGAATTAAAATGAAACAAGAATTTCAAAACCTCAAAACTACATAAGAACAAATTGACGAAAATCTTCGATATTCTAAGCATTTCTCATTCTTTTCGCAAAGGAATCTTTTGCTGAAAAATACAATCAGACGTAGGAAAAGTTTCCCGAGCATTAGACATTTCACCTCATCCGTCTTATTAAGTACACACTTCGTTTTATGTGGAAGATATACGCGTAATATTTCATATCGGAAATAAATCGTACCTGTAAGGATCTTATTCCACACTTTGTGTTGTAATTTATGAGTCACTTGTATAGGAAATGACCTCCTTCTTATCTTGTCTGGTGTAAAGGGGCAAGAATCCAAACGTTGATTTATTGCTTCTACGCGACGCGACGATGAGAAATTGCAATGAAATTCGCCAATAACCAAACGGGTAAAATTACAAAGTGTTAAGAACTTACGTTTATACAAAAGTAATGAATACTTTGAGAATAAAAACTAACAAAATGTTTACAGGAATCTCAAAAGTCTTCTAAACTAATTAGATTAACCTATATCTTAAGAATATTCATAATGATACTGTTCAGAGTTTTAAATGAACTGTATATTAAATTTGTATGCTTCAAGATAATAAGTTTTTTATTCTTGTTTATTTACAAACTTCTTTTTTTTATACGCACACTTAGTTCTGTTTCATAGACAATTGATGCAGATACAAATCTAAGTAACCGAATGATTACAGGCAGGGCAGAACATAGGTACTCTAACAAATATTTTTTCTTGAATTAGGAATTATATACAGATCCAAGACTTTTACTTTAGCCATGGTGGTTTCATGAAGAGCAACGAAGATCATGCGATTCATAATATACCTACTAAAAAGAAAAAGTACTACCCTTGCATTCCCAACGTAGCGTAGTGGGGATTACATGTTACAGCAAACACTACAGACGTACGAATGAATGAAACCACTATTGGCTAAAGTAAAAGTCTTCAATCTGCATACTACACTTACCGTTTTTGAGTGATTACAACCAATACCGTATATAAGATGTAGTCAAAGAGATGGAAATTGAATAATATTTGTGCTTTACTAGTTAATCCTCTACAGATTTAGATCTTATCGAAAATGAGAAGCTTAAACGAGATTTGGAAAAAAAAGAAAACTACGTATAATTTCACATTCTTAAAAGTTTAATTACTTCAGCTTACTTGATGAAACCGAAGTGGCTTTCAATTAAACAGAAATTTGCATTTTGCACAGCATCGCATCATTCCATTTACCCCTTACTATCCTCATTATCATTCCAATTGCAACGCAAATATTTGCATTTGACGATCGGGTTAGTGTAGTACATAAGTAGATGCTCGACCCATTTGGCGGAGGTAAACGAGATTTCAAACTAGCCCTAAATTTCAATACCTACGCTGTTGTTGTACAGCGTTATGCATGATATTTAAACGCAAGTGGTATGCACTATTACGATGGAGGTTTGCATCAACAATGTAATATTTGAGATCCTGAAATTAATTACTGCATTTAGGTACCATTTATTATAAAAAGTACTCCTTATCTACTTTTAGTTTTCCGGTTCTACTTTGGAGTCTTCGGGCACTTTATTCGATATAACATTCATGTTTATTGAAAATCAATACTAACAACACACCCAAACGCTAAATAAATAAACGAAACTTTTGAAATAATAAATAACATTCAATCACAAGCACCGTCACTCTTGTATACCTTAGAAAAATGGACGTCTGACTCTTCTTAAAACTTAGGCATAAAAGTTTTCTTTTTTTTGACATTTCTGAAAACAATAAAGCCATCGACGAAATGCTTATACCATTCAAAGGAAGAAATAAAAGAAAACAGTACCTTAAATTAAAAAGATCCGAATAAAAGAGGAAAAGGGTCAAATTCTGCTGCGATGGGTGGTAAACGAAGCCTATGTGGCATCCTCTTTTATTGGAAAGGAACTAGAACAGTAAAGCGATGGGACAAGAAAAAAAGACCAAGTTATGAGAGATGTGGACTTGGTTGACTGAATGGTGGCTCATTATTCGCATTAAGTAAAAAATTTTTAGAAAAAATTATATGAAAATGTAAAAATTCCAAGATACCTTTATTGTCGCCAAAAGTCTTCTTCAAACGAATATAAAGATTAAAGGAAGACCGTGGTATAAAACTAAGCAAACCAATAAAAAAAAGCCTTTACTGGATATTCGCTTTGCTGGAATGGGGCAAGGTTTCATTACCAAAATTGTAATGATACTCGACATGCCGGTTTGTCTGGAATGTCCTAGGAGATTTCACGAATTATTGTCCCTAACATAGAAGGAAACAACTGGGACGTTTCAAACAATTTTATCTTCTCTTCTTATCCGTTAACCTCTAGTACCATCGACGTGTCGACGTGATCACTTTTCTCCATTCCTTTCTATACCTTGCTAGTTGTTTTGCCTGCGTCCAATTCGGTCCTTTTGATCTTTATATTATAACTATCTCTTCATTCCACGTCTGCCCCAGTCTTCCTCCGGCGTCCCATTTCAACCTTGTTATATGTCCATACCATCTAAGTTGTTGTATCTCATTTGTTTACTCCCGTCCCTCCTAGTCTTCGTCTAATTCCCTTGTTCGTTATTTTATCTATCTTTGTTACTAGTTTCCTTAAAATTTTCATCTCACACGCTTCAATTCTACTTCTCATCTTTCCTGTAATAGTCCACGATTCACTTCCATAGATCAGTATAGGTTTCAGCGCTGTATCATATATTTTCATTTTATTTCTTTTACTGATCTCCTTTTTGCCGAAGAATGTTTTATACAAGGCCCAGTATATTTTATTCGTATTAGATATCCTGGTGTTTATTTCTTTATCTTCCGATATAACCGCTCCCAAGTATTTTATGCTTTCTTTCTTTTGTATGGCCTCACTATTACATGTAATTTCCATTTGTTCTTGCCTTCTGGCTATACATTACCTCCATTTTCTCGGTGTTAACTCTCAGATTGTATTCCTTTAGTAGTTCAGTTCATACATTGATTTTAGTCTGTAGTTCTTCTTTCGTCTTTGCTATTAAAATTAAGTCATCAGCGAACATAAGTTCGTTTATATTTACCGGTTTCAATCTTCGATATGTGTGTACCTTTGTATTTGTTTCTTGCTCTTGTTGCTATTTGAACCATTAATGTTATAAATAATATGGGGCTAAGTATTCCTCCTTATCTAACTCCTCTCGCTGTCTTGAACCTATTCGTCGTTTTTCCTCCCACGCATATTATGTTTTGAGTATCGTTGTTTAGACCTTTTATCACTTCTGCAGTTTTCCAGTCAATTCCTTTTTTCATAAATGCTTTTTATATTTCAGACCTCGGTATAGTATCAAATGCCTTTTTCAGGTCTACTGCGCATATGTAAATCTTTCTATTGGTTTTCAAGATCTTCTCTGTTATCTGTCTGATGGTGAAAATCCAGTCCTGCGTGGACCTTCCTGTACGAAATTCCGCTTGTGATTCTAGCAATATCGCCTCTATTTTTTCCTTTTAGTCTTTCTGCGATTATTCTCTCCATAATTTTATAGACTACAGTCAGTAGAGATACACCTCTATAGTTACTACATTTCATTGTTTCCCCTTTTTTATATATCGGTGTGACTATTGCGGTTTTCCACTCTTCTGGTATGATATGTGTATTCCATACTTTTTTATTATTTCGTGTAGACATTTTTTCCTTCGTCTTCTATGAACTTTATCATTTCCGTTGTTATTTCATCTATTTCTGGTGCTTTTCCTATTTTCAATTTCTTTACTCCATCTGCCAAATCTACTACTTAAGCTTATTTCACTCTCTCTGTTATAAGTTGATTATTCTATGCTTGCATTTACTGTCTCCAGTGTTTGCACCTTTTCCATCTGCTGATCTTCCTCTTCAGTACGAAGTAGGATTTAAAGTATTCTCTCCACCTTTCTAGTAATTCCTTTTCTTGCGTCAGTGTCATCCCCTCCTCACTCTTTATGTTTTTTAAGGGATTTTCTTTCCTTAGGTTTCTCAGTATCCTATAAAGTATTTTTGAATTTCCTTCTGCGTTTCTTTCCATCTTTTACTCCAACGTTCTCTTCTTCTCCTCTTTAATCATATTTTTCACTTTGTCCCTTTGTTGTTTTGTCACCGCAAAAATGTTAAAAGAGAAAAATACTCCTGAATTAAATTACTGACTTACCGGATGATAAGTGGCGTTGTCTCTAAACAACGGTTCTCCCGAGCTAGCACAATGGAGAAGGGGGTGGGTATTTATTAAGGGCGCCAGGGAGTGTGTACTCCCGGTTGCAAGAACTCCACAAAAAGGCTCCCTCCCTAAGCCTAAATGCGTTCGCCTTAGATAGACCAATAATTCCAGGAGATTTTAAATTCACTGGTACGCTCAGCGCAGGTTCGACACAATAAAACATTCACTGTGGTACAAAATTTATTGTGACACACAATATAAATAAATCCTAAAATAAGTGAACTGTTATTCGATAACTTAGTCGACAACAAACATTAAAAGTTAATACGTACCAATAATCAGATCTGATTTTACATAAGTCAAGATAACTCTCTACGATATTGCAATTGACTACTTGATTATCTACGGTGAACGTAGCGCAACATGTAGTCCGTAATTCTGATTCGCAATTTAATTATTTATGAACAACAACTAAAATCTAAACTGATCGGTCCGTAAACGTCAGATTGAATTAGGTTGGAAACCTAACCTTCATTTGACAGCTTGCCCGTCCGAGGTCAGTGTCGACGTTGCCAACCGAAACGCGGTGGTCAGTGGGTAATTGCAACGCCCTCTGTTGATCGCGGGTAGCGACGACAATCTGGATCTATCTGCTTTGGCTGGTCAGGCTCCCACGAACGGGTTACGATACACTCACAGGGCCGAAGCGCCTCCGGAGAAATAGGCCAAAAGCCTGGTCTAATAGCCGGCGTCAGAAAACTACGCCCAAATAGGAAAAGCCTGAATGTAAAGGGAAAAAGGTTCCGTTAGCAGCCATTTTGTCACATCCGCCATTGCACCTTTTTACATTACCTGGGATTAATTCGTTCCCGGGCTTCGAATTGGAGTCAAACTGACCTCCAAATGTGTTCGAAGATGTTACGTGATTTTCCGGCACTACGGTAATTGCACAACACACAAGTTACGTCCGACTTGTAACACACTCCGAACAAGAAAGGCCTTCAACAAAGCGAATTGGTGGCAAGTGGAGGTTGCTAGGATACCAAACCGAAAAATCAGTCACGTGGTGTGCCACTTGAATAAACGTTGAGTGGTAAAGAGAAGGGATATAGGGGTACCAACTGTGTTAAAACTCAGCTGAATGTTTTTATATCGCCACGACGTTTTAGCGCGAAATTTGAATGTAACAGTTTATATCACTCATACTGTTCTGTTATTCTTCCTGTTCCTGGGTCCCGGCAGGGGGGTAACCCTGCTTACTAAAGCGTGGATCCAACGGCTTCGGCCGTAGGTGACCATTGTGGACGTATGATAGAGTTCCTATGGGTGTGACGAGCCCACCGTCCTGAGTTGGCGCACCAGTGCCTGGGTTGCACGTAACCTAATCTGTAGGACTCGGCCGACTTGTTCGGTCGTGGCCGAACTTCCCACCAGTGAAGCAAACTAGTACCGTGGGGACTGGTTAGCCCGGAGGATACCCTCCCCTCCTCTGGAGCAGAGGGGACCTCCACCGGTCGACTGGGTTGGACTCACGGGAGTAGTGGTTGATGGCCCGCATGCTGGATTAGGGATGATGTCCACCCCATCCCGACGTGTGAACTGCGGATCTCAGTTCCGGCACTAGCCTGGATAGCTAGTAGAGATTAGATAGGTCTCCCTTCACCAGAAGGGGCAAGGGGCGTGCAACCCCGAACCAGTCTGGTAGCAGGACGACACTTTATAGTGTCAGCCACCGAAAGGTGGGCTTCCCTGCGCGTTGATTGAGCGTATCTCAATCCGATGGCTCTGGTCGAGGCCCGAGATGGTTAAGAGCTAACTTGCTCAGGTACCGCTCGTAGCGTTCAGGGTAGATTAGGGGGCATTGTCTGTCTGTCTGTCTGTTCCTGGGTATTTTTTTAAACAATTTTATGTTTCAACTTAATCTCCTAAGACCAAAAGATTAATGCATTTGATGGATCGATGAAGAAAGGGCTTCGACTTTCTGAACTCACGGTATAATTAATACAGCGAATAGAAATACTTCTTAATGAATGGCCGCTTCATTAAAAGGTCGACTAATTAAGTGCGCAAAGTTGTTAAACAGGAAGACATCCAATTTTTAATGATAGAATACGAAAACCAATGAAAGCACAGCTAATAATAAGACGCTAAAGATGACATATTCTCTTTGGATTTTTAATTTTACAACAAAAAGGTTCGTAAACTCCGTCAATAAATAAAATGCATTTTATTTTCTCTCAATGTTTTACGGCTTATACGTAGTTACGTATGATGCTGTTTTGAAGAGATAGCTGGCTTAAGGGTATTATCACCAGACTGCAACTGCGTTCAAAGCAGAAAAAAGAAGGATTTACAAAAATTTCATCTGCTTTATTTAAGAACATTTAACATAACTTCAACAATGCAGTTTCATTTTAGAAATTTCATAATAAATAAATAACTGAAGTTCTGTTATTTTATTATATGTAAGATACAATCATCTATTTTAAATTATTGAATTAATTCCTTTTCTGTAAGCAGCACAATCTCGATTAGAAACATTTGCTAAAAATTCAATGAAAATTTTAACAGAAAAAGTTCTATGCAAACTACCTACCTACTTTTTGTTATATGTTTTGTTTCTTTTTTAAAGCAAACACGAGTACGTGTACATTTAAAACTTTTTTCTGTTGACGCATGTCGAAAGTGCATTACCAGAGCTTTACGAATTTAAGCCACAAATGCGGGTACCACCTGTAACCCGACGACCAGGAGGCGAACGAACGGGATATTTCTCTGGCAAATTAAAAAAGAGGAAGAGAAACTTTTCCCTGCTCCACGGGTTTCAAACTTTAACGCGCATATGTTCGTTCTGAGCGAATCAAAACTTTTTTTTATATAACTTTCGCCTTTTATACACGTTCAACGCTGCCGAGAATGGAGAAAGAAGCAGTTCGTTTTTATTAGTAAGCTCTGTAAATAAATTTACTTGGGTGAGCCGGCCCAAAATTTGTTTACTTTGGAACCGATCGTCCATGCTCAACTTTAAAAGTATTTACAAAGTTTTTATAAACCGGCAATATCGATGCCCGGTATTTATGTAAAGGGATTTGTTTAATTAATTATTTCCATGAATCCGAATAAAAATTGAATTTGGTTTTTTTAATCAACTATGTATTTATGTAAGTACATTCATTTTTCGACATTGGCATAAGGGGTAGGAATGATTAAGACTATCAAATGTAGTAAGTATTTCAAGTTTGAAAAATAAATAATTATTAAAACTTTATCTTAAGGATTACAAAACGACGTAAATACAGTATAAAACTATACTATAAATTTCTTAATGTCACGTTGCATTGAAATAATGCCCTAGGGCGTAGGGCGTTATTTTAAAATAATGCCCGACAGGACATTATAAAAAAAAATTGATAAGAACTTCAAAGTAAACATTCGCATTTGCGCGTTGCAGGGTTTTTTTAATAGCTAAGTAAAAGTTGTAATAAATTGCAAGTGAATCTGTTTTTTTGTCGGATTAGCTTTCCCCCATTTATTGGGGAACAACCTGCGATTTTAATGCCAACGGTCGCTCGGAAACGAAACACGCAAGATAAGTGCCCGTTGTGATAAAGAATGTTTTGCTTCAATAAATCTTTCAGAGCACCTATGACTGAAACACGCACGCATATATTTTCATGTCGCAAAATCTCAGGGCAAATATATTTGTCATCCTTGAATACCGCCTGGAGTATCTGGCCGACCATACTTTTTGTACACGAGGTAGTTAGTGGTTTCACGATTCGTTAATTCAACATTTTGTGGTCATGCTATTAAACGCTAGCAATAAATACAGAAGCCACAACACAGTGATACAAATTGTAACACGTAATTCAAATGCGTGAAAAAAAAGCATCCATAAATCCTGCTGTCACGCTAGCAAGAATAAATGGAAGTAAAAACCAAATCTAATGTATAATCAATCGAAATTCGCTAGAAAACGAATTTGGCAATCCTTCTTCCTCCACAAATTGGCTGTAATTCAAATAGCCGGATATTCCAAATCATATGACCTCATAGGTTATCTCGTTATTCATCACTGAAGCATTTGAGGTAAAGCAATGGCTTCGGTCCAAAATTATTTGTGTGGAACTGTGACAAAGACCTCGCATATATAATTTTGTTATTTATTGTGACCTAAATTTTTTTAGTAAATAAACAGACAATTTAAAGTACAATTGCACATTGGGCTTTACTACGAGTATTTAAAATTATTGGGCAATTCCAGTGACACTTAAGCGACAATCGTAGCGTGTTGTTTAAGTTTTATCATTTAGGCCCAGTTTTACAATCGTGGAATAAGAACGGAATAACAAATATCCTTTAATGTTCCTCCACATCTACATCACACCTACGTCACGTTATACCAATAATAATGCTTATCCGACGATTATAAAATCGGAGTTTTACAATCTTGGAATAAGAACGGAATAACTATTCGCTGAATATCCTTTAATGTTCCTCCATATCTACGTCACACCTACGTCGCGCTATTCTAATAATAATGCTTATCCGACAATTGTAAAATCGGGCCTAATAGTTAAAGTTTAAAATGACATTTATTTTATGAAAAAGTTTTCCAAATTCTAGTAATATTTAATTTTTTATAAATTTTGTTACATGTCAGTTTTGATTGCAGTGGATCCCTCGAATATCCTCTGTACAGCTGTTTCAAGCCAAACCGACATGTCCTAGGTTATTCGCATTTGCGATGTAAAAGTAATGAAAAGTTTAAGTAGCGACATCTTACGATAACTTTTTGACCTGACATTGCATTAGGATTGACAAATTGAAGCCAGTTTGCTACATAATAAGTCATCCCATATAAGGCGGCCATGCGTGCTCTCAAAGCATTTGACAGCAACCCTATAATGTTTTTAGAAGAAAAGAGAAAGTTGGAAATTATGACGTCTTAGGAAAAATGAAGAACGCAAGTTTATGGCATATAATTACCCATTTAATTTTTTTTAACTTATAATAACGACGCTACCGTCAATGATCTTTACACAGAAAAGCTCGGATAATAAAAGTTGATCTTCTCGAAATTTTTCTTATACAACCCCATGATATTTTAACATGACCGTAAAGAGAAACAAATACTCAGTTTCGTCAAAGAAAAATATAGGTTGCAATTTTAAAAAATTATCATTGACGTCACAGGCCAAGACAGTGACGTGACAAAAAAAAGAAGAACGCCAGTTTGTGGCAAACAGTTAGCCATTTAACTTTTATTTAAAACTTTTTTCTGTAAAACTTGTAATAACGGCTCTACCTTCGATGTCCCTTGCTTTTATTCAAGCTGTATAATCAAATAGTGCGTTTGATTCCGCACCAAAGGAAATAAATATTTATTTCCATTCCTAATTCTAATTTATTTCAATTCTTTCCCATAATATTTTCAAGGGGAATTTTGTTAATAATTATGTTGGTTACCTAAATAATATCAATTTATGCAACTTGAGCTATGAGTCGTAAATCGCCGAAGTTACAACCGACAATTATTTCAGTACTATTTCTTTGTCAACGATGAATAAAGCCGCATGCAGACGACATGGCCAACGTTAGCCAGTGTTGGCTATTGGGTGGTTTGCCATGCCGTGTGGACGAAATACACATGGCCAATGAATGCCAACCAATCGTTGGCATTGGCAATGTTGGCATTGGAATGCATTCGCTATGAGGGCGGTTTTTTCGACACACATCAAAGAGTTTAACCAACGTTGGCCTTCACATGCCATCACGTTTGTTTTTACGTCCAGACGATTTGAACAGTTTGCACACGAGATTTCTAGGATATTATTTATTTTTGTGTATTGTGCGCGTATTAACTTGCTTTCGATTTACTGTTTTTTTTTTTAATTCCACCAGAAAAATGTCGTCATCAGAGACCGAATGGAATAACCCGTTAATTTTGGAATTCCTCAGCTTTATGAAAAATACCCAGTCATTTGGGATCTGAAAGAACTACACAAGCACTTGCAATAACCGTATCATATTGTTCGTTCTCCATATCTTTTTAATTTAACAAATGTTGGTAGCTATTCGCTATACATTGGCCGAACTTTTTTATCTTTGAAGTTTGACAAGCAAATCCAATCATGTGGACAGATAATGTGCAAATGGTAAACTTGCCCAACGTTGGTTAAAAGTTTTCTCCAACGTTGGCTGACGTTGGCCATGTCGTCTGGATGCGGCTTAAGAAAGAAGGATGGACTTAAGCTTTTTATGTCCGATTATGCAACGCCAGACGCGTTTTACTTATGACGCAGAGCTTTTCTCTTATGAAAAATTCTGTAATAAGCAGAGAGTGGTAAAACCCAAAGACATCCAAACAATAATCATTGAATCAAAATTATTTTTACAGAATTTTGTACAATTACGCTCATAAAAATCTAGTATAATACGTTTCATTGTTTTTGTTAAAAAAGTAGTTGAATGTCCGATATCAACTTGTGATAAACACTACAAAACGATATTTCTACCTTTTATGTTACAGAATTAGTCATTATTACAATACACTATATTACAAAACAGTTACGTTTGACAGTTTTAAGTTATACTAGATTTATGTGAGCGTAATTGTACACTTGTTTTACATTTACTTAGTCACACTCATTCAATTTCTTGTAAATGACTTATTCAACTGTCTATTTCTGATATCAAAAAGCTAAAACAAGTCGCTCTTATTTTTACAAAAAAAATTAATTACGCAAAATTTACAACAATTAAAAAATCTGTTTTCATTATAACAAGACTTAATAGTCATGATTTTCTAAAATAATTTATTACTTGAATTGTCGTACTTTTTTGTGATTTTTGCGAATGAATTTTACGAATGAGAAATGAATATCGTCGATTGATATTATGCCAGAAATACTGCAATAAGAGTACCTATTGATAATTTTTGAGATACACATACAATGTGATCAAGAAACACTATCTGAAAAAAAACTACTTTCCAAGAAGGATTATATCACTATTTGCTATACAAAATTATTTTAAACCCAGATATATTGAAGACAACTTTACATTAAAAACATATTTCGTACCTAATTCAAAATAAATCTGGTATAAAGCAGTGCTCTATAATTAGAAGGTGGTATATCGTAGTGGGTACCTATAAATTAAAGTAGCGGCACGAACAGTCATTATTGATCGCATTGTATATCCTGATCGGTCTGCGCCCAATCATACCACCATTTTGAGAATGTTTAAGAATTATTTTTTTACAACTGATTCAGTGGAAAATCAACGCAAAAACAGACACCTTTAACAGATAATGTTAATTATCTACCGTGTTAAAAACCTTAAAAAAAACATTATTATTATTATTTTAAATAACTGGTTGTGCCGCAGAAGACAGGGTGATTATACATTTTAACTACTTAGTTAGCCAATTTGTAAAACGTGTTAACATATACAGGGTAAGTCATGAAGAGAAGTTTTCTTGGACACGATAATATAGGTCCGTTATAAAAAAGGTTTTATGAACTTGGTTATTATTCTTACGGCCGGTATTACCAACGTTTTAAGGAGACCTTAAATTTAAGTCGTGTTTAGATTGTGACATTTCTGCTTGGTTTGTATATAATCAATCACATTCTAAACACGAATTAAATTTAAGGTCTCCTTAAAACGTTGGTAATACCGGCCGTTAGTAATTTCGGAGATACAGCTGTTTGAATGCATGTTTTTCATTTTCCTTTTAGCTGCCCCAAAGTGGATTATGTACCAGGAATTTGAAAGGGTTTTCCTTTCCTGAATGTTGCAACAGAGAATTTAGGTAAGTACACGTGAAAACTTGAATTCTAGAATTTTAGATGCTGCTGAAATTCTATCGCGTAATGAGAATTTGATTGAGATGCAGTTTTACTTTAGTAATAATACACTTCCTGTATTCACGTATCACCAAAGAAAGTCCTAGGCATTCATTTTATAGCAATTATAGGTAGACAGGGCAAAACATTTCTTTTTTTTTTTTCCTCTTTCTCTTCTCTGTCAGTAATTTTTCCTTTAAGCAGGGAATACACGATCCCACATGTCTTAACACATGTACGCGCTTACATGTTCGCCGAACATCAACGTGCGTGTGTTGGCCCGAAAAACGCTTCGAACATGTACGCACATACAAAAAGTCCGTCGAACTTGTTTTCTGGTTTTCCTGAAAACAAGTGCGTGCGTTGATGTTTGCACGTACATGTTCGACCGTGTGGTTGCCAAACGCACATGTTCGCCACGGACTTATTCAATGCAGTACGTCGCCGTCGTGCATAAGCTTTTCCACAGCACCTCAAAACAGCCAATTTATGATTTTTAAATAAATAACTTTCCGGCAATGTGTGGTGGCAGATCCTGCAATTGGAACTATTAAACTGGGGATTTACTACAGCTTTATCACTTTCAGATAGCTGACGGCTATTATTAGGTGCACGCCACTGCCACCAAACTTAACTCTTCGGACATCGTCTTTGTTGATAACTGGACTATGATGTCTTAAGACATGTTCGATCGTGTGTAGTATGGTACTATTTGACGTTGATGTTCGGCGAACATGTACGCGCGTACATGTGTTAAGACATGTTGGATCGTGTATTCCCTACTTTAATGTGCATATATTGAAGACGAGATCTTTAAAATCATTTTAACAAAGTCGACTACGTAATGTCAAAAGTATGTTACATTATTGGATGAAACGGAAAGGAAGCTGAAATTACTTCTATTCCATTGTAAAGTAAGCCAGACGGAAACAGAATTTGAAGCAAAACGACTGACTATATATTTGGAAGTAAAGCTTTTACAAACGAATTGATCGAATTCAAATCTTCAATGTCTGAATAAATAAAACGAAACGGGATATCAAGAATTTTGCAGGTACTACACGAGCCAGCGGGTTATCTTGAATGTCGTATGAAATGGAATAAAGAATTCGCAAATACGGCGAGGAAAGGACTTTATCTCGTTCGGGGAGCGTGTGAGGTTTTCTGGTTTTATTTTCAACGACAGATGCGCTATGTTAAAATTTATAGAGATCTGTAAATTAGAAAACTGCCTGTGCATTCTCAGGGTGCACGTAAAATTCAATTTTCAAGAGGCATTTCTGTATGCTACTTTTTAAATATAAATGTATACCGAAAGTAAAACTGAATATTTATCAAAACCATAAATATGAATAAGGTTCTATAAGTATTATTACGTCCTGGTGAATGGGCCACCAGAGAGTCTCTCAATGGTTGCTGTTACTTTCCAGCAAATGTCGCGGTTATTCTCTTGAACAAATTTCGAAATGACCAAACTAGGAGATGCGTTTAGAAAAGTAGTATTTAGCATGGACTTTTTATTCGACCATTAATATGTGAAGTAATACAGCGAATAGAGTATGATGAAATCTTTCAGGTGTGAATAGGTATGTAGAGAATTATTGCAGTTAGTTTCTTAGTTGATCGGCAACTATAAACAATTTCAGTTCAAATTTTTCAAAGAAAGAAGAAACAAATGTCTTCGCCTTTACCCGGTGACTGGTATCAATGAGCCGGATGATTTTTTTTTAATTAAAACAAAAAATTTTAAAAATTAAGTCAGAAGGACCAACAATCTCATGTCTCATCCTAATCCTGTTTACACAAATTTAATCGCATTTTTTCAAAATTGCATACGTATATATTTTAAAAATAAAAAATTCAAATATCACAATATCACTATTCCAACAATTATTATAATAATTTCAGGGTGTAAAATTAAAAGATTTCTAATCGACAATAAACAAGTTGCTAAAATGTGTTCACTTACCTGTTAATGCAGCTGAACTTGCAAACCACATGAGAAAAAAGCGCTTCATCTTGCTTCTGAAATCGGCACTCAAATTCGGAGACATGCCATAGATCACTTCACTCCAACAGGGAGGTTTGGAAAACTTCCGAAGTTTCCGATCACAACAAGCTTAGTCCATCTAAAACGTTTAATACAACCTCCACGTAAAGTAAGCGCACGGCAACTGATAAAACAGGCGCATAACGATTGGTTTTGAGAAGCTCGGAAAAGCTCGCAAACATTCGACGGTTTCTTTTTGCCACAACCTAGATAAAAAGCTAATAAAAATATTACCGGAATTATACTCAAACATAAAGAGATTTTTTTGTAGATATTGTAACACACGCATTCCAAGACCACACGATCACCTAGGAAACATGACATCTTGGTATTTGCTCAAATTTTTTAAATAAATATATTCCCTGCATTAAAATAATTAAACTCTTTTCTTCACTCAAACATAATTATTTTGTCATGTTTTTGTTTTTTCCGTATAATCCGTGGAATCTACCAAGAAAATTGTTATTCTGAAGAATTTATAAATTGAAGGCATTTCACGTTTATGCACTGAGAAAACAAAATGTGTTAATTCAACCAAAAATTTAGTTTGAACGTATTGAACCGAAACTTTTTGTTGGATGAACACTTTTTTTGGTTGAATTAACACATTTTGTTTACACTGATAAAACAAATGTGTTAATTTTACCAAACAAATGTTCACCCAACAAAAAGTTTCGGTTCAATACGTTCAAACAAAATTTTTGGTTTAATTAACACATTTTGTTTTCTCAGTGTGTCATTTTAAAGTAAAAAAATTGGACTACTACGTAATATTTTTTTAAGATTCAATCAAAATATAAAATGTGCCCCTTAAGGCTGCGCTCACACTGATGAAGCAAAACGTTTTCAAACAAAAAACACGCTAAAACAGTTACTGTTTTAGCGTGCTTTAAACTTTGCAGTAACTGTTTTAGCGTGTTTTAAACTGTGTTTTGTTTTGATATATCAGTGTGTGCTTGATTCTATTTAAAGCATGGAAAAAAAACGCTTTTTAACAAAATTTGTCAAAAATGTTTTGTGCGAAAACGTTTTTGCTTCATCAGTGTGAGCGCAGCCTTAGAAGCTTTTGTTTTTAAAACACAGATTTATATACAGTGTGTTTTACTTAACATGAAAACTGTATAGAGATGCCAGGTATAAAAAAGTTTAAAGTAGGACAATGAGCTTAGATGATGTGGAGAGCCTGACGAAAACTTTGCCCCCCGGAGAAAATTCTTTACTACTTGAGTTGCTTTGTTCCTCCATGTCGAATATCAGAATTATTTATTATCTGTTGACTATTAATTGTAAATTAAAGCTGGTTCTTGTCCCATGAAAATTGTATCACAAACTCTTTTAAACGGACACTAAATGGCGCACAAACACTTAACGTTTCGCAGTCGTTCGACAGCTTCGTCAAAAGTGAAAAATATGCATTTTTCACTTTCACTGCGAAACGTTAAGTGTTTGTGCGCCATTTAGTGTCCGTTTAAAAGAGTTTGTAAACAAAAGTAGAAATTAGAAAGAGAATTATAAAGAAACTTACAGTTGAACTCACCACCAAAGAATAACAAGACTTAACAGCCAAGGCTCATCGAAGTTTTTTTATAGAAAAACGTCAGGGCACTTGCCACGGGCGCAAGCGATGAATTGAGTTGGGTTGGGTCGAAGTAAAATCTATAGACGCATATAGGTTAAATGATAAGATATTTATTAATCAAGCTAAATAATTTTTCTGATTAAATTGAATTTAAAAAAAAATAAGAAGAATTATGCTATGTAAAATCCTAAAATCCCAAACTATATTAATACATAAATTGTGACCTCACTTCAAAGGAACAAGAGATACAAAAGACATTTAGAGAAAGGGCTGTTAATGAAAAGAACAAAGAAAAAATAGTGAAAAATAGAACACGGTAAAATGTGTACCTATAGATAGTGTAACATGGAAACGAAATAAAATAAAGGTGAAACTGGAAGTAGCAGAGACTATAAATCAATGGAATATGGAAGGATAGACCTTGTAAGGAAAACGGACAAGAATAAGGACATTAAATTAAAAGTTACAGGATTGACCAAACCTATACGGAAATAAGGATACCAGAAAAAAATAGTGAAAAGAGCAACATGTAATGTAAGAACTCTAAATCAACAGAGAAACCTATAACAAACCACAAAGGTAGTGGAAAAGTATAGAATAAAAATGTTAGAAATAAATGAAGCAATATCAATAAGTATAAAATGAATGAAGGTTTTATTGGGGATGAAGTCAGAAGAGGTTAAATAAAGCTTCTATGATTTATGTCGAGCTTTCGGGAATGGTTTTTCCCTGCTTCAGGATGAAATAGTGAAGTTAGATGTATGAAAAAAGCATGTCTAACAAATGGAGAAAATCAATCCAGAAAATTTTTCAATTATGATAGAAATTGGTGCAAGTTTAAATTTAATTTACTTGCCTCTACTTACCACGGTTCCAGGTGACAAATCTCTGCCGATTCTACGATCAGCTGTGCCCCAGGCCTTAATTAGCTCTTAAAAATGCATGCGCATTAAAATTTGAAAGGTTACCTGGCGACCGATATGTCATGTACCGACTTTGCTGTGAAGTTGGCTGTCACTACGCCATCTAGTGGTCCTGTCCGAGTCTATGACTGTTTGGCATCAAAATGGCGTACCCACGCTACTCGGAGAACGGCAGAGTACAGCAGAAATTTGTCGGGGCACCAAAACTCAATATAAACGGAAAACCCTCACGTGTAGGCTTGCGGGGATTACCTAAGTCTGCGCTGAAGCTTGCGCCCAAACGCCTAAGTAGAAGAAATGATTTTCGTCAGCGGCCATTGTTGGCCCGTTTGTTGGTATGCGTAATTGAGAAAATTGGGGCCTCAGACTTGGTAAGGAGATTAAAACAGTCTCCAATCGCTGTTCGGTGGTGTCAAAAGATATTCCAGCAAAGCTGCAGTTGATTTACTTCTCCAAACGTGCAAGAAATCCGTTAAATTTAACACACGTAAAAAACACGTCACACCGCCACAAAGCTCGAACAAGAAAGAGAACTCGTTCGGGTCGAGGATGACGAAGGTCGATTCGACGCACAGGGATTACCAAGGATAACCAACGACAGGCGGCCTGAGAGTCACATGTAAAACATACTAAAATAAACTTTGTTTAAAGTAAAACAGTAGTGATTTTACATTAATGGCTTAGATTAACATCAGAATTAAGAAAAAACACTTGTACCGGTCAGGCGGACAATTAACGCGACATTTTGATTTCACAAAAAAAAAGTTCAATTCAAAATGCAATAATCCAATATACCGGGTGTCCGGTAAAGAATGGGCCATACTTCAAGGGTGGCTTTTTTGGGTCAAAACAAATCGATGTAGACCAATTTATCTTAGTACAATTTTGCTTCATTAAAAAGTTATGGCCTTTCAAAGATAATTTTTTTGTTTCAATATTTTAGCAAAATTCGTTCATTTTTGGAGATATTTAATTGTAATTTGGTATTTAAAGGTTTCTTGTACTGCTGAATCTGAATATCTTCCTATTTTTAACGTAACATATAGGGGGCGCTCTCGAGATCCTGATATTCCTTTGTTTATTGCTGTACTTTTTTTTAACGTGAATATTTTTTAAATTATATTCATTTTCTTGAAAGAACTTTTAATTTACTTTAAAAAAGGTATATTTGTTACATGTCGCTAAAGTATACCAGTTCTGAGAAAAATGGCTTTGAATATGATAATGCTGAATATTACTGTTTTAGGTCTACATTGAATCAGGCACATAGACCCGTTTTTCAGTTACAGTTTAACTTTAATCTTCACTTTATTTCCATGGGAACAACTGTTTTTATAATTTTTACTATGGGAGTAATCTGGAGTTGAAAATTAAACTATGAGTGAAATACGCAGCCATAACAAACATAATAAGATTTTTTTACGTAATGAATCGTTGATTGAAATGTGGAATTGTAAAATTTTTTCAATTTTAAGTAAATTACGAAGGAGTGCAACTTTAGGTAATTGTCTTTTCATCCTGAAGTAGCGTTACTGGTGTAGTAAGTATTCAACATTTTCACATTCAAAGCCATTTTTCTCAAAACTGGTGTACTTTAGCGACGTGTGACAAGTATGCCTTTTTTAAAGTAAATTAAATGTCGTTTCAAGAAAACGAAACATATTTTAAAAATATTCACGTAAAAAAAAGTACGACAATAAACAAGAGAATGTCAGGATCTCTAGAGCGCCCTCTATACGTTACGTTAAAAATAAGCAGATATTCAGATTCAGCAGTACAAGAAACCTCTAAATACCAAATTACAATTAAATGTCTCCAAAAATGAGCGAGTTTTGTTAAAATATTGATATAAAAAAATTATCTTTGAAAGGCCATAACTTTTTAATGAAGCAAAATTGTACTAAGATAAATTGATCTAAATCGATTTATTTTGATCCAAAGAAGCCACCCTTGAAGTATGGCCCATTCTTTACCGGACACCCAGTATATGTATAGGGTGCCCGAATTTCGTAGAGACAACATGGGTAACTTTTTTATTCGAAGAGATAGAGAGATGGTTAAATTAGTAAAAAGGTGCGGGTTCAAGAGCTCATTGAGAATACATTTTCAAATTTTACTTGTCATGGCCAACTTGGTTAAAATAGAAAAAAACAAAAAAATTTCATAATTTTGTTTTATTTGCCGTAACTTTTTTGTTACTTAGGATATTTAGATGCGGTTTGAATTAATTTGTATGGTAATTTAAATATTTTCATTGGCAAAACAAAACCAAACTCATTTAACCATCTCTCTATCTCTTCAAATACAAAAGTTACCCGTGTTGTCCCTACGAAATCTGGGCACCCGGTATATCTCAAAAGAAATAGCCCAGTTTGAGTTTAAAGAAACGTTCTATATCATACTGAATAATGTAATGAATACAAACATCAGTTTAGGTTGCAACATTTCGCGACAGATTTTTGATCTAAGATTGTGCGAAAATTGACAAATAGAAATTGTTAAATGGTTATGATTTGTAGCCAAATAACACATAAATCAGTCAAATTACAGCACAATTTAATGCAAGGCGGTTTTTGATTTGAATGGAATCCTCTAGCATCCTCTGGATAGCTGCTTCGGCCCTTTTCGGGGCCTCCAAATAAACAAACGGAAACAAGTACATACATTTTAGAGGGTAAATAGGATCAGGTCGGTGAGATTGCAGTAGAGTGCTTGGGCTGCTGTTCTGCTGAAGAGGCTCCAAAGAGGACTGAAACAGCTATCCAGAGTCTAGAAGATGCTCGAGGAATGCTTTGTAAGCAACAAATTTCTAAGTAATGAATACATATCCAAAATAAGATATTTTCATAGTAATGGGAGTTCTCATTGCTAAAGTTGGCTCTGACAACTGTGGATTTGAAAGAATAATGGGAAAAACGCCATAGAAGTAAGAAATGAAAGCGGAGAGATGTTGATAGAGTTATGCGGATTGTTTCGGCTTCTATTTATTACCAAAAACTATGATAACTAACTGTCATATTACAAAAAAATAAAGAGAAAAATGAAATAGACTATGTACATTAATGCTAATGGACCTGAAGTAAAAGATGAACTGATATAGAATCAGATAAATATATTGTAGTTGCAAAGGTGGGCCTAAAAAAGATCATAGCAAAATATAAAAGAAAAAACAGACAAAGATTCAACATTAGAAAATTGGATATCGCAAGTGTTAGAAAGAAGCATAAAGGTTTTATATTGATAAAACACAGCTTTTTAATTTTTTGCCAAAATAAGTTTTGCACAAGGGCGCTTGACACCCTAGTGGCGGGCCTGGAATTTTCATTTAACGGGTAGAAAAGCGAAATATTAAATGTTCTTACATTCGCACGTTCAATTTTATAAATTACGCACTTACATTTTTTACGTGACATTTGAGCCTGAATGTGGGACGGTGGATGGTTACTTGCTGCTCGATGCCCAAAGGAGGATACCCTATAAAGACACCTAAATATAGGCTGATGGTACGTCCCGTTTTCACCAGGACAGTTCCGTTTTACTTTTCATTATGTATTAATCGTCCCGTTTTTTCGCAAATATTTCAGGTTTGTCCCGTTTTTTTAAGAAAACGCGTTAATGAAACCGTTCAATGATTATTATTTTATTATCCATCACGATTAAAAAAATTATCATAATACATAGAACCTTCTACTATGTGTTTTTTTAAAAATGCCATAAGGGGTGGCTGTGGAAAAGAAAATTCATGTCTTAGCTCCATTCATTTACTCTAAATTTTCAGATTTGGCGTGTGTTATATGCCAAGCTACGACATGAGTTTTAATTTTCATGGCTAACCTTTATGGCATTTTTAAAAAAACACATGTTATAACGTTTTTAGGCAATAATTTTGTAAACAAATTAGTGAAATTTTGGTATGAGTTGAGGAAAATTATAAATTTTAATTATTATAAATTTAACGGAAATTGCTAACGATGATGTTTTCTTTCAATTATTTGTTGTCTATGAGTACATTAGATAGATATTATTTGTCCATTTCTTTTAGACAACTGATTTTAAACATGAACATGGTCTAGTCATTTGATATTGGTTCTTTTTTAATCAATATTTCGTTATTTTGCAAGCAAATTTTAAAAATTTTGGTATCGCTATAAAGAGAAAGAAAATCTCAACCGAATGAATTACAAAAATTACTGAATTGCTATTTAAAAAAAATACGGTCGTTCAAATATTTTGGCAACTAGCAGTGTAATTGTTTTTATTAGAAATTCGGAACGGTGTAGGAACGAAAATCAAAATACATTGTAATGGAGACACGTTAACACTTAATTACGTATACATATCAAAACATAGCAAAACATATTGTAACGATTTTAAGTGTTCTATTAATTTTTATTTTAAAACAAAACACGAAATAGTTAATAAACTAATTTATTTAAAAGCAAACTAATTAACACTAAATTAAACACTAATTTATTTACAAGCTTATACCTAATTTATTTTAACAGCCGAGCGAAAGTCTAAACGCGAACTGTCCAACGCCGAATTCCATACTCGTCTCCGGTCGCGTGCTTTTATAAGCCGGGGCTGTCTTTCTCGATCATTCCAGTACGCGACAGAGAGTCTCGGATTTATTCCACCGCTGACGTGATTTTGAAGCGCCCGAAGTTTCTCGTCTAAAGCTAGCCGTTCACTTATCCGCATCGGACGCATCGCACGCAGCGAACGGATCATTCTTTTCGTTATTTTAAATGTATCTGCGTTCGTTGCTTCGCATCGGACGGATCGCCTCTTACGATGTGAACGCATAGGCAGGATAAAATCCGATTCGTGCGATGCGTACGATGCGGACAAGTGAATGCATAGCTTAAGACGGGCTGGCACCGGAATCGTCACAATATTAAAATTTTTCATAATTTTTGAATTAAACGTGAAGGCATCTTGGCAAACAACAAGATGGCCACCTGCAAGAGTTGACGATGTACACAAAGTAAGTAACCAAATTACCAACTACATATTGGAATTAGAGAACTTGAAGTTTAACAGATTTTGGTATACGATGCTGAGTTGATTGGAATCGGTTTTGAAATTAACAGAAGTGGAGTGATCTTTCTTATTATGAGAACGATCTAATTTTATACCTAGGTTCATATTCTAAAATCTTAACATCATTGAAATTGAAGACAAGATCATTATCACTAACGTATGTAACATAAGTGTTGGGAAAAAATTTAAAGACCCAGTTGCACAATTCGAGTTTAACGTTAAACCAAAGCTTAAACCCTTCACAATAACATAGTTGTAAGGGACGTTGATATGGGTTTAAGCTTCGCTTAAAGTTAAACTCGAATTGTACAACTGGGCCTTAAGCAAACAGCAGCAAATTTTTTATTGATCCATGAGTATTAGGACTTGTTCCTACATCCTAAAGTAATACGTAACTAATTTTGCATAACCGCCAGAGGATCATTATCTTCAACAGCGCGCAGTTTTCTGCGAATATGTCAGTTAGAATGTGACACATAGAACGTGTATAGCCAACTTATTGCACATTCCAACTGACAGATAAATTAACCTTAGGATAAACACGGTAAAGAAATCGGACAAGATATTTGGTAAACGATATTGGAATTGAGTGGTGTACCTAGGAACAGGTACAATTTTTATGTTTTCATGTTTTATGACGTCAATAATTTTAGGACAGGTTCAATGAAAGATAATTTCTTGTACGTTATTGGGTTTGAAAAAGAGTTTCTAATGCCCGATTTCTTCATCGCCTTATCTTGAGGTTAATTTTATCTGTCAGTTAGAATGTGACATATAAGTATGTGTACGGCACATTCAAACTGTTAGATAAATAAACCTTAGGTTAAACATGGTGAAGAAATCGGCCATAAGTTAGGTAACTGAGCAGTAACACCTAGATTTGGATGAGAAAACATTAGTTTTTTCAAAAGCGAAAGTGGGTAAGTGGTGGGTAACCATTGTTGGTGAATTTCAGATAATAGCTGCGTTCCTTTTGCCACAAATCTTCCCTCAGATCACTTAAACGTCATTTCCGTTAGCACGAACAAGTAAGATGGAATGGATATTTCAACCTAACAACTAACGGGAGATCGAAATGTCAATTCAAATTCACTTGTTCGCGCTAACGGAAGTGACGTTTATCTGATCTGAGGTAAGATTTGTGGTAAAAGGAAAGCACCTATCGTCTCTCCAATTTCTCCTCATAGTGATAGAATGCTTCAAACTTCAATATGCTTTCTTTTAGTTCGTTGGTCGTTGGTCTTCGGTCTGTTTATTTTGGGATTTGCTTTCTTGGTTTGACAATGCCATATTTCACATAAACAAATAGTTTAGCTTCACAGAAAATTTTGCTCCGTTCTTGTTTGATTTCCTGGTTCTAGCAAAACTGAAAATTTAGGAAGTCAGAAATCAAGTATTGACATAACTTATCGTACTTTCTAAATTTTCAGTTTTGCTAAAACCAGGAAAACAAACAAGAACAGAGCAAAAGAAAGCATACTGAAGCTTGAAGCATTGTTGGTGAAGATATCGATAAGTTCATTGAAATTATTATGTTTAAAGTTGGTTCTTGTCCGATGAAAATTGTATCATAAAATCTTTTAACCGGACATTAAATAGCGCACAAAACACTTAACGGTTCGCCGTCGTTCGACAGCTATTTAGTGTCCGGTTAAAAGATTTTGTGATGAAATTATTATGTAAAAAAGATTCGTGACAGATTTGTGACACTCGGTTCTTCATAGCTAAAATAATACTGATCTTTTGTTTATGAGATTGGCCATCTTGAAAATTAATAAATCGACCTGAGAAAGTTGGTTTATTGTGCCAATCAAGTCTGAAGGCAACATCTTATAAGATTTGTAGCTAGAAAAGGGGCACTATTATCTTTTTCATTTTAAATGGTGAATTGAATATGATTGTTGAAATTATTTAAAACAGAGATAGTTTCATTTTCTTTGTTTTGAGGTATGACAGTGTATGACATATTTGTACAGAAAAGGAATTTGGAAAGATAAGCGTGGAATGCAATCATCAAGCAAATAATCCATTACTTTGAGTAATATCTGGACTGATTGGAAAGCCTATAGGGGTTTCTTTGATTTGTTTATAGATCTTGTTGTTGAAAGTAAACTAACAGTTATTTAATAAAAATTGTAGGATATTAAGGAATTCATCTTTCGGTATATTAGTATTTCTTTCCACCTTAGGCCAATAGTTGGAAACAATTTCAACAGTTAGGTTCGTAGGGATGTTTGTGAAAAGAGAGACAACATCCAAAGATATGAGTCTGTGACCATTAGGTAGTCTGTAGTTCTTCTTGTTCTTAGCAAAAGTGAAAGAATCCTTAATATTGTTAGAGATTCCTATAGGAAAGCTGATAGAGAGAATTCTAGTAATGAAAATGGCAAGATGATATGTAAAAGAGTTGATGCAAGAAACTGTGGGCGTAAGGGATGTATTCTGTTTGTGAATACTGTCATTGCAATGGAAGCACACCTATTCTCCAACATCAAAGAAATTTAAACTTCCACCATCAGCTGGCAAAGTGATGGCTACGATTTTTTGGGATTCCAAAGGAATTTTGTTGATAGATTATCTTCCCCACAAAACTATGGTTCATTACTGTAACCATTTAAGAAAATTGCAGGAGTCTATCAAACAAAGTCGGTTTGAAAAAGCAGGGCAAGAACTTTTAATTGTGTATGATAACGCTCCTATGCACAAAACCACCATTGTTCGTGATTCTCTGAACGCCTAAGTATTTCTGAGCGTATTTGGCTGTGAAGGAATATGCCTATCGATAATACTGTTGGTTAATGCGTAAGCACAACGCTCTTCCAAGCTGCTTATGGTCGACGAAACAATTGGCGTGCTGGATCAGTACTATCAGTCCAGTCTCCTCAGACCAAACCTGTCAGTAATCCCGGTAAAGTATGGGTAGCTAATAACTGTTAAATATTCCATTCTGATATTTTCTAGGATTTTCTTGTATATATGACATTGTCCTATAAAAATTATAAATATTTAAGAGATTATTTTTTATTTTACGTGTAAAGAAGTATGTATTGTAGCCTTGAAAATGAGCCAAAGATCGTATATCTTGAGATCTAATACCACAAATATTCTGACTTAAATGCAAAGATGCATGCAGTTTTCTATAAACTTTATTGCTTCATATTTGCCAAATAGTTAAAAGAGAGACTAATAAAAGAGAATAAAGTGTTCCAATGTCTTTATGGTTTGTGGAAAATAATCATTTGTTCGGTAAAATGGCTGAATTTTAGTTTTTCGTTTGGAAAATATTAAAATTTTATTTTATCAAAATTCAAGGCAAGAAGGTATTTTTTTTAATTTGTGCCATGTGGAATGACTCTTGTACTCAAGAACTCTTCTGAGTACCTACAATGTAAGCTAAAATGATTTTAGGAAATGTGTACATACGAGGGCCATTTGGGTATCTAAGGTCCCTGGGTGGAATAAAAAAAAACATTTTTATTTATTTTTCAATATAATCTCTTGCGGCCTCAATGCACTTTTTATATTTCGGAATTAAAGAAAATAAATCATCACAAATTTTTCTTTTCTTGGACTGGAAACAAATTTTCTACTTCCAATTATAACTCTTCATCGTCTGAAAATGTTTAACCATGAAGTTTTTTCCACATGGCGAAATAGAAAATAGCATGGAGCCAAATCTGGGCTTTAGGGGGGGTTGTCTAACTCCTCGTATTCTAAATCGTTCAGAGAATCACGAACAATGGTGGTCTTCTGCATAGGAGCGTTATCGCACATAATTAAAAGTTCTTGCCCTTGCTTTTTCAGACCAATTTTGTTTGATAGCCTCCTGCACTTTTCTTAAAAGGTTACTGTAATAAACTCCTTTCACCATAGTTTTGTGGGGAAGATAATCTATCAATAAAATTCCTTTGGAACCCCAAAAATTGTTGCCATCACTTTGCCAGCTGATGGTTGAGCTTTAAATTTCTTTGGTGTTGGAAAAAAGGTGTGCTTCCATTGCATTGATTCTGGTTCACTATCAGAGTCAAAGTGATGGATCCACGTTGCGTCCCCTGTCACAATTTTCTTAATAAAGTTCCAAAAGCTGCTGCGAACTTTCAACTCTCCATTGTTTATCGAAGGAGTGAACAGTCAGTGCACCCATATTTCGCGCACCTTTGACATCCCTAGATGTTCATGACCTATGTGGAAAATTATTTCCCCAATAATGTTTAAAATCTCAGCTATCTGATGAATCCTAATTCGACAGTCTTCAAGAATTCATTTCCCAATTTCTTTAATGTTTTCATGGCCCAGGCCTCCTTCGTATTCAGGTACCTTAGATATCAAACTGCATTGGGGCTGAAACTAATTTGTGCTAGTAAAGTCATAGTTCACGGTGTCGAAGCTTTGCTGTAATTTACATAATAGAACGAGGCTGAGATGTTGCCCCGGTCACAGGAAGCTAAGATTTCGTCGTTGATTTTCAGCAAAGCAGTTGTTCAACAGTATTGAATTAGTTCCTTCAATAAAGGTGGAAATTCACAATTCAATTTGGTTGATTCAACCAAATTACAGCAATTATTTTGGTCGAAAGCAAGACGATGAAATTTTCGACCAATACAATAGCTTCAATTTGATTGAATTAACCAAATTGTTCAACCAAATTGAATCTTGTATTTCCGCCTTTAGAATGCGTATTGTTGTTATAAGGCAGCTAAGGTCACTTATTGAAAGAAGCCTCACGAAACTGCTGCTTTAACGTATGTACCAGGGTATGCTTCCCATTAAGCAGGCTTGTGTGATTGGCCATAATCGGCAAGACAGTTTTGAAAAAGAAAACTTTAAGAATACTTTTTTCCTTTGTACATCTCTATAGACTGTTTTAGTTTCAAACCTCAGTTTTGTAATCTACTATAAAATTCTACACTAAACTTACAACTTTGTGGTATAATTAATCTTAAGATAAACCGCGACTGACTAAAATTAACGTGGAAGTTAACCAGATTTTAGTTTTCGCAGGCAGAAGTAACCACTAATGGACAATTTTATTTCTGAAAAAAATCATTGGGATCAAATTTAAACTTGATAAAAAATTACGACATATTGTTGGGGGATAGTAACGGTTAGATTTGAAAATAACCCTCAATATTTGGTACTATTTTGTAGGCCAGCAGTCAATGAAGTGTACTTTTTACTCAACATTTCTTTTACACCCCGTACAATATTACCTTGAAAATTTATTTAGGTCATATTTGGTATCTCAAAACAATACATAAATGCGGAAACTAATTCTGTTCCCTTAAAACTAAATTAAAGTCATTCAAATTTATTTCAATTTATTTAAAAGCAATGAAATGTCCAATCTATCTGACGAGCTTAATTCTAAATTTAATGCAGCAAACTTGATTGCTTTCCTCCCCAGTGAATTTCCACTTTACCGTGTACGTGGAGACGGGAAAACTTTTGGCAATACTTAGTCCGTACTTATACGTTTGCTTAGTGTCTTTTACTATAGGACACGTTAGCGATTTGCAGGCATCGGTTTCCATGTTCCTCAAAGGTAAATCTACAAACCCATTATCCCAGTATGCTTGGCTTTTCAATTTGTCGGAGCCGAAAGCTGAAAAAAACACTTCATCAAAGAAAAGTTTTCTTTTAAGATGATGGCTATTTACATGGAGTGAAGTCGATTTCTATGGACGCCTCCTCTCCCCGTTTTATTTTACACGGTTTGTTTGGAGCATCCGCGCAAGGTTTGACTCGAACTTCGCTTATGCATGGTTGATTGTAGAGTGCTAAATAAAGAAGAAAATTTATTAATGCAAAACTTAATTGCTCGTTTTTCTTTTTCGTTTTAATATTCGAAATGGCTTCGAATAAATAGTTAATTTTCTAAAAGAAAATACTTTCGATTAAATTTTTTTCTATATTACATACTTGAAAATACATTCTTTTCGTTAGAATTGCTATATAAGGTAAGGAAGGAAACGAAGATACCTTGGACTTATTTTACAAGAAATAAAGATGCTACTCCTATGTCCCATGAATAATCATATTAAGGGCCAGTTGTACAAAGGCAGTTTAAACTCAAGTTTAACTGAACCAGGTTCAAAGTAAACAAATTCGCATAGGATCTTAAGGACATATGGCAATTAATGCATTCATAGATAAAATTTGATGCGATTTTGTTCACTTCGAACCTGGTTCAGTTGAACGTCAGTTTAAACCTCCTTTGTACAACTGGCCCTAAGGCAGCTGTGAATATATTCATCGACTGTTTAACTTATCAAAACCCAGCCTGGTATTGCATCAGATATTTTGCTTCCGTTTTAATCGTTTATGAGACACAACAGCTATTCGGACTTCTAAAGATCCTGGTGGTAAAAGATACCGGTGGTCAAAGTCTATTTGATTTAATTAGTCAATTTTGCAGGATTGGTTTCAGTCTAGAGTTCTGATATTTTCAAAAAATTGTTCGAAGGAGAACATAAAAACTTGAATCAGGACAATTTATCCAGCCAATTCTGTATTGAATATAATATAAAAATAATTTTATTTTTTCATAACGGCACTCATACAGGGTGTCCCAGTCTTCCGAGAAATGGGAAAATGATATTTTACGTAAATTTTACCAAAAAAAAAAACATTGGAAGAGCTGATAAAAATACTAAACATACTAACTTATTTTCAGTAGTTTTCGAGTTATTTCGTATTTTATCAAAGAAACAACTCATATTTAAACGTCTGCCTGAAGATTATTTTAAATGATACCAATTTGAAATTTGGAATAAAATACATTTGTGCCTGAACAAAAATAGAGCCCTTTTCAATAACTGTAAAATGACTCGTTTTTTAATAGAACACCCTCTCTATTATGACCATGAGCGAGTAGCTCTTTTACTGGCTTTCCAACGATACCACACATAATACATTTAAGTCTAATAATACTATAAAGTTATTAACAATAACTTTTAATTTTGAACGAATATCAACATATCAACAATATCAACTATTGACAGATTGATTGATTTTGAAGTAGGTATTAATAGTAGGTGTTTTCTTTTATGATTATGTTATTAAGTACATGAAAAAGGGTAAGGACTTTTTGTGGCCTCAGCATTCGACTCTTCGGAATATATTGTTTGGAAAGCTGGTTTTAAAACATTTTTATGTTTACATTCGCAATATGTAAGTATGTCATTCCGAATTCTATTTGTTGTTTACATACATATTTAGAACATAAGAAACATTCTTACGATTTCATAACTTGTTTTTTATGCTATTCATTACCATCATTACAATAATACATGTAAGTAAAAGTGATTATGGTATTCCTTATAGCATGCTTTCTTTAATTAATAATTCCCTTTCATATTATGGATTTGAATTGAAGGGCTCTAATGTTTAATCGTTCGAAATTAAAAAAATGTTTCTAGTCTAGCCAGATTTAAAAATTTATTAAAACAATAATTATTATGCAAATGCCTTTACTCTGTGTTGAACTTGATTGTGATACTTGATGTACACAGTTTATTACTACTATATTATTGCAACAACAAAATTTCATTTGCCCTACTACTACATATTTTACTTGTTTCTTGTTTGTTGTTTAATTTGAACATGCCTTACACAGTGCAATCTAATATTTATATTGGATACCGCAAGTCATTAAGAAAAAAGTCATTTTCAAAGTCAAATTTTGAAGTTATTTTTTTTATTTCACACTTAACCTCAGTTTATAATCAATTAAAATTTTACTTCAACAGTGGCGAATCAGCCATTCCATATGCCCGATATTTTTTTGTTATAAGACCATTATAATGTTTTGACAATTTAAAATGAACCAGTCAGGAAATTTTTTTGTATACAGTGTAATACAGGGCGTAATCGAATTGAGTGCAATAATTTCATAGGGTCGTAGCTTAGATCAATCCGATTTAAAATTGTTATATAAAATGGTGTCCTAAATGTAACCGTTTTTGAGTTATAATGAAATAAATAAAAGCCATATGCGAATTTTGGTGGGGTGTTGTCAGACAGACGTTCATTTCTTCGTTTATTCGATTTTTAAAACAACAAAATATTTATTTTCGCGAAATTGACGTAAACATTTATTAAAAATACAAATAAGTCGTTTATTCCTAATGGGATATTACTTTGGATGCAGGAATTTTCATTCTTTTTATCGCATTTTCATGCAAGTTTTGGAAATTCAATTTTTTTTTTTTTTCGAGAACGATTACATTTAGGACACAATATTATATAACATTTCTTGATCGGCTTGATCACCATGTGAAATTATTGCACTCAATTCGAATACACCCTATATATTAAAACTTTTAGAACAAGAAAACCAGGAATTAAGATTAAATGAACTTGCTTTTCAAGTTTGTATCGTCGTTATTTGAATATCATTCAATAATTAAAATTACAACTTCCAATTAATTTACTTCTCTCGCTCTCAAATAACGGACGGAACAAAAAATATTCTGCTTGAGAATTACAAAAAAAAATCTAATCTACTATGTATTTTAAAGACTTTTAACACTATCAAAAGTTTCGTCAAAATTTGTGTACTACTAACGCGTGATCAATATCTTTTGTAATCAAGTGACCTATGGAAAAAATTATGTCTTTATTTGGTTTATTATTTCAAATGCCATTTGAATTATTTTTATTGCATTCCTATCGTTTTGTATAGGAATGCGATATAATATGTAATTCAAGTGGCATTTGAAATAATGAACTAATAAAAGGCACATAATTTTATTTCCATAGGTCACTTGATTAGAAAAGATATTGATCACATGTTATATTTTTAAAAGTGATATCTAGTGTGAGTATTTGGTATTTGTTTTACTGTTTCGTTTTTATTCAACATTTCTTGATTTTCTTTGATTTCATCATTACTTACACAAACAATTTGTTCTTGGCACCAACTAAACAATATACAGGTGTTCCAACAGTGCGTTCCGCTGCTACAAGCGCTTATCACCATTACGACTCACGAGAAATTGTAAAGGTACGATTTAGGCGCTGGTACGAATTAGGCAAATTTACCCTACTTTCATTTCTGTTAAGTTAGAATTATTTGAATTATTTCTTTTAAAACAAGTTATTGTCTACGGTGGCCGTAGAAAACGTCAAACAAATGAAGCTGTTGACTTTAATAATTAATTTTCAAGAGACAATAATGTACAAACTTTTGTACTTACATCATACATGCCCCAAGCTCTCTATGAGCTTGTCAGGGATGCATTAAGCTAGCTATTTAAATATTGCCCGCTGCAGCTGCGACTGACCTACATTCGGCATTCGTCTTACAAACTGGGAAAACAAAGAAAACCTAGTTCGAAGGGGTCGATATGAATCCTGAACACAATCCGACACATAAGTGTTCCATCTCTCACATAGGACCCATACGTACCAGGAGGGGATTCGAACACATACCTATAGTTGCCCGATCAAGCGTCAAGCCCGTTACCAGCGGACCCAATCAATTTGGCTATGCAACCATTTAATAAAGAAATAATTCAATAAATCTGAAAATTCATGTCTTAACAAGTTCACAACTAAACGTCCTCAAGAGTCTAACACTTTGAAAAGTAATTATTAATGTCAACCGGTTCATTGTTTGCCAGTTTTCCACGGCCACCTTAGACAAGTGTTCGTTTTAAAAGAAATAATTCAAATAGATCTGAAAATATCAAAAAAATATCGCAGATACAATAGGTATGAGTTATGCTTAACAAAAATGAAAGTACTTTGTTAAACGAAGAATTTAAGATAGAAAAATATAGGACATGTCATAAACTATGAACTTCTTTTCTCTCTAGTTACTCATTTTACAAAAGAACGTTTCAAATAAAAGTTTCACTGTATCATGTGGAGCATATTTTAAAATACAGTGTTCCGTTTAGTTTGGGTGTTATGTTACTTCGTTTTTTTTTTTTAATGGAACACCCTATATATTTACATTTTTGGATTTCGGAGTGAATTCTAACGTGATTTTATGTACCACACAGGTTCTAAAGTAAACCGTTTTCACATTATTCAACTTCTTTAAAAAATTATGCCTGTTGCAGTACTCCAAGCAAATGCAATATCTTCCGAACATAGACGTCAGTTTTTTTCTTAAGGTGCAGATAGACGTGCGAAAAAACTTGCGCGAGTTACTGTCCGACACTGATGTCGCGAGTTACTTGCGACAAATTTCGCGTAAGTTACTCGACTCGCAACTCTATTTATATCAGCGACATCAGTGTCGGACAGTAACTCGCGCAAGTTTTCTCGCATGTCTATCTGCACCTTTACAAAGGTTCAACTTGAAACGCTTTTTCACTTATACCATTAAGAAAAATTCCAAGTGACACGTTTTTATAAGCAATTTAATTTAATTGAGAATATTCAAACAAGCCACAATACTTCCCGCTCATATGTATTTAAAACAAGTTTTGAATTTATTACATTTTTTACATTTATAACATAAATGACGCATTAGTTACACGTAATTTACCGTAACGCAGAAAACAATTTTTTACGCGTAACTTTCCAACCCTGCTATTAGTACATAAATATAATCTATACATACACTACAGTTTAAAAGAGGTTTAACATTAATAATTTCTTTAACATTTTGTGTCAGATTGCCATTATACACGGAATTATTGAATTTTTTAAGTAATTTGAGAATTAAATCGTTACCAAATTTCAGCTCTTCAGCGCCAGAAAATATTTCACCGTAAACTGATATCAGATAACTCGTATAAGAGAATAGATTCATAAATTATAAAAATATTCTGAAATATAAAAAAAATAATTTATGTTCATATTTCCCAAAATTCTGCAGGATATTAACTGCTGAACAATTTATTTCCGAGAGCTCCTTTTAAGTTATTTTTTAATTGCTTAATCAGTTTGGAATGCGCGCCGATAAATCAAAGTTTAATTTCTTGTGATATTAATATAATAAAAAATAAAAGTATAATTTTTAATCATTACAACTTGAACGAAAATATTTTTTCATTTACTAACAAAAAGTACAAACGGTTATTACTACTTTTTGTATTAATGCAAAAAAATAATATTTACCTACCACATGACGAAGTATTCACCACCTCTGTTACAACACCCCAAAATAGAGTTATAATACAGAATAACAGTACAACGAATCTGACAATCATCTTAAACAGGAACTTCGTTACTAGCGGCAAATAATCGCTTTTCTACTTTATATAGCCCGATGAATGTAGGGGTATACAAGCTGACACTCTCGATGTGTTTGGTTTTAGTTTGACCTTATGATAACACGGTTTTAGTTTATGTTGGTACTTCTTCATTCAGTCAAGAAATTCTAAGATAATCTGCGTTAAAAAATATTCAATTTTTACTTTACATAATTTTTTTTTGAACCTATTAAAATGCTTATACATATTTTCCACATCATTTTGAAAAGCTTTAAGAAAAATATGTAACTGGGAACATAATACGTACTTCTTTTGAGCCACTGTACATTTACTAGATATAATTTACAATATAATCTGATATTCACCACCATCGATAAAATGTTTATTTTTTTTTTTATTTCTTATTTTCAACATTCCGATAAATTACTTTTGCAATATAATCTTTTGTTTAAAAATACTGTTGGCATAATGCCACCCACCCTTCTACGCCAACTATTAAAAACATTCGTTTACATATAGTGCTGAAATCCTGCTACTTAAATAACTTGCAATTTTCATAAATTACTTCATAAATACTTTGCACTTACAAGGAGTTCAACTTGCACTCGGTGTCTAAGGACATGTGCACTTAGATAGCAGAAGATGGAAAGACGACCTTTGAACTACGTACGACATCGAGATAGATCGTTGTTATTACAATTTGCTAACAATAATATTATTTCACTTTTATTAGTCATGTAAATTTCATCAGTCAAAATTATAAATCGTGGTTATAATCTCACTTTCTTTGCTAGGACAAAATAAATTATTTCTGTTTCTCTGTGCAGTATATTCACAGACAATATTCTTTTGTAAGTATTTTCTAACAAAGTACAGTTATATACTTTGAAATACCAAAAATATTGTAAAATAAAAAAAAGTGAAATAACAAAAAAAAATTGTTAATCCTTTTCAGCTCAATTGTGCTTGTAACTTGGTGCTTGCGTAAAATTAATTACGATCCTATGACGAAAGGTCAAACCGTTCAGTTAGAGATAACATTCCCGGTGAAATCTAAGTTGTATTTTTTCCAGAAAAGGTCAAAATGACCGGGTCAGAAATGCCAGATACTCGTTATATGTTTGCAAGAAATAAACATTCGTTTCTTACATACTGTTTTAAAAAATTCGCAGTTACTTCTAGAACATAATTGTGATTTTGACTAAAGTAACAATAAAATTAAAATACTTTCTTGCCCGTTGAAAATTTTCACAAAATTTGTATTTACAATTCGATAATGCGATGTTTCACTGTATGTTGACAGTTTTTTCATGATAAGAATTTACAATGTGATCAATAAAGACTGTCTGAAAAACTACTTTCCAAGGTGGATTATATCAATATTTACGTTCAAGTTACGTCAACTGTATAATCTGAAATTAGAACTTGGGTAATTCTGGGGAAATATAGTGAATTTCGTTTACCTTCATTCTGATCATTGGCTTTTGCTAACAATAATTTCTATATTTGTTTATTTACTTCGTTACTATACAAAGTTATTTTAAGCCAATCAACTGTTTTAAAGACTGCCTTCCTTATATTTAAAACATATTTCGTAATATGAAATAAATCTGATCTAATGCAGTCCTCCATTATTAGAAGGTGGCATTTCGCAGTAGGTATCTACAAATTAAAGTAGCGGCACGCATAGTGTTGTAAAAATACGGTATTTTAAAATATATTGTACAGCCCTACGTATGTAATACCGTACTATACCGTATTTTATAATAAAATACACGTAGGACTGTATGAAATATTTTAAAATATTGTATTTTTACAACACTAGGCATGGACAATAATCATATTGTATAATTATAAGTCGAGGAAAGTTGTAAAATCAATTAAGTAAAAAATATAGACGTTTCGCTATACGTTGAGTTTCTTCAGTATAAGAAGCTTCAACGAATTATATTACAAATTTACAGTTGGTTCTTGTCCGATGAAATTTGTATCACAAAATCTTCTAAGCGGACACTAAATTGCGCAACTATACACTTTACGTTTCGCAGTCGTTCGACTGCTTCGTCAGAAGTGAAAATTTTCACTTCTTCAAGATTTTGTGATATATATTACAAATGTTGTGATGAAGCAATAAATAATAACAAAAGTCATATTAATTAAATAATTTATTGGGAAATGCAGAGTCTGGCCAAGTAGCTTCAATTTCATTAAAAAAGAAATTAATACATAGGAAATCCATAGATATAAAATGTAAGATAATAAAATGTATCTCTCCATTACATTTACATATTTCATTATATGCAACTTTACGTATATTGTACATTATTTCTAGGCAATTGATTTTGAATTTGAATAATAAAATATAAAGACGATTGAATTAAGCGCGCTAGATATTTTATAACTTCCGCGTAGAAAAGGAGTGTTGGTCCTTATCCAACGTCCCTTCCTCATTTTAAATCCTCACGATAAGTTTATTTTAAGTTCTAAGCGAGAAGTCAATGAACTTCCACAAATGTTTTAGAGATAATTTAAAATTGATACAACAATCAAAAGTCAACAAACTCTTTTGTATAGTATAAACACATGTTTTTAACTTGATCGAACAAACGTTAATAAATATACTTTTTCATCAGTTTTAAAATTGCTTGATCACCTTCTGAAGATTGTGTAATTTAATTGGAAAAAATAAAGTAAAATATTTAATTCCAATTGAAGAGCCCACACAAAGAACGTGTTAAGTCAGTTTTTGGGCATTTTCAGGTTTTGACGCATTGTGGTAGCCAATTCAGTGTAGTATCTAACTGTCCAATTCACAAGTAAAAAGCGTAGGTATTTAGTACGCGTGGTATTTTCAGTTTCAGTTTGGGCCTTCTCGGAAAGAACATGTTTAAAAAAAAATCAAAACTCAAAAGCTTTTAAAAAAGTATTTTTTTTAATGTATACCGGTTGATTTCAAAATACTATGTCCATAAATGTTCCAAATTGCAGTTATATACGATTTTTCTATGATTTTCCATGAGACTTTAAACCTTAATAATGCTCTTCTGTAAGATTAGCAAACAGTGACTTAACACGTTCTTTCCGTGGCCTCTTCAATTGTATTAAATCGATTTAAGCGTACATAATTTTTTATAATTTTGTATCAGAATTTTCATTCAACTCGTCAATTTGGGATGTACTTAAGTGTTCACTAAAATTTATGTGGCACCCTTTGAAGTAAAATGGAATGATTTAACTCAATTTGTCTATATAATAATGATTCCCAAGCTTGTTAAAACTTTGTGAGATACATCGTCTTATGAAGGAAACTCTTTTCAGCGCGAAAGTTCTAAAATCAATTTCAAATATCAGCAAAATTATATTTTAGCAAAAAATTACTTTAAATTGCACAGTAGTCATTCAATGTTAACAGAAAAATCGAGAAATTTCTCCTTTATTTCAAGTGCATGCATATCACGAACTAATTTCTGATTTTAAAAAGGACGTAAGACGTAAAGTCTTTTTTTTTTCATTGCTTTAAGTGAACTCGTTCATTTCATTTCGCACTACTAAAATATATTTAAACTTTCTAAAAAAAAAAATCGTAAATCCTGAATGCATTCATGCGATGATTTTATAACTATTCCTCATTTTGATTTTTTTTTTCAAAGATGTTCAAGTTTCTAAAGCGGATGTTTAAACCACTCGTTCTCCTTTTTCCTCGAAAATGTAGCGTTACAGAAAATAAAAAGCAAAAATTCTACCCAATTTTTTAATGTAAGTATCCCAACTAGTTTCGGCGAAAAGCCATCATCAGGAGAAATTTTCCAGAATCTACCCTAATTTGTATGAGTTACAATTACAAACATGTTAAAATAATTTTGAAAATTCATTGAAATAATAAAACAATTTGGTCAACATTAATTAAATCAACTTCAATGTTAACAATGATGTTGACCAAAGTGTTGTATTATTTCAATGAATTTATTTGTGATTGTAACTCATACAAATTAGGCTAGGTTTTTGAAGATCTCTCCTGATGTTGGGTTTTCGCCGAAACTAGTTAGGATACTTATACAGGGTTAGAACTAATTAAAGGCTCACCATGGAGAATTAAAAAAAAAGTTTTATTAATAGCTCAGTTAAATTATAAATTGAAAACATTTTATAAATCTAAAGGTGCCTACACACCCAAACAATAACAAAAACAAGATAATAGAAAAAATACCAATAACAAATATGTGAATAACATTCATTTGATTGGCACTGGAAACAGAGCTGGCAACGGATAACCGATTTTGGATATTTTGGATATTCGCGGTGTACAGCATGTCACTCATGCAAATAGAGTTGCATAACTTGAATGTGAATCTAAGTGAAAAAATGTTTTTCATGCAACTCTATTTGCATGAGTGACATGCTGTACACCGCGAATATCCAAAATATCCAAAATCGGTTATCCGTTGCCAGCTCTACTGGAAACGTAGATAAAAATTTGATATTAACATTGCTATTAACATTGTTACTAACATTGTCGCTGACAGAAAGCTGTGATGAACTTTAAGGAAATGTAATAATGTTATTAATATTTACAGTTGGTTCTTGTCCGAAGAAATTTGTATCACAAAATCTTTTAAGCGGACACTAAATCGCGCACTATACACTTAACGTTTCGCAGTCGTTCGACAGCTTCGTCAGAAGTGAAAAATATTTTTCGCGCGATTTAGTGTCCGCTTAAAAAATTTTGTGTTATTAACATTGTTGATAACGATGTTTTTGATACTGTTATCAACAATATTCCTGATATTGCTATCAACAATGTTACTGAAAGTTATGAATATGTTGGTAAATTTGTCTGTCCTTGTAAATCGAAACCCGATGGTTCCATAAACATTAATGCTTACGGTACCCACTATTCTATTATTTAATACTCTTTTTCTTAGACCTTTCCATTTTGGAGCTTTGAAAAGTGCAAATACTAAACTCAGAAAAACAAGACTAACAAATTAGGGAGATGCGTTCAAAACTATAAATCACAATAAAATTGACGCGCATTTAATCTATCGGAAAAAGACGAAATGTTATCCAATTATTCTTTCCGACGTTTCGTCCTGTCTTATTTATTGTCCAGAAGCGGGATAATAATTCGCCCACAAATCAATGATTTTAAAATACACAGAAAATTGGGATTTTCGAAAGGAAATATTACATCTAATGTAATGTATTTAAAGGCCGATTTTTTAAGTCAAATTTCAAGATCAAAATTTCATATGTCTGCCATATGAAAAGCGTAATTTTACTAAGCATTTGAAACTTTCAAATAATTTAATGAATTGAGATAACAATAAAGAAACCAAGTGCGGTTGCATAATCCCACTAGCAACTAAAACAATAAGATTGATAATGTAGCCTACAGAAAAAATCGTCACGTAAAAAACTGAGGGTACCTAGTCCATAAAGATCGTTTGGCACCGTATACGCAAAAACTACATGTGACGAGCAAAATTAAGGGGGCGGCAGTGTTACTTTACATGAATAAGTCTCCCGTATTATTCCAGATAAGAATGACCTGTTTAGATTGTGTTGAGAACATTCTTCTGGTTAGTATTCGGTAAAGCAGCGATTTTTACTCGACATGAGAGCATTTAAACAAAATGACAGAACATTGAAGCAACATAAACGCAGCATTGAGCGTGGTATTTAAAATAGATGGCGGCGTTTACAACTAGTACAGCAAAAGAACAACTGTGAGGTATTGTAACTTGAAGTGATTATTTTGCAAACCAAATTCTGAACGTGCTTTCATAACTTTCACTTAAGTATTAATTTCATTTTTACTTATTTTGTTATTTTTATTATAACATATTATTCGATTTCCATTTGTAAGTGTATAATAAGTGAAGTATCTAATAAAAAAATAAAAATATGAAAATTACGAACTTTTTAGCTTTTATTCTCTAGTCATCCCTTGTCAGTATATCTTTTTATTTTATTTTATTTTTTCGCATTTTGATCTCTCATCTTTTTGACTTGCTGATCAATATATTATTGTCCAGTCTGTTTCAGGTCCAGTGCTGTTAGACTCCACAGGTCCAATTCTATTAGACTCATTATCGTAGGCTGCACTGAAATCTGTATTTACATTTGATGTCAATTTATCTTTGAAAGTAAGGTCTCCGAAGTGAAATTAAATAAAACAATCTAAAACCCTGACAAACTGTGTTGTATTAATAGCTATAAAAAGTAAATTTCAAGAAAATTAAAATTTATTTATAAATTTGATGTGCTCAAAAAATAAAAGTATTTTGCAGGCGTATTTTCATAAAGGCTTAAAATTTTTAAGAGTAAGACTTGACATGTCTATGAAGCTATTTTGTACGTAAAAATTCATTTACATTTAATCAAGTACATTTAAACATTTTCAGCCGTAAGAAGCATAATATGTCAACAAACAAGAATGATCACTTTTATTTTTTGAATAGTTACATTTTAAAATCTTATACATACTTCTTTCTTCTTCTGTTTACAAAACGTTCATTACCATTAATTATTATGATTTTAATAAATAGGTAAATTTTGAGCTTGTATTTTCACAAATTAATTGATATTTATGACTTTATTCAACATCTTCGGGCCTCACAGGATGTGGCAATGGAACCACAGACTTCAACTTTACATCTCTCGAACATGCCTTCCTCATATCTGAAATTAAACGCAAAGAAAAAAAGAGTAAATGCTATATTATCAAATAAATAAAGCCTTTACCAAATGCGTCTTCATCGGGATCTCCCGAATAATATTCCAATACAGTTCTGTACACAATGTAACCTAAATTAGTGTACATGTTAATAGCCACTTTATTACTGACTCTTACAAATAGGTCTACGAAATAAGCACGTTTCCTAAAAATATAAAAATTAAAGAATTTTATTGATAATGAGAAGCGAGCGTACTTTTCTGAGACGTCCTCCAAAAAATTCATCAGAGCTGCAGCTAATCCAAGCCTTCGGAAATCCGGCGAAACTGTAAGGGCGGTAACATGTCCATGCCAGTTTTCACCATGACCTTCTGCCTTTCCCATTACTAAATAAGAATCATATATGAATAAATAAACACATTAGGGAAATTATAAATTGAAAATTCTCTCAAAGAAGTTACTTGATTTCAAGTAAATTTAAAGACATTCTATTTCAAACAATCAATTTGCTTACAGAACACCCGACACTAATGGTAAGGTAAAAATAAAAGGATGTTATCCCAGAGTAACATTTATATTATAAAAAGTATGCACATATAAATACACAATAGTAGCGTTCATTTCAGATGATTTTAGAAGAATTTGTGTAAAAAAGAGAGCTATGCAATTGCTCTAAACTGTTGTTATATTGTGCTGCCCATATTCCTTTCTCAGATATAGAGTTTCATCCTAGTTCATACCAGAATTGTCTTATATTAGTAAAAAATGGTGTATTAATGAAATTGCACTTCTTTCATATTAATGCCACCAAAAATCTTAGAAAGTGACAATCGTATTCCATTTCTAATGCATCTATGTATTTACAGTCCAGTTCCAGTACATTTAGAACCAATTTCAACTTCATGAACGAACATTTCACCTTTAGTGATTACAAATCTTAACATTGCCTCCTCCCTGTTTCACTATTGGCACCATACATTCCCAAAGGTGTTCTTTATCCTTTACTTTTCACTTCCTGCGGCACACACTAAAGATTCGACTTCCAAATACCTAAAGTTAAAAAACATTACCTACATGCTTTACAACTTGATTAATGTAACATGAACACAATTTATTTACCCATTTCTTTACTTTAAAACCTCACCTAACCAAAACCAAGTCTTTTTAATATTCTTTGAGAACCAAGACTTCTCTCTCTTACTTTACAGACAGCTTCTCCAAGTTTTCTTTTTTTCTCATTCTAGAACTACTCAATCGTCCAATTTCCTTAAATAAGATGACAGTAAGTTTCAAATTTTTTGTTAATTTTTAAGAGCTTTTTGAATTCATTTTCAATCCTCATAGTCTGAAGTCACTTAAGTATTTTCTTACCTCCTACCTGTTTCATTTGTATTCACATGATTTGTCCTGAGTAGCACAAAGTTTGATATTTCTGGTAATTTCTACTCATGTAAAAACGCTATTCAAAGTAGTATTTCAGGTATTTTAGACACAACATTGAAAGGCTTATTCCCAATGTATTACAGGACCACAAATTATGTTCTTGTCTGCGAATTTCTAAGAAATCTTATCAGTTGCTTAAATTATCTTTTGCTGTTATGTATAATAAGCAAATAAATAATCAAATTGTTTCTGAGAAGTAATTCCAGAGATAATGTAAAAAGATAATTTTTGGTCAAGGCTGTAATATGAAGTAAGAATTCGTCAAGTAAATCTGTGACAGACAAGAAACAATGAATGTAATCAATTTTATTAGGTATGATTTACATAAAATAAGATTATTTTGACTGTAGAGTTTCATATAACGATAACACCAATGAAAATGTAGGTTGAAATAACACAAAAAAAAAAAATTTAATTTCAGATGCAAGTTCAGTGCTGCTTACAAAGTACTTACTGTAACCCATAATTTCTCCACTTGGAGATTCAGCAACTTGAAAGTATTCTGGCCAATGTGCAAGGTACTGCATGTAAAACGACAGGCCATAAGTTTCCGTAAGTGGATCCAAGTTCCTAAAAACATTTTTAATTTTCACTCTAACCCTTAATGAATCCATCATTCTTACACGTTGTTAAATTTATACATATCATCACAGGTAAACGGTCTTAATGTAGTCATTTCTCCAATATTTTTAGTTCTATAACCTCACTTGTCAAACTATTAGTAGAGCTAGAGACACCTTTTAAATAATCACTGAACTTTCGTGAAGTAAAACGATTGGTTGTTTCTAGATTCACCGCTCTTCAGTAACCAATCAAACATGTGGCGTAGGACGTATCTCGTGTTTATTTTGTTTTATATTGGCACGCCTGTTATCTAACTAAATTTTGACGTACACGATGACATTTTGTTAAAACCGTACAAATACAAAAGTAAATAAGTACATTTAGCAGATATGTCCTTCGCCTGTTAACTTTAATCTCAGTGTAGTAGGTAGCAACGTTTTCAATTTTGATACAGTTTTGATATGGCAGGATCAAATTCGCCCAGTCAAGAGGAGAAGAATTCAAGTTTTGAAACCCTCAAGGAATTATCCGAAGCAAATGCTGAATACTACAAAGATGACAATACAGAAAACGGCCAGAGATTATATTTAGCTTTCTTAGGGATGAATGACAATATTGATGAAATTCGGCCTATCGTTTATAAATTACAAAACGTCGTATCGAATTATGATTTCGATGTAGACACTCCTGCCAATGGATATAGAAGTTTTTTAAGCATGGTAGATAAGGCTGTTAAGCTTGGAATACAACTGAATAAGCAAGTCAGTTTAAAACGCAACAGTGTTCTGTTTAGGAAGGCAAATTCTACAAAGTACGAATCTGTTTTATTATAATTAGTTGGTTTAATAGTGTAATCTGTTTTTTTTTTTTTTTATAGGGAAATTGAGTCATGTGCGCAATTATTAGCCAGTTTAGGGTCATGCTTAAAAGTGTTGGAGATAATCAGAGAAAATTGCCCCGCTGATGAATTATTTCCACATGAATACCTTGTGGACAATAATTTTAATTTAATGCAATACATCGACACGATTAATCAGTACTGCTTTTATGGACGAAACCTTGGATTTCATGTATGCAAAACGTCAATCACAAATTTCCTTGACTAATTTTTTTTTTAAATGCAGTTCTGCGATTCGATGCGTGCAGCTTTAAAGTTCATTTCATTATCAATGGCTATATTTTCTGAAGCTTACTACAGCGAAGGTAAATAATCGCCAAATGCAATTACTTTAAATCTAAACAGCATATTGCAGGTTCTTTATTTTCAAAAGCAACGACGTCTTTTATGACTTCAATGAAATATCTGACCGATCCGGAAGAAAAGGCCAAACGTCTTGTGAACATTTCACAAAATGCGGACATTGACTTTTGTAAAGCGTTTTGGTTTCTTTCTGAAATGGAACTGATGAAGCACCTACCTTCGATTGTTGCCCATAAGGTATCGGTGTCGAAAGTTATCCACATACCAACAGAACCACTATCGCTTGAAGTTGACGGGAAACAAATTAATATTCCCATACCGACATCTTATATTGGTTAGTTAAAATTTATTGTAACAAAATACATTGTGATCAACGATGATCGAAAGTTTGCATACCAAATATTATCAATCTTTAATTCCACAACAGCTATTTACTATCTGCAGGGATATCAATAACAACTTGCAAATTCAATTTAGTTTTCATTAGCATGACTTGAGTACGGTGTATCACAATTAGCTGCGAACCACAGCCCGTCCAGCGGTTCATTGTTTATTATTCCTTCAGTTGTGAATTATCGCTGTCATTTAAATGTTATTTTGAGTTGATTTGTGGAGAATTATTTGATAATAAGTTTCAACAGCAACAGAATTATATCAAATGAAGATTAATAAAAGTAATAATTATCATGAATACATTAATAATGAAATCAAGTTTTTGAAAAATTACAGTCGAACCTCCACAACTCTAAATTTTTTGTAAGTCGAAATTTACTGATGTCCCTGCACACTGTGTATAACTGAAATCTCTTCCTTTAACTCGAAATTTCTATAGCTCGAAGTAATTTACCAGTCCCTTGAGATTTGAGTTATGGAGGTTCGACTGTAGCTATTTTTGTATATTAAATTATAAATAATACATGTTAGACTTGTAAATAGAAGCGAATTAATTTAACAGGAAGCTACAAGGAAATAAACACTATTAGATAATAATACTTTTCCAATTGACTGCATATTGGGAGCTACTGATATGGCAGCAAAACGCTTCTGGATTTGAGCTTATACAAATTTCTACTCTCTAATTATTTATGTAATTAATGTCTTCAAACAAATTGCAGAAGAAATTAAAAATTTGACACGATTGCTACACATTGCAGCAGGCAACATGGCACTGAATCACCTTGAGTGGAGGTCGAAAACGCATTATTGAATTACTTCTGGATAATTTCTACACAACACTGTGCAGGCAATAAAAAATTATTGCAGAATGGCACATTCAGTTATTGTTGATCACAGAGTACAGGGTTTTTGTTTATATTTAGAACGATACCTACACATTTTGTTATTAGACATACAAAGAAATGATAAATACAAAAGTCTGAGGGATTTACCTGAACCGCCAAAAAATACTAAAAAAAAATGATATTTTAAATGGAAAAAACGTTATATTTCCTCGAAATAAGAAAGATATTTTTTTCTAATTCCAAAAATATGTAGTTTGTCTATATTTGGTTTCATACTTTTTGCGATATTTAAGTCTGACATTTAAAAAAATCAATTTACTTTTATTAATAAGAATTTTATTATATGCGATAAGTATTTATTTTTGTTATAATTAAAAGACTGCTCATTTGGAACATTTTATAAGACAAGACGCTAGCAAGTAAGACAAATTAACGTATTATATAAAATAAATTATCAAAATAGGCTCCAGGAGCCGAGGTCAGTTTTTGTATAACTCTTTTAAAAACAACTGTTTCCTATTAAAAGTGCCAAATTTGGGCCACTCTGTACATGGTCCATGTAGAAAATTGTATAGTGTTGGGGCTATGGAAATAGGCATTACCGATTCTAAAAATTATGGATCATGCCTATTTTAGAATTGTACAGGGTGTATATCGCTTAACAACAGTTTACTGAGCTTAAAATAAGATGATTCAACTCAACTTATCTACACTGTGTCCCCGGATTAACTTCACGTTACGTATAATGAAGCAAAAAACTTTGAATTCAGATTTCACGTTTTGTAGTTTAGGTCTGCTTGGCGCGAAATGAATGTATATCAAATTTGACGTCGAAAGATTTCAAGGTGGCAGAATTAATGCAAGAAGAAATAAATCTATGTAGGCAAAGTGGTCTAATTTTTCAATTTAGAACAAAACAATACTAGCTTAACGAAGCACTTTCGGATATAAAGAATTTGACCTAAATTGTCTTATTTTGAACCCAGAAATCTGTGATTACGTCATATACACGCATTTTAGAGACACCTCTAAATGAAATGTGTTACTTCTGCTTTTCTGTTGGAGAGTGGAAACCCTGAAACTATGTGTTTGCACAATATGCAAAAAGAAGTTAATCCACAATGGGTTCATTCAACTTTTTTTTTTCTAATTTTTCGACGAGTTGATAAATATACAGGATGTGTTACAATCTTCGGCAAATATTCATATCATTGTACATATTTTAAAAATTGTCAGAAAATTATAGCACCATTTTCCTTTTAACTTTTCGGTTATGAAATTATTGACTTAAAAATTGAAACTAATTTCATAAGGTGCGACCTAAATATTACCCGATATCATCCAAATCTACAAAAGCTATAAAAGATTAGTTAACTAAATAAGGAGCGTCTAAATAAAAACCTGGTCAAGTGGGTTGTGATCGAGAATTTCTCCATTGCATTTACATAGCAGAATTACTAAATGTAGCCTACTTGACCAGGTTTTTATTTAGACACGAGTTAGTACTTTCGGCATATCAATTAACTGTTATTTTCTTGATAACTAGTGTCATGGATAGTCCTTTAAATTTTAATATAATGCTTATCAACTCTTGACATGAAATTCGGAATGCATGATTGTGTTAGCTTTACTGGTAAAACAAGCTCAAGGAATGCAGTGACTTATTTTTCAGTTAAGACATGCCGTCCAAATTTCATGGCAAGGGTTGATCACCCAGTAGAATTATTAATTATTTTTCAACTTCATGACTTTTAGGGTATTCTAAAAAAAATATCACAATAAATTAAACATTCGAAGGTAATTATTGAAATAAATTATTGTTTTTTTAAAGAATCAGTTAATACTAACGTAAATGTGGATATGTGTTAAGTACTGTGATAACCAATTTTTGCATTTTTCACGCAATTTGAGATCAAAAATCGACCGCAAGGTATTGCCACCTAAACTCTTATAATAGGTACCAGTAAATATGAAGTTTAGTTTACGTAAATTTTTTGTATTACAACAAATTTGTATAATGAATTTCATTCATTATAAACATCTATTTCATATTACATCACAAAGAAGAACTTAAAGCCAATAAGTAAATCTGATTTTGTTATTTTTGTAGATAATAAAGCAGCATATTTTTTATAATTTAACCGTCGTTTTTTTCTATTATTTTAAAAAATTTACATAGAAAATAAAAAGTGAATAAATAAAAACCAGAAAATGAGACGTAGTTTTTTTTATTAATTATTAATTTATTAATTCAAAAGATTTGGAATGCTTTGTAAGTTAGAGCGCAACTTGTATTGTCACAGCCACTTACTCCTATGCAATTTTTTACAGATATTTTAACTTTATAGGACAGAAACCAGTTCAAGTGAGATTGATAAGTTGGAAATCAAAGGAGGGAATGATTGGCCAAGCAAAGTCTACAGCGGATCCTCCTAGTAGAGGTACAGTTTTGATTAAATGATTCAAAGAATTACAGCCTTTGTTTCATCGTAGGTTTATTTTTTCATTGTCACGGAGGCGGATTTGTGGCACAGTCGTCCCGTTCTCACGAGGTTTATTTAAGACAATGGGCCACGGAAATGGATGTGCCCATTTTAAGTGTGGACTACAGCTTAGCACCTAAAACTCCATTTCCTCGTGCGCTTGAAGAAATTGTGTACGTATACTGCTGGGCAATTAAGAATTCACATCTTTTAGGATTTACAGGTGAGTAAACATCGTTATCAATATTAAAATACTAAAAATAAGCTTTCATTAAAACTATTTTCACTACGTGGCACTAAGAAATATTCTTGAGATATTCAAATTTAATATACCCACTTACAAAACACAGTGTTTCAAAAAAACTGAGATTACACTAAAAAGAAGAGGACTTACTTCACAGCAAACTTGTACCTAATTGTATCCCATTTTTTTTTTACTTCTCCAGGTGTTGGTGGATGTGTTAACAAATCAATTTTTGTTTTTCTATACCTTTCTTATAGGTAATGGACTTGATAACAACTACAGGTATATGTATTTATGTATTTGTCTAATTTTTTTTTATTTACATAGGTGAAAGAATCGTTGCTGGTGGTGATTCTGCAGGAGCCAACTTAGTTACATCGTTGTCTCTAAAATGCCTAGAATTAGGTATTCCAACACCTCATGGCTTATTTTTAGCATATGCACCATTTTACGTAAACAGTGCTCCATCACCATCTCGTTTATTGTGCCTGGCCGATCCTTTACTACCCTTTGGGTTTTTAGCGCGTTGCATGAAAGGTAGATATTACATTTAAAAAACAATTCGAGATTCTACCAACTCAACTACGTTCCAGCATACACTTACAGAGCAAGTAAAATGAAAGGTAGCGCCACTTCGTCTGACACAGAAAGTTTCGAGGAGTTTTCAGAATCTGATTTACTAGAGCTCCAAGCTCATAAATCACCTGTTTCGGAGGCTTCCGATACTTTAACATACGCATCTTTAACGTCTCAAAATGAAGACGTTAAAGATGTTGCAAAAACTGAGGAGCTTGAAACGATTAATGATGGTCGTACGTCAAGTGAAAGTCAACAGTATGTGTGCAGTTTTATTGAAAAGTATGCATCAGGTGGTTAACTCGAACGTTAGACGCGCTATAATTTTTTGATTAACAATAAATTACAGATAGCCTAACGGAAGAAACTGGAAAGTGTGAAAAATCTCTGCCAGATCACACTTCCAGCAGTGAAACTTCCACTACACCAATAAATGAACCACCTAATCAAACCAAAGTGTTGGATTTCTTTAATAATTTAAAGAGTCGCATTGAAAATTTTGTACCATCTGCTGGTTCCAGTGGTGCAGTTCGACTTTTGGATAACACAAAGACAAATATTCTGGACGATTTAAAATATACAGTTCCTCGGAATCCCTTCATTAGCCCTTATTGTGCCTCTGACAATATGCTACAAAAATTGCCACCAATTAAATTATTTGTGAGTGTCTAGAATTTTGATTTATATAGTTTCAAGCATTTAATTTTAGTCAGTCCAAATGGATCCATGTTTGGATGATTGCATCATGTTTGCAAAAAAGTTAAAGAAATTGAATCATGACGTTACAATCGATATAGTGGATGGATTACCTCACGGATTCTTAAACTTTTCACTGGTAAGTTAACATATATATTTACGGTAACAAAAAGCTTTCTGATACTGAATTTTAGGTTTCCAAAGAGGCCTATGATGCATCTAAAATGTGTTCTCAAAAAATCTTGGAATTGTTAGGCCTAACAAATTTGCCACCATTAAAGTAATTTAGAATATCAGGTTAAATAATATTTAGCAAATTCATTGTATAGGAAATTTTTATTTTGTATAGAGAAAATATTTTTATATGATATCAACTTGTAACGGTAGTAGATTTTATTTATTATTTAAAAAAAGTGGCCATATAATTTTGATTTGTAAATATCAAAAGCAGTTATAGTTGTGCCTGTAGAAATCAAAGTTATGGCGACTTTTTAATGAATTTGTATGAATTTTAATGACTCGATTACATTGTGTGATACTTTCAATTTAGCCCTTTGTGATTAATTTTGTTTACTCTCTGACGCAAGAAATCTCAAAATTCAGTTTCCATCTCAAGTTTGCTCAGTATAAATTATTATTAGGTCTTTATATGATTGATATGAAAATGAAAATCGTAAAGAATATGTTTCCAAATTTAAGAACTCTTTAAAAATCTGTGGAGCACGAATTTCTTTTTATTTCTTAATGAAAATTCTGCGTTGCAGGAAAATGTTCACTTCTATGCAGAAAATTATTCAGAAAAATTTTTAAAAATGTAATTGTTAAAAATAGACAAATTTATACTAGACTAGTCAGTTTTTCTTTTTTTTTTTTTTTTAGTTTATTAAACATCAAAATAAAATCAGTTTGGATCGTCATTTGTTCATTTGTAATTATAATATGAACAGTTCAGAAAATATTACTGAAAAATTTTAAACAAAATTCTTTTTAAAAAGTGATATCTACCAATGATAACCGTCTAGTGTCAGATACAGCGATATCTACCAATGATAACTGTCTAGTGTCAGAGACAGTGATATCTACCAATGATAACTGTCTAATGTCAGAGACAGTGATCTCTACCAAATATTATAGTCACTTTTAGATTGAAATAATATAAAGTGTAATAGAAGCTATTAGAGCAAAAAGCTATGTCGTTTAAAGATGCCCCTAGCTATAACCATTGAACACAAGCTTTCCAACTGTTTGGGACTTTTGATAAATTTTTGAAATTTAACAGTGTTACGGAGGTAAATTCATTAACATCACATTAGTCTTTTGATTTTTATCTCTATTTTATGTGATTGTAACCAATTTTTTTGCCAGTTTTGTGCATAAAAACGTCCAAGCTTATTAAAAAAAAAAAAAAAAAAATTTATCCTTCACAACTGTGCATAAAGGATAATAATAAATATATTCTATATTCTTGTAGTAGTGTTATCTGAAAGTAACCACAACTTTGATATTATTATTATTACTAATGCCCGATTTCTTCATCGCCTTATCTTGAGATTAAATTTATCTGTCAGTTAGAATGTGATACATAGGGCCGATATTTCACTTGTGGATTAACTTTAAGCTTCGTTTTATTCCCTGGGAATAAAACGAAGCTTAAAGTTAAATCATGACTGAAATATCGGCCCATAGTGGCTGGGTTTCTCAGTCCTAGTTTAACTTTAAACTCCTGTTTATTTCCATAGAAACAATTGTTTTTATAATTGCTACCATGGGAATAAACAGAAGTTTAAAGTTAAACTAAGACTGAGAAATCCAGCCAGTATGTATACGGTCAACTGTATGTCACATTCCAACTGTTAGATAAATTAACCTTAGGTTAAACGTGGTGAAGAAATCGGCCATAAATCAAATTATTAAAATTGTTTTATTCTATAAATTGAAAATAATTATGTCAATAATTTTGCCCTCTTATATTCATAACATAGTGAAACACACGTTAGTTTTAATAATTTCAAAACCGTTGCTATTTTCAGGTAATTTTGATTAATCTTTAAGGTATTTAAGAAACTATTTAACGTGTATTAACCATTTTCCATATTCAGAATGCGAATGCCAAAGCCAATATTAAAGTATGTACTAAATTGATACCTATATGAATACTTACCAAATATATTATGTAATTTCATAATGCGTTTAAACTGTATATCGATAGTAGATAGTTTAATAAGAAGTGAGAAAGTTCTGAGGCGAGCATTCCGTTTTCAGTCTCAAATATGGTATAAAATGAAAGGTAAAATGTGCATATATGTATACAGAATGATGGAAAAATGGCGCACCTGCACCCCACTATAATATTTGGCGCTTAAAATTAATCATAAAACCGTTATAAAAATCTTCCTATCTTATGCAATTACAAAACTATAGAAATCCTTAAAATGAAATTGAAGTTCGCATTATGGCATCACTACTGATGCTGTACACGATTTTATTTAATCAGAGTAATAAAGAAAAAACATTGTTCAATAGCTGGTAAAAGTCAATAAAAGGAATATTCGTTCATTTTGACAACGTCTAACCTCTAAGCCGAATGTATAACGTTGATACATTGCATTCTGTTGGGGTTTCTGTAGTTCTGTAACTACATAAGATAGGAAGATTTTGATAACACGGTTTTATGATTAATTTGAAGCACCAAATATCATAGTGTGATGCAGGTGCGTCATTTTTCCATCACCCTGTATAGGAGGTCAGTCTAAAGTAAAATTTTTTAATTTCAATACAAAAAAGAAAAAATAATTTTAAATTTAGGCTCAATAAAAAAACTCACTGAAAAAATTGATTTAAACAAATGTGTACATTTTATTACCGCTGTAACAATTACTATACGAATGAACCAAATACTGAAATTAGTTCGGGACTGAAAACATGGCTGTCTGAATAATCTTCAGCAAAATTTTAAAAAAATGTATATGATTTTAATTTTTATATAATATAATCTCGTAAAGTATAGACACCAAAGTTAGCTAATAGCTATCGATTACCAATGATAACTTACCTAGTGTTATAATAGAAAAATTATTTATTACTTTTATTTAATACTAATAGTCTGTATTCTGAATGCAGCAAATTTTTAAAGAATAAGGAAAAGTACATCAACTTTAAATTTATATTTTTGTTATTTACTGTGATTTTCATTATTTAACAAGGCCAGTTTAACTGACTGTATAAACTATACCTATATTATATGTATATTAATTAAGTATAAGTAAAATACATAATGTTTTGCTGACTTGCCTTTTAAGCAATTTTTATTATTTGTGAAATAGAAATTGTTTAATATTTGCATTGTTAATTTTTTTAAATTCTATTTATAAATACAGTACATCTGAATTTTGATGCAATATTTTAAGTGAAGTGAATCAAAAATCTCCTGAATCTAATATACAAATGAATTATGTTTAATGTTTTCTACGATACTTGCGAAATTAGATTATTTCTCCGTTTTATTTTTAAGAAAAGCCATCACATCTTGCCCATCACATAAATATGTAAATAAACAGGGTGTTAATAATAATAATTTAGAAAACAATGCAAATATGAATCAACAATTTTCTTAAAGCATATTGTGTTTGTTAAACTGTCAATAACGTGAATAATAATTTCAATATATTTTTTATTTATATACAATATTAAATACAATGGATTATTTTTGCTAAATTTGTCGATTTCAACAATTAAATATATAACCTTATGAACTTTTATTCAAATAAATTTTCAAATACAAATTGGTGTAATTTTTATTCCAACTTTCCTTTTAAAGATAATATGATCAATAAAGACTGTATGAAAAAACGACTTTCCAAGAAGGATTATATCAATATTTATGTCCAAGTTACATCAACTGTATAACTTGAAGTCAGAACTAGGGAAATTCTGGGGAAATTTAGTGAATTTTGTTTGTCTTAATTATGGTCTTAATTCACTTTCTGTTCATTGGCGTTGGCTAGCGATATTTTTTATATTTGTTTAATTTATTTAAATGTCTATATAGTACATAATATGAACCTGCACATCTTTTGCACATACATTTTTAGGTAAAATGAGCATTAATCTCATTTTTGTACTTCTCGGAATGCTGGTACATCCTGTAACAGGATGTGAATTCTTAATTTATTATATCAAATCAAATTGCATTGATATGGTTGGACTGGTGGAGAGAACTAAATCGATTCTTGAATCTTTTCAGAACCAAGAATCAATTCCCTCATTTCCTTTCATTTTGAAAGAATTATTTGTAAACAATTCAGCTCTGTTCAATAGAGATAAAATGATAAAAACTTCCAAACATGTATTTCATTTAAATTTACATATAATTAACCAAATTAGCATAAATAAGACAAATTTTTACCATAATGCAAATAATTTAAATACTGAACTGCATTCAATCAGTTGTATATTTAGGAAACAGTTGTTTTGGTATGATACACTAGATACACACGTTCATTATTAATGAGTTCCATTTATTTGATCACTTTTCCTTAAATCCTTCTGTAAAACATGAGCATCGGCAGGTTCAATTCTCTTATAGTAATGTTTTTTCGTTTCCACAATTTCGAATCCAAATTTTTTGTAAAAGTCAATAGCTCCTTCGTTATTTACTTGAACATGTCTGCAATGATAATATTATAAACAATTTAAGTAGCGACATCTTGCAATCGCTTTTTGACCTAACATCGCAGTAGGATTGACAAATTGAAGCTAGTTCGCCACATAATAAGTCATCCCATGCGAGGCGGCCATGCTTGCTTCAAAGCATATAAATCAAAGCACTTTCTTGTTTGTTGAAAATTTATATATCTATCGGACAGGTTGCAAGTCAATGATTCGCTATCGTTTGATAGCTTCGTCCTGATAAAGCTATAGAATGATAATTTTTAAATTGATTTTACAACCTGTCTAACTGATCACAATTACAAATTTTGTTATACAAGTCAATTATATTTAAAAAATATATCCAAAATGAAACTACGATGTCCTGTCTACAATTTTTTTTTTCCTAACAACTGGTTTCTTTTGTTGTATATTATACATTATCAAGTGGTCGTAGATCTACAAGAAAAGGAATACACACTAAATTGTAAATATATAAATCTAAGAACAGGTCTTTTTTCAAGACTAAAGGCGGAGATATCCATCACTTTAGTTTTATTCACTTTCAATTAACTTTAACCTTCAGTTTATTCCCATAGCAACAATTATTTGTACAATTATTACTATGGCAATAAATTGGAAGATAGTATTAATATTGAAAGTGAATAAATCGAGCCTTAATAAACTGGTTAATAGTAGTTATTAGATGAATAACTACCATGGAAACAATTAATAAAAAATCAATAAACAATTCAGAAAAATCAAGTTATTCGTGTGATATCCGTGGAATTAGTTTAATAGGAAATGAATATCTCGACCTTAAACTTATTAGACAAATAACTGCCACTGAAAGAATTCATAAAAATCAATCAGTCATTCAGAAAAATCAAATTATTCGCCAAATAACTTTAATGGGCAGATGGAAAGACCGGCTCAATCACCAATTATGTTGTAGCTAAATGTATAATTTCTTAAATAAATAAAAAGTAATATATGAATATGATGTGTATATTTTTTGTAGCATGACAGTAACTGAACAGTTCACTAGTTTCTAAAATAATTGCTAAAGCTCCGATTGGTGGTGAGTGTTTAGTGTTTAGAATAGAAACTAGAAATTTACCAGCAATTGGCTTTGGCAACTTATGGTAACTAATAAATTGTTTATTTCTACATAAAAAATACGTATCTTTATTCATACATTATTTCATATTTAAGAAATTATAACCTGTGAGCAACTAAAAATCAGATTAGAGTCGGCGGTGCAAAGAAAAAGTATGTCTGTTACTAACGCGGCGTTAGGCTGATCTGACAGTTCATGAATGTTTTAGATTAATTAATTCAGTCAATCACAGACATACATTTTCTTTGCACCGCCTACTCTAATCTGATTTTTATTTGCTCACTTTTTACATTTACAACTTAATTGAAGACTTAGAGCGTTTTAGAGCACTCACAGCATATCTTCATCTTCTACAGTCTTTTTCTATTGCTTTTCCTCTTTTGTTAAATATGTTTCTTAATTTGTGAAATGACTTTCCAGTCCGTTCAAAGTACAGTAGGCCTGCAGAGTGGAAAGTCATTTGACATATTCGGAAACATAATTGACAAAAGGGGAAAAGCAAAAGAAAAAGACTGCATTATTACACGAGATTAAAACAAGATAAAAATACTCTGCAAGTGCTCTAGCTAGAGCAACAAATCAAAAACGCTGTACCATTTATACTGTACTGTAACTTAAAAAAAAATCGTAACCTATTTATATACAATGTGACATCGGCTATATTTTAAAAACACAAAAAAAGTATTAATAATCACTCGTAACCGTTTATGTGGTTTAATGGGAGAACTGGTTTTAGACAAAAATAAAAAAATTGTGTAAAGGACATCACAGTTTCATTTTGGATAGGATATAAAGCACAAAAGCAATGCAACACGATATCATAAAAATACTTACAAAAAGATACTATCAAAATTTCCATCTTGTTCTACATAATTTAAAACATGTTCTACCATCATGGTACCAATTCCCAATCTTCGATAAGGATACAAACATCCTAAAGTCATAATATACAGTCTTCTAGATTTCTCCGATGTATCGATACGACAACAGACAGCGCCCACAACTATATCGTTGTAATAAGCGAGTTTCGCTAATTCTCCAGCTTCTAAAACATCTTTGTAAAATTTGTCGTTATAAGATACAGGAAACACTACACTATTTAACTGTTTTAGCTGTTTGATGTTATGTGGTGTGACATTTCCTAATTCTATGTTCGCCCTAAAATTTAACAAAATTTTCAGCAAAGCAATTACAAAGCTAAATAAAACCACTGGCACCTTGTCATTTCTGAATAAAAATATAAAAGATATAATACAATAACCAAAAACGAAATCAAACATGCATGAGCCAAATCGATCTGTCAAATTTTAACGGTTACCAATCTTACCAATAATCAGCGTTACCAACTATTGACGGTCGTTTTTCCCTCACTCCTAGTTCTGTTTGTTTTTTTCCTCAAATTGCAATTTTAAGCTATTTTTATGCATTTTTGTCAAAATTTGCCTTAAAGTTTAAGTAATTTGGTCCCTTTTTTCAAGAAATTTCCCTTTTTGAAATTTTAACCCTTTGGCTGCTGTTATTTTATAGCGTTTTCGATTGAACGCACTAGTGCGCACTCAGAGTACCTTCATCTCGTGTTATTACATGAGGTCATGAGGTTAAAAGAAGATGTAAATACACTGAGTGCAAGCGGTGCATGTGTCATGTCAATCAAAAACGCTGTTAAGGCCGATTCCCATGAGAGCTGGATAGCGGTAAAGTTGTAAAGCGGTACAACGTCTATTGGTGCATTCAAATTATAGACCGTTGGTACTATAAATCTACCAATGGGCGGCGCACCCGCCAATTTTATGTATTTATAATTTTTTTTTTTAATTGTCAGGTGCTTGGTCTACTGCGTCGTTTATTGTTCCGGGAACTCGGTGTCAGATGTCTGGTTTCGCACATAAATAAATAAGTAACTGTATACAAATGTCATTCTGAATGCAATTATTAATTTTCTTTTCCTTGCATGTTCTCATCGGTTATTGTACCGCACCTCAGCAAGTTTGCATTTTAGGACATAAGTTCATTAACAAAATTTATTTATTTTGACATCCTTTACTCACGCACAAAATTTGCGTACTGAATTTTGGAACATCCTATATAAATATGTAAAAATGTAAATAATAATTAATTAATTCATATTTCAGATGCTACCTATATTCCATCATGAATTAGCAAATCTCGAAGCGGCTGAAAGAGCAGAGCAAAATGAACAGTTTCGATTACAAAGAAGAAGTACAAGGTCAGGCAATAGGTACTGACGGTTTTGTGAGCGCTGGGTTGCGTTCATAAAATATACCTTCGAATGCATCTTGGGCGTGTAATCGTATCTCTCTTAATCATGATTATTTGCTTATTTTGCGTCTCGCTTATCTGTTTCAAGGGGTCTTGTGTTTATATTATTACCATGACAACGGGCGCACTTTTTACGCCGCACTTTTAAGTAGGGTGGTGGTAGGGTGTAGAAAATGTGTTTGTTGCTATGGAAACCACGCCTGATTTAGTTTTTTATGATTCATAGATGAGAAACAAAATGCATAAATTCATGTATACGAGAGAGACTGCAATATTAGCCAAGAATAACTCTAGAGTGTCTTTTATGAACACAGCCCTGTGGTGTGAGTACCAAAATAATCTGGAGGAAAATATAATGCGAAAATCATTCGGTATGTTATGCAGTTTTAGTAACCTAAATTCGTAGCCCATGCAGCAATGTATTTTTTGCGTTACGGCGTTTATTCAAACGGGATCCATAATCGACGTTCAACGCCAATTTCGACGGGAATCTAATATTCCTCGACGTGGTAGGATTTCTTCGCGCAACACAACATTTCTGTCTAAAATGTTTAATTCTGTTGCTTGACGCGCTGCTGAACGCGTTGGACTTCGAGTTACCGCTTGACGTACCCTTTCAATATTTTCTGGCGTACGCACTGTTATCTGAGTACCGCCGTAAATGTTGTTCACGTTTCCAGTTTGATTAAACCATCGATACCATTGCAAAATTGTGTTACGCGAAGGAATCCTACCACGCCGAGGAATATTAGATTCTCGTCGAAATTGGCGTTGAACGTCGATTATGGATCCCGTTTGAATGAACACCGCAATGCAAAAAATACGTTGCTGCACGGGTCACTAATTCATGGCTACTAAAACTGCATAACACACCGAATGATTTTCTCATTATATTTTCCCCCAGATTATTTTGGTACTCATACCACAGCGCTCACAAAACCGTCAGTACTTACCTACTGCCGGACCTGTATAAGGGAAAACAGTGAGCCATTTAATATGCCTGAAGACCGTTTCAGAGAGTTATTCCGTCTCTCAATTCCAGTTGCAATTGATTTAATTGATTTGTTGAGGCCTCATCTACAAGCTACTGAACATAGAACTGCAGTGAGCCCAGAGCTCAAAGTTTTATTATCATCGCTTCGTTTTTATGCCACAGGATTGTATCAAAAAAGCATCGGCCAAGATTTCTCATTGGGCATGAGCCAAACGTCGGTGCACAGAGCTATACAATTAAGTGACGCTTGCCATCGACAATCATGAAAAGAAATAAATATACTTTACAAATGTTTTCGTATTTAATGTTTGTAATAAGATTTGTACAAAAATTTCTATAATTTATTAATTTTAAATTAAATAATTTATTAATTTTAAATTTTATTTGCTAATTCTAAAATCCACTGTAAAGTTATAATAATTTATTTTAGCTATAATAAGTTATTAACTTATACTATATTTTATAATAAGTTATTAACTTATTACTTATTTATTATTATTTATTAACTTATTACAACTACAACTTTACAGTGGATTTAAAATTTTTAAAATGTCTACCGATGGAGTAACCGGTTAATTCTGAAATGTGCCAGCCATAGATAATACATAAATAGATGGGACACTCAATAGAAAGTTTGAGTACCTTGTAAAGCGGCCTCTACAATTAGGGGAAAAAGTAACCGTAGTTCCAAACCCAAATATAACCTTTGATATTTCAATATTTAATTTTCATTTATCATTTATCAACACTAAATAAACATAATCATTCGTTAAAAATAAATATTGTTATGATTTTACCATGTGTAACCATAGCAATATTTACTTTTAGTCGATGATTACATGTACATATTTAGTGTTGGTGAAACTCAGCAATAACTTGTAAAACCGAAAATAAAACACAGTTTCATAAAACAAATTATATTTAAGTACATTTAAAATAAGTACAGTGCATTATAATACATACAACCACTATAGAATTAACGTGAGAGTAATATACGAAATTATAATTTTTATGTAGTCTACAATTGGACCGTATAATTCCAAAAGGACAAACAGATCAGTAAAATTCACGATCATCCTATTATATGTTCTACACTAAAACTACAAACTGTGATTTCTCAAAATATGGTTCATTGGTCTGTTCGTCGTTTTGAAATAACAAGGTCGACTTAATAGTCTGCTTAGTTTTAATAAAAATAAAAAATGCTCATCAGTTCATCATCTAAATGTGAAAACGTTCAGGTTAACAATTGTGAGAGAATCAGCTGTTGGTACATCACTTTTCAACATTCAAATCGATTTATGCTAATAAAAGATTCTGACCTTTGTTTTCAAATTTTCATATCAAATTATAACCTCCACAATCAAACAGCTAGTGTTCAAACAAAACAAAAAATTACTACGGACTAAACAATGTCGACAGTACTGACCATAAACTAAATGCAGGGCAACGAATCCAAAAATATTCTCACCTTCTGGAACAGGTATACTCTTACCTTCCGGAACAGGTTAATCTAATTGCTGGTTCTCTTCATTTATCATCTCTATTTGCAGGGGCTCTAAATAACATAATTGAAATTAATAATAATGGTTATCTACCAAAATTTAGGACAGATTACTACCTGGTAAATGTTCAGTGAGAACAGCTGTACGAAGTAAAATATTATTTCTGCCGAAACAGTTTTCCATAAAATGTTTAAACGATAAAACTTTAAAAGTAAACGATAACTTTAAAATAACACAAACCACAACAACGCCATGCCACAAAGAGCATCATCGCATAACGCTATCATAAAACGCTTGTAACTTGCATTCGATTGGTTGGACAGGTCGGTGGCGTTACGGAAGTAAGGCGCCAAATTTAAATTTATGCACTGCTGCGACCTCTACAATTAGGGGAAATACTACTACCTCATTTTGCTAGGTACCAAGTTCTCCAATATAAGTGTCCACCCCGTGGTGCCAGCCCTAGTTCTGAATTCCGTGATTCTTCAAGTATCGACGCCGCATCGAATAAAATGGTGGGGATTCGAGTCAAACTTAAGTTTTGAATCCCGCTGCTGCTGCTCTGATTCCCCGGTTCGTGGCTTGAACAAAATTGAATGAAGTTATGAAAACGCGTTTATGTTTGTTTTAAATTTTTTGTCCCAACTTACGTCGGGACTTCAAAAAATTTTTACAGACTCATTTAATTGTTCCTCTCCACGGAAATCTTTAGTAAAAGGCGAAAGATTTATTCGCATTGAAGAGAAACCAGAGTGCTGTTGGAATCCAACGTCAAGGTTTTGTAGTTGTTAATGCAGAAAGTACTTACAAGCGATTGACTCCCGCCATCTAATAGTTAATGATTGAATTATGAACTATACACACAGGATTTCAGAAAAGCGTCACCACATTTAGTAGAAATCTACTTTTTTAGTAGATTTTTTTACAATAACTAGAAAACTTTAGTAGACAAGAAATCTCTAGTAGATTTTAGTAATTACTGATATATCTTTTAGTCACTTCAAAAGCGAGGTCCAATATGCCATTTTTGAAGTTGGGAAATTTATTGAATGTTGTTAGGAATCCCTGGTAGAAATTTAAGGTGGCTGCATCTTCAGTATAACTTTCGAATTTTTCAGTTCCGTGCTTTAGTAGTAGCATTATTGAATTTAAATATACTCTTAAGGCGTTTTCGAAAATTCGCTCCGAGTAGAAATGTGAGAGAGAACATTAAGAGACTTAATGCACGTAAGAGTGAGAAAAATAGCGCTCCGATCGAATTCACGAAAACGCCTTTATAATCATTCGTAGTAGTAAACACTTTAAATACACTGTGATCAACAATGCACGGCATCGAGTAAAAATTATTATTGGTGTCCTTATAGGTGGTAAATATTTGTTGCGAAACGAAAATTTGATAATATTTCAGAAATATTTCAAATGCAAACCTTCAATGTAAGCAATACAACTATTTGACAACTGTCAATCGGTTTAGGAAGTCATCCCTTTTTCGTTCCTCTTTCATAAAAAATCAAAACCAACTTGTTGAACTTTTCAATTGAGTAGTCGTTACCACATAAGTGGTTTAATTGAATAGGAGATAGCTCTCCATAGCAAGCAGAGACTTTAAGGTACTAAATACAAATAATAATAAATAAGTACAAATAAACCAAGAAAAAAGTCTGCTCAGCCTATGACCATGCTCAAGAGGACTCACCCCTAATACAAAGTAGAAATGCTTGAAATTTAAGGGTAAAATTATATACAGGGCGATCGAAATTGATTGTCCTGATCTTACACCGCTTTCCACGACCTTGATATCGATATTCACATCCAATTATTAAAATAAAGTTAGCAACACAGGTAGATCTGGGGAAGTTACTAGACATCCCAAGATTTTGTTGACAGTTCATTGTCGTTCATTCATGAAAAATGGTTTATTTCGTTGTAATAGCAATCTGATTAAACAATAATTATGTTCTTTAATAATTAGGTTAGGTTTGGAAGTAAGTTTCATGAATGTTTTATGCACTCACTGTAGGTTTGTTCCAGCAGCATCTTCTGACTAGTTCGGAACTGTTAAAAGCAGTTGCCCACCGAAGTAATGACCTAGTTTAACGGCGCCATCAAATGTACAATTTTGAAGACTGCATTGTTTTTGACGGTTTCGAACTAGTTACCAACCGTTGCGGGAACAAACCTTGTTTTTCGTTCTAAGCTTCATGTGATAGATGTAAATATTGATGTCAAGCTCACGGGAAGTAGTGTGGAATCAGGACAATCAATTTTGATCTCTCTGTATCACTACGAGCTGAAATTTGGCAAAATTAGTAAATATGGTATTGCTACGAAATTTCTGCTTGATTAGATATCATTGATATTAACTACCAAATTTAAACTTTTATAATAGTTCTTGTAATACTGGGCCTGCATCATAAATGCTTTAAAATATCGGATAATGGAACAAAAAGCAATCATTTTAATGTGGATCTTATTTTTGAATCGATTTTCAAAATTTTTATTTGAATCGATTCGGAAAATCGATCTTTTTTAATAAAAGCGGCAACACTATGCTTAAAATGTTTGAAACCTTTGATTTAAAAACGTCTGAAATTAAAGGGTGAGTACCAACTTAACCGATTATCTAAATTAATTTACCATTGTGATATTTTTTTATAGAAAAGCAATTTCTTTTATATTTATACTTAATGAAATGAATTTTTTTTATAATGTAAGTACAAGTACAATACCTACCTGATGTTAGTAGGTCAAGGCTTTCATTTCGCTCATAATTGAAAATGTGAAATTATATCTGGTGATATTTATAAAAATTTAACAATATCAATCCAAAACATATGTCGTTTGTTTAATTCTGCGTAATTTGTTACTAAATGAGTTTCAAGCAAAAAATTTAAATTATTTTTGTTTATGAATTGTGGCAACTTGTATAATGGTGGCAGTTTTTACTATTGAGAGGGAGGCGTCATTGTTGTGTTTCGATGTCAGCCCCAAAAAATATTTCAAAATCATGAATCGATATCAAGGAAACTCAGCCACAAGTTAGTATTTAACTATTCTTGTCGGCCTAAATTCAAAACGACGTTTTAATAACCGATATTCGGATTATTGGTAAGTAGGCACTTAAAATATCATTAATCAACAAGTGCTGTGCTGTGACTTTTCATCAAAATAAATTTCTACTTTTCAGATTTAACCATGGCTGAAGCTCAATTGATTTTGAACGACCAGAATTTCATACAATTACCAGAAATGCAGGAGCAATCGGAACTTCAAAACAACACCAGCGGTGATTTGAAAGATGATAGCATGTCTGAAAATCTGAATTTATCAAATGAACTTTCTCTGATTGATGACATGATGAGCACCATGAAGCACTCAGAAAATGAACAAACAAGCAAATCATCGGAAGAGCTCATTGACAAAAGCTCCACAAACACGTCTGAAGAAAGAATAACAGAAAGCCCTTCGACGGGAGAAAATTATATATATAAATGCGTGTTTTGCGATCAATTGTTAACTGCTACAGATGACCCGAAATTACTTGAGTGTTTACACAATGCCTGTGGTAATTGCATAAATAACAAATTATACGAGCAAAATGAGAGCAACAATAAAGGTAAGACGTTAGTTTTTAAATAGCCAAATTTTTATTTGCAATTTGTAGGAGTGGAATGTCCCACTTGTGGACTTATATGCGAAGCAGAAAAAATAATTGATAATCAGTTTCTACTGGAATTATCAAATGGAGACGATAACTCTTCAAAACTAGCGGAGCTGAAATGTAGTAGCTGTAGTGATGATATAGTTGCAACCAGTTGGTGTGTAGATTGTGCTGAATTTATTTGTGATATATGCGTACAAGCTCATCAAAGGTAAGCTTGTTTTAAATTAACCATAAAATGTGCAACGTACACTTCTGAATCACAAATTCTTTGAAACGGACACTGAATATGAGCACTAAAGGCTCAATTTCTCGATGATAGTTTCAGTGATAGTTGCTGTCATGAAAGTAACTATCGCAGAAACTATCATCGTGTAAATAATTTAAGGCACTTTCATTCTTTCCATGTAGATACTCGGAACTATCACACCCATTTTCGTGATAGTACTTTCATGACAGTACTATCGTTGTGAAATCAGGCCTTAACACTTAACGATTCGCTGTCATTCGACAGCTTCGTTAAGTGTTAGTGCACATATTCAGTGTCCGTTTCAAAGAATTTGTGATACAATTTTCATCAGATACGAATCTGCTTTAAACTTCTGAGATTTGATTTGATAACAGGTACATTCCTTGCGCTGATTTAGATTGATTTAAATCGATTCAAAAGGAATTTACACAGTTGTTCCCTGTTGAAATTCATAACAGTACATAAATTTCATAATAGCTGACTTTTCACTTTCGTAATAAATTTTCACATTGTAGCAATAGAAGTCAACAATGCATTCACGTTTGTGGCATCATATTATACACAGATGAATAAAATATGTATTACAATACAATGCATTTTACGATTTTACAGAACATATTTTCTTTTTATGTTGACTGTAGGGTATTAATCAATTAAAAAATTAATTGAATCATGTTTAATTGCAATTAAATTTAATTACAATTAACATTAATTGCAATTTGCAATTGAATTTAATAACAATTCGATTGTTCAGTTGCACATTCCAATTAAATTTAATTGGAACTAATTTAATTGTTAATTGCAATTAATTTTTTATGACAATTATTTATTTTAAAGAAAATCTTTTGATTTTTGAGTTGATGTTTATTAGAAGATGATGAAAAATATCAGAAACTATACAATTTTTAACATTTTAACTCTTAGGGCATATGTAGTATGTAATCAAACAGAAATTACATTTAAGAATTAATTGTGACTTGCTAATTAAATCCATTCCAAAAAAATAATTAATTGTAATAAGTAGCTGAAACTCACAATTAACGGTTAGTTAATTGTAATTGTAAGAACTATACAATTATTGAAGGGTCGATTGCAAAAGCTGGCTATCTCCATTTTTTGCCAAAATTGAGTTATGCATGCAGGCAAGTCCATAACATGATGCCTCATCGACCAGTGCAAGAATTTATAGGTTTTTGTATTTTCTAGTTGGGCTGCCACTACCTTATACAGTTTCAGTCGTAATTTTGAACTCTGAAGAACTGTGTATAAATGTCATGTTTTTTTTTTTGTTCTATAAAATTAGTAAAAGTTGAGATAGCCGATTTTTGCATTTGACCCTTCAATTACAATCAATTAATTGTAATTGCAAGGAGTCGACAATTACAATTGTGTAATTACTTGTGAATTGCCAAAATAAATTTATTTGTTTATTTCTTTATTGCACGAGTTATTTTAAACGATTTAGGTCCGTGTGACACCATGCAAGATTTGATATAAAAGTTTTGCATATTTAGAAATTGTACTGATCATCAAAACACAATAACAAAACTTGTTGAAAGATTTGAGAAAATTTAGAAAAAGTTCAAAATATTTTTACAATTACAATTATTATTTATACAATTACAAGAAATGACAACAAATCTGCGCACAACGAAAAATTTTATTAACCATCAATGCCATGCAAGATTTTTTCCGCAAATACCAAAACTTTCCTTCCTATTGAAGTTATGCATATGTCAGTATTTGTTGAGTTACTGTGACTGATTAGATTTAGAATTAATTACTGATTAGATTTGTAAATTAGCTAGTTATTCGCGTGTTTAACATAAAAAATTATTGAGGTAGTAGCAAACACTGTAAAGATTTAATATTATTTCTTATTAAGTAAAGTTATGTATTTAGTTTTGACTTCAACGATAAATTTAATTATTAATCAAATCTTGCATGGTGTCACACGCATAGGTCACACGGGCCTTACAAACAACAATAGTTCAAGTCGCGACATCTTGCAGACGATTTTTGACTTAAATTGTTGTTTGGAAATGGTGAGATTGCGGTGGAGTTCTTGAGCTATTCTTCTGCTAACAAGGTCCCAAATAGGGCCGAAACAGTTATCAGAGGATGTTCGAGGATTCCATTACAATCTAAACCGACTTACAACAAAAATTTTAAACTTTTACAATCAAAATTTTTTACATTTAACTGCAACAGTGTCCACTTTAGAATTTACGTCACTTTTGATAATAGATGGCGCTAAATTAATAAAAAGTTTGATATAAAGTTAAATTATAGAAGTAACCGAGAAAATGAAAAATTTAAAACACAATAGATTTTAGCAACTTATTATCTGTTATATTTATATCTTTGTTTAACACTGCTGATAAAATTCAAATTCTTAAACGGTATTAGTGGAAATTATGTACAAGCAACAATTTATTTGCTGCTGTTTTTTAAAATATTGCAATCCTGATTTCTATTTACTATTTGCACATTTGCAGTATTTGCTGTAACACATAATCCCTATTACATTATACCCACTGCTCTCCTTAATAATGCAAAGGCAGTACTTTTTCTTTTTAACACAATGCGAGTCACATGCTCTTTATTGGCTAAAGTGAAAGTCTTCAATTTGTATACTTTTCATAAAATTATCTCTCTATAACTATAATATGTCGATCATTAGAATTGTTTCCAGCAACTGGGCATGAATCTATTCCAAGTTTTTTTTTTAAATAAAAAAAATTACATATACATATGAGACATTCATCTGGTTTTTAGAAGCAATTTTTAAGTTTTTCTTTTTGGTTTCAGCGCCGTAGTTTTTCTTCTATTCGATTGATAAACAAAATTCGAAACTTTTTGTTCCACTGTTATGTTATAACGCCTAAATCAAAATTAATATTCTCAGAATTAACTGAACAATGCATTCATAATTAATGAGAAATACTTTCATATACAGGCTGTCTTACGAAAAACGCCCCAAGCCGTAACTCCGTTATTTATAGATGAATTTTAACAAACAAAAAGGCAAATAAAATGAGACTAAAAGTACTATAAGGTGAGTCCAGTTTCAATTTTTTAAAAAATTACCTTCAAGGTCAAATGACTGTCAACTTTTATTTTTCAAATGGCTCTGTATATTTTTTATTATTATATCTGGTAGAGATTTTTTTTCTAAATCCAATGATGTGCAACACTTTGACATTTAAAAAATATTTTTCGTAAAAGAAAAATGAACTAGTCTATTACGCAAAACGTGCTTTTCATAAAAATGTTAAAAGTTTGTCGTGAAAACAATGTCACTGAGCGTTATTTTTCACAGTTGTTTCAAGTTGTCAAGTTATTCTCTTTGTATGATTCATTGTTTCCTAAAAAAAGCCGATTATGGATAATACTCCGTTGATTGACTTACTCCAAGCATATTTTGAATGCAATAAAAACACAAGCACTGCGTCTCTATAGGCAGGGATTTTTTCCCAAAGCAACTTACACAGTTGTAGACTTAATTTTAATTATTTCATTAATGTTTTCTGTAATGCTTGATTGCTGTTTTTATTGCATTCAAAATGTACTTGCAATAAGTCAGTCAGGTGATTGTTATCCATAATCGGTTTTTTTTTAGGAAACAATAAGTCGTACAAGTAGAAGAACTTGATAGTTTAAAACATCTGTGAAAAATAACCTCAGTGACATTGTTTTCACGACAAACTTTAACATTTTTATGAAAAGCACGTTTTACGTAATAGACTAGTTCATTTCTTTTTTTTACGAAAAATGTTTTCTAAATATCAAAGTGTTGCACATTATTGACTTAGAAAAATCTCTACCAGATATAATAATAAAAAATATACAGAGCCATTTGAAAAATAAAAGTTGACAGTCGTTTGACCTTGAAGGTAATTTTTAAAAAAATTCAAACTGGACTCACTTTATAGTACTTTTAGTCTCATTTTATTTGCCTTTTTGCTTGTTAAGATAAGTCCATAAATAACGGAGTTATGGCTTGGTGCGTTTTTCGTAAGACAGCCTGTATAATTTCCAGTATTTTCACCTTGAAGGATAAAGTTATAGGTATAGGTTGAGGATTGCTATTTTCCCATTTCAAAAATATTTGTAGTGATTTCTTTAAGTAAGTAGAGGCATATTGACTTGAAATACAGCCCAGTTATTTCTAGTAATAGTTGACAGCTCAAAATGACCCTCTTAGTATCAATCATTCAGAAATTTTTCTTAGCCTTTGCTTGACTTCTGTGCCCAATGAATCCCATATGATATACCAATATAAGGATGGGCCGAACCATCGATTCGGCCGCTTCCGCCTATTTTGTCACTATTCGGCTTTGGCCGAAGCAGTTGTTCGGTTCGGCCGAAGCAACTTGGCGAAAAATTTCATAGCGTTTTTCCAAATAAAAAGTATTGAGTATGTCAAACAAGTTATAATAGATGAGTATTCTTATTTAATACAAGAACAATCATGCGACTCAAAAGATAAGAATCTGCTCCTCAATCAAAATTAATAAACCTGTCAGAAAAAATGAAAGTAAAATTGAAGGAATTATTCCAAAAACCAGACAAGTCCAAAATATCTGGTTTACGAGTTGTCGCTATTTTATATACGTTAAGACAATGGCTGTCTAGTGGTATAAATTGTTTCGCTATGAAGCAGACATGTCCGACGATTTTGCACGGAGAAATATGTGCGATTCTATAAAAACAAGGCAAATCCTACTTGTTTCCTGCAAAAGCCAGACAATTATCTTTTTTGGACTTGTCTGGTTTTTGGAATAATGCCTTCAATTGCAATGAGTTGTTATGTAGCAGTAGCTCAGAAGAAAAAAGTCAATATAATGTTAAAGAAGAACTCGATGTTTACATGAATTTATCATTAATGAAGAGAACTGTCAATTCAATACATTCGTGGAAAGAAATGAAGGAAGTGTTTACAATTTTAAGTAATATGGCGTTGAAGTATATTTTAACTCCTGCTTCAGAGTTTACAATGAATTTTTTTCCCGGGGCTGAAAATATTTACAAAATTTGAGCAGAAAAGGTGTTCCTATACCATGGTCTATCGTTAAAGAATTTCCAGTACTGGAAATAAGAATCCTCATTTATTATTTTCTTTGTTTCTTGTTATTTGATTTGTAGTAGTATTATATTTAAACTCTTTAAAGAATTATGTTTTTTGTTTTATTATGGAATTTTAGTTTTATTTAGAACTATTCTGTTTTGCTAAACTTTTGAGTGAGAATTGCTTTTTTTTCATAGCATTTGTAGGTATATTTTTATTTTGTGTATTTTTCTATCGCAGTGATTCGGCCGAAGCTTCGCGTTTCGAGCTGAAATGCGCTTAAATTCGGTATTCGGCCGAATCGGAAAAAAACTGCTTCGGCGCATCCCCATATCAAATAAAGTGGTAAGATACTCTTGCCATATCATTTTTCCTTTGACTTAAAGCAGTTACTTTAGCTTATCTGTTATCAAAATTTTACAATACTTACAAATTGTAATGCATATTAAGCTAAAACAGTAAGTTTTTAATCTTTTTGTAGTTAAAAAAAACATACCAAGATAAGATGTATTACATGCTGTTTTTTTAAACGTTACATTTCATTTGACAAAATTATTACGTGTTTGAAGAGCAATTTTGAAACACCATGAAAATTATTTATACAGGTGTCCCAGATTTTTTGTCTCGATTTTTACCTAAGTGCAGGCGCGATCATACGGGAAGGTCCATCGAAGCGATCGCCCCTCCCCACCCCCAACAAGTCATTTTTTCCGAATCATGCGGAACCTACCTAAAATGTTTTTATGTTTTAAATTAGTTTAAAAGCGAATTTTTTTTCAAGAGTAGTTTTACGATTGTATTAATTTACAATTTTTGAACCCTAACGAAAGCAACCCCCCCCCCCCAAGAAGTACTTCTAGAACCGCGCCTGCCTAAGTGACCCAATTACCTCTTTAAAATTTTAAAACCACTTCAAAGGATCGAGCACCATAGATAGGGCTTCCTTATTTTTTTTTTAATAATCGTAAGTGCCATTTTGTTACTTAATTAATTTATAATTTTTGGACATGTCATGTTTATGAAGGTACATTTTTGAACATTTACATAATATGTTCATATTATTCTATATTACTTTTAATAAAATTTTTAAAATAGTTATAGGTAATTAGCACAGCAGACTTCGGATATTTCGGAGCGTTGCCATGGTGTTACGCAAAAACGAGAACCAATGAAAAGTCCCGATTTATTGCGTAGCCATGGCAACGCACCGAAATGTCCGAAGTTTGGTAATTAGTAATAAAATAAAAAAATTATTAGAATTAGACAGAAAATTATTAAATTAAAAAAATATGACTTCTTGAATAATAATTTTTTTCCAGATTAAAAATTACTAAAGAACACACAATCAAACCAAAAGAGGAAGGCGTTCAAGAAAATCAAACTTTAACTAGTTCTTTTTCTATGACAACGTTATTTTGCACGACTCATCCACACGAAAAATTATCATTATTTTGTGAAAACTGTGATAAGTTAACTTGCCGAGATTGTCAACTCACTGAACACAGAGATCACAAATATAAATTTACTCATGAAATTGCATCAGATGCTCGAAAATTCATAGCAGCTATGCTGAAGGACATAAGGTGAGTCAAATTAACAAAGATTTCTAAAACTTTTATTGATTTATTTCGTTTTTAGTTACAAAAGAGTTCTGCTTAACAGTGCAATGAAAGTTATAGCAGATCGACAGACACTCATTACGGATAAGAAAAAAGCTCTCGTTAATGAAATAACTCAGCTGGTAGTAAAGTAAGTAATTTTGATTGAGCGTTAAGAAAGATTAAAATCAATAATGTGATAGGTTAACTAATACAATAAATGTGAGGGGAAAGCAGTTGGTTACAAAATTAACAGAAGTATGTGATTCAAAACAGAAGACTTTGCAAGAAAAGAAAATTGCTTTAGATCAGTTATCCAAAATGACTGATCATTGCATAGAATTTACTCAACATGCTTTGGATAATGGAAGTGATATGGCATTGCTGTATAGTAAGAAACAAGTAACGAATCATTTGCAAAGGATCAAGTGTAAGAGAGCTGATATTCCGAATCCTGAAATTCCAGTTCGCATACATTTGGCATTGGATAAAGTGCCTGATCTTATAAAAGGTATGGTTTGTTATTATAATTTTCAAACTAAATTTTTTTGAAGATAATTATCAGTCATGATTGTGGGTCTCAGTCAATTTTTTGGGTGTTTAATATATTTTGTCAAATTATTTTCCATGCACTTAACTTTAAAGGCTTGTCCTCTGGTGAGTACATATGTCAATATTCAATAATTTTTAACAACTATTGTATGACTTCTTTTAGTTATATCGACGATTGGGCAAATTGTCGTTGATGGAAGAGTTTACCCTTCCCAGCCTTCTTCTCCGTGCGCTTCTATGACACCGCAGAGTTCTCCGAGCCCGGGGCATCAGCAACAAATGAATTCACTTCTTCAGCTTCAACAGAAACCGTCAGCACCTCCACATCAATCCCCACATCAACAGCAATCACAGTTAGCACAGCAGTTACAGCAACAATCACCGTTGCATCAGCAACAACAACAGCAACCGCCACAACAAATGCATGCAGGATATCAACCTGGATCGAGAATGTTACCACCATATGGACAGCAGTACAATCAAAATCTGGCAATGAATATGAATCAAAATCTTCAGCAAAATATGGGTATGTGACCAATTTTTTAAAAATATTACGTACTTTGGGTGTGTGATATTGGTTATTGTTTTAAAAGAAATGTGTTTCTTTCTAAAGGTATTTTTATCCCTTGATTGTTATACCTGTTATACATTTTAAATAAACTTGTAGGTACTTTCATGAAAACCCAGTATTCCAAAAATGTAGTTTTATTTGTTCTTAAGTGAATTTTAAGAGAAAAGGACCTTCCCAATTTCAAAATTATAGAAAAATTTAATTTATATTTGTATATTTACTATTTCAAAATAAAATCAATATTTTAAATGATTGACTAAACATTTTCAAATGTTTTAATTAATTTTTAGCTCGTCTGGAATATGAATTAGGTAAGAAATAAGTACATATATGAAATATGGTTAATTTGAATATTTAATATTTTAAAGATTTTTTATTGTCTCTTTTTGTTCTTTGGTGTAGGGCAAAAAATGCCACGTAATTTGGGGAATATGCCAGCATTACCTTCGTCAATTCCTATATCCATAGCTCAACAGCTTCAGCAGAACATACCTGGACATATGCTACAGAGAACTCCAATTCGTCCGTTATTACCGCTGACAAATCGTGCTCCAATAAATAGTCAGCAACAGGTATAAATTTAGGCATCTAAGAATTTGGTATGTAATTAAAATTATTTATAGCAGGTGAGTTCTTCAACGCACCCTCAAGGCATTATGCAAGACCGAAGCAATTTACGAGGTCTATTACAACCAAACGGGAATGCTGTGTATGTACAAACAGGACCTGGACAATATCAAGCCGTGCAACCTCAGTATGCACAGCAATTTCAAAATAGATTTCAAACTCCGCCACAATATCGATCGCAAAATCAACAAATGCGAGTGATGCATCCTGGTCAACAACATCTGGGTCAACTGCATCCAGGTCAACAACATCCCAGTCAGCAGCATCCAAATCAATCAATTCGTATACCGCTACAAAGACCAGCTGGACAGGGTTTTCAATCACCACCTCCCCATCAACAAGGATTAAAATGGCACATACCGCAACAAAATGAACCTGTTGGAGGCAGTAATTCAGTCAATAACAGTACAAATAGTAATACTCTGGCCCAGCCGTACGTCAACGACAATTTCAAAATTACTCTCAAATCACAAAATCAAAATGATCCAAAAAACTTTCCGGCCACCGTAACCTCGACTATTCCGAAAACACCAAGTCCTAATCACATACAGGGTAAATCTGAAACTGAGACTCGCCTCGATAAATACTGTGCAGACTCGGTGAAAGACCTTATGGCAACAATTGCCAAGTTAGATTCAAATGGTGTTCAGGTATTAGCGGAAAATCGACCGAAAACTGGTAGTTCACCCCACGTCGACAGCTCGACTGGAGATAACATTGCTGGCTCTTCCACCAAATTAAAAAGCGAAGCGCTAGAAACAGGCAAGGATGACCCGAACGAAGATTGGTGCGCCGTGTGCATGGACGGTGGTGAACTTGTTTGTTGTGATAAATGTCCTAAAGTGTTTCATCAGTTCTGCCATATTCCAAACCTCAGCATTGAGTGAGTTGTTTTTGAAATACGTTTTCTAAGTTTCTGCACAACTTATGTTACAGAGAAAATGATACGTGGCAATGTTTGCTGTGCATGAATTTTGCTGATATTCCTGATAACATTCTCTCTGAAAGAAAAGAAGGTGAATTAAGCCTTAAGGAGAAGAAAATCGCTGAAAGACTGGTATTAGAATTATATTGTCAGTATGAACCAAGTCTACCTTTTAGAGAACTAATTTCAAGTGACGTAAGTTTCCCTTTTTATTTACGTACACACCTACACAGGTAGTACTTAAAATTACAATTTGCTAACATTTGAGAAAATCACTTTCCACATTACTCTTATTTAGGCCCGATTGTACAATGCCAGTTTAAATTTAAGCAGAAGCTTAAACCCATAACGATTACTTCAACAATTGTTGGTAGGATTTAAGCTTTGGCTTAGGCCCATATGCACCAAACACTTTAATCGAGCTTAAATTTGAGTGACATTTATATTGTGACATTTGAAGTTTGATGACAACGGGCTCATTCAGGGATGCTCAGCGGCTGAGCTAAGCTGTAACTCAGTCAGCGTTTTCTAAGTGTCAGCACATAGTGATTCCCTGAACGAAGTTCTGAATGGCAGCTGTCTCATATGCTTGACTTACTATATGGGGGAGTTAAATAAACGGTTAATCCCGTCAATCTGCACAAAATCGTCAATTCAACGGTCAGAGTAAACTACCTGACCAATCATCGACTGGAAAAATTGAATACTGACTCAACCAGTAAATTTAAATTATGCTCCCATTACTTTTTTTGATAGCGCTGAGCAACTCAGCCTACAATTTATGCGCTGAGTAAATATCTCAGCAGCTTTCTTTCAGCGGTCTGTCAGCTTATCCACTCAGCCGCTGAGCGTCCCTGAATGCGCCCATTGTGTAAGTCACATTCTAAGTGACGCTTAAAGTTAAGCTGAGTTAATTCGTTCGGTGCATACGGCCATTAAACTTAGCCCGGAATTATACAATTGGACTTTAAGAAAATTTAAGACATTATAAATGTCGGGATTTTGTATGTTTTATACTCAAATTGTTTTCTTGTTTGCTGCCATGGAAATTTAGAAGGTAAATTAGTTGTTTGTAATTTTTCTTATTGTGACTTATAAATTGCTTTTTGAATCACATTTTTTTCATATTTTTTTAATGTATTATACAGGCTGTCTTACGAAAAACGCCCCAAGCCGTAACTCCGTTATTTATAGATTAATTTTAACAAACAAAAAGACAAATAAAATGAGACTAAAAGTACTATAAGGTGAGTCCAGTTTCAATTTTTTTTAAAATTACCTTCAAGGTCAAATGACTGTCAACTTTTATTTTTCAAATGGCTCTGTATATTTTTTATTATTATATCTGGTAGAGATTTTTTTTCTAAATCCAATAATGTGCAACACTTTGACATTTAAAAGATATTTTTCGTAAAAAAAATGAACTAGTCTATTACGCAAAACGTGCTTTTCATAAAAATGTTAAAGTTTGTCGTGAAAACAATGTCACTGAGCGTTATTTTTTACAGTTGTTTCAAATTGTCAAGTTATTCTCTTTGTATGATTTATTGTTTCCTAAAAAAAGCCGATTATGGATAATACTCCGTTGATTGACTTACTCCAAGCATATTTTGAATGCAATAAAAACACAAGCAGTGCGTCTCTATAGACAGGGATTTTTTCCCAAAGCAACTTACACAGTTGTAGACTTAATTTTAATTATTTCATTAATGTTTTCTGTAATGCTTGATTGCTGTTTTTATTGCATTCAAAATGTACTTGCAATAAGTCAGTCAGGTGATTGTTATTCATAATCGGCTTTTTTTAGGAAACAATAAGTCGTACAAGTAGAAGAACTTGATAGTTTAAAACATCTGTGAAAAATAACCTCAGTGACATTGTTTTCACGACAAACTTTAACATTTTTATGAAAAGCACGTTTTGCGTAATAGACTAGTTCATTTCTTTACGAAAATGTTTTCTAAATATCAAAGTGTTGCACATTATTGGATTTAGAAAAAAAATCTCTACCAGATATAATAATAAAAAATATACAGAGCCATTTGAAAAATAAAAGTTGACAGTCGTTTGACCTTGAAGGTAATTTAAAAAAAAATTGAAACTGGACTCACTTTATAGTACTTTTAGTCTCATTTTACTTGCCTTTTTGTTTGTTAAGATAAGTCCATAAATAACGGAGTTATGGCTTGGGGCGTTTTTCGTAAGACAGCCTGTACAATACGTTTTTATATTAAATCACATTAAAATATTTTTTTGTTATTTATAGAATGTAGAATATCATTCCATTATTAAAAAACCCATTGCGTTGGACACAGTAAGGCAAAAATTAGATTGGAATTCCCCTGACTGTTACAAAAATTTGGAACAACTGGTCAGGGATATTCGACGCATGTTTCAAAATGCTTACGTCTACAATGCAGTAAGTTCTTGTCAATAATTTTTCTACATTTTATATTTGATTCCAGAAATAATTTTGCTCAAGGAATAATATTGAAAATAAAATACATTTTTGTTCATTCTCGAAACTGTTTTATTTTTCGTACAAATAACTTTTGAATTATTGTACTGAGTGTTGCATTTAATTTCTATTTTGTGTGCTTTAATTCTTTTAGATGGATAATCCGGTTTACAATGATGCAAGAACCTTGGAAAAATTCTTTGACGAACAACTAGAAAAATGGTTACCAGAATATGCTTATGAAACTTTCGAAGATGAAGATCTGCATCCACCGAACAAGAAATATAAACGCATTATTAGTTATTAGTAATAGTGTAGAAGGAAATCTGAATTATATGTTATTGTTAGTAATTAGTTTTGTAGTATTTCACTTGTTACATTTTTACAAATATCATTTGAAAGTATACGTTTCATAGAAGACTAGTAGTACTAGTGCATTAGTAATCGAGTTAAAGCTAGAGTTAGTTTGAAGTTTTATTTATTTCACGCAAATGTTTTCACTCATTAGAAAATTTTAATAAATGTGTCAAAGACAGTGTTAAAATGTATTTATAAATATATGAACTGAATGTATCCAGGTACTTGTGTACGGTTTTATTTTTAATGGCATGATATTATGATATTTTTTTAATTATTATTAGATAATTTTATTCTTAAGAGTTTTACAATATGATTCAAGTTTGTTATTGATTGTTGGAAGCTTGGAAATATTAAGTTTTTTTGCAATTCTTTTTACGAGATGCAAATATGTTGATTTATTTTAAGAAGCAACTTATGTAATTTTTTTTCTAATTGCTAACATATTAAACCACTGCAAAAATACATGTGAAATGTTCAGTTATAAATATTAGTTTTTGAAGCAACACTGAATGGATTAAATATCTAGTAACAGTTTTCACTCTTTTTTTAAATAAATGAGCAATTTTAAAGTTTATCACTTTCAAGACTCCAACACTACTAGAATTTTGAACATAGGACATATTTTGCTTTCATATTGTAAATATATTGCAAAAATTATTTTTTTTGTTATTTTTGAAGTAATTTTAAAATATCGAAATATACTTGATTAAAAATATATTATGTAATTATTTATTATAATGATCACTGCTTCAAACAGTATCAGCTATAAATTTGAAAATTATTTGACATTTTCAATCCTCATCAAATTTTCTTTTCCATTGATCAAAAGTATGTAAATGATTGTATTTGTTTATTTTTTCAGACGGTGTCAAACTATCATGTTTGAAATTAAATCGTGCTGCCAAGGAGTTAATTAATACCAATTGAAATTTATGAATAAAACTTTGATTTCCAGAAAAAAAAATGCCAAAAGACATATGAGCAAAATATCCAAGAAAACTAGTACATATTACTTGTTCCTACATTTATCTTGTAATATATAATATCAAATAAAATATTGTCTTTTGTTACTTCCTATAACTTTATTTTTTTGCAATCGAATACTAACATTAATTAAATGAAGTTGCAATATCTGTGAGATTTCTGAGATTTTTATGGTAAAATTAAGCTAAACACTTAGCACTAATTTTTTATTTTTTTTTAATTTAAAGTCTTAGGAAGTAACTAAAGTCAATGATACTGAATAATTTTTATGATTAAATATTTTGTGTATTGTACAAATTTAAAAGAAAATATACGTAGACATGCTGTGTATTTTAATGTAATCATTTATTTAAAATATATCTTGTTCGATGTAATTATATCATTAATAATTCATTCACAAACAATTTTGATGTAGGTAACTGATATTTTATCAGTATTTTTTTTTTAATCAAACCGCCTTATAAAATCTGAGAAAGATATTTAATCATATATTTATTATTATATTTCCCTTTTTCCTGCACTTGCTCTAAGGCGGATTTGTATTTTAGTAGTTCAACATTTTTGTATCTGAATACAAGTATAATTGATGTAATTATTACTTTGTAGAATTAAAAAAAAATAGAAAAAAATATATTTAGTTATTATAGTAAATAAACAATAAAAAATTTCACATGCTTTTTATTAATTATACAATTGCATTTGCTATACATGTGATGAATCTGAAAAATACATTAAGCACGTATGTATGTTATTATCTTTATCTTTCCATTAAAAATAATAACATTAAAAAATACTCCCAAAAGAAAAAGTTATTGTGAAATATGTATACATTTTTGTGATAAAATAAGAAAAACATCAATTTTTTACACATTAAGAAATTATTGAATGGCTCAGTTTTTTTGTTCTTCTTTACTTCCTTTTATTCATATTTTGTTGAACCTACAAGTCACATTTATAAGCATAAATGACCATCAGATATTAATATTCTATTTCAATTTTCTATGTACTTCTAAAAAATGAATTCTTAAAAAATAACAGAACAAAAGAATATGTTCACAATCAAAATTTTATTGTAAATGTATAATTTATTTACAAAAAAATTTCTACATATTAAACTTTAATATATCATTTTTGTTTATCTTCTTTTTCATTAACAACTGATTCATCAGAGGTATCCTCTTCACTTTCTTCATAATCATCTTCCTCATCATCATCGTCTTCATCATCAGTATAGCTGCCACCATCAAAATCTTGATCATTATAACCCCCAAAATTGCCACCACTTTCCTCATCCTCAAAGAGAGCTTGTCCTTGACGTCCAAATTTATGACTGCGGGCTATAAATGTGTAATAATTATAAATTGAAATAACTATGTTTTAATACTACAGCTTGTTTATACTTACTTGACATACTAAGGTCTTTAGTTTGAGATGTATCGTAGCCACACTTAGGACATGGTATTGCTTTATTTTTCTCATATTTAAAACCTTTCCTTCGCACATGATCTTCACAATAACATATTTTGCATCGCAAACATGAGTACTGGCCCAATTTATTACAAGACTGGCCTATAGGAAAGTAAAGTTCTAGTTAAAGATTCAGTAAAAATATTGTGAAAAAGAAACAGTTCCCTTTAAAGAACTCCCTGATTCAATTTGCTGAAATTCAATTACCTATTACTCCTAAATATTACAATTAATTAATTCATTATTATACAACTAAGTAAAATTTCTATATGGTTGCACTGCAACAGCTGTCAAGTGAAAAGTAAAGAGATAAAAGAAAAAACCTTGCTAGTGCTCTTAAGTTGTCTTATGTCTGCAACAAGGCAATTTTACTTAATTTCACTAATTAAAAAAATTCTGTAGCAGTTTGAGAATCTTGCTTACTATAAGAAAAATTTGTTGATTAGGGCAAAAGTCTAAAAGATTTTCAAGATACTTAAAACTTGATTCAAAATTATAAATAAAAAAAACTTTCATTGTTATTCTAAAGCAATAAGTATAAACAAAATTAATTATTCCAAATAACTTTATACTAAACAAAGCAGTGTCAAAATATTAAGCGTGTAAAATTTCGTCTCTTGTAAAAACATCAAGTTTCTAAATTTTTGTAAGCATCTGCGCTGTCTCAGATTTCTATGTACTTCATTAAATTAATATTTTTATGATAATTATATAAAAAAATTTGTGCAAATCGGTCTTCATTGCAGCGGATTCCTCGAGCAGGCTCTGTACAGCTGTTTCAGACCTAGTTGGGCCTTCGTCAGCAGAACCGTAGCTCGAGAACTCCACTGCAAACCAAACCGATCTGTCCTAGGTTATTCGCCATTGCGATGTGAAAGTAATGAACATTTTAAGTAGCGACATCTTTCGATCGCTTTTTGACCTGACATTGCAGTAGGATTGACAAATTGAAGCCAGTTCGCTACATAATAAGTCAGCAAGCATGGCCGCCTTGCATGGGATGACTTATTATGTAGCGAACTGGCTTCAATTTGTCAATCCTACTGCAATGTCAGGTCAAAAAGCAATCGAAAGATGTCGCTACTTAAAATGTTCGATAATTATATAATATAAAATTATAATTAATGTAATTTCTTATTCACTGACAAATTATCAAACTTGTAACAATTCAACTTCAAACATTTTTTAAAACACTTGAAGCATTTATATCCACATTTCACAATAAATTGACAGCATTGTCAAGAAAATAATTGTTACAAATTTGTTTGAAAATATTTTCAAGAATATTGTAGGCATCAAAAATTATATGTCAAGTTTTTTGTAGGAGAGGAATACGGGATTATTACAGATATTAATATCTCAATTTTTTTTTGTCATAATGATGTTGCACATACTTATCTTTGTGAAATTAACTAGGTATGTAAATGTATAGGTACACCAAACGAGGAACAATTTTGACAGTCATCTCATAAGTTAAATAATTAGTGTGCAAGTAATTCTTAAATCTGTGTGACTAGACGAGAGCATTTTATCTCAATTTAAAATGTGTATAATAATAACTTCATGTGTATAGAACTGGCTTTAATAATATGTAGTTACAAGCACTTGTCGCATCACTTTTTACCTCAAAAGGGGAAGATATAATAATACAGAAGTACATATATCGTTTAAAAGATATATAAATGTTAATATAATTAAGTGTTTTCTTCGTTATTAAATTATTTACTCATTAGAGAATTATGAATTATTAGGTGTACAAGAAAACCTTTTGAATAATATTTTTGTTTAATAACTAAAAAGTCTATCCAGTAACTGTATTATTTTATTATTATAAAAAAATAAGGTTAAAATTTACAAATACTGTTTATGTAGTTTTATTAATGAATAAACAGCTTTTGTTTTGTACTGTTTATGTAGTTTTAGTTTAATAGTTTATGTAGCTTTATTAATGAATAAACAGCTTTTGTTTTGTACTGGGTGTCCCAAACCTCGGAATTAGTCCAAAAATGCCAATTAATATACATTTTATTAAAAAAAAGTGTACAGTTTGTTAAATGGATGTTTTAAGTCATTGATGTTTTCCGTATGAAACATCAATATTTTCAAGTCAAGAAATAAATCGTAAATTATACTTTACAAACATTCGTATAGACCAGTCTTTCTCAAAGTGGGCGATAACGCCCCCTTGTGGGCGCTAGAGGCCTACAGGGGGGCGGTAAAGGGCACAGAAGAGATTGGAGGGTCTCATTTAAAATGTAAGTTTGAACTCGGAAACAAAATAAGACTCATATGGCAGGCTATAATTTAACTAAAGTTATTAAAAGTAGTGATTGCGATTGTGATGTGTGTGGTAAAGTCAAAAATTTTAGGGGGCGCTAGAAAATAATTGATTCTCAAAGTGGGCGGTAGACGAAATTAGTTTGAGAACCTATGGTATAGACGTTTCTTTTTTAATCTGAACGAGTGATGTACCTAGAAACAATAGCTACATAGGTACAAAAATTGGTTTTACTAGTACAGCTTGTCAATGATGTGTGTAAAAAGATCCATTTAACAAACTGTAGGTTTCTATTCCGCATAATTTAAAATTATTTCCAATTGTTCATTTAAAAGTGGTTCATTTAAAAGTTACAGACCTAACTTATGATTTTTAAATGGAACACTATATACCAGGATGGTTTGAAAAGTCTGTGAAAGTCAGAGAGATGGCACCACTGATACGAATTGAGGTCATTTTCAGTTAGTAGCATCTGTTGGAAGAACACACCCCAAAGTCTCAGTCAGATCGGTCTATTTTTCTGTATTTGGCGTTCGTTTGAATCGAAGAAGTAGTGATTTCCAGAAAACGGACGAAAGAGAATTTCGTGTTGATCAAACATTACTTTATGAGAGGCAAATCGCCTCAGCAGACTAAGAAAAAGCTTGATAAACATTATAGTGAATCTGCACTTTCGATTAGAATGGTTTATAAGTGGTTTCAAAATTTCCGGAGTGGCCATTTGAGCACAAGCGACGCTGAACGTCCTGCACGCCCTGAGGTCACTACTGCAGAAAACATTCGATGATAGGAGAGTGAAGGTGCATGAGATTGCTAATGTTGTGGGCATCTCGAGTACAAAAAAGTCCTTTTCCATCACGATATGCACCAGCTCACTAGTCTGGAGTTGTGGCAGTAAAATTGATCGAATTAAAGTTCCAACTCGTTCTGCATCCCCCATATTCTCCAGATTTGGTGCCCTCAGATTACAACTTGTTCCCTAATTTGAAAAAATGGCTAGCGGGAAGGAAATTTTATTCTAACGAGGAGGGTGATTATGGAAACAAATGTCTATTTTGCAGAGTTGGAGCAATCCTATTATTTGGAAAGGATCAACAAACTGGAACAGCGTTGGACTAAGTGTATAAGCCTACAAGGAGACTTCGTTGAAAAATAAAAATAGTACACCCAGAAAAATTAAGTAGTTTTCCTTTTTACACTGACTTATCAAACCACCCTCGTATTTTATTGCAGTTTTGGTTACCTACTGAAGAGCTATTAAGCAGATACGAAACTGTTTGTCGGCACCTTTGATGTTGTGAGTCGAAATTTTTTGACCTTCAGCCATTTTGAAAAGGGTGTGCTACCTTTTGATTAAAAATATTTTGCATAAGCTCATATAGTAATGTTTGCCTATGACTTACTTTCAGTAAATCTGTTTTGGGAATGCATATTAGCCACTTTCCCATTACCCACTTTGCACAAGCAAATGCGCACAAAAGCGCAAAAATCGCCAAAATAGGGCTATTACCTTTTGGAAAACTAAATAACGAAGTGGTTTCTTCTTTTCAACTTATCCCATCGTTTATTACTGCATAACATGTAAAAAATATCACATTAAAAGTTAAAGTCGAACTGGCACACCTTTCTACAAAAGTGACTTGTTAAAAATAATCAAATCGGCAAGTTTCGTATCTGCTATAATATTAATCTGTGGCTATTAGGTCTGTTCCATTTGACAGAATTTCAAGTTGTGAACCGTTCAAATCATGCGCAGTATGAAATTTATATCCAATTTTGTGCACTGCTCATGCTCAGTAAGATTTTGAACGGTTCAGAATTCGAAATCCTGACGAATGGAACGAACCTAATGAAAATGATGTAACATTATAACCTGTGAGCAACTAAAAATCAGATTAGAGTCGGCGCTGCAAAGAAAATGTATGTCTGTGATTGATTAATTAGTAATTAATCTAAAACATTCATGAACTGTCAGATCAGCCTAACGCCGCGTTAGTAACAGACATACTTTTTCTTTGCACCGCCGACTCTAATCTGATTTTTAGTTGCTCACAGATTATTTACTTATTTTGAGTATTTACCGAGTTATTTTTATTTTTATGCAAAAACTGGGCCATATTCGATCGGTTGTTAAATTCGGACCAAAATATTTCTATATATCTGTACTTTTAAAGTATTCAACATTTTTGAAAATCGAGCCACTATCAACTACAGTACGGTTCAGTTCGCGTATTGCAAAATTAGTCAATTTTTTTTCAAATGAAACACCCTTATGTATTATAACATGATGATAAATGATACAACATTTTATGGGCTTACGATTGATGATAATAACTCACAAGTTAAGCCCATGAAATGTGGTGTCAATAGAAAGCTCATAGAAAGGGCTATCCACAAATGTTATAATATATGTATAGGGTGTTCCATTTGAAATGCAATTCGCGAATTGAATCGTACCGCAGTTGATAGTCGCTCCATTTTTTAAAAATGTCGAATATTTTAAAAGAACGGGTATGTAGAAATATTTTGGTCCAAAATTGAGAGTCGTATCATTAAAAATGACAATTTGGCAACCGATCGAATATGACCCAATTTTTGCATAAAACTAAAAATAACTCGGTAAATACTCAAAATAAGTAAATATAATGTTATATCATTTTCATTAGCTCTTCAAGAGCTAACCAAAACTGCAATAAAATATATAGTGTTACATTTAAAAAATCATAAGTTAGGTCTGTTAACTTTTAAATGAACCACCTGTATAGTTGAAAATTTATGCTGAATGGAAACCTACACAACTTTTATTAAGAATTTCTTTTTGATAAAGCGCATTTTCGCACTAATTTGAAAGTTTGGGACACCCTGTATAATGGTAAGAGTCTAATTCACCGTCGATATATTTGTTAAAACTATAGCAACAATTATTTCTAAGGATTGTTCATGACGTTTTAAAAGTAATGAGATTATAAAGTGTCTTTATGAAATATAAAAATATTTTCCTTTTTAAAAGTCCTTCGGGACAGTTAAATATGTAATAGAAAATGACTTTTTGTTTTTTAACTTGTCTGCTATGATATGAATAAAAAATTCATGCCAGCTATGAACAATTCAACTGTCAATCATGCATTAAAATTTAAATTTGTATCCACGTGAACGCTACACACAGTAGTAAATTGGAAATTGTTTTCCCTACGTGTTTTTTATTTTATTTTTTCTTGATTTACTTTCTAAATTTCAATCAATTCAAAAATTTCTAATTCTCAGAACCAGAATTTTGCTATTTAATCTTTCAATAATTTATAAATGGAATAAACGTATATTTGAAAACCGTTATTAATAGATCCATTAAAGTGCAGTTGTATGTTAAGATCTTTTTATTACTTACTGAGGTTATTAGAAGGTTGATTATAAGGACATTATCACCTAAGTTATATATGTTAGAACTGTCATTTAAAGCTGTATACTATCTAGGAAAAAGTGGTGTCCTATTTTTCATGCTCGCCACTGTACATTTCTATAACATTTTTCAGAATGATAACATTCTAATTGAGTTGTTCAAACAATTAATGAATATTGCTTTGTATTTATTTCCAAGTACTTATTTCTTTTATTTAAGAAGCCACTATTATTTTTATCTAAGTATTGCTGTTCTACATCTATTTTCGAATTTATTTGCTATAAATGTCTCATATATCTGTTTTAGTTAACAAAAGATCAATTTATAAGATATGGTTCATATAAAATGAGGACCAAATATGTGTTTTATAATAAGCAAGATCTTCATGCTACCTGTGAATTCCTTACAATATGAATAATTATACCTATATAAAAAAATTACTTACACTTATAATTCTCCGATTCCAAAACTTGACATGAGGCTTGATGTTCAAATTGATCATCTTCGCAAAGAAACGAATCACAAAAGCAACACTTAAATATGCGACCTCCGTGATCCCACACAGTACGCTCGCATTCAGAACAAATAGCCTCCTGCAACGGGCAGGTACAAGCATGGGATTGAAGACATTTCCTTCCATGACACACCCATGCTTCACAAAAATCGCAAATGGCTCCCTATCAAAAATTGTTTCCTTATAACGGTGTTAAAAATGGGTGAGTTCATCACTTACCACCATCGCTAAACCTGTGGTATAAATGCCAGGATGTCGGATAACACAATCTCCCGTTTTTAACATGCATTTCATTTTGCCACATTGTGCGCACACGGGCAGTCTCTGAACGTTTTGGCAGAAATAACAGAAAGCTCGGTTTTTCTGTTTTCTAGAAGAAGAGCCAAGTTTATTAGTTCTAAAACGAAAAGATTATTTGCATACTTGTGGCATTTTTCACACTCCATAGGTGCATTACACGGATGTTGTCCCAATTGGACATTATCCTTGGCAGTACGAATTTCCTTCTGCCTTAACTTTTGCTTTTCAGCTTTTTTACGTTGACCAGTTTTCTTCTTAGGCATTTTTACATTTATTGCTTTAACGAAACAGGACAACTATTAAATAAGTAAACTATCATCAAATTACACATACTTTTCTTATACCACTGTTGCCAATGACAACTTTGACGTATTGACGTCAACGCAGAGTGACGCAGAAGCCAGGGTTACCAATGTCGCCTACAAGTTCACAAAATGTCAAAAAGTGGCAATTTTTTTTCTAACGATGGACGTAAAACCTTGCGTGAAATAAATTAGTATGACTATATTCTTTTCTGAATTAAATCGTTCGATTCGCAATAAAACAGGGCGAATTTGAACCTTATTAAAATATCTTATTAAAATACTTCTTAAGGCCTCTGGGGCGTCTTCAAAAACTCAGAGCGTTACTCTTGATCTTATTTTATTTTAGCTAGCCAGCGCCACTGACTGTTATTTACGTATTTTGTACATATTTACAGTTGGTTCTTGTCCGATGAAATTTGTATCACAAAATCTTTTAAGCGGACACTAAATCGCGCACTATAACACTTTACGTTTCACCATCGTTCGACAGCTCCGTCGAACGACGGTGAAACGTAAAGTGTTATAGTGCGCGATTTAGTGTCCGCTTAAAAGATTTTGTGATACGTATTTTGTACAGTTTTTGCGCTCGAATTAGGTCATTCACGGTACAATCCCACCAAGTCCCGCCGTTTAGTTATGACAAAACCTAGTGATATGCTCTTGGTCTTGGGTAATATCATAGGTAATATTATAAGCGTTTAGAGCCTGTGACATGCAGGTCAGCAACAGCCAATTAGGTTTAAAACGAAACGCGGGAAAGTTAAATTATTTATAACCATTAGCAAAATTACTTTCAGTGGTGTAGTTTTATTAGTTGCTTGTCCAACCTAGAGGTAAACAAGTTATTTATAAATAAAATGTGTAAAATAAGTCCTTTAAGAACAGAAATTTATTTTTTTTAAGTTGTTTTTAGTTTACATTTTTACTTGATTCACTGTACGGTAACAATGAAAAAGAATTTAATATAAAACAAAAATGTCAAATAAAATGGAATTCTGTATTTTAAATTATTTGATTCACTGTGCAGTATTATTAAAAGGTATTTAATTAAAATGGAATTCTGTGTTTTAGATTGCCCAAAATTTTACTGTAACAAATAAAGGTAAAGAAATTTTCGATTGCTTTTCTGCAACCGGTTTAACGATGCTTTCAGAATTTTTTAAAAAATTTTTCCTTGTAGAAAACAGTCGCTGTGGAAAAATTCTCTTATTCGGTGGCATTATGGACATCGACTGATTCAATATACCGGGTGTTTCCTGAAAAATGTTCCATCCTGTAGCATCGTTATTTATAATCCGATTTTAATGAATAAAAAAATAAAACAAATGGCTTTAGATGTATTTTAAAATGGCTCTAATTTCGATTTTTTCTAATGTTATCTTCAATATCTATCGATAGTCAACTTTTTTTTTAAATGGCTGCCCATATTTTTTTAGCTTTAATCTAGTAGAGCATTTTTTTCTACATCGGATAAAGTATTCAAAATTATTATTTGGTGCGCAGTTAATTGGAAAAATTAATAAAATTATTATAAGCATGATTCTTGATGACAGTTTAATAGATTTAGGCCCGATTTATTCACCTCCAAGTAAATTTATCTGGTCATTTATTCCCATAGTAACAATTGTGATCACAATTGTTACTACTACTTTGCTACTAATCACGCCACGGACCGCATTTAATAGTAAATTAGGAGGTATTTCGCGACAAGTATCAACGATCCTCTGTCTTAAAATCAAGTCGTTTTCCGGGGTTGTTATGTACACGCGATCTTTGAGATAACCCCACATCCAAAAATCGAGCGGTATAAGATCCGGAGAACGGGCAGGCCATCTAATTGGCCCATCGGTTCCTATCCATCTCGTACCGAATTTGTTATTTAACCAATGGACAATTCTTCTTGCATTATGAGGAGCGGCTCCATCTTGTTGGAAAAAAACTCTATTTAGTTCTGCCAAAGGTAATTTGTCCAAAAAATTTTCTATGTCTATCGATAACAGTTGGTGATATTTTTCTTGATTTACCATTTATGAGAACTGGCCCAATTAATTGATCTCCTAAACAATTAATACTACAAATATTTTCAAAATGACGGTTGAATGACATTTGTCGTTTAGTGCATTGTTATGAATTTCCACGGCTGACTTGAAAATTTCATTCGTTATGTTAATAATAATTTTATTAATTTTTCCAATTAACTGCGCACCAAATAATAATTTTGAATACTTTATCCGATTTAGAAAAAAATGCTCTAGGGGAGACCGGGGGAATAACGCCCTTCGAGGTAATGACGCCCACTCCCTTATCTGGTATATAAATTGAGTTTTTGTGATGTAAATTGTGTCGTCACCTACTGGTATGTTATATTAGTTATATGCTACTCCTACTCTTATACCTGTGTTGCTATAAGGCTCACACAACTTACTAGCAAATGGTAGCACTTAAAGTGGTCACTAATATACTTATAAGCTACAGTCATGCTCTCCTAAAATGCTACTCCTGCTCTTATACCAGTGTTGTTACAACTTACTAGCAAATCATAGCACTTAAAGTGGTCACTGATATACTTATAAGCTGCCCTTTTAAAAAATTACATTGAAATATTTTTCCATTCTGAGAAATGAAATGTTTGAGCCCATCTGGGCCCTATTACCCAAAATTTGTGGGAATAACGTCCATGTAACACCTTAGCTTTCTACTATGCTGTACTTGATGAAGTCTAACACCACGTATTTTGGCTATGTTAACTTATAGGTAAAAGTATAATACTTTTACCAGAATTTACTCAGATTTTTAAAAAGAAAAATAATATTGTTATTAATGTTTTTATCTTACGTGGGCGTCATTCCCCCGGTCTCCCCTACTAGATTAATGCTAAAAAAATATGGGCAGCCATTTGAAAAAAAAAGTTGACTATCGATAGATATTGAAGATAACATTAGAAAAAATCGAAATTAGAGCAAATACATCTAAAGCCATTTGTTTTATTTTTTTATTCATTAAAATCGGATCATAAATAACGTCGCTACGGGATGAAACATTTTTTAGGAAACACAGTGTATTGCTCACCTTAAAACTGCTATTGATTAATTCTGCTGAAGACTTTACAGCTTCTAAACTGGCTTTCATTGATTTGAAATGATTTTGTGCTATCTTTAGTTTTTCAGTTGATTGTATTTCGTTGATTGTATTTCGTTTTTAACGAAAGTATTACAAGAATTTCTTTATTTTAAAAAATTTCTTTTCTTAAAACGCATTCACTTAATCTGTAAACTCAACATCCACTTCATTTGTAATCTCACTAACTTCTGCTATCTCGTGTTTTACATTTTAAAGTTAAACCATTTTTTACAGAAAAAATTCAAACTTGTTAATGTTATTAAAATTTGATCTGTAAACTACTAGAAGAAGCTAATAAATAAAAGGTCTGTTCGATAGCTCTGCACTTTTTACACTTTTAGCACCTTTATTCTATTTTTCTCACTCCTACTTATGTTATGTCATATAGATCGCACTCTCTCAGGAGCGGTTGGTGCAAAAAGTGTAGAAAAGTGCAGAGCTATCGAACAGACCTAAAAATTAGCGAAGGCTCAGCAAAAGGAAAAGTTTACTTTAATTTGGACCAAAATTTAAACAAAAAATTCTTTTCCAACGGTCGATATGCAACTGTTAAATTTATTTTACTCACTTTTACCTCAAACTTTTGCATAAGGAAATGTTTTAAATATTGCACTTCATACATTTAAATTCATTTTGATTTTAATTCATTTTGAACTGTTACAAAGACACAAATTAGAAATTAAATGAGCTCTAGGTAGGATATATTAGATCCATAAAAGTAGTGGAATTCTCCCGCCTTTTTACCTCTAACTTGATTGGCTGTTGCCAACCTGCATGTCACAGACTCTAAACGCTTGTGGTAATATTCTTCCTCTCTCATATAAATCACTTTCAGTGCTGCCAATCATAAATGCCCATTTTCCCCACACCACAAAACGAAAATACCCTATTTCAAATTCTTTTCCCCTCTCTCTATTCAAGCGGGAATATTAAACTATTTGTTTAAGAAGAGCTTAAATTTAAGTGGTGTTTAGACTATTACATAATTATAGATTTAACAAAATGTTAGTCACATTCTAATTTTGTAAAACATATTCGCATAGCAATGGTCTTAGGTGGCCCCTTAAATTGATCACTGACGTGCAAAGCCCACGTTTGCCAGGACCGGTTCTTTTCATTTTCCCGCGAACTTTTTTCACCGGAGTTTCCTAAACGTTCTAAAAACCCAAATTTGCTAGGGGAAATCCGGACGATTCGATAACCTTACATATAATGAAGTAATTAACATTATACTGACCATACGTGAATGTCACATTCTAAACATAACTTAAATTTAAACTCTGCTTAGAAAGTTGGTGCAACCGGGCATTAGACCCAAATTCAGAAACGCTACTTGAGTGAAGTGCGCACTCAACTCACACTCAAACACTTGTTTCAATTTGAAATTTGTTTTTGTATTTACTCGTATAATCAAGTTTGTGGGTGTCCGTTTTTCGAGCCTAACCATGGGGATCTCGGTTATCTTAAGAGATACGCAGATGGTTAAATTAGAACAAAGTTGCGTATTTTTATTCCAATCAATAATCTTCAAACAAATTTTACCTATTTTTACGGTTTTCAAGATATTCGAGAAAAAGTAAAAATCACGATTTTGGTTTTTATTTTTTTTTTCTGTAAAAACCAATGAAGCTAGGCATTTTTAGGTCAGACATTGTTAAGGCACATTTTTGACGAATTTAAATATGCCACTGATGTCTTTGTCATGTCATCAAAATTTATGAACAAACGTCATTCAACTTTTTATTTTCTTATGGACACCATCTTGGATTTTTATACCATTAAATAAAGCCTTTCTTTCTGATTACAATGATGTATCACACTTGATGGTTTGAGTTAGATTCAGGTCAAAATTTCGAAGTCATTTGTTCTGCAAAGAGTGCCTTGAAAAAAAAGCAAATTTTTTGTTTCTAAAGAAAGTTTGATAGTTTTGTATGTTTGCACTTTATTATTGAACATAGTTTATAATAAAATAAAATTTAATATAATAAAGATAATCAAATAAACAATTACAACATATGCTCAAATTGTACACCTTTTAGCTCTGTGCACAATTCCACACGTCTTCTTGAATTAAGACTATCCTTCTAATTAATATAGGTACCTTCTTCTTATGTATTTCAAATTTGTAACAATACTTCTAAGCAATCCATCAACATCGACAGTACAATTTTTTTGTAATTTTGTTTTTCAAAGTACCAAACGAAATATAATTTAAAGGGTTCAATTCTGGTGACCATTTAGTTCGTTTGGTTGATCTTTAGGCTGGCTGCAGACATACATTTTTGAACTAATTTGCGAGTTGATGAAAGACATAAAAATTTCAAGTATTCCTCGTTTTTTTTCTAGTTCAACAGCGACATTTTATAATTGCAATTAACAATAAACATATCTAAAATTGAATTGAACTGTCAATTTTTTTTTGGAAACAAAAGTGTTCTTTCTTGTTTCCAAAGCACTCTTTGCATATTAGATGATTTCGAAATTTTGTCCAGAATCTAATTCAAATCATCAAGTGTGATACATCATCGTAATCAGAAAAAGACACTTTATTTAACAGTGTAAAAATCCAATATGGTGTCCATAAGAAAATAAAAAGTTGAATGTCGTTTGTTCACAATTTTTGACGGCATGACAAAAACAACGGCATATTTAAATTCGTCATAAAAATGTGCCTTAACCATATCTGACCTAAAAATGTCTGGCTTCATTAGTTTTTATAGAAAAAAATAAAAAAGAAAATCGTGATTTTTACTTTCTTCGAATATCTTGAAAACCGTAAAAAATGGGTGAAATTTGTTTGAAGATTATTGATTGGGATAAAAATACGCAACTTTGTTCTAATTTAACCAACTTCATATCTCTTAAGATAACCGAGATCCCCATGGTTAGGCTCGAAAAACGGACACCCTGTATGTATAGGTACTTTGATCATCAGTAATTTACGATAGAAATTTTAAAAATCATTAAAATGAAAATTAAAGCTTTCTGAATTTCAAGTGTGGTTTATGAATTTGGGCCTAAATGTAGAATAGAAATTTTTGAAATTTTCTAAAATTTAGGTCACTGGTACCAAGATCAGAAACATTTGACAGGTATTATAGAAAAAAAAAATGGAATATGTTACTATTCACTATTGCTAAATAAACACATAAATTCGTGGGCCACTCAGATGCGAACACAAAATTCGGCAATTATTTTTCCACTAAGGATGTCAACAAATCGCCATATTGTAGAAATTGACTTACTGCAAAAGTTGTAACTTCCGTCCAATGTAATTGCATTCTCCCACTGCCGTATCTTCCCCCCTGTTAGTGTTATTCTTTCTTCGTCGTATTATAGATTTTCTTAACTAATCCTCGCAGTTTTTTAGTTATTATAAACTTTTTAATGACAAATCTAAAATAAAAAGTTATTTAATGTAGCGTATTTTAATTCTTTTAGCACAACGCCGTCATTCCAGAAGGCAGATTAATAACATCAATGTTTATAGACTTCATTTACATTATAATTACCTACCTTTTTTATAATGCAGTTTTTCTCCCTGTATATGTAGTTACACATTTCTAAATAAAATCTGTTTAAAAAAAGCTATTACTAAAACAAATTTGAACTAATATTTTATTTAAAGTCAATGCAATTAATAGGAAAGCTTAATACGTAGACATACTCTGTATCTATAAATAAATAAAAAAATCTTTTTGAAGTTAATCTCTTTCAAAATACTTCTTGCTTTTTTCACTTTTATATGTATACATATAAAACCATAGAACAAATAGAATAATATACATTTTATTACTAATTATAAACAGACAATTGCATAAATACTAATATGTTACATTTAAATGATTGAATACATAATCAATTAAATTCCAACCAATAGCTTTGAATCTTTTAATCGAAAGCTAAACAATCTTAATAAAATACGTTATAATTTATATGTACATTAAAACTAATAATAATTATAATAAGATGATATCATCTACATAACCAAGATTACACAGTGTAAACCATTAAAATAAATTGACATAATGCAAAGATATTGCTTGTAATGTTTAATATAAATTAATGGAATTACATATTGGTCTTATTCCATATCGACATCATAAGTTTTCAGAAATTAGTAGTTTTACGTTTCGCTGACATTCCTAAATCTTCATGATACTAATTCAGAATTCAGGAAAAAATCGTTTTTACTGATAAAAATATCAGTTTTAATGTAGCAATAAAAAAATGCAAACTTAAAATTCAATTGAGCAATAAATTTGCATTAAATGTCTCTTTTAAACTACAGTAATAAGACACAAACCACAGTTTAGTTATATATATTATTAACTATTTCACTTGAGTTTTTATATGTTGCAAGAATTCGTGATACGACAGGGAATTTTCCATTCTATCTTCTATTAATCGTTCAAGAAATACAACACGATTGGGACTGTTTTCTCTTATGATTTGTGTTGTAGCCGCGAAAGGTTTCTCGTCATTTAAATAATTTATAAATGTATGCAATCGCTGGTTGTGAGCATTCTCTAGAACTGGCAACTCATGCATTTCCTCACTTATCAAATTAAAATTTGCAACTCCTAGTACTTGGTTAAGAAAAATTGATGATACTTCAGAACATACCAGTATGATTATCTGTTCACCGACATCTAACAAATATCCACCGTTTATGTCGATGTTTCTTGCTGTTAATTGCAAACGAGGTGGCACGTGTACTCGTTCTTCCTCTTCATTCAGGATAACATTTTGATCTTCCAAGTTATGAATTGGGTACAGATCAGGATAGATTTGTTGTATAAGATAAGGCAAAGGTTTAGTTTTCATATCACACATGGCTTTAATTCTGTCATCGACTCTAGTTGATGTCCCAATTCTGAATGCTACACTTTTAAGTAAAGCTGATATATACAACGGCAATAATTTCAAACATTGTGGAGCTAATAAATCATTAGTTTTACTACCCATATTCAATGAGAGTTTGTAACTTGAAAGAATATCTATGGCAACGTTAAGGAAAGCCTCGCGGGCATCTGATAGACTAGATTGCGTAGAGCGGTCAACTGCCATTTTTGATAAAAGTCCTATTATACACTGTTGATCGGCAGAATTTATGATGTCAGTTAGAGTGTTGGCAACTGGCAAACACATAGTATGCACACGAATTCTTCTTTCACCTTTGCTTGAAGTATATAACAATGCAGCTTGGAAACATACTGTCTGTACATCAGATAAGCTTTCTTCAATTGCTACTTGCATTCCAAAACCTGCATCAGGATTAATATTAGGCAAAGATAATAAATCAGTCGATCTAACAAAAAAGTTTCCATGAAAAGAATGGATAGAAAGACCACGAGTACAACGTATTCGCATCACTGCTTCGAATCCTATCTTCCTCGTTATGTATCGTCGGAAACATTTTTCCAGTGCGTCATTATGTAATGTTCGTTTGGCATTAAACAATGGAAAGTGGTGAATACATCCACCACTAAACTTGCTGATACCTGATATTGTTGCTAGATCTACATACTGTGAATTTAAAATAAACAAATCTACAGCAATTTGTTGTCCACTGCATTCCAGTGCCAGTCTTTTATAGAAATCATTAGCGGGATTTAAATGTGGCGTTTCTGTGGACGCCCTCTGGCTTGGATCTTCTCGTGACAGTAAAGACCCCGGTCCCAGTGCTGGTAACACTGCCTGGAATACTGTTACTCTTCCTCCAGTTCCAGCCATCATTTTATAAGCTGCTTGTAAAGCTGCACCTAATGCCGAATTAGTTTCGAAAGTATTGTTATATCTCAATGGTAATTGCGATAATAAATCAGAAATGAGTTCCAATCTATCTTGTAAATTAACTAATAAATTATCTGGGCAAGGCAGAAAAACATCCTCTATATCAAGTACTGTCATCTCATGTGGTTGACTCTGTCCTTCTGACAAGGAGTAGAAATGCAAAGTCGAATCATACGCCAAAAAACCAATATGTGTTCGAGCATCACCAGGCAAATTTGTTAACTCGGCACTTAAAACATTACAGATAGTATGCAAATAGCCAGACTCAACCGCATATCGAGATACATCCAAGAGGAAAAGATAAACGGCAGGTTGAGGAGGACGCAACATATATTCAGCCGGTGCAATATACTCAATAGTACTTGATTTAATTTCAGGCCTTCTTGACGGATCTCCATAAGATTTGCTGATAGGATCATACTGAAACTCATCAGGAAGTTCATTTACTCTGTAGCACAGGTTGCATTTCCATCTTTTTGAATCGATGAAAAATACAAAAGGGTTAATATACGTTCGACAAGCTCGGCATCTGACTATAGTATTGCATTGTATGACGGGCAGGTGATTTAAGTCTCTAAATGGATGTATTAGAATTCCAAGCGGAAGTCGTGACTTTTGTAACAAAGAACTCGTTTCTGGAATTTTCGTTACTGTGCATCGGAATACATCTGAATTGCAGTTGACGGCATCTAAAAAATCTTGCCCCAATAAAATCTTTGGTGCTTCAACTTTTGTGGGGGGTAAAACATTTGGGGATTGTAGCAGATCAAAACTTTCGTAACCCCATAGTTTATTAAAACCAGCTTGGGTAACACCCGCAGTTTTATTATAATTCTGAAACTGTGTTTGGGGTTGATTTTGGTAATTCAATTGATTTGGGAATTGAGTTTGAGGTTGATTCTGATTATTATACAAATTTTGCTGATATGTTTGCTGCGTGTAAGTTTGCTGTGGTATGTTACTTGCCACTGGCATTGAAGGGTACCTGCTTGCGTGTATGTTACGAGATTGAGTTTGATTTGGTGTGTTACTCTGCTGTATATTTAAAGGGGGCACATCTTGAAAATTTGGCTGTGGAATATTTAAATTTAATGGTGGAGCTACAACGTTGCTCGATGATATTCCAGATTTAGGGGGCACTTGAGTTAAATTCGGCATTGAACCAAACTCTGAGATTTGAGAATTGCTTGGGGGTAAATTTACTGATTGATTGTATGGACTTGGTGGCATGCTAGTATTCAGTCTTGGTTGAGACGAACTCGATTGTATTTTAGGTCGAGCAGATGCGTTAAAATTTGCCATTGGCGGTACTTGATTCGGCACATTACTTGGTGTGTGCAAAGCTTGAGGAAAAAGGTTCGGTTGTATTCTCTGATCGGGCATTGAAATATTTGGTTGGATAAATGCTGA